>JAUCBN010000038.1:13702500-14902500 GCA_035048815.1 Abelmoschus esculentus | reverse complement strand
TGAATACTAACAATTTAAATTATGGTAAAATAAGTAAAAAAAATCCCCCGATTGTACACTAACTTTTTCCTTAGTCCTCCAACTATACAAAATTAAAAAAATTAACCCACAACTTTATACATTTTTATAATTTAGTCACACTTCTGAAAATTTTGGTCAGTAAGAAGTAAGAATTGGAAGTCACAATTTGCTTTATACAAAATGAAATTGAAATGGGAGTGAATTTAGTGGAAGGGGGTTGACCTCTTTAGACCCAACAATTTGCTTTTCAATTTCATCTTCCCTCCTCTTTTACATGACAAAATTTAGAGAACTTTGATTTAATTCGATCAGATCCGACAATCGATTTTAATATTTAAATCGATTTGAAATAAAAAAAATTAAATTTTTTAAATTAGACGAATAATTAGATCTCGAGACAAAAATATATTTAACAAGTATATTTCAACAACCTAAGAGTCAGGGACAGAGCCACCTTAGGCTTGGGTGGGGCAATCGCCCCCACCCCGAAGATTTTTTTTTCACTTTGGTCCCTTTATTTAAATTCTTTTAAAAAATGAATTTTTTAGGAATTTGTCCCCCCTATTTTTAAATATTTATGTTTTGCCCCCTCAACCTCAAATCCTGAGTCTCTACCTGCTAAGAGTTATAAGCAAGCAAATGAAGATTAGCAAACAAAATTTAAAAGGGGTTGTGGGGTTGGTCCCCCGTCCATCAATAGAAATCTTTCCTTTTTGCTAAAAGCCTCACACCCACATGCATTGCAATGTCATTTGCATGAATTGTTATCTTGGTTGGTAGGTGAGGGTCACACATCTTTGGTTCATTTTTCTTAGCTTCCTATGTTTGGAACCAATTCTATCAGAGATAGATCGAGGAGGGTTGAGTGAGGTCGTACTCTCTCGAAATTTAATTTTTATATGATTCAAATATTTTTATAATTTTTTATTGATGACCCACTTTTTTATATCTAAAAATTTGTAATTTTTCACCCTTAAATCTAAATTTTAGGTAAAAATCAACATTAGTCACTAAACTATTCTCGCTTTCTTATTTTGGTCATCATATTACTATTTTATGCAAAATCATCACTAATGTTATATATTTTTTTATTTTGATCACTAATGTTACTTTTTTTTTGTTTTCGTCATGAGTCTATTGCTTTTTTCTTGTTTTGGTCACCAAACTATTGTTTTTGTATGAGCTTTTTTTTAATGACGAATGACCAAAATCGGGGAAAATGTTATGTTAGTGACAATTTTACCCAAAATAATAGTTTGTTGAGCAAAGCTGGAAAGCGTGAATAGTTTAGTGACGAATGGTGTTGTTTACCCTATAATTTTATAAGAATCTACGTCCGACATAAAATCTTGTATCAATCTCTAATTCTTATGACTATACAGAGTAGGATTTTTTTTAATCTAATATATTTGATATCTGATAATTACATAAGTCTGATTATATTTTGAGTCTACGTGAGTAAAATTAGGACACGAGTATGGTCGTTGCCTCTTCACAAAAATGAAAAATATTGCATCCCCTAAAAAATTATAAATTTAATTATTTAATCTAATACTTAATTACACTTTAATCTTTTAAAATTTATAATTTTATTTTAACCCTTCCGGTAAAGTCTGATTTCACCCTAAAAATCGAGTCGAGTTTAACTTCTAAACTCGGATAAAACTTTTTGATGTTATTTTTTTTCATCCACTTCACTTAAACTTGATACATTGCTTAAAGATGTCGAGGTCTTTAATACATGAGAAATTTTAAAATAAAATAAGAGAATTAATTTCCATTTAAACCGGCTGATTTGGTGAAGGTTTTATTATTTTAGTAAGTATTCATTTAATGTAAAATAAATATTCATTATAGTTGACAATTAATTAAAAAAACTTGGACTAATATAGGGAAAACGTCATTATTTTTAATAAACGTCATTTATAATTTTTTTAAATAAATATAAATAAGGGTATAAATCGTTTGTTCTTTAATTGTATTGTCAGGGACAGAGTTAAGATCAAACAATGAGAGGGGCAAAAGACTCTTTAGGCCGAAGAATCTTAGACCTTTAAATCTTAAATTTAAGAGGGGAAAAATCTTATTTTATTATTATTTAAATTAAAAAAAAAACTTAAATACAATTATACCCACAAAAATTAGAGAGGGGCTCTTGCCTCTCTCATATTACACATGGCTCCGTCCTTGTGTATCGATTTTGGTGTCTTATTTTAAAATAGTGGGTTTAGGGTTTAATGTTAGAGATTATGATTAAGATTTAGAAAATTAAGGGTAGAGTATATTTTTTACGCTGTAAGGTTTAGAATTTAAAATTTAAAAATTAAGATTAGAGTTTAAAATTTAATTTTTAAGAATTTTTTAGTATAAGATACAAAATAAGATATAATTAAGAGATAAAGAAATTTTATTCGTATAAACAAATGCTTCAAACATTAGTAAAAGAAAACATGGGCTTACATTTTTATAGACTAATCCGAATTAAAAAGAAATATTAAAATCTATAACGTGCTATTAAAATCTATTAAACTATAAATTTTTATGAGTTAAAGTATAAATAATTCCGTGCTAAAATACAAGGATCTATACAATAATTTTATCACTCTTTTATATGAAACGCCTTTAGAGAACGAGTGGAAATTATCTGTCCCTTTCCCATGCCTTTATTTATGCCCTACTTCAAATTAGAGGTTAGGGTTTAGGGTTAGGGGTTTTGGTTAGAGTTTAGGAAATTAAGGGTAGGGTGTATTTTTAGGGTTTAGGATTTAGGATATAGAAAATAAGGGTTTAGGGTTTAAAATTGAATTTTTTTAAAAAAAATCAAAGAGTCACCAAAAGAGGCACACAAAAGGGGCAGATGATTTTGTTCTTAGAGAACATATATGCATTGATTTTACCCAAATGAAATGAAACTCCATGCATACAAGGATGGATTTAGGCGGTGTTGGGGTGCAGTCACACCCCTAAAAATTTGAAATTTCCTTATATTTTAGACATTTTTTTTGAATTTTTGTATTAATAATCTAATTTTACACCCTTCACTCGTGTAATTTTATATCCTACTTTTTTAATATACATATTTTTTAATATAAATATTTATACATATTTATAGCCTGAGTCTGACCAGAATCCAGTACAATTGCAAGGCATTTGTGTTGGTAAACAAGCACAGAGCAAGACTTCTATACACATCCCACTTCATCTCTTTGATGAGGAAATAAAACACTTCATCTCTTTGGACTAAAATTTTATTCTCTTTGAACACACACAATCCCTGCAATGATCTTGATTTCGAGACAATTATACCAGGATTCGAACACACACAAAACCTGCAATGATGCAGAAGAAACATCTGAATCCTGATTATTACACCTTGTGCACATGAACTGTACTACAAAATTGTGTTTTTGCAGGCAGTAACCTTCAGCCAATGCAGCAATCTGAGAGTATCACGGCTGCAGATAAAAAATTCTCAACAAATGCATATGAATCGATGTAACCTCTTCGTGATCGCTCTGGTAAACAGCCCCAACAGCGATGGAATCCATGTGACTGAAACACACAACATACACATTAAAAACTGGTAAAACCGTAGTTAAATCAAACAAGCATGCAAATCTTCTACATAATTTTTCAAACTCTATGTTCATCGATTCAACCGGTGCTATATTTGAAGGTGATGATTGTCTATCTATAGTGAATGGCTCGCAAAATGTGAGCAACAGACATAACTTGGTAACCACGAAAGTCTCAAGTGGACAATTCTAGGAGACCCTTTAGTTTGTTTCTCAAATATTGCATTCAGAACTCAGATATGGGTATTTCTTTGTACTTCATGAAGACTCGATCAAAATATCTTACTTGCAGTTCGGATGAAATCTGTATTGGAAGTCTGTTGATCAGTAGAGGCCAGCACTACGGGTGCTTGCTTCATCCTCTCTTTTGGAAAGTCTACCCACTATTTTCAGGCAACCTTAAAGAAATCTCCTACTCAACAACACGTGAAGATGAAGCTCGGGAGCTGTAAGAAAGTATGTGGAGGCCCGAGGCCTCCATTATTTTTTCATCCAAGACGGCTTGGATTCAGATGCCTGTGTTGGATTCTGGATGCTATTGAACTTGCCATCCCCAACTTGAGGTTCAATGGGTTGCTTGAAGTTGTTCATTTTCATCCACAACCACCGAAGGCATGCCTAGGATATAAAGTAGCATCAGTACAGAGCTGGGGAAGAAAATAAGCAGCAGAGCAGCAGCATATCTCCCATACTAGAGAGTTGACAGCCTGACCAAGACACTGCTTCTGCAAGTACCCAGAGCTGGAGTTGCAGTAACATGTTCTGCCAAATTGGCTTGAATCTGAGCACTAGTTCACTTATTTTACTCAGATTCCTTTACCTGGTTTCAACCCCCAAACCATTAATGTTTGTATTTCAAATTCGAAGCGTGCTTCGCCTACTCGGCGCGACATATCCGTAGTGTTCGCTTACTCAATTGTGCACACATTCATGTCCATTGTTCAAATTTCATGCGAGGACATAAAGAGTTTGGTCTTGTCAACATAGTGATCACAGACCTATTACCGCTCCAAGTAGCAACGTAAGGTAAACACTCCAAGTAGCAATCACAGGCCTATACCACTCCAAGTAACAATGTAAGATAAATTTATAGTTGATCTTAAATCTAGCTAAACTCACACATACTTGCACGCATTCGGATCGAATCAAAATTTAATTGTTCATAAAAATAATTGTAGACATTTACCATTCAACAATTGTGTTTTCTTTCGATGAATATCATCCTATGAATTAATAAGTTACATTTTTTACAAAAGAATATGGCTTGATTTCCATCACTCTAAATTTTTAACCTATGGAATTTAGGCCATTTTACATAATAGAGAAGTCATCACTTAAGCCACCTGGTTGTCCTTTCGATCTACGTTGTTGGATGATCAAAACCGATGATCGGCACTCGAAACCTGATCCAGAAAGTACATCTCCGACCGAACCTAATTCCGGACATTGCTGTCAATCGTTAAGTCCAAATATTAATATAGTGTTCACTCGCCCTCCCCTTCCCGCTATGATGAGTGTGAATTGCCCTTTCAATGACTTAAGGATCGTGTATGTTTCAGAAGAATTTGCTAATTGTTTTTCCGTGTAGTCATATATATACATATATGTTACATACATTATCTACGCTCAAAATTCGAACCCGTCTTAATTTTTTTTATTAATATAAGATTGAGGCAATATAAGTATCTTTATCGAATATACCAATTACTAAATCTCAATGTTAATAATTTGATTAGTAGATGTATTTACTCAATTCGAATATGTGTGGGACACAAATATCATAAAGCTAGGAAAGGAAAAGGAAGGTATTTAATTAGGTACCTTATGTTTAACAGGGTAAAAATCTTATCCCTCTTTTTCATGCCTCCATTTGTGCCTCATGTTTAAATTTGTTAAAAAATTGAATTTAAAACCCTAACCCTAATTTTCTATATCCTAAACCCTAAATCATACATCCTAAAAAATACACCATATTCCTAATTCCTAAACCCTAATCGCAACCTCTAACCTTAAACCCTAAACCCTATACCTTATAATTTGAAGGGGAGGCACAAATGAAAGTATAGAAAAGAGGTAGACGATTTACGATGTCGACGCTCTCGTCGACATACGACTGAAATTCTTGAGTGATTTTCTCCCTCATTTTGGTCACCGACCTATCGGTCACTACCATGTTATCGGTCCCTTCCTCTTGCTCCAACGTAGTGGCCAATTTCTCCGTAAGCTCGACCATGTCGGTGACGTAAACTCGGATGCCGGGATTAGGCTTCCCCTAGAGATCTCCATTAAGTTTATAGATGATGGCACACTGTGAGGTCCATGAACACAAAGCAAGATTCCGAGTTCACTCGTTGGGATGAGACATCGGAGAGTCATCCTTTGAGCCAGGACGAGTTCCCTTGCACGTTCGATTATGTGTTTCACAACAAAGGGGGTATGCACAATAATTTTACCATTTTTAAATCGATTTCTGAGCTTCAAAACATTCTAATTGAATCCTTTAAGTAATACTCAAACAAGGGCGCAAATCGTCTACTCTTTAATCGTGTACCCACCTTAAATTTAAATTAGTGGATTTAGGGTTTAAGGTTAGAGATTGTAGTTAGAGTTTAGGAATAAAGTGTATTTTTTAAGGTGTAAGGTAAGGGTTTATGATATAAAAAAATAGGGTCAGTGTTTGAATTTTAGATTTTTAGGAATTTTCAACGAAGGCATAAAAGAAAACACACCCAAATCAAAATCAAACAAATCTTTACCTTAGCCTAGACAATAATTAAGGAGTTTTTGGCCCACCCACACCCAAATCAAAATTTCAAAGCCTCTACCTGACCCCGGCGTCCGACAATGTTGTATTAGACTTGAATCTGACCTGAACTATATGATAAAAGTCCGTCTTTGACTCAACATAAATAATTTTTTTATATTTTTGTTTGGTAAAATATGGAGTTAATTGAAAAAAAAAAATAGAGATGAGACGTTATAATCATCATCCCATTTTTATTAAAAAAAAAGAGATAATGAGAAAAATACATATAGAAAGAGGAGTTATATCAATTATCCTTAAGTTTTAGAATAAAATATATTATTATTTTGGTTTAAGTATTTATCACTCTAAACTCGAATCTAACTCAACTTTATCTTAAAAAATACAATCAAATCTAAACCTAAAATTTCAAAATAAATCCAACCATATAAAGTCAGGTTAGAATCCATCTAATCTGGGTCAAATGGTCATCCTAATACTTGATTAATACAATATTAGTATTTAAGTATTCAATTAATATGTTTTAAAGTTTAAGGATGTATGGTGTAATTAACCCATATTAAATATTTATCTGTCACGCATATTAATAAGAAGACATGCAAGTATAATGCAACCAACCCTGAGTGCATGAACAGCAAAGTATACGTGAAAATGACCCTTGGCCATCAAAAGCAATCCGATGTAGGGCAGTAAAATTCAATTCGAATAATTTGAATTGACTCGAGACGAAAATACTCGACTTATTTTAACTAGACTTAAAATTTTATAAACTCGACTCGATTCGAAAAATTTTTAAATAAAGTTTGAGTTGTAAATGAAAATTCAAATAACTCGAAATTTTTAATAATTAAAGGATTTATTTTTAAATTTGAGACTCAATTTTTTATGATATATATAAATTGATATATGAAAATATGAAGAAATATTGTCACATATGAAGAGATGTATAGATATATATCTTGTATGATTAAAGAAATTCATTTAAATTGGTAAGAACTCGAAAACTCAACTCGAATCAAAAAATCAAATAAAGTTTGAATGGTAAAATATGATTCGTAAACTCGAATAATTTAATTTTTTTTACTCGACTCGATCGAATACTCACCCTAATTCGATTGCAGCCAATTCCAACCGACGGAAACCCAATATCACCCCTCCGACGACAGTTCTAATGATCTTCCCCAAAGACACTATGAATAGAAGCGAAAAAAACATTGCCCATGTTAGTGGTAGGTTGCCTTCGAATTCGAAAGTAGTTGATCTTGCTAAACCCTAAACCCAAAAGAAGAGGAGAAGGTAGAAAAGCAAGCTCAACAAGTAGTTAATCTTGCTAATCGCCCATTTCGATATCCGCCCCTCCGTCGGCAAGGAAATCCCCGCCATAAATGAGCTAAGGAAAGCGCTAAAACCGAACCAAGGTGCACAATTACATATGATAGCCATGAAAGCCTTGGAGAGCACAAGGTGTGACCCTTTGAGTGTTTTCCCTTCAGGGTTCTCTTTGTTCAATCCGACATGATAAATGAGCTAAGGGTGGTAATGGTTATCATATCGGAGTGAACCCCGACCATAACAGTGAACTTTCCAATGTCGAGTTTATCGATTTTGAGATTAGTTATGAGTTGAGTCAATATATGAGAGCTGGTGCCAGAGAGAGTGAAGGAAAGGGATACGGTAAAGGTCATCATGCTTGCATCATCATCATCATGTATCCATGGGATTAGAACCAAGGTCAATATGCATGTTGTTAATAAGCTAGCATAGTGTCACGGACTTACTTTCACCCAACTCGATCCGTGCGGCGCTAACAACTCCTGAGCAATGTTAGCAAGCCTCGCTTATATTTACTTGATGGCTTGGCTTAAGAAAGACAAGAGAAGGCAAAGGAAATAACAAGAGTGCTTTTGTATTAAGCTTTAAGAGAGCTTTACAAGTATGCTTACAAATGCTTGGTTGCTACAAAATGGCCCAAGGATGGCCATAACCTCGGCTGGACTTGTGGGAAAAAAGATTGGTGGTGACATCCTCCCCCACCTAAGCTCGCGACGCCCTTGTCGCGCCTTGGTCGAATTGAGCAAGTTGGTCTTTGAATTGCCATAGCGCATCTTCCCGCTCCCAACTTGCTTCGACAATGGGAAGTCCCTTCCACTTGATGAAGTACTCATTGTAGCTTGGGACGCCCCTCTTGCGAATGATCCTGTCGGCAAGCACCTCCTCAACTTCCTTGTCAAAGGAAGTGACAACAGCTGTGGGTGCTCGATTGGATAAGTTCCTTGAGGGATCTTCCATGTCTTCATGGTAGGGCTTCAACAGGCTAACATGGAAGATAGGGTGGATCTTGAGCTTGAGCGGCAATTGGAGCTTGTAAGACACCTTGCCCAAACGTTTGAGAACTGGAAATGGTCCCTCATATTTGCGGACAAGTCCCTTGTGTACCTTGCGAAAGACCTTGAATTGTTGGGGTAAGAGCTTGAGCATGACAAGGTCTCCTTCCTTGAACTCCAAGTGCCTTCGCTTGGTGTCGGCCCACTTCTTCATTCTCTTGGCAGCCTTGTGAAGTGCGGCTCGTGCTAACTCTTTTTGCTCATGCCATGACTTGGCAAACTTAAAGGCTGCTGGGCTCTTCCCTTCATAGCTTGTGGCAAGGGAGAGCGGAGTAGTGGGTTGATGCCCTAAGACTATCTCGAAGGGACTCTTGTTGGTGGCCTCACTCTTCTGCAAGTTGTAGGAGAATTGAGCTACATCCAAGAGCTTGGCTCAATCATTTTGATTGGCACTCACATAGTGCCTCAAATATAGCTCCAAAAGTGCATTGACCCTCTCGGTTTGCCCGTCGCTTTGAGGATGGAAACTTGTGGAGAAATTTAGATCGGACCTGAGCATCTTGAACAATTTGGTCCAAAACCTCCCGGTGAAGCGAGGGTCTCGATCACTTACTATGCTTGTCGGAATGCCCCAAAGCTTGACCACGTTTTAAAGGAAAAGCCTAGTTGTTTCCTCGACTGGGCAATCTGTGGATGCGGCAATGAAAGTAGCATACTTGCTGAACCTGTCCACAACAACGATGATGCTTCCAAATCCCTTGGACTTTGGTAAGCAAGTGATAAAGTCTATTGATACGCTTTCCCAAGGCCGCTCCGGGATGGGCAAAGGGTCTAGAAGTCCCCCGGGCTTGTGTTGGACAATCTTGTCTTGTTGGCATACAAGACAAGTTCGCACGTACTCTTCGATGGCATCGTGCATACGGGGCCAATAGTAAGAAGTCTTAATAAGTGCAAGGGTGCGACGCATACCTGGGTGGCCCACCCAAAAGGAGTCGTGGCACTCCTTGATTAAGTCCTTGTGTAAGTTGCCCCACCTCGGCACATAAAGACGGTTGCCCTTGGTGTAGAGTAGACCATCACTCAACCAAAATCGTCGGGTTTTACTCTCATTCACTAAGGCAATGATCGTTTGGGCAAGTGGTTTTTTTCGCAAGCCTTCCTTGATCCTTTCAAGGAGGGGGCTGGTGACTCGGCTTATAGCGGCAAGCTCCGCTTTTCGACTTAGTGCATCCGCGACCACGTTGGCTTTGCCCGGCTTATATTGCATGACATAGTCAAACTCGGCCAAAAAGTCTTGCCACCGTGCTTGCTTGGGACTTAGTTTCTTCTAGGTCTGGAAGTAGCTTGTGGCTATGTTGTCGGTTAAGATCAAGAACTTGGACCCAAGAAGATAGTGTCGCCACACTCTAAGGCAATGGATGATTGCGGTCATCTCCTTTTCTTGGACTGTGTAGCGCCTTTCGGTGTCATTGAGCTTCCGACTCTCATAAGTGATCGGATGCCCATCTTGCATGAGAACTCCTCCGATGGCAAAGTCCGAAGCATCGGTGTGCACCTCATAAAGCTTTGTGTGGTCGGGTAGGCTAAGCACCGGCTCCTCACTAACGGCTTTCTTTAAGTCTTCAAAGGCCTCTTGGCACTTTGTTGTCCACACCCACGGCTTATTTTTCTTGAGAAGTTCGGTGAGCGGTGTAACTCTTGCGGAGTAGCCTTTGATGAATCGGCGATAATAGTTCACCAACCCAAGGAATGATCTTAACTCGTGAATCTTGGTGGATGGCTCCCATTCTTGGATGGCACGCACCTTGCCATCCTCCATCATGAGCTTTCCATCCTTGATCATGTGCCCTAGAAAGTTCACCTCCGGCTTAGCAAAGGAACACTTTTCCTTCTTGACGTATAGCTGATTCTCTCGCAGAACCTTGAGCACTTCCCTTAGATGTTCGACATGCTCCTCTAAGGTATTGTTATACACCACTATATCGTCAAGGTAGACGACCACGAACCGATCAAGGTATGGATGGAATAACTTGTTCATCAAGGTGCAAAATGTTACCGGGGCATTTGTCAGACCGAAAGGTATGACTAAGAATTCATAAGAGCCATACCTTGTGATGCATGTGGTCTTGGGCTCATCGCCTTCCGCTATGCGCACTTGATAGTACCCCGAGCGAAGGTCAAGCTTGGTGAAGTAGCGAGCATGACCGAGTTGATCGAAGAGATCGGAAATCAAAGGAATAGGGTACTTGTTCTTGATGGTTACCTTGTTGAGCGCTCGATAGTCGATGCACATCCTTAGTGAGCCGTCCTTCTTCTTTTGGAAAAGGATCGGTGCCCTGAATGGTGCCTTAGACGGGCGGATGAACCCTGAGTCGAGCAGACCCTTGAGTTGCTTCCTAAGTTCCTCCAACTCAGGGGGTGCCATGCGGTAAGCACTCATGGTTGGTGGCTTGGTGCCCGGTTCTAACTCGATCCTATGGTCCACCTCCCTCCTTGGTGGTAGTCGCTTGGGTAGCTCCGGTGGTGCAACGTCCCTAAACTCATCAAGCACCTTGGCTACCTTCTTGGGTATGTCATCATCGGGCTTGATCTCCTCGTCATCGTACTCACTAAGGATAGCGAGATAGGTTTCCTCGTTGCGCTTGATGCCCTTCTTGAACTAAAGTGCTGAGAGCACCTTGGTGTCTTGCTTGGTGGCCCTAGTTGTTGGCACCACACAAGCTTGGTTCCCATCGATGATGCACATTGTGTTGGCGAATGGGATGGGAAACGCCTTGACTCGATCGAGGAACTCGAGTCCTAGTACAATTTTAAAGTCATCCATGGGTACGACTGAGAAATCTACATGACCCGACCATGAGCCCACGTTGGTCTTGACTCCTCGAGCGATACCATGAATGGGTCGGGCGGCGGAGTTAACTGCCTTGATGGAGCCTCATCCTCCCGATGCCTTGAGACCTAACCTCTTGGCCTCATCAAGGGAGATAAAGTTGTGGGACGTACCTGTGTCTAGCATGGCCCTCGATGCTTTCCCATTGATGGTGGCGTCCACGTAGAGCAAACCTTTGGCTTTAGTCTTAAGGGCGGACTGAAGCACATTGAGGAGTTGTAAGGACCCCATCTGGACACCTTCTTCTTCCTTGTCGGTATCGTTATCGTCTCGATGCTTGGCTAGGAGCGAATTAAGGGTTTGCCTTTGTGGGCACTCTCGGACCCAATGGTCCCCATCACATATAAAGCATTTGTTGGAGGGTGCTCTCGTTGATCCACGATTTTCCTTGAACTTGCCCTTATCTTTGTTCTTCCATGAGGATGAGTCCTTGTGTTTAGGCGGGTGATCATCATGGTGGCTTTCCTTGTGTTGGCTTTTCTCTCCCCCACCTTTGGCTTGACCACTCTTCCTATCCTTCGGCTTGTGGGACTCCTTATGGCTAGAGTAATCAATCAAGCTCTCAGCCACAACGATGGCATCGGTAAGGGTTTGGACTCCCCGACGTCGTAGCTCGGCTTTTGCCCATTGTTGGAGCCCATCCATAAAGTTGAAGAGTGAGTCCTTGTCGGAGAGATCAGGGATCTCGAGCACAAGATTGGTGAATTCTTTGACATAGTCCCTAATGCTCCCCGATTGCTTGAGCCTCCTTAAGCGCGCTCTTGCCTCATCCTCGGCATTCTCGGGGTAGAATTACCTTTTAAGCTCCTTTTTGAAGTCATCGAGAGTGGAGAGGATGCACGTACCTTTTTCCACATCTTGGCGCCTTCTCCTCCACCATAGCATGGCAGTGTCGGTGAGATACAAGGTGTCGGTTTTAATCTTGGAGGCCTCGTCCACAATGCCAACGGCCTCAAGGTACTCTTCCAAGCCATAAAGGAAGTTGTCTACTTCCTTAGCATTGCGTGTCCCGGAGAAGGTCTTTGGCTTGGGCACCTCGACCTTCCTAACTTCATAAGATGTGCTTGGCCCGGCAGCCATAGCACGTTTGCACAAGGCCACATCGCCTTGTAGGGTCTCGACTTTAGCACGAATATGGTCTAGCTCTTGGTCAAGAGAAGCACTTACCTTCGAGAGCTCATCCAAGAGGTGGTCTTGAACCTTGCCTATCTCCCCGAGCAGCGTCCCTTCTAGCTTGCGCATCATGGCCTTCATGGCCGTGTGGATCTCGGCATCCTCCGCCTCAAGGCCTTCCACTCTTTGATGAAGGTCGTCCACATGGGCTCCCACGCCCCCGATGCTATCCTCCACACGAGTCAAGCGTGACTCCAAGCTAGAAATGATGTCCCTCGACTTTGCTCGTGGCCTAGGCATCGCGGTATCAACTTCTTCGCGCCCTCGTTGTTGCTCTTGTGTGAACTCGGTCTCGGTTGAGCTAGAAACTTGAGTCTTCCCGGTCTTGACCATGTCCCGTATGAGATCGAACACGCTCTGATACCAACTGTCACGGACTTACTTTCACCCAACTCGATCCGTGCGGCGCTAACAACTCCCAAGCAATGTTAGCAAGCCTCGTTTATATTTACTTGATGGCTTGGCTTAAGAAAGACAAGAGAAGGCAAAGGAAATAACAAGAGTGCTTTTGTATTAAGCTTTAAGAGAGCTTTACAAGTATGCTTACAAATGCTTGGTTGCTACAAAATGGCCCAAGGATGGCCATAACCTCGGTTGGACTTGTGGGAAAAAAGATTGGTGGTGACAATAGGCCACAATTATAAGGCGTGATGGTGACTTAAAGATCAAGGAAGGGTCCATCTCTAGGCCCAACACAAAGGTGTACAAAATCATCCCCAAATCAACAATGTTATCCATATTTAAAGCCGATTGATCCTCGAATGAATCACGAATGGCTTCTACTGAAGCAAGAAACACCCCTACGGCCTACAACACCAAAAAAATTAAATAAAAAGTACTCGAATATGAAGATTAAGTGTTTTATCACCTTATAAGCTCAAAGATTTGGGTATTTATTACAATTTATTAAATCGAAACCCTTATTAAGTGCTTGTTAACTAGTTGTGTGTAGTCGATTGACTTTAAAAAAGAGAGTAAATGATTTAAACCCTTCTTCGTGTGCTTTACTACCTGTCCATAACTTCTTTTTTGTTTTTTTATTGCTAGTATTTAATTTAACTTATTGGGCACTTTTTTGTGTGTTTTCATATCGATAAAATAAATGAGGTGTCATTAAAATTTTTCAAAAAAAATTAAATTTTTAATTCATTCTTTAAATGAAGGGTTTAATACGAATTTTTTAAAAGTCCAAAAACTCGAGCCGAAGTATGGACCATTTCAGAGGGTAAACTCTCTCTTGGATTTTTTTTCTCTGTTGGATGGTTAATAATTGAGTTAGTAATTAGTTTGTTAAAGTGGTTGTTGTTAATTAGTTGAATTTGTTAGCCTAGTAGGTTGATACTAATTTGGGTTATAAATACCTAATATTGTTGTTAACAAATGTACACAGAATTGTTTGATCAATGAAGTTTTCAGATTTTCTTTTATTCTTGTAAACTCAATATCCTCACTTTCTTCTCCACCTTTGTTCATCATCATCTTTGATCATCAAGGCTTCAAGAGATAGTGAAGAATCCTGCTAAGAATAAAAACTACGACGATGGTTATACACTTCCATGATCCGCTCATCATGTTGTTGGCTATGTATTTTAAGCATTGCTTTTGTCCAATGCAATTTGTTGGTGCCGACGGTGCGAATTATTGAGGTTTTATCGCCGTTGCGTGTTTGTGTTTTGTTTGTTCGTTTTTATTTCTTTTTTAACCAAGTAATAAGAATCTTTGGCTTTAAAGACAATATCATCGATATCTCGATTTTGTTTTTTTTTTTTTAATAAAAATGAACGTAAATTGTGAATATTTGATTTAATTGGTGATGAAATTTCATGAAGGATGAGTGAGTGGATGTGAATGGTTGCCTTGTGTATGAGAGAAAATGGAGGAGTAAATTGAGGGAATTCTGACATGTTTTAGGATTTGTGTCAAAAATTTCGACAAACTCAATAATATTTATACATGTTTTAGGAATTCTAGTTTTTTTTTTCAAATCCTCACATATATCAACGGTGAAAATAATAAATTTTTATAAACGTTTTAGACTTAAAGTTTATGATCGTAGTTGAGAGTTTATGTATAGGAATCGAGGGTTTAAGTATTGCTGTTATAATTTATGGTTTAAATGTTAGGGGTTAAATTTTAGGGTAATATATTAGAGATTTAGATTTTAAACTCTAAACCTTAAATTTAGGGACGGAGCCATATAGGGGTGGGGAGGGGTAATCACCCCCCACCCCTGAAGAATTTTTTTTCACTTTTGTCCCTCTATTTAAATTTTTTTTAAAAAATGATTTTTTATGAATTTGCTCCCTACTTTTAAACATTTATGTTTTGCCTCCCTCAACTAAAAATCCTGGCTTCGTCCCTGCTTAAATTCTAATCTAAACCCTTAAATTATAAAATCCTAAACATAAACTTGTAAACCTTAATTCCTATACTAAAACTCTAAACAATAAATCTAATATTCTTGTATTTTTTTCACCACTACTACATGAAATAATTACCCATTCTTTAAAGTGTTGGTTAGGACCGTATATGAGACGAGACAGATCGTGAGTTACACAAGTTTAACTTGACCAAAACTTGATTCAGTTGGACTCAAGCTCAATTTGAGTTTTTTACAAGACGAGTTACTCAATACCAACTCAAAAAACTCGTGAACTACTCAAAAAATATAATATTAAAAGCTATATATATTATGTACTACTAATAATAATAATATATTGAATAATACTTTTGGTTTAGAATTAATTTGGGGCTTAGGGTCTAATTTGATATTTATGGTTAGGTTCGCGAGGATTAATAGGTTTTGGGAATAAGGATTAATAATTCAAGGTATAGTTCGAGCTTTTAGACCTTGAGCTCTAATTTATGTCTTCGAGTTTGACAATTTTGAGTTTGCGAATTTTTGAGTCGAGCTCAAATTTAAATTCGTTAATTTTAAGTTTGCGAGTTTTCAAACCAAGTCAAGCTTAGCCTTAACATTTCAAGTTTAAGTTAAAGCTTAACAATACTTAAGCACGACTCGGCTTATTTATACCCCTAACGTTAGTGTTTAATATTATATTTGTATTTTATAGACAAAAACCCTTTTACCTCTTTTCAATGTTCCTCTTTATGTCTAACACTAAAAATCAAATTCTAAGCTCTAGTTCTAACTCTAACTCTAAATTCTAAATTATAAACCCTAAAATTATATCATACACTAAAATTTCTAAACTTTACTCTTAAACCCTAGCATTAAACATTAACCCTAAACTTAAATTTTTGGTGTGAGAACATAAATAAGAGCACATAAAATAGAAGCTCGTTTCTATTCGTATTTTACATGTAGTTAATCATGGTACATACTATAATTTTGCTATAATATCTAAAATGATTCATATATTATAGGGGTGTTCAAAATGTAGGTTAAACCAAATTAGGGTTTGTTCATGATTGAGTTTAGAACGGGCTTTTAATAAAAAAGTTGGTTTTGAACTGATAAGCATTGTTGAACAGCTGTAAAATTACTGTACAAGTTGGTTTAAAACGATGAAATAGAATCAAAACCAAAATGCTATAAAAAGTAGCAGTCACGGTGGAAAATCTCAGTAGAAAAAGTAAAAAACAAATTTATCCTCATTTATTATTCTCAACGGTCCTCAACATAAAAGGATTTTTTTCTTTCCTCTGCACTTCATCTTTCTTCTTTATCTTCAGTTCATCTTCCATCAAGGTTCGTCATTTTTATTTTTTACTTTTTATTTATTTTTTCTGTTATGAATGGGTTCATATAATTGGGTTTTAGTAATTTTATTTATGACAGTGATTGATTTATGAAATCAATATTGATAATCTTTGGATTTTAAGTTTGATTTTTAGAATTTTTGTTTATGGCTTTGGTTGATTTATGAAGCATATCCCATTTGTTTATGGTTGTGGTTGATTTATGAAGCATATACCATTAGTTTTTTTAGCGTGTAAGTGGAATATCTTCAAATATTTAACTTCTATAAAAACCTCTTATTTATATGATAGATGAAAAGTACTTCGCTTGTTGAAGCAAGTGTTGAAAAACTCAAAGCAGTATGGGATAGGAGGTTAACAGTAATATTTTATGATCTTTGTATTAAGGAGATATTAAATGGTAATAGACCTGACACTCATTTTAAAAAAGATGGATGGATAAAAATAGTGAAATTTTGAGAGTGAGACGAGAAAGACTTATACGCAACGACAATTAAAGAATGGATGGGATTTATTGAAGAAAGAGTGAAAGTTGTGGAAAAAGCTTAAAGAAAAAGAAACTGATCTAGGATGGGATCATACAAAAGGGACCATTAATGCCTCAGAAGAATGGTGGAAAAATAGACTCAAGGTATGCTAATTATTCTTATAATCTTTATTTTTATTATTTTTAATGCTAACAATAATTGCTTACGTTAATTCATTAATTTATATGTAGGTGGTGCCCGAGGCTCAGAGATTCAAGTCTGCAGGCATTGATCCAAAAATGGAAGGAAAGTTGGACCAAATGTTTGGAGGTATAATTGCCACTGGTGATAAAGCATGGGCACTTTCTTCGGGTATATTGCCTAGTGATTTTTTGATGCATGGTGAAAATGAGATACTTAGCGAAATTGGAGAAGAAAATAAAATGAATGATGCTCACATGTCAAGTCAAGTAGGATATGATGAAAACAATGATAGTCTTGGAGTTCAATCAGAGCCTATGCATCTACAACAAAAGCGAAAATCCACTGAGAATGGAAACTTGTAATTTGAAGACTGGAAAAAAAATTATCAAAGCAAATTAAAGGAACTGCAAGGTTATCTTTACAGATTGATAAATTATGCAGTGCAGCTGATAATATGAGTAATGCTACATCTAGTTTGACTCATTTCATAGATCCATTTGGCATTCCACAGCAATCAAAATACTTGATGAGCTGACAAAAGAAATTCCAAAGACTAGTCATCTTTACTTTTTTGCATTGAATCTAATAAAAAATAAGGAGAACCGAATTATGTTTCTATCCATTACTCCTGATATTAGAGTTTGGTGGCTGAAAATGGAAATGGATGCAAGCTCAAGATTTTCTAGTCTTCTTGGTCCTTGAGTTATATGTTACTGCACTACTCTGGGACATTAATTAGTTCTACCTTTGTTTAATCTTAAGCTTAACTAGGACATTAAGAAGTATTTTCTATGTTTAATATTTGGTTTGCTTCAGACAGTAATATGTGTAATTTATGTTTGTTATTAATTTTGTTATGGGTACATGTAAGTGTAAACTGTCTTAGACACTTATAGGTCCAATTGATATTTTATTTATGTTTGATTATATATTTGTGTACGAAATTTATTTTTTATGTTGTTTACGAATATTTTTACTCAATAATGTTCATGATTATTAATAAATATATTGATATATTTATTTTTTTATTATTTTTGATAAAATGTTTAAATATTGGTTTCATAATTTTTTACAGGTGATAGCATGAACATCAGCAGTTCCAATGATGAAGAAAGGGAATTGAATGAGATTTCACAACATGTGCAGAGTTTTAATAGGTTGTTAACTGTTGCAACTTCTTCCATGCAATTATATTATAGAAAATATCTTTTTAGACAACCATGCATGGATTCAAAGCAATCAGGAGAAGCTTGAATTCGAGAGATTCTTGATGATCATGCATCACGTTGCATGATTAATTTTAGAATGTCCAGAACCGTGTTCTTAAGTCTATTGAGAGTTTTGGAAACACGGTATAATTTGCAAAGTTCAAGAAACATTTCTACTCTTGAAATGTTGGGTATCTTTCTGTAGATGTTGGGACTCGGTGCATCAGTTTCTCAAAGTCGAGAGAGATTTCAAAGGTCTAGAGCGACAATCAGTCGATACTTTACCTTTATGCTCGAAAAAGTTTCACAACTAGCTATTGATATAATTGCACTAGATGATCGTTATTTTAGTTCAATTCCAGAACAAATACGTAATGATTCTAGATATATGCCACACTTTAAGGTAAAAGTCATAATACTAACATATTAAAGTTTAATTTATATATTTTTTTACTTTAAATAGGTATGCATACTAATAGGATCATTTATTTAGGATTGCGTAGGTGCAATCGACGGTACACATATTTCTGTCATTCTTTCACCAAATGAACAAATTCCTTACATTGGAAGAAAAAGTATCCCGACTCAGAATGTTATGGTGGTATGCGATTTTAATATGTGCTTCACATTTATAGTGGCTGGATGGGAAGGTATAGTACATGATACTATAATATTTTTTGATGCTATTCGAGATCCAAAATTAAAGTTTCCACACCCACCAAATGGTAAATTTCTTTTTATCTATTTATTTTATTATATAAAGTTTAATTTATTTAATTATTGTTTCTTATATTATAATTTATAGAAAAATATTTTCTCGTTGATTTTGGATATCCTCAAATAAAAGGTTTTCTCGGGCCATATAGAGGACAACGATATCATTTATCCGACTTTCATAGAGGTAGACATATCTGGTAAAGAAGAGATATTCAATCATTCACATTCATCTTTACGTAGTGTCATTGAGCGAACTTTTGGTGTACTGAAAAAGAAATGGGCCATTTTAAGGGATATGCCAAGTTATAGTTTCGAAAAACAAAGAATGATTGTTGTATGTGCAATGGCGATACACAATTTTATTCGAAAACATACAGGTCTACATGATGTAGATTTTATGGAGTTTAAAAGAAATGATAGAACATATGAAAATATTATTGACGTAGAAGATATGGAAGATAAAGATAGTGATGACAATGATGAACTAAACATTTCATTTAGTTATGAGATGGAATTGGTGAGAGATGACATAGCTTGTAGTTTAATGAATTCACTTTAAACCACAAGCATTGGTACACTTTTTGTATTGATAATTGGTGCTACAACTTGTAGATGAAATCAATTTAAATTACAAGTACCAATGTATTTTTTGTAATATTTATAATAGGTGTCTTAGCTTGTAGTTTAGTGAAAATACTTTAAATTACAAGCAACAATATATTTTTTGTAATATTTTTATATATAACATGGATTAGTTTAGTTTATTTATGTTGTTTTTAAACATTTCATACAATGTCAAAGGAAGAACACCACTTTCTCTTGGCATTCTCCATTTTAAACTAACTACCTCCATAGGTAATTACATCATCATTGAGAAGTCAATTTATTGATAAATTACCTTCATAGGTAATTATATCATCATTGAGAACTCAGTTTATTGATAAATTATCTTCATAGGCAATTACACTATCAGTTTATTGATAAAGAATAATTTGGACATTTTTTTAAGTTATCGATCTAAATATTTTAATCCATGAACCTATTGATTTATTAATAATTTATATATTTTTATCAAAATTTTCAAATAAAAATATTTTATTTATTAATATTTTTATATTTTATTATAATTTAAATTACTATTATAATATGAAAGAATTTGATTATCATTTAAATGTATATATTTTAATTTATAACATCATGTCTAAAATAGTCATTTACCTTCTCAAAAGCCTTTTTGACAGCACTACTAAACACATATTATCTCAAACCAAAAATTCTAAAAGAACTTATTCACCTAACTTTTTCACCACACTTTTCTACCGCACTTTTCAAAAGCTCTAAATTGGCCCTTAATCAACTAAACCGAATTAAATCAGTTAAACAGTAGATCACCGAATTTTGTTCGGACGGTGAGTGATTAAAGTTTTTTTAGAAAGTTCGGTTAACGGCTAATTCGATTCGAAATAGGTTAATTAATCGAAAATTAATATTTTATATATTTAATATATTTATTTTTAGTCACTAATTTTTTAAAGTTATAAAATATTCATTAAATTTTATCAAATTAATATAAAATGATAATTAAATTTATTAAATTATTAAAAGAATAGTTATTAAAATTTTTAATATTTATCAATAATTTATAATATACAATAAATAAATGATCAATTTATAGCAATTTGATAAGTTTATGGCTGTTTTATAATTTTTTGAAAGTTCGGTGACTAAAAAGACTATTTAATATTGCGGAGCGATTTATAATTTATCAAAATTTTGTAATAAATTTTGGTTAACCAAATTAGCTGACCAAATCAATCGTAATTTATTCGGTTCAGTTAATATATTCTTGAAAAAGTTCAGTTAACGGTTAAAGATTTAAAAAGTTTTGTTAATTCATTTTTTGGTAATTCGGTTCAGCCAGCCACCAAATTATCCGTTTGAACACTCATAATATACCATAGTGAAATTCTCACTTTGACCCTCTTATTATTTTGGGTAAATTACATAAATATCCCCGACTATGCTCCAATTATCTTTTACACTCTCGACTATCATAAGTTACAAATTGGTCTCATGACTTAAAAATTATAGTAAATTGGTCCAATGCCGTTAAAAATTAACGTTGATGACGTGACAGTTAATATAAATTGATATAATTATATAATTAGTCCTTAAATTCTATACTTATTTTTATTTGACTTTAAATCTAAAAAATTAACCCATAAAATTTTAATAATCTATCAATTTAATCCATTTCACCCATAAATTTTATTTTTCTTTTATATAATTTTAACAAGCTTAAATGAAACTTAAAGGTGAAATGGGACTAAATTGATGAGCCTACTAAATTGTTACTTCTGTCCCGGAGGATTAATTTTCTGTCGACTTCGATCCTCAAAGCAGAGAGACAAAAACTGGGGTTTTGTTACGACTTCTTATGTCAGAATCTCTGTATAAGGAAAATGGAAGGTAAGGGTGAAATGAGATTAAATTGATAGATTATTAAAATTATATGAGTTAATTTTTTAGAATTAAAATTAAATAAAAATAAATATAGAACTTGAGAGTTAATTATGTAATTGTACCAATTTATATTGATTTTTACGTCATCAACCATTAATGTTTTAACGGCATTACACTAATTTATTATAATTTTTAAATTATGAGAGTAATTTATAATTTATAATAGTTAAGTAACATAAAAGATATTTATGTGTTTTATAATATTATTTTTCTAGTTAGTGTGACTCTTCAACTTTTATCATTTTATCACGTTAGTCCAATGGCCATTTCCGTAAAAAAATCTCATATGGCCCACTTAGATTTTACCATGTGTAAAATGAATAAAAATATTAAAATTCAAATAAAATTCATTTAAAATTCCAAAATTATTTTAAATATTTTTAATTTAAATCATAATGTTTCAATTTCCAAATAATATTATTTTATAGGTTCAACATTTATACCGACTTGAATAATAACATTAATGACAGTTGAAAATAATCAAACGTTATAGACTATACAGTCATAGTCCAATCCTTGCCTGGTCGATGTGAAAAAAATAAGAAAAATAAATTAAAATAATGATATTTTTTAAAAACAAGCTTGTGTTGCGAATAAAGTAAAGAATAAGAATAAAATAAGAGAATAAAGATGAGAGACAAAAGAGAGACTTTTATTATATTCTCAAAGTAGGGTTGTGTACAATGTTTTATCCAAAAATCTATATTTATAGGCATAAGATAAAAACCCTAATTCCATATTAAACCCTAATAATAAAGCTCATTAAACTTTAACTTAATATATGGATATTCACCCTAAATAAATATATTCATAACACTCTCCCTTGGATATCCATGAAGATAATGTGCCTCGTTAAACCCTTACTAAGATAAAAACCCTGTGGGAAAAAATTTTTAGTGAAGGAAAAAGAGTACACACATCTTTGATACGCATAACATGTTGCCTCATTAAAAACCTTACCAGGAAAACCCATTGGGACTAAACCTCGATTAAGGGAAAAAGAGTGCAACCCGTATTTACTCACTCTCATGAAAATATCACATAAGATCTTTAAATCTTCATAATTCAATATTGAATACAATCTTCAAATGTTGAAATAGTTCATGCACTAGTGGATAAATCTTCCAAATCATTGCTTGAAATGAATCGAGGATACTATTCTTATAAAGATCATGAGGGACGAAACTTGAAAGAAATATGTTTCGCTTTATCATATTTGATATATCCACTTTGAGATATAAATTTTGCATTATCTCTACACAAGATAGCTTACATCTTGTCTTGTGAAAAACATTCATATATCTTTATGATATGTTTAGCCTAACACATATTTTAGCTTTGTCTCATGCATAACAATTATTTAAAGGTAATGATCTCATAGCACTTAAATAATATTTCTGGACCAGATAAGATACGATGCTTACAGATCAAATAATGTGTATATTGTGCTTTAGACCTAGAATATCATTACCCTTTTCTTGAGGTAGAAAGAATCTTTGTTTACATTAAGAGACCTAGCAATCATAAGGTTGATCAACAACAAATTGCTAAACATAACAAACAACAAATTGCTAAACATAACAAGATTTACATCTATAAAAAATTTAATTTTTTTAATTTTTGGATACAATAAAATTTTAAAATTTTAAATTTTCGGATAATCCAGAACTCTAAAAAATTTAAAATCTGTTCGGATATCCAGTCCAAAAATAAAAATTAGATCGAATATTCAAATTTTCGGATCGGATCAACAAGTAATCAGATCGGTCAGACTTGGATCGAATATTTTAAACACCCCTAGTTGAGTTTCACTTCACAATAAACCTCTACAAAACTCGATCTGAATTAATCGACTAACGGGTCGAAAACCCGAGGTTAAACAATAAAAAATAATCTTTGTTCAATGTAAAATAGAAAGTTAAATAACGAGAAAACAACGAAAATTGGCACAACTGGATGAGATAACATAGACCATACACTTATACGACTGGTTAGGACTTGGGACAAGCCTAAATATCATGAAACCTAAATGACAAAAGGGTACAGAAAAGGGTGGAGACCAGATTTTCTTTTTCCTGTTTTACAGCAACACTTGGTTGGAAGCGCATACCTCGGATCGGTGATGTGTGTGTATCATCAGCAGGCACATCCTCCAGACTGTTGCTGCGACTGAGATGCATTCGATGACTTAAGATTGACGTCGACCATGTCTTCTTGCTTTGTTGAAGAAAGTGTTTCCATTCCAGGTAAAGCGGCTGCAATCTTCCGAAACAGAGCCTGTCAAGAGATCGAACAGAGTGAGACAACTCAATAGATTTGATCCGTAATGCTGCTGGGGGAGGGAGAGCACTTGATAGTAACAATGTTGCTTTGACTCTTTATTTTTCTTCAATTACTCGTATCCGACACCCACACCCGAGAAATACATGGAATGGGCATGGAGATGGTGCAGAAGTAAGAAACAGAAGGACTGAGCAAACTTGCAGTGTATAGAATACCACATGACATTGATCTGAGCCTAACCACAAGAATTTTCATCTGCATCGAGCATGCAGTTAGATTACAGGTATAAGCATAAGTAAAAAATGGTTTACCTTGATATTGAAGCCAGCCTTAGCACTAGTTTCGATGAACATAACATTGAGTTCACGAGCCCTGGCTTCAGCTTCCTCAACTGAGACTTGCCTGTAAAATCAAGCAGATACATTCAGGGAAAGAATTTGGGGAACTTTTTTATGACAATAAAAACTAAAGTAATATAAAATAATGATCTACTTATTTTCACAAGAAAGTCCAATCATAATAACAAATTAATATTACCTTTTGTCCACAAGATCGGTTTTGTTCCCAACAAGCACAATTATAACATCACTACCCCGTTCAGTCCGTACCTCTTCGATCCACTTTGAAGTATTTTGAAAGGACTGCCTACCTACACCATGAAAAATTAATGTTGGCATCTTCAGGCACTTCCTCGAGCAGATAAACATGAAATTGTGAGAGTTCAACTCACAAAACAGGTAAACCATGCATAAACATAACTGAACAAGCAAATATATGGTACATGAAGGTGTTCCAAATCAGGATGACAAAGTCAAATGGCAACGTACTTGCAACATCATAGACAATGACTGCCACAGAGGAATCCCTAATGTAACTTGGAATAAGACTCCTGAATCTTTCCTGTCCTGCAGTATCCCTGTAAGATTTAGGCAGATACAGATTGAAGAAATCAACCTTAACAAACACACTAGAGCAAGTACTTCATCAATATACCATGTTCCCTGGCGACAATGCTACTAATCACTTCATATTACGAAGTTGACATCTATAAAGCCCAGCGGCAGCCGGCAAGTTGGAAAATGACCCACTTTGCTATTTGGAATGATTTGTTTTCATGCATTAGTTTGAAAATGACCCTCTTTGCCATTTTCTTTCCTCTCACATTTCCTTCTAACCAAACATACTCAAAATTTATTTTATTTCAAATTTTCCAGTCTCCTCAGTCCACTTTTCCAATCAACCAAGAGACAAACCAAAATTCAGGAATACATCAATAGAGAGTTACACCTAAATAAGATATAGCCAGGGATGAATCGAGAGGGGACAATCGAGCAGTCCCCCGAAATTTGAATTTCGTATATGATTTACAAATATTTTAGCCCCTCTAGGATTCGCTAAGTTCGCCCCCTAACATGAAGTCATGTGTCCGTCCCTAGATACAAGCATACAGCAGAACGCATTCTCCGGTAAGGGAGAGAAATCTAAACACACATCGGTATGAAAAAAAAAATCTAAAATGGATATAACATAGTAAGCAAAGCATAGACATAAGCCCATAAAAATCCATAATACATTAGATTAAAAAATAAAAAACTGACGCCTAGCAGAGCTGCAGTCGAACTGTCCGATCTTCGAGGTACATTGTTTTCGACAGAAAGTCAATACCAATGGTAGCCTGGTTAACAAATTAAAGACACAGATAACCTTAGAATCTAAAATACCCAAGGAACTCAGGCAAAACAATAAGAATCTAAATCTAATCAAATACCAGAAAATCAAAGGAAGAAACAATCAGATCCAAGCTGATAAGAATGTTTGCAATCGGAACCCAAACAAAAACGTAAAGGACCGTAAAATCGAGAGAAATACCTGGTAAGTGTTATCGAATTTGTCGTACATGAAGCGAGTGATGATACTGGTCTTGCCGACAGACTGATCCCCTAAGAAAACAAGCTTGTATTTGGCCAAAGCTGAAACCGGAGCCATGGTGTTCGGATCTAGGTTAAAGATACACTATGGATCGGGTTGGGATCGGATCCAAACTCGAGATCTCACCGGAAACAATTACAAATATGTCGCCGGAGAGAACGAGACCGGTGATCGGGATCCGTAGCGTATTTTTTATTATATTATAACAAATTTGGTGACTATTTATCGTTCAAAGTGAATATTTGGAGAGTGAGAGAAGGCGAAAATGATGTTTAATAGATTTCCTTTGGCAAAATTTATAAAATATTGTTTTTAATTTTTTATTTTAAAAATTATAGATACTCAACTTTTATTTCAAAAATTATCATTGTTTGAATAGTACATTATGAGGTCGGTTGAAACACACCCCGACCTTATGAAATTTAAAAAATAAAAAACTGAGAGGGCAGCATGTGTATAACCCGACCTCATGAGATAAAAAAATAATTTTTTTACATGAGGTCGATTGGTGTACAACCCGACCTCATGATTTAAAAAAAATAAATTATTAAGAGATCATGGGGAACACTACCCGACCTCATGGGGTTGTTTCCTTGCGCCCTCGTATCGAATATATAAGGAACCTTTATTCAGGCTGATTCAAAAAAAAATTAGGGTAGAGTGTTGATTCAGAAAAATTTATGATGAGACCTTGATTCAACCTTTATTCAGGCTTTATTTTTGGGGTACAATGCTGATTCAGAAAAAAAAAATTCTCGAGCAGAGAGCGTGTCATTGATTCAGGCTTTAATTTTATTTTGGGTAGTGTGTTTGACTAATAAAAAGTAATAAGTTAAAAAAATTAAATAATTGTGCGTCGGGCAAATATATATATTATTAACAATGGTATAAAGATGGAATTTTGATTTTTTATTATTATGTTATAAGGGTAAAACTCGGAAATAAAATTTATTTTATTTTAAATAAGTAAGTTGTAGTTTAGTTTTGTGAAGAGAGTCTGAAAGAAAGAAAATTTGGTGAAGAAGTAGAAGAAGAATTCGAAGAGAAGCAAAAAGAGGAGGAAAAATATCTAAAAAAGTTTCAAGTAAGTTGAAGTTTCTACATGATTTTATAATTTTTTTTACGTTAGAAAATTGTAGCAATACATCATCATTTACAATATTTTTGATTCAAAAATATGATTTTTTTAATGTACAGATACAATGAGTAATGTTTTTATGGTTGTTATCCATTATGATGGAGAAATTATAAAAACTGATATTGGTGTCGTATTTGAAACGGAAAATATTACGAAAATGAGGTTTTCGAAGGATATTTCTCTTAGAGAGCTTAAACAGAAGATACAAGAAAAAATTGGGGCTGAGATTGTTCGTTTACGGTATCGATGGAAGACCTGTGATGATCATGTTCGATATTCTGTAATATCTCTTAAAGATGATAGTGATGTTGGAATTATGATTGCAGAGCCTGAATCATCATGTATCCGGAGTGTTGCGATACATGTTGAGTTACATGGGAGATATAATGCTTCGTTTGATGCCGAAAATGTATATGGTAGTTCTTCTCTGATGGGTTACGGTAGTGCGTTTGAGGATCAACCTTATAGGTTTGGTGACAACTTTATTGGAAAGTGGGGCAGAGCATGAATTTAACCCATATGTTTGTACATCAACGATACCGAATATTGAGCAGACGATTGGTACGAGTGACGGTGATGTTGAACATCTCCAAGGGCGATGGGGAGAATCACTTGCTGATTCTAGTGAAGACGAAGACGAAGGAACCGTAGATCCAGATTTGAGCGGTGATGACCTTGGTGATCAGTTTTGTAATGAAGGATTTGTTTCTACTGAGAATGCTATTACATGGTATGAACCTCCGGCTCATATGAACCTCCGCCAATGAGCTGTAAAATATAAGCTCGACTTGCGCAAGAAATATCTTGCGTTGTATGACCAAGCTTAAATTCTCGTTGTAACCAGCTCAATTTTATACGCGATCCTCTAACTTCGGTTCCAGTTGGAACCTTACCTAAGTAATCATAGCATAGTTGGGTAGTTGATTCTTCGGGTTCCTTAATAAGAGGAAGCTTGTTCACCGGAACACCAATTAACATGACCACGTCTTCTAGTGTTATTGTACATTCACCACAAGACATGTGAAATGTATGAGTCTCCGGTCTCCAACGCTCGATCAATGCGGTTATTAGCCCCGAAATTAATTTGTACCCACGAATAAAGGTGGCATGATAGAATCCAGCATCTTGGAACCATTGCATGATAGCAAGATGGGGTTCATTATTAGCCATGGTTAAGTGATACTGAAAGTATACTCGGTTGCCTAAATTACATTAAAAAATTGTTAATGACAACAAATAAAATAAAATAAAGATTTAAAATATTAGTAAAAAAATAAGGAACTTATACCATATCATCAACCGAAACACTAGAGATGTGTTGATTCTGTAATCTCAACATATCTTCAAATCGATAATTCTTGAAGGCTATAGAAAATTGCTCCAGAATACTTCTAAAATCTCTTCAAAAACGTTTTGGTAACAATACTGAAATTTTCACCCCTATTTAGCAACTTCAAAACCTTCAATTATTTGATCCACCACCCATCTAACGAATCAATAAAAACCCTTACACACACTCTACCCAAAAAATAAAGCTTGAATCAATGACACACCCTCTGCCCGAGAAAATAACTTCTGAATCAATGACATACACTCTACCCAAAAAATAAAGTCTGAATCAAGACTCTCTACTCGAAAATATAATTTCTGAATCAATGACACATACACTCTACCCCAAAAAATAATTTCTGAATCAATGACGCATACACTTTACCCCAAAAAATAATTTCTGAATCAAATAAGGCTTTATCTGAATCAATGACAAGATTTATATATTCGATACGAGGGCGCAGGGTAGCAACCCCATGAGGTCGGGTAGTGTTCCCCACGCCCTCTTAATAATTTATTTTTTTTAAATCATGAGGTCGAGTTGTACACCAATCGACTTCATGAAAAAAAATTATTTTTTTACCCCATGAGGTCGTGTTGTACACATGCTGACCTCTCAGTTTTTTTATTTTTTATTTTTAAATTTTATGAGGTCGGGTTGTGTTTCAACTGGCCTCATAATGTACTGTTTAAACAATGATAGTTTTTGAAATAAAAGACTAGTATCGATAGTTTTTAAAATAAAAAAAAATTAAAAACAATATTTTATAAAATTTGCCGATTTCCTTTGCTTTTATCTTTATTTTAGTATGATGAATTATATAATTATTTTATAAAAAAATATTATATACACCGACGACAAAATTTTTTATCATAAACTTATAAATTTAGTGTTTATAAATTTATTTTATATTTTAAAGTTTAAAAATTTAGGTTTATTAATTTTGAATTTAATAAATATGATTATTGATTAGAATTTAAAATCGAGAGATTATAGTTTAGATTTTAGATTAATATATTAGAGATTTTAATATTTTTGTAGGTATACTTAACATCGATGATTTTAATATATGTTTTTTACCTTAAACTTGTAATATTGAGTTGATTCTTGGTGAAATCATATTTTTTATTGTGAAAACTAACTAATTACAACTAATTCAACTAATTATATTCTAACATTCACCCTATTTTCTTCAAGTTTTTGAGTTTGTAAATCAAAAATGTTGAATGAAGTCAAAAGAATTGTTTAAGTCAAAATTACTTCCTTGAAACCTCTGCATTCAATATGCTTTCTTTTTCGTCAGGAATTCTTTAAAAATTATATTTCTTGCTCAATGGTTTATCGAGAATTAAAAAAAATCTCTCTTTTCGTTCTTCTTACTCACCTTCTGTTCTATAATTTTTTAACATCCAAATTTTTTTCAAAAATCTATTATTTCTTCATCTTTATTGTCATACTTTTTCATTTATTTGATTTTTTTATTGGAAGAAAGGCGTTTAAGTTACGGACTCCCGGATGTAATCTAAAATCTTTTTTAGGTAAGAAAATACCTTATTATGTCTGGTTAAAGAGTACAAGACTGATAAACACTATACATTCTCTAGATATTTTCTATCTTTCAAACTTGGTTGTGAAACCAAGTTTCAAGTATATATTCCCTATAATTTTTTCAAATACAACCGAAAACAGACGCCACGAACGAAAAACACCATGTAAAATTGTAACAATTACATGATGTTTCCACCATAATCAATGTTGCTCCAAAAATAATGTGAATTCAAGCTTATAATGACTATTAAAATTCAACCAACTTCAATATTCCGAACACTGAACCTTCTTGCCATACACCGTAGATGCATCAATTTGAAAAGAACCGACAATATGTAACAGAAAACGATAAGATATAAGAGATCACATGTGAAGCAATAGATCAATCTAGTACCAACGACTAGCAAGATCACCACAACTGACTAGAGTAGATATATATATATATATATATATATATATATATATATTTTTATTTTGGAAGTTTAACCAAACATTTACATCGCAATATAACCAATTTTCAAAGGAACTACACTGTCTAACTTAGGGGTGGGCAAAAAATTAGATTATCCGGTTCAGTAAGACCGGTGAATTTTTATCTGGTATTGGTTTCGGTGAGACCGGAACTAGTCTAAAATTTAGGTCTCGGTCATAACCGGGACTGGATCTTGATTTTTTGGATCCGGTACCCGATGGGTACCAATAGAACTGAAACCAATACCAAATATTTGGTATTGGTTTCCTTTTGTTTATTTTTCTTACCAAACTTTCTCTTTTATGTATGAATATTATGAGTACGACTAGTTTTAAAACTTTAATTTTCAAGTCTATAATATTGCAATTTTATTATTTGATATCATTATTGGTGGTTGAAATTTTTTCTTCAATTACTCAAACTTTTTAAAAATAAACTAATTAACTGTGTACCCACCGGTAACAGGACCAATTCTTAAAATTTAAGATCCGGTGTGACAGGGACCGGGATTGGTTCTTATTTTCAGGAACCGGTAATTACTGAAACCGAGATCAATTATTTTTAAATTAACCGGGTACCCAGTCTTACCCACCCCTAATCTAACTATCAAACCATCACCAAACCTCCACAAAGAAGCCAATATGAACTTTGAACTAAATCTCCTCAACAAATCAACTAAGTAAGCAATGAGTCAAATCAATTAAACCATTCTTAGTAACGAATCTATCCAATTGAATCAAGCCACTGTGAAGACAACAAATCCTAAACCTTCCACCAGTACATTACAATCGAAATTATCAACACAAGGAAATTGATGACTGAATACGAACGATTGGCATAACAGAGACGATTTCAAGATTTGAAACCAGGAAATAAAAAAGAATGCAGCGAAAATAAATCGATAACGAAATACCCTCATATCTGAAGATGAAAACGAAGAAAAAATAACATCAAGATCTATGCGATTGATACCATGTAAAAACTCTTGACATAATAAATCGAAGGGGTGGAGATGAAGAAGACGTTTAGTGAAATAATTCAAGTATAAAGATGTCAAACTGATTTGATTGATGATTCATAACTATATTTGGATTACAGAAAGGGTGGGTATTTATAGCCTAATAGACTAATAACAAACTAACAAAATATTACTTCTTTCATCCCACAAATAATGTCTTTTATTGATTTTTTAAAAGTCAAAATTTTTAAACTTTAACTATAATTATATTAAATATTTTAAATGATTAAATTTTATAAAAAAATATATTTGAAATCTACTCTATTAAATTATATTAGTTAAAATTCAAAAAATTTAAAAAAAAAAATCAATAAAGGATACTATTTTAAAGACAGAGAGAGTAACTAATTATTCTAATAGCCCATTAACAAACTAACAGTAAACTTAACTAGTTACAACTAATTCAGCTAATTACAATCTAACATCTATGCTTTAAATATTATACTTTAAGAACCGTAGAGTGAACTTTGGTGGTACTATTCTTCGCTCAACTCAAAACAATTTATAAAATCTATAGTGTTTCAAAATAAACTGTATGTGACGTTATATTTAAGAGATTTAATTTAATTTACAATAGAATTAAATAATTATAATTTCTTAATCGTGGTGTCTCTACTATAAACTAATGAATTTAGGGTTTAGGGTTTAAGATTTAAAATTTAGGAGTTGTGGTTAGGGTTTAAGGAATTATGGGTAGGGTATAAGGTTTAGGATTTTAAAAAATAAGGATTAAGGTTTAGAATTTAATTTTTTAAATTTTTTTAAAAGGAAGTACAATAAAGAGACGATAAATTTTTACTTCATAGTAAGTCAATTGGAGGAAAAATTATATTATGGGTCAGTCCCACCACCTGTCCATGGGACCAACCAATAAAAACTGTCAACTTCATCAATTTTTCCATGTCATAATTTTTTCTCAAGTGAATCTTCACTTAAAAAATTAAAAAATAATGAGGTGGACAGTTTCTATTGGTTGGTCCCATGAATGACGTGATGGGACTAACCCATGATATAATTTCTCCAATTGGAGAGGAGTTTTAATTTATCTTGCTGGAAGCGATGATGAGTCCTTGATATAATTTATAACTTTAAAATTATATTAAAAACAACAATATTATAATAATTTTTTTCTATATATACTAATTTTTTTTGTTTTCTCCCAATTCACTATATTTTCGTTTTTCTTACACTTATTCATACCTAAACTAAGAACTAAAACACATATATAGAAAAACTAAACCGCTCTTTATTTGTTGTCCTCCTTGTCATGTTTATCTTCTCATAATTATTTTATTTATCTTTTTGTTATTAACGATATTCTTTTAATCTTTAATTGTTTTTACTTTTACTTATTTTTTTGTCATAATCTTCATGATTTGTCCGAGTTAAGCCATCGAGTTTAATTTATTATTGTCATGTTTTATAAGACTTTAAAATGATAACAACACATTCTTTGTTATGTCATCATCATCTATTACTTAATTGCTATGGATTTTAAAAATTCATGCTAATTGAGAAATTTAAAACCATGTTTTAAATTTTAACGATCCCCTCAAACTTGATTTTCTCATACCAAATCTTTTATTCTTCAATAACAGGTCTGTAATTTTTTTTTCTTTCATAAGATTTTTAAATTTTGGTAACTCACAATCAACAAAAAATAAAAAAAATAAAATATTTTCAGTTTCGTAACTTTTGTATCTTTTTGGTACTTTTCTCTTTTTTATAGATCTTCGAAAATTAGTTGGATGTACTTCAGAATTTTATGTTGTTGTTGCTGCTTGAAGAAGTCACTATTGTCTTTATCTCTGTTAAAATATAATCCATCAACTTTTTTTTTCCTGAGTTTCATATTGAATATTTTATTTTGTTGAACTCAACGTCTCTTTAAGATTATCAATTTCTTGATTAAAGGATTATAGAGTGTGTAAGTCTTACATCGTTTATCATAGTCAATGAACATGTATTTTTTCTCTGTCATCGATTTTTTTTATTTATTCAGGTACATGAGCATACGTGATGCACTAAAAATCTTTAGGTAATTAATTTTTGTTTTTATTATTGTTTCATGTTTCATCCGGTGTCATATCCCTCGCGTTTTTTGTTGGACAATGATTCGATAGATAAACTGCATATGGAACTGTTTTAACCCAAAAATTTGTTGGTAAATGCTTATCTTTTATCATGCTTCTTGTCATGTCGAGGGTGATGCAATTCTTTCTTTTTTTTTATAATTCTATTTTATTGAAGTGTGCACCTAATTTTCAATTGATGAATGATATTATATCTTTTAACGGAATCAAATTCGAGGTATTATATACGTATCAAATAAATTAATATTTTATTTTAGGATGAGATCAAATTTTAGGATCAATATATCAAGATGGAACGACTTTTTATCGTTCACCCCATTATCATCCTATAAAAATTAAAAGAAAATAATATTTTCTTCCTATTTCCTCTCAACCAAACATAACCTTGAGAGTTTAAAATACTTGACTACTCAGAAGCTTGGTAGATTGAATCACATAAACTATAGTATATTTTTTAGGTTAAATATTAAAAATTAAATTTTAAATTATAAATTAAAATTTTAAATTTTTTAAAAATTAACCTATCCTTATACTAAACTTTAATCATAAACATATTTTTTTATTATTAGAGCATAAATAAAGACACCAAAAAAGAAACAAACGAATTTTATTTTTATATGTTGTTAACCTATTCACTCTCCCACCCAGAAAATTAGTTTAAAATTCGTAGTCACAATCAAGGCCAAAAATCAACATAATTTAGTTTCAAACAAATAAAATAACGAACAATAACAATACAAAAAATTAAATTTTTGTTTCGATCAGGATTCGATTGATATTTAAGGAGATAGATTATATGACAAATTTGATCTAAAAGAATGAAAGAGAAGTCGTTTGATATTTTTTTAACCGGAGAAAATAGTAAAAAATAGTTAGGGACAGGTAACTGTAATATTTTTGGCCCACCTAAACTCGATCTAAGAATATTTATCCTAAACCCAAACCCAAACTTCTTTGAAAAATCTAATCCAACCTTAGAATCATATACTTAAACCTAAACTCGACTTGACTTGCCTGATCTGATAATTTAAAACAAATTTATTTTAGAGACCTAATTATAAAAAAAATTAGGGACCTAATTATATAAAAAATATAATTAAATGACCTAATTATAATATATATAGGGAACATTATTACGAATAACCTTAAAATATATGACAAATTATATTACTAATTTTTGGTCGAGTTAGTATTTTACCCTGAACCTAAATTTGACTTAAACAAAAATCACCCTTAAAAAATTAATTTGACTCAAACATGAATTTTCTATAAAAAATCCAACCGATCGAGTGATCGGGTTGAAACCCTATCAAATCAGATAAAATGTTTGTCCCTAACAACAACATATGCTACAAAAGAAGATGATGATCCAATAAAAATTAAAGGTTTAAACTTTTTAATCCACAACAATTAATCATAAAATTAAATATATCAATATTCTGATAAACGACGGAGCTATGAATTTATTATGCAGGAGACTAAAATATATATTTTAAAATTTTCTTAATCGGCTAAAAAGAAAAACGATTTTTTTTTTAAAAATATATATTTATTTATTTTTTAATTTTTATTTAATACATAAAAATAATAATTGACGAAAACTAACCATAAACCCCTTAAGTTTCGCCCATGTTAATAGAATAAATCATTTATGCTGATGGGATTATCATAAATCGTTTAATTTATATAAAAAATAGAATTGATGATGGACGTAAATTTTGAATCTAGGAGTTTATTTTAGAAGAAAATTTTATAAGTTTTAAAAGTTCGAAAATTAAAATATATTTTTTAAAATTTAATAATTATAATATAATTTATTTATAAAAATTAATAAGATTTAACCTTTGCAGTTTGTTATTCTTTCAATTTCGTCATTATTCTAAAATTTTAGAAAAACTATTACGATCAATTCTCCTTAATTACTCAGTTTAGATATTATTTAAGACTAAATTGTTATTTTTTATAGGACCAAATTGTCAAATTTTAAATCTATGAAGCCCCTGGGAATATTTTTACCATATTTTTAGTCTATCTTACTTGCATTCTAACTCAATCTCGTCGTCAGAATCTCCTACAAAGCCGGCATTTTGACCACCGTCCTCCGCGACGGTTTGTTACAAATCCTACTTTCTCCCTTTTTAAAACTAAAAAATCAATATAATTCGACGAATTAATATTCTTGCTGATCCTGTTCTTGCTGCTGTTGCTGTGTACCGACGAATCGTCGATTTTCTACCCAATTAAGAAAGCCTGATCTTTGTTCTCTCTCTGCTCACTCTTTTGAGTTCACAGGTACACGCTCGGCTGCTGGTCGAACCCTAATTCTTCTACCCTCATTGCCGTCTTGTTATAATGTCATGATTGTTCGTATTTTGATTTGTTTTGAATGTCGTTGAATTTGTTGTTTGGGTGCAGATTGCAGAGATTCTGAAAAGAAAAAGAGAGAAATAGGAGGAATCTAGAGTGGGATATATGTCCTTCAATCAATCAAGGTCAGATAGAAGTGAGCAGCATTACCGGAAATCAGGACGATCCGACAGCTATAGTCAGCAGTGGAACTCCTCGGGCGGTTACGGTAAGGGTCGCGGCGGCGGGCCCGCCCCTTCACCGTCTCTTTCCTCATCTTCCGCTTCTAGTCGAAGGTAAGGAGAACTCTTCATCATGCTTTCAGGATTTGGTTTATTGTTTTTTTGGCTAATTGCCAGTTTAATTAGGGTTCCTTTATTATTATGGTTTTCTGTGTGGTTCATGTATTATTGTTTCCTTGTTTGTTGGTTGATCCTGATATAGTAGTTTTAAGAAGTCTAACAATGCACAAGGAGGGCAATCTAGGGTGAATTCTCAGGCTGTAAATTCTACCGAGTCTAGTAATGCTTCTGCCACCCGTGATATACAAAATGGTGCACGTGCACAGTCGCACTTGAAAGGTTTGATTCAAAATTCTTAAGCTGCTTTCCCTTTTCAGATTCGTAACTGAATAAAATACGATTATCTTGATTTTATTCATTTTCATTTTTGCTGATAGGGACATCAGATACGCCAGTTACAAGCAGTCCTGCCAAGCCTGTTGATTCACATGCTAATCAGAGGAGCACCCGTGCTGTTCCAAAGCCTCCTACTTCTCAATCTTCTTACAGTAGTATCCCTGCAACTCCCACAAAGGGTATGTTTCTATTGTGTTTGGTATTATAAGCATATAGGATTAAGCTACTTCAATTATGTGAAAACTTGAGTATCTTCAATTTACTTGTGGAGTAGCATTTTGTATTGTGATTGTTTTTATATCATGATAGCATTTCTAGTTTTAAGCTGATGTTACTAATTATATTTTTTAACTGTTTTTATGGATTAATTCCAGGAGATGCATCCCAAGCATTATCTTTACAGTTTGGGTCCATAAGTTCTGGTTTCATGAATGGAATGCAGGTAGCTTGCTATTCATGATGGTCTTCCATCCTTCTGCCAATTTGCAATCTTGTTTCTAACACCAGGTTTCGTTTTCTTATTTGTATCAGATTCCAGCTCGAACTAGCTCTGCTCCCCCAAATTTTGATGAGCAGAAACGAGATCAGGTTTGTCTCTTTTCATAAAAAATGCAGTTTAATCTTCAAGAACAGTTCAATGTTACACTGCATGATACTAAAAAATGCATTCTCATTCACCCAGCTTACTTTTCTAATAGTAAGAGAATTCCCAGTAGAAACTTAATTATAATATCCTCATGTTCATGATCTTGGTTCTTTTTAACTGATTGTTTTCGAATCTTAGGATTTCACTTATATATTCAAATAACATTGTTTACCTGCAGGCATGCCAGGAATCTTCTTTTAAACCAGTGTCAAATTTGCCCACTCCTGCTCCTAAGCAGCAGCTGCCAAAAAAGGATTCTTCTGTAATCAATCAATCTAACTCTGGGGAGGCTCACCCAGTGCCAAAGGTGAAGAAAGATGTACAAGCCTCTGCTGGACCCCCTGTAAACCAGACACAGAACCCAGCTCTTATTAACCTTCCTATGCAAATGCCTTTTCATCTCCAACCCCAGGTTTCCATGCAATTTGGTGGGCCTAATCCACATATTCGGTCTCAGACTCCTTCAGTTCAGATGCCCATGCATATGCCATTACCAATGGGAAATGTCCCTCAGGTGATGCAGCAACCAGTTTTTGTTCCAGGTCTTCATCCTATTCTATTGCCGCCTCAGGGAATGATGCATCAGGTTCAGGGCTTGAGTTTCACACAACCTTTGGGTAGCTTGGGAATGGGTATTGCCCCTCAGTATTCTCAACAGCAAGGAGGAAAGTTTGGAGTTCCTCGTAAAACTACTCCTGTCAAGATTACACACCCCGAGACTCGTGAAGAATTAAGGCTTAATAAACGAACAGAAACATATTTAGATGGTGGGTCGTCTGGTCCAAGGTCTCATCCTAATGTGCCTCCTCAATCCCAGCCAGTTCCATCATTTGCACCTTCTCATTTAGTCAGCTATTATTCCAATTCTTACAATACCAATTCCATGTTTTATCCACCACCAACTTCTCTGCCATTGTCCAGTTGCCAGATGGCAGTAGTACCCAATGACCAAGGGCCAAGATTTCCTGTTGGCCAGAGTCATCAAAACATTTCTTACATGAATTCAGCGGCAGCCGATGGGTCACTTCCGGTTAATAAGTCTCTAAATATAAGGATTGGTACTTCAGAATCACCTAGTTTTGAATTGGCACCTGATGGTCACAATGTAGCATCTTCTGCTCCCTTAGGCATAACACATGTTACAGTCAAGCCAGTAACAGTTTCTGTTGGGGAAAAGGTATCTGATTCATCTTTATCAATTAGCTTGCCTCCAGTTGAAGAGGATGGATCACTAAAACCTTCAGTGACTTCAAGTGACGGTAGCTTATCTTCTGCTCCAGCTGTCACGTTTGAGGTTAGCATTGGAAATGAGGGAGTCATTGATACTGATGTCTTTAGCTCTAAAATTTCCAACTCTACAATGTTTGAAAGTTCAAATGTTGATATCACCTTTGGTTCCAATGCATCTCCTAGTGCCATTGATGGCAATGAAATCATTGTTACTAAATCTGGAGCATCTGACCAGCATTTTGCTCCAGCCACTACTCCTGATCTCTCTGACTCGATATCAAAATATGAAGGAGGTGTTCCTGTACCTAGCACAAAGGACAAACCTGCACCAGAATTCAATAGGACAAAGAGTGCCTCAACTAGAGGGGGAAAAAACAGAAAAGAAATTATTCAGAGGACAGATGCTGCTGGGGCAACTTCTGATCTCTATATGGCATTTAAAGGTCCTGAGGAAAAGAAAGGGACAATACCTTCAGCTAGTGCAAACAGCAATTGCAATGGTGTTAATTTGAAGCTGGTATCTCATGCGTCCCCTCAGGTGGATTCTACAAAAAGTGATAAAATTGCAAAAACTAAAACTGAATTGGATGATTGGGAAGATGCTGCTGATATTTCTGTGCCAAAGTTAGAAACTTCAGAAAATTTTGAAAAGGCTCATGAAGGGATAATAAATCATGAGGAAGATGGAAGTGGGAATATATCAAAGAAGTATTCCAGAGATTTTCTTCTTAAGTTCGCTGAGCAGTGTGCTGATCTCCCACAAGATTTTGAGATTGCTTCCGATATTGCTGAGGCCTTGATTGTTGCCAACGTCAATACCTCTCACCTTGTTGATCGTGATTCATATCCTAGCCCTGGAAGAAGAATAGATAGGCAATATAGTGGATCTCGATTTGATCGCCGAGCTAGTGGAATGGTTGATTATGACAGATGGATGAAACTTCCTGGTTCTTTTGTGCCTGGACGGGATGTGCATCTTGATCTTGCTTATGGTGCTTCTGCTGCTGTTGCAGGTTTTCAGCCTGTCCAGGGAGGTAACTTTGGTGTTCCAAGGCACGCAAGAGTTCCAACAACTCTGCCATTTGTTGGAGCGATGTTTCCTGGACAAATGCACCCTATGGACCCTCAAGGATGGATACCTCGTAGTCCTGTTACTGACAGGTGGCAACGTGTTCCTAACTATCAGCAAAAGGGGTTGATTTCTTTGCCGCAAACACCGTTACAGATGATGCACAAAGCTGAAAGGAAGTATGAAGTGGGTAAAGTGACTGATGAGGAAGCCTTAAAGCAAAGGCAACTGAAAGCCATTTTGAACAAACTAACTCCCCAAAATTTTGAGAAACTCTTTGAGCAAGTTAAAGCAGTAAACATTGACAACGCTGGTACACTCACTGGTGTCATCTCACAAATCTTTGACAAAGCTTTGATGGAGCCTACTTTCTGTGAAATGTATGCAAACTTCTGTTATCATTTAGCAGGAGAGTTGCCTGATTTTAGTGAAGACAACGAAAAGATAACTTTCAAGAGATTGCTGCTGAACAAGTGCCAGGAGGAATTTGAAAGAGGGGAGAGAGAACAAGAAGAAGCAAATAAAGTTGAGGAAGAGGGTGAGGCTAAACAGTCTGTGGAGGAAAGAGAGGAGAAGAGAATCAAGGCACGAAGACGAATGTTGGGTAACATTAGACTTATTGGGGAGTTATACAAGAAGAAAATGTTAACCGAGAGAATTATGCATGAATGCATCAAGAAATTACTCGGTGAGTATGAGAACCCTGATGAGGAAGATGTTGAGGCTTTATGCAAATTAATGAGTACGATTGGAGAAATGATTGACCATCCCAAAGCAAAGGTATATATGGATGCTTATTTTGAGAGGATGGCTAAGTTGTCAAACAATATGAAATTATCTTCTAGGGTTAGATTCATGTTGAGAGATGCTATTGATCTGAGAAAGAATAAGTGGCAGCAGAGGAGGAAAGTTGACGGGCCTAAAAAGATTGAGGAAGTACACAGAGATGCTGCTCAAGAGCGACAAGCTCAAACCAGTAGGCTTGCACGTGGTCCTGGCATCAATCCTGGTGCAAAAAGAGCACCCTTGGATTTTGGTCCACGAGCGCCATCATTATCTTCTCCTGGGGCTCAGGTGGGTAGTTCCCGTGGGTCTCCCACCCAACATCGTGGTCTTGGGGCTCAGAATGTTCGCATGGATGACAGACAGTCTTTTGAGGCCAGGAATTTGTCAGTTCCCTTGCCTCAAAAATCAGTTGGTGATGATTCTATAACCTTGGACCCCCAAGGTGGTCTAGCTAGAGGGGTGGCTTTTAGAGGACCACCAGCATTGTCAAGTACTCTCTTAGCTGATGTTTCTCCAATTTCAGGAGATTCAAATAGAACGGCTGCTGGTTTGAATGTTTTTAGTTCTCCTGCTGCTTCTCCTGCACAAGGCCAAAAGTCAGGTTTTACCCAAAATGTTCCTCTAGAAAAGAGCTGGCCTGAGGAGCGCTTGATGGAAATGTCTATGGCCGCTATTAAAGAATTTTACAGGTATCCTCTTGATTCATCTACGATTTTAATGTCCCCATACTAGTCTTTCTGTTTCCTTTTAACATGTATATGCATAAATTCGAACACATTCATCTGCACATATGCTCTTTCGCCATTAACAGAAAGTTGAAATGTAAATTGCTTAAATTGAATAGTGCTGCTGCTGATGGTAAACTTGATCAGATTTAGAAGCAAATTTGGAGAGTTTGTTATTTCTAGAACTTGAAAGGATATTGAGATTTGGATGTTAATATTAATACTGATGTCTTGATTTAAATTGAATAGTGCTGCTTATGATGGTAAACTTGAAAAGTTATAGTTAGTTTTTAAAATTTCTGATAATAGGATATTGATATTTAAAGTTTTTTTATTTTATTTTTATCAAAGTATGTTGTTTAGGCAAATATGATATAATTTTGATATTGATACTAATGGTTCAATATAAGGTAAGTAGTGCAGTTGTTGAGGATAAACTGAAGAATTGTAGTACATATTTATACTGTTGTTCTTGTTCTATCTACGGTTTTGATGATAGTATAAGGTTACTTCTATGGAGTACTGAGCAATTTTGCCTTTAATTCTTTCAGTGCTAGAGATGAGAAAGAAGTTGGTTTGTGCATCAAAGATTTGCACTGTCAAAGCTTCCATCCAAAAATGATTGCCCTTTGGGTAACAGACTCTTTTGAGAGAAAAGACATGGAACGAGATCTTTTGGCGAAGCTACTTGTCAATCTGGCAAGGTCCCATGATGGTGTGTTGAGCCAAGTTCAGCTTGTTAAAGGGTATGAGAATCATTTGACAATATCTACCCCTGTTTTCCGGACTTGAGACTATCGAATATATGTCAGACATGAGTGCATTTAATTTAGATATTTATCCATTGATTACAACCTTCTGAACTCATTTTTTTTTAAGTATTTTCTCCTTTTCTTCATTTAGGTTTGAGTCTGTTCTCAGCACATTGGAGGATGCAGTGAATGATGCTCCAAAAGCTGCGGAATTTCTTGGTCGTTTCTTTGCCAAAACCATAGCAGAAAATGTAACTACCCTGAGTGAGATTGGTCGATTAATACATGACGTCGGAGAGGAGCCTGGTTATCTACTAGAAACAGGCCTTGCTGCTGATGTTCTTGGGAGCACCTTGGTGGCAATTAAGACCGACAAGGGAGAAACTTTCTTAAATGAAATTCTATCAAGTTCGAGTTTGCGATTGGAGGACTTTCGACCACCACAGCCTAACAAATCCAGTATTTTAGACAAGTTCTTTATTTAGTACAGATTCGTGACTGATGCTCCGGAATATTTTGTTAATAGAAAGAAAGAAATTCATGTATAGCACTCTAGTCTAGTCGCTGAAACTCTTTTTATGTGGGTGGGTGGGGTTTTAAATATGGGTTCTTTCTTCTTCTTACATTATTTCTGTTCCCTGGAAAAATATTCATTATAATTATGGAAGATTCGAATTTAGCATCCAGAGTTGCTAGTCTCTTTCTCTGTCGCACCTCTTTCGAAATTTGAGGTTATCGATTTTGATAATTTATTACAGGAACTTGATCTCTGATTACAAGAACCAAGCATTCAAGAAACAAACCAGGACAGAATATAGCACCCAGGTGTTCAGGTTTGATTTCTGATCATTGGAACTCAATTTTTGATCTCTAGAACTTGAATTCTTTATTGCAAGATGAGTTAAGAAATATGAAAATATTTTGATACACAATGTGTAGGTCTGTAAATTTTAGGGTTGACTTTAAAATTTATGATTTAAGGTTAGAAGTTTAGATCGAAGTGATTTCCCGCCTGTTCATCTTTGCAAAACTGTACTTGATATTAGAGTCGAAGGCTAATCGGGAAAATGGTTGCCATCCTCATCATGTATGCATGCTTTTATACACTTGTTGCCATCCTCATGTATTCATGTCAGGCATGTTACATGAACAACTATTTGAAAAGAAAGGCAAATGAGGTATCAGAATGCTCAGACAATGGGAATGGAACATGTCATTACTGTTGTTATGATTCAATTGATCAAAAATTAATGATTTGAAGTAAGTTTTAGAATATATATAATATTAAAATTTATCAAAAAAATATTAATTTTGTTTTTTGTTTTGAATCTTGTATTAATAAATTAATAAAAATATATTTAAAATTTAAATTTTTCAAAAATGCATAATATAAATATAAAAATAATTTAAAGATTTTAAATTTTATTTTAAATATAAATATTAAATAATTTAAATTAAAAATATAATTAAAAAATTAAAAATATCGGGTCAAGTACTTAGTAACCAAAAAATTTTGTTTCGGCCTCGATCTAACTACCCAGTAAAATTTTTGGGTTAAATACCTGGTTTGCTTGGATAATTTTTTTAGGGAAATACCTGAATTTTTTAAGGTTGACAGATAATTAGGTCGGATATAAAAATACATAAATATTATATATAGTTATAAAAAAAGTTGTTTAAATTAAAAATAATTGATATTATAACATTAAAAATATTTACAATCAAATTTTATTAGAAATTCGAACAATTCAATTTAACTTGAAGTCTATAAATTTGACTTAAAAAAATCAAATAACATTTAAATTATAAAAAATGGCTTTAACTTAACTAATTTAAAATATTTTTATCTCAACTTGTTCGATTGATTACCTTCATATAGCAATTCCCAAAATATCATGTCTTATATTTACAGTCATGTGATGTTATGTTTAAGAGATTTTATTTATTTATTTTATGAGATATACGTATATCGTAAAAAAATTTAAATATATATATAAATATATATTATCTTATCATTATTTTTAACTATTAAAAAAGTTATATAACGTTATAAATTAAATATATATAAACACATTATTATTAGTGTGTCCATATTATACAATATAACGCGTTACAAACAACACAAACAAATACTAAATAAATTATATTTTAATATACAATTTGCGTAAAAAAAAGATATGTTATATAAATGGTTATTGGAATTTTAAAGTATTTTTATTTTGATTATTAAATTTTAAAATTTACATTCTAGCTACTAAAAATTTTAGTTTATCACTTAACTTTCTTTTAACTCATATTTTGGTCACTAAAATTTTAAAAATTTTCAATTTAATAATTCAATTTACGAATTATTCCTATCTTGACCACTCTCGAATAAAAAAGTTCGAGAAATTGAAAAATTTAATTAATCCTTATGAATAATCTTGATTAATTGTTAAATTTAGATTATTCAATTATCGATATTATTTTATATTATATAGTATAATATAGTATATTAATCATATCAAATAATTAATTGACCAGTTAACTAGAATATTTTATACAAGTAAAGAATTTTTGCTTTACTAATTGTTCGATTGGGATAAGTGCAAAAACAACTAGAAAGTAAAAAATTAAAAATTCATACATAATAATCATACTCAAAGCCAAAACGTATTGAAAATCAAAAGTGTTAAAATTAATAGAGTATAAGATATTTTAATGCATAAAGTTTGTAAAATATTGTATATAACTGATAATATTGATTAATCAATTTTGTTTAAAATTGTGTATCATAATTAAATCGAAATAATTTATTAAAGAAAATATGTATAGAATCGAGTTTGATTAATCCCTAAAATATTATTTTTGACTAATTCGCAAATTCGGATTATTTAATTTTCAAATCTTATATTATATCAATTAAATCAGATAATTGATTGACGGGTTAACTGAAACAATTGATTCAAGTAATGATTTTTTACTTGTTAAAATATCAAATATGACAAATTTAATAATTGTTCGATTTTGATAAAAGTAAAAAAAAATAGAAAGTCAAATTGAGACTTCACACCTAGTAATTCTAATTTCTACCTAAAGCTAAAATATATTTTTAAAAAATTAGAAGATTATCAAAATCACTATACTATAAGATATTTTAATGCATAAAATATACATATATTGTATATAACTTATTAAAATGATTAATCAATTTTGTTGAAAACCGTGAATCGTAACTGAATTAAAATAATTTATTTAAAAGGACTGTATCGAAATTAAAATTTTGAATTTGTATAATTATGTTATTCGAGAATAACCAAAATAGGAATAAATCAAAAGTTATGTTATTAAATTGAAAATTTTTAAATTCTATTAACCAAAATAGAAGTGAGAAGAAAGTTATGTACAAATTTATGAATTTAATCTTTGTACTCTTTAAATTTCAAACTTTTGGTTCTAACTTAAATTATTAAGGCCTCGGTTTTTTATTGCCGTGAGTAAACTAATGTTTTACGAAAATCTAATTTTTGACAAACCAAGATCCGAGGACTAAAATGATAAAAAATTAAAGTTTAAAGATCAAATCTTTAACTATTTTTAATTACTTTAAATTTTTTGAGTAAAAAAAACTGGTTTAACCCTCGAATCATAACAAAAGATACATATGTTAAAAGCAAGCAATGTGGGGATTAAATATAGAATTTGTGAATAGTTGAGGAGGTTAACCACAATTCGACCATAAATAACCCATGGCTCTGCCGACGATACTTGAAAAGAAAAAAAATTCCATTGCCGGGAATTGAACCCGGGTCTCCTGGGTGAAAGCCAGATATCCTAACCACTGGACGACAATGGAAACACGTGCTAGATATGATTAGTTTATAAATATTTGGTAAAAAATGGAGAATAAAATTTTAAGATAAAGGTGTTTGTTAAAGTATAATTTGAGAATATAATTTTTTTAAATATCAACTTGAAAGAATGTGTCTAATTTAAGTATTAATTTAGAATATAAATTTTCTAAGTCTTAAATTAAGAGAATTTACTTAATTTAAGTGCGAAATGTATATTTGTAATATTTTCAATCCATATATCATATTAGGATCTAAAATTTAATCTGTTATCATAAAATTTATTTAATATCTAAAATATTCAGTGGACGTGTTGAAAGAAAAAAAAATATAAGACACTACTTGCAGATGATGTCATTAGTACACTATAAATTTTATCATAACTTTTTAAATATATTTTAATATTTTTTAGTTTTTAAAATATAATTTTTAAATATCTTATATATCTAACGAAACCACCCATAAAATTCATATGCATCCGCTTGATTATGAAAAATATCCGAAAGTTGATCCTGTTTCAATTTACCGTTGTTGTTGCTACTCTTGTTATAGATATTTGATTATAGTTAAAAGTGAGCTGAATTATCTAATATCTGACTCGAAAAGCTCGTAAACTACTAAAAAAATATAGTATACTAAATTTTTTAATTTTTATAATTTAAAATCTAAATTCTTAAACTTGAAACCCTAAAATATAAACTCTAAACATAGATCTAAACCCTAAAATCTAAATCTTAAATTCTAAACCCAACAACTTAAACCTTTAAACCCTAAACTAATACCCTATACCTTAAAATTAACAAGTTTGAGCTTACACAATTTGTGTATCAATTTTCTTTTGACATCACTTTAAATGAGACGTGACATATGACAAGTTACTCAAGTCCGACATGATCAAAGATCAATCGATACTTGACTCAATTGACTCAAATCAAACTCAAACTCAATTCGAGTACTTAACGAGCCAAGTCCAGATTTCTCAAACTCAATAAAGTTTAGTCGATCTCGACTCAAAATCTTAATAAATCAAGTCAAATTCAACACTAATCGAACTTAACTCATTAACACCTCTAAACTCAACTCATTTGCATAACAAGTGTAAATAAAAAAAATTTCCACAAACACTTGTGCATGAAATAATTACACTAACTATAATGGATTGATGGAACTCTAACTTATGTTGATTGTGATGGATCGATGGAAATATAACATATGTAGATTCCAGTTTGGCTAGTATCAATCAGTATCGGTTTTATCAGGTTGATAGCTTTCCAATCAAACATATAATATATTCGAAACAATCTTTACGATTTCAAAGATTATGTTATAGATTTAAGAGTGGATATTTGATCGAATCCAGTTTTACTCGCCCGAATACAAAATTCATGTAGAAGATGAACTCAAATTTGCAGAGTTGAAAAATGTAAGATTGATGTCAAGCCAAGAAACCATTGACAAAAAGAAGGGGTATCATCTGATTTATCCAACTAACGGCAGAAGCCGAATTCGTCGACTAAATCACCGGCGTAGTGGTAAACGACTTGCGTCATCTACCGACACCGAATCCCGAAACCGAACCCCGGATAACCTCTACCCCTCCCTTTTTCTTTAATGAAGAACAAAGGAGAAGAGTCAATTCCAAAGCAAACATGCTTACAAAACAAAGGCCCTCTTTAAGTTTCATAAAAATAAATCAATCCTAGAGATACATTCCATATTTCATTGAAATATCAATCAATCTTACCGGATTCTATGTCTTTTCTTTTCCTTTAGGAACCCCACATCACCTTGCATTTTGGGGAATCCAAAAGCACCACCTTTGGACGATAGATCTCGGCATTACATGTTCCAGCTTGCAACTCATGTATCGATCACGTCAGGGTTTGTGGATCTTGAAGCCGAAAACTCTAGGGATATAGTTTTGAGTTGGCTTTGGAGGCTTCAGGTGCCCATATGTCATCAGGAATAGATGTGGAAATGTTGTACCGAAATAAGCTCCATCGATATCTTTGGCAATGTCGAGAAAATTAAGCAGTAAAACAAAGTATTGCAACCATGATCTGGTCACAGGAAGAAACTAAAAATGACGATCAAATGTTTGTTTCCATCCGCACAAATGACAAGAAAACACAAGACTTCTAACATGCCCGAAGACATCACAGAAAGGCATTAGGGAACATAGACTTTGCTGCCAAAATCGAGACTCATAAGCAAGGGTAAGGAGCATAGTCCAACACAAAAGTATAACTAATTTTAGGTTGGATGTGTGTCAAATGTCACAAGCATGACTTAATGGAGAAACCGGACTACAGGTAATTTAGTTCTCAACACCAGTAAAAAAGTAATTATCGAAAAGAAAAGAAAAAAGCCATAGGTGAAATGAATAGAAAAGGATACTGCCTTGATACTTCGACCGAGGATAATAGATATCTTCACATTTGGGGCAGTAGATTTTCACGGTACTTGACCGAGGAATATCTGACTGACCAACTGGAAGACAAGGTTGTCCAGTGCAACACACTCTCGGGCATCTTCCGAAGTCATAGCTTTTGTACTTCTCCAACTGAAATACGAGTTTCAAAGTAGAACGCTGTAAGCAAGATATGTAGAAATCAACAGAAAACAAAAAATAGCAATAAAAAGACAGATACTTACCATAGCAGATATTCCCTTGGTAGTTAATATGTAGCGGACATGTATAAGACCATACAACATCTCAGCGGCTGATTCAACCATTTCATTTTGTTCTTCAGTGAACATGTCACCTATAATGCCCAAAACACATCTACTTAGTAGTAAGAACCATGGTAAAATGATGGCTGTTGCATATCAAGAAATGAAAGCAGGAGCCATACATTCGAAAATTGAAAAAGAAAAAACATTGAAATGCACAGGCACAACAAACAGACACAAATGACAGTGAGATGCTCAACAACATAAAAAAAGTGAGAAGGCGACTGAATATAGATGCAAACATTGCAACTGCAAGCTATATGGCAGAAATGCTTCAAACACAAGACAAGAATTGGTACCACTCTATTTTAGGATTTCCAACCTTAGCTTCCTGCAGTAACGTCAAAAACTCAAAGATAATAAATAATAAAATATTTTTTTTTTCAAAATCGATAAGCATAGCCTCAAGCAGGCATAGCAGTCAATGTGGATTGTGGAGGGAAGAAAGATAGGATTACTGGTATGGTATGTATTCTGAAGTCTAAACCCCAATGAACTCTAATCAAACCCACCTCACTGGAAAATGAAGGTAAATAACTGAAACAATATAGTAAACGTTGACCTAAATTTTGGAAAGTATAGCATGAGCATCTCTCCTTGACCTCGAGAAACTATCAAATCTTCCAAAATTTGCACAGTGAGTCATGGAGTGCTTACCATGAGAAGACTCAATGTCCAGAATTAAATCAAGTGCGTAGTCATAATATGGAACTTGATGGCTCAACCCACAAAGATTAAAGTCATCTTGGATGTAATCATCATCAACTTCACAGAATAACTCATTTCCTCGCAAATTGCAAAACCATGAGATCCAAGATGTGTCATCTCCATCGGAACCACTAACATCTGATTCTTCACTGTCAGTTTCAGATTCCACTGCAACCAAAGTAATTACTCTCTTATCAATCATGCTTGATGGTCTTAATATTCTCTGTAGTTTCTCAAATAAAAACATGACAAGACGGAAAATGCTAATTTAGAACTATAACAAGCTTCAAAAAAATGCTGATAGTAAGATTTAAGTTACAAACATAGACATGACACTTTGTAATAACAAGTACAGGGGAGAAAAACTACGAATGGCGGTGGATAGTGCAGATTTGGATATTCACAGTTATCCACTTGCTTTTAGTGAATTCATATAATATTCGAATCCGGATATTCTAATTACTATCCATGACGAACACTGAGTGGATGCAAATATTAACCTTTGAACATTCATTATCTGAATCCACTTCAAATTTTAAAGATTGTATTTTGAACTTTTTAGACTTCCTGAATGAAGATTTTTAGCGTAATTTAATCAATTAGGATAAACAGGCTTCGATTTTCAAGCAAATTTACAGATTCGAATTAGTTTTTTTTTTTTTTTAATAGAAATTGATAAATGCTGTCTTCCATCATAAACAACCTAATTTGGGCTTCGACAATTCAAGTTAAACACTTTTCACAAGCAAATACACAAACCGATCAGCTCAGAGTTTCCGAACAACACCTAAAACCCTCAGATCCCGCTTAAATGAAATCAACTCGACAAGAAAGACAAGCCAACATCAACATATCAGAAGAAATAAAAGCAACCGATAATCTAAGCAACTAACCATCGGAACATTGGGGTTTGGAGAGAAATGAAGATCGCGAATCGCGATGATCAATCTGAGGTTTACCGACTGAAGTAGAAGGGACTGAGAATCTTTCCTTCTCTTTGATGTTGTTCAATCCCCTTGAAGTAGACGGTGATAACTTCTCTAGATGCTTGTCCAGCACATCGTTTATGCGCTTCCGATCGAACGGTCCTCCCATTAGCCCCGATTTCGATGACCTTCCCTGACCTCTATACATGGATTCTTGTTTTTAAACCTTTTCAGCTCCCGAATTTCAAAAGCTTCGATTTTGAATTTTTTTTCAATGTTGATTGGACAAGCAGAAATTCAAGACTTTTTTGAGCAAGAAGGAAACCCTAGAAGTAGGAATAAAGGCATTGGGCAAGTTGAGGATGATACGACGACGTTTCGACGAACTCCTCCGCCGCCGGTGAAACAGGTTAATTTAAAGTTCATCGGTTTTACGGATAGCAAGTTAATATATAAATTCTTATGAGATTCGTATATAAATGTTCACAATAATCATAAAAAAATGGTATATATATAATTTTACGGTGTAAGAATTTACGTACAAATATAAATATTATAAAAAGATTTATTTTTTTTAAAAAAACGATAAGGATTTCGGTATGAATTAAAATTATTATTAAATATATAAATTATTATAAAAACTATAATAAAAATATGAATAAGTGTATCACGTGTATCGAATATTGTTAAACATCATTAACAATGAATACTATTGGACACTATTAAATTAATTAATAAAAATTAAAAATTTTAAGGACTAAACATATAATTTCATATTATTTAAAATAAATTTAAAATAAATTATATATTTTATTTTATTTTTTTAATAATTTATTTAAAATATTTTAATTTAAAAATTAAAATATAAAATATAACATTAAATCCTAAAATCCAAAACACTAACACTAAACCTTAAAACAATAAAACCCTAAAATCTAAAAATATAACCATAACCTAAACCTAAAATAGAAAAATTAAAACTCTAAAAATATAAACCCTGAACTTGTTTAAGATTTATGATTTTAGGGTTTTAGGTTTAGGGGTTTTGATTATTTTAGGTTTAGGGGTTTTATGGTTTAGATTTAGTGTTTATGAGTTAATATTTTTTAGGGTTTTAGGTTTTGGATTTAGAATTTTGAGATTTTAAATTTTAGGGTTTAATGTTTACTGATTAGGTTTTAGGTTTTAGATTTTTGGTTTTAGGGTTTAGAATTTAAAATTTTTTATTTTTTAAATTAATTTAAATTAATATTTTATTCAATTACTTTAAAAAATAAAATAAAATATATAGAAAGTAATTTAATAAAAAATTTATTTTAAATAATTTATAATTATATGTTGAGTTTTTAAATTTTTAATCTTTATTAATTAGTTTAACATTGTTCAGCGGTATTCATCATTAACGGTATTCAGTGATGTTCGACGCCTGTTATAGAATTTTTTTAAAATTATATGTACTAAAATCTTTAACTAGAAAGAGAACAACTTAAAGTAAAATTTTTTGTACATACAAATTTTCTTACAAAAATATGATAATTTTAATCGATACCAAAATTATTACAAAATATACAAAAATTGTTTTAGAAAATATAATAAAAACTTAAGTACTAAAATTTTTACCTCAGATCATCAAAACTTAAAAGAGCTCAACATAAGGTAAGAATTTATTTGTATATAATTTTTTTTATAAGAAAAATAATTTTATTACAAGAATAATGATAATTTTAATAGGTACCAAAATTATTACATAGTATAAATAAATTATTATAGAAATTATAATAAAAACGCATGCATTAGGATTTTTATCCTAAATCACCAAAATCGAAAAAAACTCAACATAGAGTAAGAATTTTTGTACATACATATTGGGCTATAAGAAAACTTATATTCTTACGTGAATGATAAAAAACTTGGTATATACCTAACTTATTACCTAATATACATAAATTATTATAAAAATAATAATAAAAATGTATGTACCCAAATCCTTATCCGAGATCACCAAAAACAAAAATAGATTAATTTAGGGTAAAAATTTATGTACATACAGATTTTCTACAGTAAAACCTATTTTCTTACAAGAATGATGAGAATTTTAGTAGGTATCAGAATTATTAGATAATATACATAAATTGTTACAAAAATTGTAATAAAAATGTATGTACCGAAATCCTTACCCCATATTACTGAAACCAAAAATAGCTCAACTTAGGGTAAGCATTTCTGTACATACATATTTTTCTTCGAGAAAACCTAATTTATTATAAGAACGATGAAAATTTTAGTAGGTACAAAAATTATTATAAATTATACAAAATTTCTTACAAAAATTATAAGACAAATATAGGTACTAAATTTTTTACCTGAGATCAACAAAATCAAAAGGAGCTCAACTTAGGGTAAGCTTTTTTGTACATATATATTTTCCTTCAAGAAAACTTAATTTATTATAGAAACAATAAAAATTTTAGTAGGTACAAAAATTATTATAATTATACATAAATTCTTACAAAAATTATAAAAAAAATGTAGGTACCAAATTTCTTACTTAAGATCATCAAAAGTAAAAGGAGCTCAACCTAGGGTAAACATTTCTGTAAATACATATTTTCCTATGGATAAACTTAATTTATTAAACGAATGATAGAATTTTAGTAGGTACAAAAATTATTATAAATTATACATAAATTATTACAGAAACTGTAACAAAAAAGGTGGTACCAAAACTCTTACCGAGATCACCGAAAGCAAAAAGAGCTAAACTTAAGATAAGTATTTATGTACATAAATATTTTCCTACTAGAAAACCTAAGCTATTTCAAGAACGATGAGAATTTTAGTAGGTACAAAAATTATTATAAATTATACTTAAGTTCTTACAAAAATCGTAAGAAAAAAGCAGGTATTGAAATTTTTATCTAAGATCATCAAAATTAAAAGATCAACTTAGGGTAAGAATTTATGTACATACATATTTTCTTATGAGAAAACCTAATTTATTACAAAAACGATGAGAATTTCAGTAGGTATAAAAATTATTACAAATTATACATAATATCTTACAAAAATTACAGCAAAAGTGTAGGTGCCAAAATTCTTACCTCATATCACCAAACCCAAAAGTAGCTCAACTTAGGGTAATCATTTGTGTACTTATAAATTTTCCTACAAGAAAACTTAATTTATTACAAGAATGATGATAATTTTAGTAGGTATAAAAATTCTTACCCAGGATCACCAAAACTAAAATAAACGCAACTTAGGGTAAAAATTTATGTACAAACCTATTTTCCTATAAGGAAACCTATTTTCTTACAAGAATGATGAGAAATTTAGTAGTGCAAAATCTACATTTGATTTTGATATAACAAATTGTATAAAATCTATTTTGCAAATAATTTTTTAAGTTCATAAGTTGATTGACAAGTCAAAATATTTTACTAAGTCAAAAATTAGCTCATCAATATTTTCCTTTGTGTTTTCAAAGCCAAAACGTTGATTTTAACCTATGCGTTTCGATATACCACTTAGGTGTTTCAAAACAATTGAAATTTCAAAGGGCAAATTGTTAAGGCGTTTCGATACGGCTCTTGGTCGTTTCGATACATTTTGAAACTGTGATTTTTGGTTTCGAAACAAAAAGAATGTGTATCGAAACAGGAATTTCGATGCTGCCTTTAGTTGTTTCTATACGACCTTATACTTAAACTGAATATTTTATTTAACCGTTTCGGTACAACACCAAAGCATTTCGATACAGTGGGTTAAACTTTCAAAAATCAAGTATTTAATTTTTTGACCGTTTTTTTGGACGGAAATTTTTCGACTGTTGCTTGTCAATTATTGGGAATCAAATTTTTTAAAAGTTGATTACATCGTTTCAATACGTCTCAGAGACGTTTTGATACGCGTTTTGACATATTCAAAATGTTTCGATACAAATTGAATCTATTTCGATACTCCCCCATTTTAAAGGCTACCCATTTCGATATAACTACTTAGTGTGTCAATATGCCCCTATTAAATGCACATAACGACTCTTTCTTATTTAGAACCGTTTCGACATAAGAGTTTCGTATATTGATACAATAGGTTATAAAAGTGCATTTGTGGTGGAAAGAAGGTCTCTTAACGGTTATATTGATGATCTCAACAATCCAAACGATTAGAATTTAATGAGAGGGTATAAATACAAGCCTTCAAAGCTTCAGCAATAAATTATTAAACCTTCAAGCAAAATTCAAGCAATCAATCCAACTCCAAGAACTAGCAAACTAAATTTTTTAACTAAAAGTAAAATTTAATAATATCATATGTAATTTAATATTAACGTAAATTAACAAATTTAACCAAAAATATCAAAAGAGTGTATAAAACATTTTTAAAGTATAAATTCAAAAGTATCATTTTATAAACACACCAAACTAACATATTAAAATTAAAGTAACAATTTATGCATTAATAATTATTATTTAGATTTATTTTTTAAATGAAATTATTTTAAAGTAATTATTAAAAAATATTTTAAAAAATGACCAGTAGAAGTTCAATCTCGATCAGATATAACAACTTTAGGTTGATCATGTAATTTGTAGACTTAATCCAAGTATAATCGAACCACTTCCATAGTTACGTAGGGGTGAGATATAGGCAAGAAATGAGCATACTTAACATACTTGTCAATGATTACAAATATATAATTGATTTTTTTAAAATAAAAAAATACTTCAATAAAATCTATAGTAATAATCTTCCAAGCTCCATGAAGAATTGGAATAGGTTAGAGTAGGTCTAACTTATAGATATATTCAATTATAATTCTTTGACACCTATCACATTTTCGAACATAAGCTACGATTATAGTTTACATCTTTAATCAAAAAATATAAGCCTGTAATCTTTGAAAAATAGCTTGAATACCAGAATGATCATCTTCTTAAGGAGAATCATAAAAAACTTGTAAAAGATGAAGTCTTAGGGAACCATTGCTGCCAACATAGACTTTTTTAAATATAAGAATGTCATTAGAAAAAGACCAATAAAGATAATTTTCTTTTTGGACCGTAAGAGTTGTGATCTTATCTGTAGCTATAGGATCAATTTTTAATTATTTTCAATTATTTCCATCCACTTTGGAGTAAACATAGTAGCTCCTGATTGGTAGAATTCAGTAGAAGTGATGGAAATTTAAGACAAAACATCAGCTACAATATTAGATCTCCATTTTTATACTAAATGACATAATCCAAACTTAACAGCTTTGATAATCCTTTTCTAATACTAGTAATCAGTTTTTGCTCAACATATACTTGAAAGATTCATGATCTGTCTTAATAACAAAAAAACTTCTTTTAAAATAGTGTCGCCATTTGGTAACTGTCATTAAGATTGTCACGTACTCCTTTTCATAGATAAAAAGATCTACATGTCTAGGACTCAAAACATTACTAAGGTAGACCAAAGATCTACCATGTTAAGAAAGAACTGCTCCAATTCTCTTAGCGTTAGCATCAGTCTTCAAGTAAAATATTTTTGTGAAATCTGAGAGTGCTAAAATAAGAATTATATACATTTCTTCTTTAAGCTTAGCAAAGACAACAGTGGCCTCAGAAGTCCACTGAAAATTCTCTTTCTTCGACATTTAAGTAAAAGGTCTTTTTATCTTACCAAAACCTGTAATAAATTTTTTGTAATACCCTATGAATCCCATAAATCCTTTAAAAAAATTTAGATTTTAAAGTAAAAGATAATTTTTTTTTATTGCAATAACTTTAAAGTGATTTGTGGAAACTTTTTGAGAAGAAATAATATAGCTCAAATACTTTGTTCAACAAATAGTTTATTGGCCTTCAAAACCTGTAGAACCTGTCTTAGATAGTAGATGTGCGTATGTAAAGAAAGGTTATAAATTAATATACCATCAAAAAATACCAACACAAACTTTCTTAGAAAAGGCCCAAACACTTGATTCATTAAGGATTAGAAGGTAGTTAGGGCATTTGTTAATCTAAAAGGCATGCCTTTGAATTCATAATGACCTTAATGAGTTTTGAAAGTCATTTTGAAAACATTTTGCTTGATTCTAATTTGTCAATAACTTGATCTTAGGTTCAACTTAGAAAAAACTAAGCTCCAATCAGTTCATCCAACAAATCTTCAACTACTAGAATGGAAAATTTATTTTTTATTGTCAGAAAATTTAATTGTCTGTAATCCACATAAAGTCTTCATGTACCATTTTTTACCTAAAAACATGGAGAAACAAAAGGCTTTTGACTAGCTTAAATGATTGAGGAGGTACCATTTCTTTAATCTATTTCTCAACCTCTGTTTTCTGATGATAAGAGAACCTATAAGGTCTCAAATTCATTGGTTGTGCATTTGATTGAAGAACAATAGCATGGTCATAAAGTTTTGTGGGGAACTTTTTTAGGCTCGATAAACACCATCTTAAATTCTTTTAAAAGTGATTGTATCTGATCTAAAATAGTCAAAATAGAAGAATTAACAGTCATCATAAACAGTTTTTCTAGGTAATCAGGCTTTCTCAATCATCTTTCGTAATTTTGCCTTTGTAATCAATTTGATTTTTTGTAATTTTTTACCCCTTGTAGAACAGTGGTTTGATTCTCATTAGAGAAACTTAATGTCATATGTTTAAAATTCATCATAATAGGATTATATTCTTTCGTCCAATCCACCCCAAGAATCATGTCATTTTCTCCCATTTGCAATACTCTAAAGTCATGCTCACACGTGTGCCCTTGTATCTTTCATTGTAGCAACTTACTCATAGCAGTGCTATAAAGTTTTTCACCATTAGCTATTGTAATGGTAAGATGATTTGTTTGAAATACATCCACTTCCTCCTTAGCCCATGTAGGAATAATAAAATTGTGTGTAATGCTATTGTCTATTAAGATATTCAAGAGTTTTCTTTTAATTATATCTTAATATTTTAATGTACTATACCCATTGTTACCAATCAGAGCATTCATCAGGATTTCTAGATTCTCTCCTTATATGTCCTCTGTTTTCTTTCTTGTTTGACACTCTCATTCTCAATTTCAGGTTCTTCCATACAATTCAATTGTTTGGTCTTGCATTGATGATAATGACCCTACTTCTTCCTACATTTAAAACATAGATTGTGTGCTTTTCTATATTCTGTAAGCAACTGTTCAATATTTTAAACAGTAGAAAACTGTTTTGTGGTAATTATGGAGTCTGTTGAATTGTGTTGTATTTGAATGTTGACAGTGTTAATCTTGGGAGTAAACTTTTGCCTTCTAACTTAGATTGTAACATTTTAATCTTAGGTTAATCTTATGTTTTGATAATCTTTCACTGTGTTTGTCTGAGTTAGCTTATTGAATTTCTCCACTATATTCACATAAGCCTTATCACAGAACCTATGACAAAGTCAGCAACAAACTCATGTCAGGTGAGTCTATGTTTATGCTTTATGTAGGCATCAAACCATGTTTCAGCCTTCCCATTATGTACATAGAAGCTATTTCAATCTTTTAATTTTCTTGCACTGTGAATATATTAAAATACTTCTTACATCTTCTAATTCAACCTCTATGATTTTATCTTTTTAAAAATTAAAGTTCAATTTTAAGTCTATTCACGAAACTTTAAAATCCAACCACTTAATTCAATGGGTTGTTCCTGTCTTGTTTAGTAGCTTCTGGACAATAGAATGCTCATTAAGATAAATGTTGTTAAATCAAGGGAATAATTTAAGTTTAAATAACAAGGTACAAACTCATCGATACTAAAAGAGTACTTTTCATTATCTTCTTGTAAGACCCGAATCTCAGAATTGATAGAAAGGGAAGAAATCAGACAAAAAAATCAAGGTTGAGAGGAAGAAAATTGGGGAAGAAGATGAGTATTCTCATTAAGATAATTGATGATCCGAAAAATAGGGTAAATGACCTTATTTCAAGTTGCCTAAGGCTTCCAAATGGTACCGTATTCCCCCTAACAGAATTAAAACAAACCAAAACAAACCAATGGACCCTGACAATCATTTCCCCTGCAAAAGGATCCTTGTCCTCAAGGATCAAAGGAAGGATACTGCTGCTGTAGCTTGTAGAGCAACTCCCATGTAGCATCTTCCGGGAAAGAATTAGACCATTCCATCAAGATTTTGGTCACCGCCCGATTCCCCCTCTTAACCATGCGTCGGTCCAAAATTTTTACTGGTTCTTTCACTATGGTACCATCATTGCAACCACTGGTAGATTAGCCTGAAACTGATGGTTGCCAATGTGTTTTTTGAGTTGTGAAATATGGAACACCGGGTGGACTTTTAACTGAGCTGGGAGGTCCAATTTGTAAGCCATCTTTCCAATTCGAGCTAAAATTTAGAAAGGGCCGAACCATTTTGGTGCCAGCTTCTGGTTGTTCCTGGCTTGCACAGTAGTTTGCCAATATGGTTGTAACTTAAGGTAGACTCGATCTCCCGCTTGGAACTCACAATCAACTCGCTTCTTATCGAACTGACTTTTCATCCTATCCTGGGCACGCAGCAAGTAAAACTTCATCATCTTAAGTGCTGCCTCTCGTTGCTGCAATGTTCTATCGACTGCAGCAACCTTTGAACCCCCAGCCAAATATGGAGGTATGAGAGGAGGATCACACCCATATAATGCTTTATAAGGAGTGATTTGAATGGCCGAGTGGTAAGTGGTGTTGTACCACCTTTCGGCCAAATACAACCAACTACTCCATTCACTTGGTTTCTCACCAGTCATGCAACATAATAAGTCTTCAAACACTGATTGATTCGCTCGGTTTGACCGTCAGTTTCCGGATGATACGCAGTGGAGGGGGTAATATGAACTCCTAATTTTAGAAAAAGTTCCTTCCAAAATATGCTCATTAAAACCTTATCGCGATCACAAACAATGTTCTCAGGCAATCCATGTAACCGAAAGATATTTTCCATGAAGGTGTGAGCTATACTAGAAGCAGTAAAAGGGTGAGATATGGCAAGGAAATGGTTGTACTTAGTCAAACGATCCACCACAACAAAAATAACATTTTTTTCCTTTGGAGTTAGGTAGTCCCTCGATGAAGTCCATGCTAATAGAGGTCCAAATGCTCTCGGGAATCAGTAGAGGTTTTAGTAAACCTCGAGGTATTGAAGATCGCCCTTGTTCTATTGGCAAACCGAACATTCTCTCACCGAATTTCGGATATCCTTTCGTAGCCCTTTCCAGTAAATAAATACATCAACTCTCTTAATTGTAGATTTGGCTCCTGAGTGGCCTCCCACTCCACTAGCATGAAAGAAATCAAGTATTTCTTTTTGGAGGATTGTATCCTGTCCCACCATTAATTTACCCTTTCGTTGAAGGAATTTACCATCTCAACTATATTCGGAAGAGACATCCGACTTTGTCTGCAAATCAACAACCAATTTCTTTAATTTATCATCAGTTTGCCATGAATCGCTTATTTTCTTTATCAACGCAATAGTGGCACAACTCGCAGTCAATGGTTGGCAACTCCCAAATGATGGATGTCGAGACAAGGCATCATCGACCTTATTCTGATTTCCACTTCGGTAAACCACTTCGAAATTGTAACCCATCATCTTGGCTACCCACCGCTGTTGGGAAGGAGTGACAGCTTGCTTCTCGGTCAAAAATCAAAGACTTTGGTGATCAATCTTGATTTTAAAATGCTTGCCGAGAAGATAAGGGGACCATTTTTTTACGGCTAAAAGAGCGGCCAACATTTCTTTTTCATAAATCGAAAGCACTTGATGTTGGATACCGAGGGCCTTACTAAAGAAAGCTAGGGGTTTGCCTCGTTGAACCAATACAACACCTACCCCGATTGCAGAAGCATCAATTTTGATAATATATTCTACTTTCAAATCCGGCAATGCTAACACTGAGGCCTCCTGAAGAGAAGTTTTCAGCAATTCAAATGCTGCTTGCTCAGTAGCCTCCGACTTCCAGCCCTCTTTCATCAACAGATTGGTTAAAGATTTTGCAATACTCCCAAAACCACGAATGAACTTAAGGTAATAACTAGACAACCCAAGAAAACCTCTCAATTCTCGAATTGTTGTAGGGACTGACCAATCCTTAATACACTAAACCTTCGATCCTTCCATAACAGTTTGTCCATCCGAAATCACATAACCCAGATAACTGACCGAGGAGGCTCCAAACTCGTACTTAGACATCTTAGCATAAAGCTGGTTAGTCCAAAAAATATCCAACACGACTCGCAAATATTGCAAGTGTTCTGTCCAACTTTCGGAGTAAACTAATATATCATCCAAAAACACCAAAACTAATTTTCGGAGTAGCTTCTTAAACAATTGGTTCATTAAGCCTTGAAAGGTTGCATGAGCATTTGTCAATCCGAAGGGCATTACGACAAACTCATAATGTCCTATATGAGTACGAAATACTGTTTTGGGAATATCGAGTCCCTAAACTCGAATTTAATGGTACCCGGATCATAAATCCAATTTGGAAAATACCTTTACCTGACCAAGTTTGTAACCCCCTAGACCGGCCTATGCGGAAAGCCCGACCTAGAGTGATCATATTGTTTTTTTTTCATAAATCAAGTTTTAAATAAATCAAAAAAACCAGTACGAACAAAAGATAAATTTGATCACATCTTAAAACAAGTAAAAGTGTTATCAAAATAAGGTGTCCTGAATATAATTACTCGCAAAATAATCCACAAATCCGATGTACGACATAATGAGTATTAAAAACATCATTAACAAAATAGCACATGTCACCCTAAACGCAAACTGAAAATTTAAAACATTACTTCAAAGAATAACCGGAAAACGAGTAGATCCTCCAAGTACCAAAACCGGGATGCCTATCGACGACTATCTGAAAGCGGAAGAAAACAGGTATGAGCTACGGAGCCCAGTGTGTTCCAAAAGTACATATAAAAATCACAAGTTAAACATATAAACAGTAATACCAGAAAAATAGTTTATGTATAATTGTTAAGCTACCCTCCAACCAAACTCCTGGATACAGTTTCCCAGAATGGTATCTGATACAAGTATTAATCTCAACCCGACAGGGCGAAGGTACTGACCTAAGGAATCACCTTAGGATACAGGCAGAATTATCTCGGTTGTAGCATGAAAACCGATAATAGGCGGAATTACCCTAACCGAAGCTAAGAACCGTAAATAGGCGAAATTACCAACTAGATCAAGGTTGAACCGAATCTCAAACACTACTCATCATCTCAGTCCTAAAGTGACAGTCGTACAGTAATAGTAGAAACAATGATAACAGTACTAGAAAATAATCAAATATCATGTATATACGGGAAAAATCTTACAGGACATGTCAAGCATATAGAAAAAACAGAATATGATCATGGTTATAGTTCAAAATAAATGTCTATGTAAAATCTGGGAAAACAGTCATGTGCACATGATAAGTTTGTTTAAAACGGGAAAAATAGTAGTATAATCATATAGCACACAAGGAAACACACCTAGAAGTGGGTAGAGACAGACAGGTGACCTACTGGGCGTTCGAGCCTCGCTCTGCAACAGTAGTGGACCCTAAGGATACAAGATAAAATTTATATCAATACGAGAATCTAGAAATTAGATTTATTCACTGAAGTTTAAAACACATACGGGTCACGATCGGATCTCGAGACTTGTCGAAATGAGAGGAACCAGGTTGTATCGGTACTCGATCGGGAGAATTGTGAGTACCTACAATTAATCAGATATCGATAATAGACCTTAAACAAAACAATGGACTTAACTTAGAAGAAAAGTTTGACTCGAGACTTTAAAGTCCAATTTGGAGGCTTTCATGATTGAATTTCGAAAATCAGACTTCACGGATGAACTCAGGACGTTGAAAAACATAAAATAGGAGTTTTTGAAAAAATTGAATTTTTGGGTCAATGTCAACGTTAACGTCAACAGTCAAAGTCAATGCTGACATCACGATCAACGATCAACGGGTCGGGTCGGTCAATGGGTCAACTTAGGTTAAACGGTTCGGGTTGGACTGGTTCATGGCCGGTTTGAACCGGCTGGCTCCAGGGCGGCCAAAAGTTACCCCGACGGCGTATGGAGGCCACGCGCGGCCCTAAACGGCCGAAAAATACCTTTTTAGACTCGGAAACACCTCGGATTTAACCAAAAACCAATTTTTTATCAAAAAATTATCAAAAACATGAACAAACGGTAACATATCTCACCTATCTTACCGATCTGCCATTGTCTCCGATGAGGGCCTTTCTAGCGACGATCAGCGACGAGGAGATATGGGTTTTGGTCCCCCCTCAACGTTGGACACAGCTAGGCTATCGACGCACCGACACGAAGTTGGTCGGAGGCTGAATCGATGAAGAACAGAAAGGGGGTTTAACCCCAGGTCCGACGAAGCTTCGAGCTTCAATTCCGGGCGTTCACGACGGCCAACGCATGTGTGGAAGGGTGAGTTTTTATCGGGAGGCGACGACGAGCACTACCGCGGTAGCGGTGCAATCCACTGTACGACGGATGAGCGGTGATGGTGAACGGCAGTAGATTCGAGATAGGGGATAAGTGAGGGAGACGAAGAATTCTCTTTTGGTTCGAATAGGTTAAAAAAGTTTAGATTTGATGGGATGGGGTTTTTATATCCGAATATAATTATTATTATTATTTTTATTATTATTATTATCATTAAATTACGAGTGTTACAATTCTCTCCCCTAAAAAGAAATTTCATCCTCGAAATTTACCTGAACTGAATAGATGTGGCCCACAGCTCTCTAACAGATTCCTCGATTTCCCAGGTGGCCTTAGAAGGACTACGGTTCCTCCATCAAACTTTAACCATAGGGATACGCCTTCTTCTCAGAACTCTTTCATCAAACTCCAGGATCTGAACGGGTTCTTCCTCATAAGACAAGTCTGGACGTAACTCAACATCTTGAACCTGAATAACGTGACTCGGATCCGGATGGTACTGTCTCAATATGGATACATGAAAAACAACGTGTATATGACTAAGATGAGGAGGCAACTCAAGCTGATATGCAACAGGCCCGATTCTTTTCAGAATACGGTATGGTCTAATATATCTCTGGCTCAGCTTGCCTTTACGTCCAAATCTCAAACCTTTCTTCCATGGAGAGACTTTCAAGAAGACCTGATCACCAACCTCAAACTTAATATCTTTCCTTTTTCGGTCAACATAAGATTTCTTCCTATCAAAGGCTTCCTTCAGACGTTCTCGGATCAATCTGACAGTTTCCTCAGTTTCCAAGATTAACTCGGGACCCAAAGTCCTCCGATTATAGAACTGAGTCCAATAGATAGGTGTACAACACTTACACCCATACAAAGCCTCATAAGGTGTCATACGAATGCTAGCCTGATAACTATTGTTATATGCAAACTCTGCCAAGGGCAAGAAATCTTCCCAACTGCCTCGAAAGTCTAACACACAACCTCGCAACATATCCTCTAGGATCTGTATCACTCTCTCAGACTGACCATCTATTTGAGGTTGAAAAGTTGTACTAAAATTCAGACGAGTACCCAAAGCAGACTGTAAAGCCGTCCAGAAATAGGAAGTAAACCTCTGATCTCGGTCAGAAATGATAGACAAGGGCACCCCATGCAATCTGACAATCTCAGAAATATAAAGTCTAGCCAGTTTCTCCAGAGAAAAAGCAACCCGAACAGGAATAAAGTGAGCTGACTTTGTGAGTCTATCCACAACCACACAGATAGAATCTTTCTTAGACGGGGTTAGAGGCGAACCAGTAACAAAGTCCATCGTGATTCGCTCCCACTTCCACTCTGGAATCTTGATAGGATGTAAGAGACCAAAAGGATGTTGATGTTCTGCTTTCACCTGCTGACAGGTCAAGCATCTAAACACATAGTTTGAGATATCCTTTTTCATGCCTGCCCAACGATATCTTTGTTTCAAATTTTGATAAATTTTATCTCCTCCAAGATGCATAGCATAAGGACTACTATGAGCCTCTCTGAGAATAATTTGTCTCAACTCGACATTGTTGGGCACACAATATCGACCATTAAAACAAAGAATTCCATCATGATCAAAAGAATAAACAGATGTGGATCCTTTTTCAACTTGTTACATAATAGGAAGTAAGGAGTCATCTAGACGCTGCTTGACCTTAATCTGTTCAGCCAAGGTTGGTTTAACCTGTAACTCATCCAGTAGGCTACCATCATTATATATACTCGTCCTGGCAAATAAAGATCTCAGGTCTGATATGGTTTTTCGACTCAAGGCATCAACCATAATATTGGCTTTCCCCAGATGATACTCAATCTCATAGTCATAGTCTTTAAGAAGTTCGAACTAACGACGCTGTCTCAGATTAAGCTCCTTCTAGGTAAAGAGGTATTTCAAGCTTTTGCGATCGGTAAAGATATAACACTTCTCTTCGTGATACTTCAAAGCAAAAATTACTGCTACAAGCTCAAGATCATGTGTGGGATAGTTACACTCATGTGGTCTCAACTGTCGTGACGCATACACGACCACCTTACCATCCTGCATTAGCACACAACCAAGCCCTGAGTATGAAGCATCACTATAAACTGTAAAGTCCTTCCCTGACTGAGGTTGGGTCAAAACTGACTTCAACTGATCAAAACTAGATTGCTGGGCCTCAGACCACACAAACGGAACACCCTTCCTCAGAAGCTTTGTCAAAGTGGAGGCAATGATGGAAAAACTCTTGACAAAGCGTCGGTAATACCCAACTAAGTCTAAAAACTATGGATCTCAGACATGTTCCTAGAAGGCTTCCAACTGGTGATTGCATCAATCTTACTCGGGTCCGCCTGGATACCCTTAGCTGAAACGATATGCCCTAGAAAAGTTACCTCACTAAGCCAAAATTCATACTTACTTAGCTTGGCAAACAAGTGATGCTCCTTGGGAGTCCGTAACACAACTCTCAAATGCCCTACATGCTCGTCCTCACAACGAGAGTAAACCAAGATATCATCAATAAACACCATAACAAACTGGTCTAGATAGGGCCGAAAGATACGGTTCACATGTCCATAAAGGCTGCAGGGGTATTAGTCAAGCCGAAAGACAACCAGGAACTCATAGTGACCATACCGGGTGCGAAAAACAGTCTTAGCAACACTGAAACCCTTAACCTTTAACTGATAATACCCAGATCGAAGGTCAATCTTCGAGAAAACCTTGGTACCCCAAAATTGATCAAATAGGTCATCAATCATGGGTAAAAGATATTTATTTTTCACAGTCAACTTATTCAACTTTCTGTAGTCGATGCACAACCGAAGGGAACCATATTTCTTCTTAACAGAAAGTACCAGAGCTTCCTAAGGCGAAGAGCTAGGTCGGATAAACCCTCTATCAAGCAGTTCTTGCAATTGAACCTTTAAGTCCTTTAAATCCTTTGGAGCCATACGGTACGGGGCCATGGAAACTAGTGCTGACCCCGGATAAGTCTCAATCTCAAACTCGACCTCTCTACTTGGAGGGAGACCAAGCAACTCCTCAGGAAAAACATCAGGAAACTAACTAACAGTGCGAATTTCATCAATCTTAGATAGAGACCATTTTGTGTTAAGGAAATAGGCAATAAAGGTCTCACATCCCTTTTGGATCATCTTGTCAACAGTCAAAGCCGAAACCATATTGGACAGATAACCTCGTCGCTCAACAATCAAAACTACAGAATATCCATCTAGAGTCTTTAAAGTGGCCCTTTTAGCCTCATAGTCTAGACTAACACGATACTCGGTTAACCAATCCATTCCCAGAATTAAATCAAACTCCTTTAAAGGAAGTTCTATAAGATCGGCCAAAAACACTTCCCCTTCTAACGCGAGGGGACATCTCCTAAACACCTTATTCACAGACAAAGATTGCCCCATAGGGCTCAAAACAGAAACAACACCCTTGGTGTCCTCAACAGAGATCGAAAGGTTTCTAGATACTGACTTAGATACGTAAGAGTGGATAGAACCATTATCAAGCAAAGCAAAGTACGGTACAAAAGAGATGGTAAAAGTACTTGCGACAATATCTGTCTCGTCTCGGTTATCCCGACGTCTGGTGGCATAAACAAGTGCTGACTGACGAGCCTCAAAAACAGATGGCCCACCACTCTAATGGCCTCGACCCCTAGATTCAGAACAAACAGCAGACCCAAAAGCTCTACTCTGAAAACGTCCTGAAGTTGGTGTATGAACATACATCTAAAACCAGGAAGGAGTTTAAGTGTGAACAAGATTCTGATTCGATGGTCGACTAACAGAAGGTGGATGAGGGCAATCTCTCAGAAAATACTCGGAAGATCCATATCGAAAACAAGATCCAACCTTCTTCCTACACTCACCCCTATGCAGGTTGCCACAATAATCACGTGCTGGTGTAGACGAGGACCCAGAAGAACCACCTTGACTAACAAAAGAGTCTTATGCCGCGGGCCAATCATAGGAACCACCTCTCTGAATCGGTACAGACCGAGCCTTCTTATCAGGACGACTATAGCACTCACCATGGTTTGCATGGCCAATAGATCGACCATGGTCCTTCTTACGGTCCCTATCTCTACCTTGATCTCGGTCATGATCTCTCATAATCTGGATATCAGAAAGCTTTTCCAAATCCTCAGTAGTCTTTGCACGATTCACCAAAACCTTAAATATCACATCATGGTATGTGGCTACTCGGTCTCGGATACCAATATGAAGACCCTCTAGAAATTTATCGCACTTATCTTTCTCTATGGCCACTAACCTAGTACCATACCTCATCAGATCCAAAAACTGTAGCTCATACTCGGAAACTGTCATGGTACCCTGAACCAAGTCTTTGAAGGTCTAACGTCTCTCCCTCAGATATCTCTAGCCTAGGAAACGATTCTTGAATCGTTCCTTAAAAAAGTCCCAAGTTAGCCTGTCAGAGGATACACTACTCACCACCGACTCCCACCAGATATGAGAACTACCATCAAGCATAGACACAACTTCTAAATATCTCTTAGCTGGCTTCAAACCCAGTTGATCCATACGCCTCTCAGTATCATAAAACCATGTCTCAGCGTTTGAAGGTGCACCGGTCAAAGATCCAGAAAAGGTTCTCACTCCATTAGCGGTCAGGATCTAGGAGAGAGGAGTATCTGGCAAGGCACCTGAAGCTTTGGCAACTTCTTGTATCAAATGAAGGAACTGCCTACTAAGGGTCTCATCTGTCACTGCAGCAGCAGGCTTAGTGCCTGATGCTGATACCCCTCTGACCGGGGTAGACATACTTATGCCCGAAGCAAGTTGAGGGGCAGGTAATACAACGGTACTGCAAGAATAGAAGGGTTTGGAGAAAAGACAGGAGGAGGATCACTAATATGTTCTTCTATAGGATCAACAAAACTGATCGCTCGACCACGCTCTTGAATGGTTCGGCGAGCTCTACGGGTACTCATGTGTCTCAGATAGTCTACAAGGATAAAGTTTATGAGATTCGAATTGGCACTAGAGAATCATACACAACACAGAAAGATATAGGTGACATGACCTTACAGATATCATTTTATAAAAGTTTAACGAAAAACGTTTCATTTAGAACCCACCACGGTCCGAGAGTCATAAAAACAAAAGCTCTGATACCAACTAAATGTAACCCCCTAGACCGACCTATGTGAAAATCCCGACCTAGAGTGATCACATTGTTTTTTTTCATAAATCAAGTTTCAAGTAAATCAAAATAACCAGTACAAAAGATAAATTTGATCATATCTTAAAACAAGTAAAAGTGTTACCAAAATAAGGTGTCCTGAAAATATAATTACTCGCAAAATAATCCACAAATCCGTATCCAACATAATGAGTATTAAAAACATCATTAACAAAATAGCACATGTCACCCTAAACGCAAACTGGAAATTTAAAATATTACTTCAAAAATAACCGGAAAACGAGTAGATCCTCCAAGTGCAAAAATCGGGATGTCTATCGACGACTATCTAAAAGGGGAAGAAAATGAGTATGAGCTACGAAACCTAGTGTGTTCCAAAAGTGCATATAAAAATCACAAGTTAAACATATAAACAGTAATACCAGAAAAATAGTTTATGTATAATTGTTAAGCTACCCTCCAACCAAACTCCTGGATACAGTTCCCCAAAACGGTATCTGATATAGGTATTAGCCTCAACCCGACAAGGTGAAGGTACTGGACTAAGGAATCACCTTAGGATACAGGCAGAATTACCCCGGTTGTAGCATGAAAACCGATAACAGGCAGAATTACCCTAACCGAAGCTAGGAACCGTAAATAGGTGGAATTACCTGCTGGATCAAGGCTGAACTGAATCTCAAACACTACTCATCATCCAGTCCTAAAGTGATAGTCGTGCAGTAATAGCAGAAACAATGATAACAGTACTAGTAAATAATCAGATATCATGTATATACGGGAAATATCTTACAGGACATGTCAAGTATATAGAAAAAACAGAATATGATCATGGTTATAGTTCAAAATAAATGTCTATGTAAAATCCGAGAAAACAGTCATGTGCACATGATAGGTTTGTTTAAAACGGGAAAAATAGTAGTATAATCATATAACACACAAGGAAACACACCTAGAAGTGGGTAGAGATAGACAGGTGACTTACTGGAAGTTCGAGCCTCGCTCTACAGCAGTAGTGGACCCTAAGGACACAAGATAGAATTTATATCAATACGAGAATCTAGAAATTAGATTTATTCATGAAGTTTAAAACACAAACAGGTCACGATCGGATCTTGAGACTGGTTGAAATGGGAGAAGCCGGGCTGGGTTGGTACTCAATCGGGAGAATTGTGAGAACCTACAATTAATCAGGTATCGATATTAGACCTTAAACAAAACACTAGATTTAACTTAACTTAGAAGAAAAGTTTGACTCGAGACTTTAAAGTCTAATTTGGAGGCTTTCGAGATTGAATTTCAAAAAACAGACTTCACGGATGGACTCAGGGCATCAAAAAACATAAAATAAGAGTTTTTGAAAAATTTGACTTTTGGGGTCAAAGTCAACGCTGACGTCATGCTGACGTTATAGTCAACGGTCAATGGATCGGTCAACAATGGGTCAACTTGGGTTGACCGGTTCGGGTTGAACCAGTTCAAGACTAGTTTGGTTCGGGTTAACCAATTCAAGGTCGATTCGAACCGGTCGGCTTCAGGCCACCGTCTAGGGCGGCCGAAAGTCACCCCGACGACGCGTGGAGGCCACGCGCGGCCCTAAACGGCCGAACAATACCTTTTTAGACTCGGAAACACCTCGAATTTAACCAAAACCCAGTTTTTTATCAAAAATTTATCAAAAATAGGAACGAACGGTAACAGATCTCACTTGTCTTACCGATCTGCCCTTGTCTCCGATGAGTGCCTTTTCAGCGACGATCAACGACGGGGAGATATGGGTTTTGCTTGCCCCTCAATGCTGGACACAGCTGGGCTATCGACGCGCCGACACGAAGTTGGTCGTAGGCCGAATCGATGAAGAACAGAAAGGGGGTTTAACCCCAGGTCTGGCGAAGCTTCGAGCTTCGATTCCATGTGTTTGTGATGGATGACGTGTGCGTGGAAGGGTGGGTTTTTATCGAGAGGCGACGACGAGCACAACCACGAAGAAGGTGCAAGTCACGGCGCGACGGAGGAGCGGTGACGATGAACGGCGGTAGATTCGAGATAAGGGGTAGGTGAAGAAGATGAAGAGTTATCTTTTGGTTCGAATAGGTTAAAAAAGTTTAGATCTGATGGGGATAAGGTTTTTATATCCGAATATAATTATTATTATTTTATTATAATTATTATTATCATTAAATTATGGGTGTTACAGAGTTCATCCAAAAGCTCTTTGGTGATGGGCATTGGGAACTTGTCTTTCAAAGTAAGGTGGTTCAATTTTCTATAATCGACGTACATTCGCTATGAACCGTCCTTCTTCACCATCACGATGGGGGAAGCAAGAGGACTAGTATTGTTCCTAATCAACCCTGATGACAACAACTCCTGAGTCATACTCTCGATCTCATTTTTTTGATAAGCAGGGTACATGTAAGGTCGGATCTTAACCATCTTAGTTTTATCAATCAAAGGGATCTTGTGATCATGCCCTCTTGTTGGTGGGAGATGTTTTGGTTCTTCAAAAATAACACTAAATTCTTGTAACAACTCCTATAGATCCTTTGACAATGTCTCTGTACTCCGACCCTCTTCCAATTCAGTGCTTAATAACCAAAGTTCAGCTGAAAAAGGGTTAGCTCCAGCCCTTAACAATTTCGAACACTCCTTTGAGGTTACCAAAGCCACAAGATCTGGATGAATTTCCTCCAACCGTACCTTGATACCATTATGCTGGAAATCCATGGTGAGTGCAGCAAAATCCCATTGGACTGGTCCCAAGGTGGTTAGCCATTGAATTCCCAAGACTAAATCACTAGACTTCAAGGGCAAAACTAACAAGTCGGTTGTAAATTCTTCACCTTGGGTCATCTACTAAATTTGGGAGCAAAATCCTAAGGTTTCCAGGATGCCCCCATCGGCCACTGTGACCTTCAAATTAGTCCCCTTATGCACCTTCAAGTCCAATTTCTTCACAGTGGACAGACTCACAAAATTGTGTGTACTGCCAGAATCCACCAAAGCAATGAAATCGTGTCCTCCCATGGAAATTCAAAGTCTCATAGTTTCCTAATATGATATACCCATCGAGCTTGAAGGGAGATCATATGCACTTTAGCTTTAGGTGGCTTAGAATGCTCCTCGCAATCCAGGAATTCCTCAGCCTCACCCTCCTCTTCCAAACCTTCAATGTTGATTTGAAACACTTATGATCGAGCACACTTATGGCCAGGAACATATTTGGTCGCGCACCAAAAGTAAAGTCTCTTCCTCCTTCGATTTTCAATCTCAACTTGTGATAAGGAGCGATTGGTGACCTTGGGAGGACCCGAACTCATAGGTTTCCCAGAAGTGGGACTCGTGGCTCCAAAAGGAGGGCTCTAAGAAACAAAAGGGGAAACAACTCCTTTAGATTTCACTAAAGTACTTGCCCTATGAGGAGGTATAGATAATACCGAAGGAGCGATCGGACGAGAAGGAACACTGAAGCCTTTTTTACTAGGGCAGAAAGTAGACTCCAAGTGCTTGGCCATGTGGAATTCCTCAGTAAGAGAGATAGGTTTCAATAATTTCAAGATACTACCTATCTCTAATCGCAAGTGATTTTTAAATAAACTAAGAGTATAATCATCGGGTAATCTGACCTGGTTGAGCAACATGACAAAATCTTTGTAGAATTGATCCATTGTGCCTGTCTGTTGAAGATCAATGAGCTCGGCAAAAGGATCCTCGAATCCATCTAGTGCAAACCTGTCGCGAAGAAGCTGAAGATATTGACCCCAAGTTAACTGGGCAAATGACGGATTGGTGCGAGAGACCAGTTGGTGCCATTAGAGGGCTTTCCCCTCAAGATGAACCATGACCAGTCTGATTCGCGTATTCTCTAGGATACTCTCGGCTTCGAAGAATTGCTCTAGTTTAGAAATCCATCCCCGAAAATTGGTACCATCAAATTTGGGGCATAAGAGGCAATAAACAAATTAGCAGTATGTGACTGAATCGATGAAGTCAGCATGAGAGAAGATGAAGGCAGAACGGATTCTCCAACCCCAAGACCAGTCGAAAAAAAGGAAGTGAACCCAGATTCAGGTTTGGATTACTGCTGGAAGCCACCCCCTGAGGTACTACACCCAACACACCTTCTGTTGGAATCAGACCCCCGACCAAACCTTGCGGACCCAAATCGGGAGAGTCATCAGGAACTGGAGCATTCTCAAGGGCAATCACAATTAATTTCTGAATTTTGAACAAAATGGAGGTGTGCATATCACTAATTTTTGTGTCCATTTGAGCATCCATTCTTGTAATATTCACTCGAACCGCGGATAACTACGATTGTAATCCGGTCGTCTCCTGTTGCCAGGAAGGAGCTGGGTTCGCATCTACAAGATTCTCCGTAGCTTGAGCTTGCAGATTCGTCATAGCTTGAGCTTGCTGTGCTGCTAGTGCCAACTGATTGACCTGATTCTGAGTACGCACGTCGTCGACCATGGTAATGAACCGAAGAGGCTCTAATACCCTTGTAAGACCCAAAACTCAGAATTGATAGAAAATGAAGAAAATTGGGGAAGAAGATGAGTATTCTCATTAAGATAATCGATGATCCGGAAATAGGGTAAATGACCCTATTTCAATAGTTTCCCAAGGCTTCCAAACGACACTGTATTCCCCCTAACAGAATTAAAACAAACCAAAACAAACCAACTCAGCAAGTAAAAACAAAATAAGGAAAACATAAAAAAAAAACAGTAATTCAAAATGGATCCCGACACTTTTATCACAGTGACATGCACAAGTCTTTTCTCCTTCTTACTAAGCTTGTAAGATTTACTTGACTTGTATTGATTTTGACCGGTGTATGACTTGTTTTTTTTATCAGCCTTAGTAAGTTTTTAAGAAATGAGTTATTCTTGTCCACTTTGAAGATGTTCTCCTTCAGTTTTGATTCAATAATATTCACTCTCTTTTGTAGTTCAATTTTTTGTTTCTTAAACCTTCTTGAAATTATATCCAACTCCTTAGGCGATTTGGTGCCGCTCACTATAGCTGTTGAAGATTTTATTTTCTGATTCATCTTTTGGTTTTCCAATTTGCTAATGATAAAAAACATCTCTCAATATTAATTTGTCACGGATTGAATTGAGAACGAGATTTTAAGAAAGAAAGTAGAAATAAATTAAGAAATAGAGAGAATTGGGGTAAAAAGAATGTTTAAACATGTAATTTTTAGATAAGAACAAACGATTATAATATTATCTTTAATATAGACCTCAAAATAACAACCAATTATTTAATGATAACTGACCAATCAAATAACAATTAATTCTCCAAGTTGGTAGTAGCAACATTCCAAATCGTTCCTTCTTGTGTCTCCAAATTGGTTGCTTCATTGACTAGGGATATAAAAAGCTGATCCGATTTGAAAACCCGACTAAAACTTATTCGTGTTAAAACCTGGTTTGATCCGGAGATATAATGACCCAAATTCGATCTACATCCGACTGTTGTTGATCCAAACCCGAATTGGACCTATTACTTTAGTAATCGAACTCGAATCGTATTCGACTGAGAATGACCCGAACCTGATTTTAACCTATTACCGTGGAACCGAAACCCGACCTGTATCCGATTGAAACAAACCCGAATCCGAGTTTAACCTGACAGATAATTGATATTACCCGACTAAACTGACCTGAGACCTGATTTTACCCGACCTGTTTTAAATCCGACTTGTTTCGAACCCGACCTGTTATTGACCTGAACTAATATTAACAAGACTTAATATTTACATGAAATATAATTAAATATATTTATAATTTAATGAATTTAAAATATTGGTAAATATAATTAGACTTAAAAAATAAAATTGATATGATAATTAATTTAGGGATTAATATTTAAATTTAGTATTACATATTTAATTAAATTATTTTTACTATTTTATTTAGTTTTAATGTATCTAATTTTAATTATAATTTTAAATTAATATTTAATTAGATTAAATTAACTTATTGAACTTAAGATTAATTAAGCTAAATTAAAATATAAAAACATAAATTACAAACATAATAAAAAGAATTCAAAGATCAAATATAGATTTTTATTAAATTAATCTAAATTATGACTTAATTAAATTAAACTAAAATAATTGATAAAAAAAGAGTAAAAAGACAAAATTTTGGAGAGAAATAAATCACTATTTTTTAAATTTGAGATTAGTTTACTTTTAGTATAAAAATTTTGGAGGGAAATAAACCACTCATTTTTTTACGTTTGAAATTAATTTACTTTTAGTGTAAAATTTTAGAGGGATATAAGTTATCCAAAATTTTGGAGGGAATTATAAATAGGTTTTGATTATTATATAAAAAAGTGGGAAAAATAAGTTACCCATATTTTTCATATATAGCATCATTGTATATAGTATAAATTTTATATAGAGAATATATTCCATATATAGTATAACTTTTATATTTTCATTTTTGAAATGTATTAAACTATATTATATAGGTATAAATTATAATGTATTAAAGCATATTAAAATTAAAATTTTTATCTAATTTAACTATTATTAATCTATACTTTTTACAATTTAATCCTTACAACTTTATTTTTATTTTAATTTGAATATTATTTATTTTTTTAATTTAGTTTAGAGTTTTTAATAAGATGATATTTTATTTTATTAATGTTTATCATTTTTAATTTAAAACTTTAATTTTCTAGTCCAATGTTTATTCTTATTATTTTTTTTGTAATTTAGCTCAATTTTTAAGATATAAATCATTTGATGATATTTTTATTTAGTCTAGTGCGTAATATTTATTTTTAATATGATTTATGCTAGTTAAAGACATTAGATATTAAATAATTAATTCAAAATAAATGATCAATCATTCAACCCAAAATCTATTGGTTATTTACTTAATTACTTATTTGTACTAAACTCAAACTTAATAATTTTAATTAACATGAATTTAAAACTCAAATTAATTCGACCTAAAATAAAATCGACTTGAAATGAACCCGACCTGAAATGCAACCGAACTGAAATAAACCCGACCTAAAATCTACCTGACCTGAAATGAACCTGCGAATTATCTGATTTTGACCCGAACCGTTTGAACTCGACCTGAAATGGACCCAACCTAAAATAGACCTGCACCCGACCCAAATCGAGTCAAAACATTAAATCAACCTAAAATGATCTGTATCCAATTTTACCCGACCTAAAACCCATCCGAGTAACTGTTTTTACGTCCCTACCATTAACTCGATTACTCTATTGAATCGGTCTTTAATGCTAGTATGTCTTTTGAAACAACTTCGTCTCCCTTAATGCTTCCTAAGTCAATTTCAGTCCAAAATTCTCAATTATAGTTGATTGTTGCATCTTCAATTTCTTCTCAAAACCTTAACATTTTCCCAATTCTTCTTCCAACATCATGACAAATAACTCAAGAGTGTACGGATTTTTTATAAAATTTTGAACTTAAAAAAAAGTAAGTTCCTAAACTTTTTATATATTTTTATAATTTTCAGGATTTTAGTTATTCAAATAAACCATTTGTTATATTCGATAAGTAGTCAATCAAAAGGTATGTTACTTAAAAGGGGTAAATTACACAAATGATCACTAAACTGTACTAAAATATTTTTTTAGCCATTGATCACTTGAAAGTTATTAAATAGTCATTAAAATTTTAACTAGAGATATCATTGATTTTTTTTTCAAATGCTACAAATCGTTGAAACTTCTCAAACTATTACAAACTGGTCCTTAAACTTATTAAAATTTATCACAATATATGGCTAAAGATCATTTTGTAACTGAATAAAAAATCTAATGACTATTATGTAACTTTTAAAAGTTCCATAACCAAAACATCATTATGCAGAGATATATATGTAATTTAATAATTAAAAGTTTGAATTATGCAGAGATATATTATGTGAAGCCTCAAATGTAGTGAGACAACTATAGTTGTAGTGAATAAATTACAATAATTATTGGATGGCAAAACTAATGCCTGTCCAAATAAAATTTTACAAGCTTTGTGATGTCAAAACTATTTTTTTCTTCTTCTAAATGCACAAGCGAAAACATTAAATCAGAAATCGGCCGACCCCCGTATGATCTTTTGGTGAAGTTCAGGATTACCTTTTATTGACCGATGCTTATTCGGATCAAAGAATGTTAAGTATATGCATGCATTGTTTGGTTCAAAATCCTGGTAAAACCGAGAGATCTGCCACACCCTTTGGAAGGTCTGCAATTTTCTTAAGCAAACACAGCCTGTTCTTTCTTATTCTTTCATCCTCCTGCACATGAAAGCCATACCAGTTAAATATGGGAGGAAAATTTGAAACAAGATCTACTCTCTGCTTTGTTTGCATTTCCGACCGTAAATGACCCGATCTTAATCAACAGATCACAAGCTCATACACCTGTTTATTTAAAAGCTTATATCGACCGACGTAGCTTGACCTTATATGACACACACCCATGTCGGACACCGACACCTCAGAGTTTCAATCAAGGCTCATTTAACAGTTTACCTTGAACAGGTGGTGTGTTTAATAAAACAGCAAAACTAAAATCACTAAGTACAAGTACATTCTAAACAAAACCAGCATTATCCACTATAAAACAGGTACATTGAATGTTATTATAAATAATTAGCGCGCCTAAATTATAAACATACGAGTAAGATGTGAAGACAACATACCACCATCACAAATACTTCATTAAAAAAATCTTCCAAGGGTTGTACTAGCGCTGAAGATATTTCAATGAAATCATCAACCTCGATACCTGTACATATACGAAAAAGGTTAGAAAACCGGGTTAGTTGGGGAAAATGTATTCGATCAACTTAGAGTGTCAATTTTTGCAACAAGATACAAAAACTCAACAGCACTTTGCAGGATGGAATGAACTGAGAACATACCAGGGTGAATTTTGTTCTTAACAGACGAGAAAGCGTCCCATAGAGCTCTCTCTTCATTTGTTTCAAGTACAGCATCATCCACCTAATAAATATGATTAAATGTTGTCATTCCAGAGTCTGATACTGATGCATCTTAACAGCATTCAACATTTAATACAGAGTTCATGATCATTTAGAAGGACAAGAACTAATCCATATCGATTTGATCAAAGCTTAAATGTAAGCTATTGGGTATTTCATTACTATCCAAGGGAGTAATAGTACCTCAATATCAGCATCCACCTCCTTGCCACGGACGATTCTTGTTGGACGAGAATATGCTTCTACGACCTTGGGGAAAAGATCCCCTTTCGACAAGGCTTCCAGCTGCAGTCATTTTTTATGTGCTATCATCAAATATTTGAGGAACTGAAAATGGATGAGAAACCAAAAAGCAAAAAAGAAGAGGAAAATAGTTGTTTTATCTTCTATCAGACATGACAAAAAACCTCCTCAGAATAAAACATTCAGCAGTTAAGTAAAGGAAAAAAAATATAAAATTACGCAGAGAAACAGCAGCTTAGCACATGATACTCCAGCATAATGCATTCCGAGCGGACAAAATCAGTCACTGCGGACAAGCATTTAAATGCAGGAACAGAATAATCTATTTTCTTTACAGAGAACAAACATTTTTTGGGGGTAAAACACAATGTAAATTCAAGTCATAAACAAAGATGACGAAATGAGAATAGCCTGAAGCAAGGATATCACTAATAATACCCCCTACACAAACACAGGTCTTTGCCGATCATTGAAACATCTTTCATTATTGAGGCAATCCAAATTTAGTATTAAAATAAACATTTCTTGGGTGCACTTCAGTTGATTAACACACCAAAATATACTTTCTATCAATGTACCAGTGTTGGACTGTTGGTATCAGATGTGAATTGACTATTGAGGGACACCATTTCAGATGACTAAAAACCAGGTTCACTTACTTTATGTGCAGTTTTAGCAGCAAGACAAGGCAAGTTTGCACGCTCTGCAAGGGCGGAACGAACCACTTCAGGACTTATTCCCTTGTCAACCTGTAGCAATACAATACAAGCTTATCTGCATAAGTTTTACAATGGCACTAACAGTTGGCATAAGCTCCTCTAGCATTATTATCTTGCTCCATTCTTAGATTGGAGGTTTCCAATTTGGTTGTAATTAACATTCATACTTATATGATTGGAAGTAATGAATCAAGAATCATTGTAAGATTAAAAACTAATAATTCGCAAACATATTTAAGCACCAAATACAACACAACACACTGATGACATAAATTGGCTAACTAAACATCATCCCTACATTTCCAATCACAGTATTGTTAAAAGCATTTTTTTAAAAATGAAGAAATCTTTAATGCAAGAAGATTATGGATACCAGATATTGCTCTAATCTCCGTGTAACAAATTGATATACCTGAAACAGGAAAAGAAAAGGGATTAAATTCCACATCATAAATCTTTATGACTATCACACGGTGCATTTAGGGTTATGTAGAATCACATCAATGGAATTGGCATCATTACAGAAGAAGTAAACATGACATTGTAAAATGACACAAAAAGAACTTGCTTCTTACATCCTCTATTGTGGTTGCATCCACTTTAATGGGCTGAACATCAGCAGCAAGTTCCAAAGATTGTTTCAAATCCATATTTTTATCCTTTTCCACCAATATCTGGACCTGAAGTTAGCAAGTTTAATATTGTAATAACCAGGTATATTATGCCTTGAAAGGGTTTAAATGTAAACTGATCATATACTTACTAGGCCATAAGAGATTCTTCTTAAGCCAAACGGGTCACTAGTAGAGCTAGGCTGACAACCAGCAGCAAATAAGCCAACAAGGCTATCTAATCTGGAAAAAACCAAAAACATCTGTTCAACTTACAAGCAGTATTTTACTCCATATAAATGTGTAGAAAACAGAGTATGAATAGTCTCTGTTACTTTATTACTTAGCTGAAAGACTTAATATATAGACTCTTTTACAAGAGTTTTGCAATAATTGAAACCTAAATAAATAGGACTCTAATCTTTTAAAGAGATCAGAGATTTAAAAGACTAATAACTCCCAAATAATAGAAGTTTATCCTAATCGATAGAATTCCTATTAAATAGGAATTCATCCTAATAGAAATAATACTCTTATAACTAACAAAATGAGTAAGCAGAAAGAACAACAAAAGTTTGATACGAAATTGTGAGAAAAGGGCTATGGTGGCCGAAGAACACGAACGCCGATGAACAATGAACAAGAAAATAAACAATGCTAGAGTTTAACAATAGAGAAAAAATAGTATTTTTCAACAGAGAATAATGTGTTTTTTTGTATTTTCTTATTATTGTTCTATATCAAAGGGTTACAGAATAAGCCTTTAAATAGGCTAAAATAAAGTTTTAATATAACTAAAATTATACTTTATCTCTAATTTAAATAATATTTATTCCTAATTTAAATAAGACTTCTAATAAATCTAAACTACTAATTAGGATGAACTCTAATTAGATATTAAATAAAAGCTTTTAATACTCCTCATTAATTTAGACTTCTCCTCAAGCTTTAACGCTTCTTGAATAACCAACATAAATCATATATAAGATATAACTTAAATTGTGATTTTGGAAAGGGATGAGCGGTGCGATTGGCCATTAATCAACTACACCTTTTTCTGGTAAGATTCATGCATTTTCATCTAGTCCTTTTATCCCTATGCTATTTAGAGATTGTTTAATGTGTTAAAAGGGAAAATATCACATGCACTGGTAGTGGAAACAAAAAGTTTTCACTTGCATTTTAGTTTTAGGGTTTAGGATTTAAGTGTAAGGGTTTAAATTTAGGGTTTATGTTTTATGGTAATATGGGGATTTAGTTTTTAACCTATATGTCGATAATGATAAATACCAGTTCTTATCTAGTTAGGAGTTTATTCTTATCTATAAGACTTTTAGATAGAGTTCATCTCTTGCTTGAAATTAGAGTTTTAGTTATCTTATACTTGTAATTAGTCTTTAAAACAGAACTTAGATTCTGTAATTTTCATGAATTAATTTTCATGACAATAATAAAGTTTCAAAGAGTTTTTCTTATCTCATAGAATTCTGTAATCTTACATGGTATCAGTATTGGTTTCGATCCTTTGTTAAGAATCGATGAATACACCTTCCTCCGAAATTCACACAAAAGACGAAATCAATTCGTCTCCTGATGTTAGTCAAGATTCCAACTCTTCGACAGTCACTTGTCATAAACTACTGGGTTATAATTACTTGCAATGGTCCCAGTCAATGAAACTTTACATCACTGGCAGAAGAAAAATTGGGTACATTATTGGAATGGTTCAGAAGCCTCCTGTAGCAGATCCAGGATATGGAAGATGGCTACGAGAGAATAGTATGTTGATGTCCTGGTTAATAAATACCATGGCACCATCAATTGGAGGAAATTTTCTTCTCTATGAAACTGCGAAGGAAGTCTGAGATGCAGTTTAATATTCCAGTTACGATAATATATCTGAACTTTCTGAAATTGAATGTCAAGCCTCAAATCTGAAACAAGAGAATAGGAGTGTAACTCTTTACTACAATACATTGACAAGATTGTGGCAGCAAGTTGATCTCTATGAATCAAATGAATGGACGAATCCAATAGATGCTGCTCTTTACAAAAAGAAGACAAATCAAAAAAGAATCTTTCAGTTCCTAAATGGTCTCAACAAGAAGTTAGATGACGTTAAAGAGAGGATTTTGAGTACCAAACCTCTTCCGTCAATTGGAGAGGTTTTCTTTGAGGTTCGAAGGGAAGATAGCAGACAATCATTCATGTTGATAGATGCTAATCCTAGTGAAAGTTCGGCTCTTGTCACACACACATCCTCTGCAAATAAACAAAAAGGAGAAAAACCTTGGTGTGACCATTACAGAAAGGTTGGCCATCTTCGGGAAAACTGTTGGAAATTACATGGAAAACCCGCCGATTGGAAATCACATAAAATGACACAGCAACATAAAGAATCACATAAAGAATCAACAACCAATGCAGCAACAACTGAGAACTCAGTTAGTTTCAGCAAACAACAAATCGCAGACTTGTAGAAACCCTTGTCTCAGTTAACACCTGATTTTCCTGATACATATGGTAGTATTTCTTGCTTCCATACTTCAATTTCAAACCTATGGATAGTAGATTCTGGTGCTACTAACCATATGACAGGGAATTAAAAGGTGTCAAATTAAATGGACAACAATTCCCGAGAAATGTAAAAACTGTTGATGGTTTTGTTACTAAAGTCGACGTGAACAAGGCTATTACTCTTTCCTCAGTGTTATTTGTTCCAGGCTTACAATGCAACATGTTATCAATAAATAAATTATGTCTTGATCTCCACTGTTCAATTATATTTACTGCTGTTGGTTGTGTTTTTCAGGAAATGGAGTCAGAGACATTGATTAGCAATGCTAAGTTGTGTGGTGGCCTATATATACTTGAAGGTCTTTCTCCTAAAGACAAGTCCAACCAAGTTGCATTTTTTCATTATCTTCTAGCTTACAAGACTTAAGTTCCAGTGATGTTTTACTTTGGCATTTTAGACTTGGACATCCAAGCTTTAGTCATCTCCAAAAGTTGTTTCCACATTTATTCAATAATAAAAATCCTTTATCTTTTAGTTGTGATATATGCCAATTTACAAAACACAAAAGATCACCTTACCCTTCTTCCTCATATACGGCATCTAGACTTTTTTCTCTAATACATAGTGATATTTGGGGTCCTTCTAGTGTGAAGAATATTAATGGGGCTAGATGGTTTGTTTCCCTCATAGATGATCACACTAGGTTTACTTGGACTTTCCTAATGAAAAACAAATCTAACACTGAAAACATTTTCAAGTCTTTCTTCTTCATGATTAAAAATCAGTTTCATAGTCAAATTAGAATTCTAAAGAGTGACAATGGCAGTGAAGTTTTTACTACTTTGAGAAAGTTCTTTCAGACAAAGGTATTATTCATATTATTTTATGTGTGGATACTCCAAAACAAAATGGAATGGCTGAAAGAAAAAATAGACACTTGTTAGAAGTTGTTTGATCTTTAATGATATCCTCAAATATGTCTCATTCTTTTTGGGGAGAAGCTTTATTTCATGTCACTTTTCTTATTAATAGGTTATCAAGCAGAATTTTGGGTTTTAAAACTCTTAAGGAAGTGTTTCTTAAGAGTTTAAACCTTTATTTTGTACTCTCCCTTTAAAATTTTTTGGCTCTACTGTTTTTGTTCATGCTCACAAACAATTTTGGGGTAAGTTAGATCCCAGGGTCATTAAATGTGTCTTTCTTGGTTATTCTTCACAAAAAAAGGGCTTTAAGTGTTACTCCTCTACGCATAGAAAATTTTTTATTTCTATGGAAACTTTACCTTATTTTTCAGATTCTAAAACTCAGGGGAGAAATGGAGTGAATTTCAGTCCCCCAAATACAACTACCCTTAGAGCCTGTACATACACCAGATGTCACTCAAACTAAACCTATTAATGAAACTGAAAAATCTCCTACTACACCATATGTTATTCCAGGAAATCAACTTGGAAATAAGAAGCTTAGTGTCTATACAAGGAGAAAGAAAAGACTCACTCAGGGAGCTACACAACCGAAAACTATTCAAGAAATGGAACCAATTCCATTATCCTTGGAGGAAGAAGGTATGGAAACTCTGAATGATAATCGTGTTGTTGATACTTCTGATACATCTAGCTTACCTATTGCTTTAAGGAAAGGTGTCAGGAAATGTACTAGTCACTCAATCCAAAGATACATAACCTATGAAAAGTTAATGCCAAATTTCAAGGCATTTACAGCAAAAATTGACGAGGTACAGATTCCAAAAGCTGTGCATGAAGCTCTACAAGACCCTAAGTGGAGGAAAGCTGTAGAGGATGAAATTAAAGCCTTGGAAGAAAACAAAACATGGGTGATGACTGAGTTGCCTCCCGAAAAAAAGGTTGTGAGTTACAAATGGATCTTTACAGTAAAATATAACTCGGATGAGAGTATTGAAAGGTTCAAAGCAAGGTTAGTAACAAGAGGATTTACTCAATCTTATGGGATTGATTATCATGAAACATTTGCACCTGTAGCTAAACTCAACACTGTAAGAATTCTCTTGTCTATTGCTGCAAACCTAGACTGGCCTTTACATCAGCTTGACATAAAGAATGTTTTCCTGAATAAAAATCTAAAGAAAGAAGTCTACATGCACAGACCGACCGGATTACTTGGTAATTTGAATCAAGTATGTAAGCTAATCAAATCCCTATATGGCCTAAAACAATCTCCTAGGACTTGGTTTGATAGATTCACTAAAGCAATCTTGAAATTCGGCTACTATCAATGCCAGTCTGATCATACTCTATTTGTGAAGACTTCTTCAGGAGATAAAAGATCTATGTTGATAGTCTATGTTGATGACATAATAATAACAGGTGATGATGATCATGAAATAAGAAAACTAAAAGCTTTTCTTGCTTCTGAGTTCAAGGTAAAAGACTTGGGGTACTTGAGATATTTTTTGGGAATGAAAGTGGCAAGATCAAACTTTGGGATTATAATCAACCAGAGAAAATACATAATAGATCTTTCCTCAGAAACATGAATGTTGGGGTATAAGCCTACAGAAACACCTATGGAGTCAAATCTAAAATTTAAACCTGAAGATCAAGGAGTTCCTACAAACAAGGAGCAATATCAGAAACTAGTGCGCAAGCTGATTTATCTATCACTCACTGAACATTACCTTTCCTGTAAACATTGTTAATCAGTTTACGAGCAATCTGAAAGAAGAACACCTAGAAACAATAATGAGAATTCTGAGATATTTGAAGGTGACTCCATGGCATGGAATGTTCTTTGCAAAGAATAACAGCAGAAAAGTGGAGATACTTACTGATGCAAGCTAGGCAGGAAAATTGACAGCTAGAAGATTAACAAGTGGCTGTTGTGCTAGAGTATGGAGAAATTTAGTGACTTGAAAAAGCAAGAAACAACAAGTAGTTGCAAGAAGCAGTGCAGAAGCAGAGTTTAGATCGTTAGCAAATGGGATTTGTGAAGGAATCTGAATTCAAAGACTCCAATCAGAATTGAAGTTACACTCTAGCAAAGAATTTGAAGTCTATTGTGATAACCAATCTGCAATAAACATTGCAAAGAATCCTGTGCAACACGACAGAACAAAACATGTGGAACTAGACAAACATTTCATTTCAGAAAAGTTACAAGTGTAGAGGTCAAGCTACACTTTATTCCTACACAAGAACAGTTAGCTGACATTCTCGCCAAAGCACTTCCAAGAAGTATCTTCGATAAATTTGCATCCAAACTGGAATTAATCAATACCTACTCACCAGTTTGAGGGGGAGTGTCGATAATGATAAATACTAGTTCTTATCTAGTTAGGTGTTCTTATCTAGTTAGGAGTTTATTCTTATCTGTAAGACAAAGTTTATCTCTTATTTGAACTTAGAGTTTTAATTATCTCATACTTGTAATTAGTCTTTAAAAGAGAACTTAGGTTCTGTAATTTTCATGAATTAATTTTCACGGCAATAATAAAGTTCCAGAGAGTTTTTTTCTCTCTCATAGAATTTTGTAATCTTACACTATAGACTCAAAATTTTAACCTTAAACTTAAAATTCAAAACTTCTACACTTAACCCCTTAAACAGAGTCTCTAAACCATAAAACTAAAAAGCTTATGGAAACTTTTTGTTTTCACTGCTTGTGCATAGAATAATTACCTTGAGTTAAAAATATATTGACGTTCTAGGCATTAGGGTAAGATGCAGTGGTTTTAAGCTCTTTTTCATTTTCATGAAATTTAAAAAGGGAAATTTGAAAATCAAGGTGATAAGTGTTCAATTCACTCACTTTTTATACTTTTCATGGGCAATAATCACTTAATCTACACTTATTTAGACTAATGTATGTGTTTAATGTGAGATATTTAGGTACTTTATTTTTGTAACATATAAAGATGATATTTATAAAAAGGCAAGTTTTACTACACTTTTATGCATTTGCAGGAATATTTATTGCCGCGATAGTGATTAAGGCCGAGGCAGGACCTAAGGCCGCGGCAACAACTGAAGAACAAGTATCGATATTGTAAGCGAGCTGAAGAAAAAAATAAGATGGACGTTTCTGGACAAATAGCACAAGAATCGAAACTGGGAAGCGAGCAGAAAGCCCAAGTCAAAGGTCACGCGGGAAAAAAATCCTGGTGGAAATAAACTTGGAAATAAAACAAATATTTTTATTTATGTACTTAACTTGTGTTTTGTTCCAAGTTATATTCCTACTTAGAAAATGTTTACCCTAGACTAAGCCTAAATAAACCATAGCCGTCCAAGGAGAAGAGAACATCAACCACATTGGAGACTAAAGAGATGAGTTCATCTTAGATTTTAGAGTTTTTTTTACTTTTCATTATGTTCTAATTTTCTTTAGGCTTAGGTGAAAATTGTAAAGTATTAGTGAGAAGAGATTGAACTTTGTTTCTTTTTTCAATATATTAAAATATCAAGATTTGTTTATTCTTTGTCATTCATTATTTTTGCATTTAAGCTCGAGAGAGAAGTTTGTGAAAGATATATTTATCTAATATCGGGAGAGTTAGATTCACGAAAGGAATAAGTGCAGTATTTTTCTATTCTAAAAATACTAACTCGACCTAGAGATAGGTCAGAGTTTCAATGACTAAAAAAAGTATGAAATTTATTGGTGATTATAATTGATTCACGCCGGGAGGTATCATCAAGGATTAGTCATCAACAGTACTTCAACTTAGGGATAAGCGAAGTCATCAAAGGACATTTTGCCGAATCTTAGTAAAGTCCACCCAAGAACAAGGGATAGCCGCGGCGGACATAGCTCATCACTGTCGAGGCAGTAGAACTACAGTGCTGCCGAGGCAATGTTATGTGATTGCATTGAACAGAAACAAATCAATTGAATCAACTATATAACACAACTGGATTCTGACCACTTCTCTAATTTGATTATTCTCTTATTATTTAGTTTTCTTTATTTAAATTATTTAGTTTACTCCAATCCAATTAATCCGTGTTTTTACTTTATTTTTTTACAGAGCAAGAAAACGAAAAAAGGCATATTAAGTAGATCAATCCCTATGGAGATGATACACGATAATATTTATCACTTTATTACTTGCGACGTGTACACTTGTACTATTTGTACACTTTTTATACGTAACACAAGAATCTTGCATATTTTACTAAGGTCAAAGGCTATACTTTTTTTGAATTAAAAGAGGCTTAAAGCAAAGACTAACTATGACTGAGTCTACAATAACGGGATCAATCGTGTTCGAGTAACTAAGTGCTGAATTTCTGAAGGAGGAGCATCAAAGGTGTTCATTCGATAGTGGTAGTGAGTAACCATTCGAAGGCAATACTTTCTTTAATAGGTGTAATAGGATTGACTCTAGTCATAAGAACAATTTGCTCAAGTTTCACTAATTTGTTTTTAGCTTCTTAGACCTTGAAAAGATCTAACAAGATCACAGAAAACTTCCCTTGAATATTCCGACTTCCAAGGCAAAAGAAAAGACTGTGTGTTAATCCTTGACTCTGAATATCTAAGAACAGAAGAGAAATCGAGGCAGTAAAGAAGAAGAAGAACGAGGGAGAAGAAAGAGAGAGGAAGAAAAAAATCCTTAATTCATTCTCAGCATATTTTTCCAGAAGCCCCAACAGGCTATTAATACCCTAAAGACAAAACGACACCGTTTTTAGACTTAATTTTAAAGCCTTTATACGCACCGTTTAAATAAACCAACGGCTCTAACAACAATTAAAACAAATAAAACCAAATTAAACTTAGTCCTAACGACTCTTTTCTTCCAACTGCTGACAATACTCCCTTCTTGTATCCATCCTTGTCCCCAAGGATTAAAGTTTGGAAACCTCTGCTGCAATTGATACAAGCTTTCCCAGGTGGCATCCTCTGGGAAGGAGTTCGCCCACTCCACCAGAATCTCTGTGATCGCCCTGTTCCCTCTCTTCACCATTCTTCTGTCCAGGATCTTGGCAGGCTCCTTTGCTATAGCTCCATGTTCCCCAATCACTGAAAATTCACTTTGACAAGATGCTACTCTAATGTATTGCTTTAGCTGAGACGCATGAAACACCGGGTGAACTCTGAAGCCTACTGGATGTTGCAGCTTGTAGGCCACTTGCCTTATCCTTTCAATTATAGGGAATGGTCCGAACTATTTGAGAGCTAATTTTTGGTAGTTCCTCATCTAAAGTCCTGAACTGTTTACCGCCTATAAGGTTGGAGTTTGAGATAGACTAAATCCCCTATCTTGAGTTCACAATAAGTTTTGTCCCTATCGGCCTGTTGCTTCACCCTTACTTGAGCCCTCTGCAGATGGAACTTCAACATCCTAATTGTTACTTCTCTCTGTTGTAGCCTCTTGTCCACAGCCAACACTCTGGAATTCCCAGGTACATAAGGTAAATGTATGGGAGGTTCCTGTCCATACACTACTGTATATGGAGTTGTGTGTATAGTTGAGTGGTAGAAAGTGTTGTACCACCACTCAGCTAGGTGCAAACAGATGCTCCATTCTCGAGGCTTCTCCCCCGACATACAACGTAGATAAGTTTTTAGGTAGTGATTCACCCGCTCTGTTTGTTCATCTATCTGGGAATTGTAAGCTGAGAAAGGAGTCATCTTTTTAAATAATTCCTGCCAAAATATACTCATAAAAGCCCGGTCTCTGTCTGAAACTATTGATTCTGACATCCCATGTAGTTTAAATATGTTCTCTATAAAATTCTGAGCCACTTCACTTGCTAAAAGTGGATGACACATTGCTACAAAATAGACACTTGCTGAGCCGACCCACCACCACCATAACTACATTCTTCCCCTTGGACATAGGGAGTCCCTCCACAAAATCCATACTAATGGCAGTCCATATCTAATCTAGTATTGGCAGAGGTTGAAATAACCCCCTGGGGTGATGCAGATCCCCCTTGTTCCTTTGATAGATTCCACTCTCCCTTACTAAATTCTTAATGTATCGTCTCATTCCTTTCCATTATACCACTTCAGCTGTCTTTTTTGTAGTTGCATGGGCTCTAAAATGCCCTCTAGTTGGACTTCCATGAAAATAGCCACATAATTCTTTTCTCAAGTCCCCATCTTCTCCCACAACTAGCTTTCTTTTTCTCCTCAGAAGTCGGTTATCCCAAGTGTGTTTGGAGTGTTTGGAACTCCCTGCCTTCAACTCTTGTATAATCTTTTGGAGTCTTTAATTTTTCCTCCAAGTCTCCTTGATTCTGTTTAACAAATCAGTAGTGACATTACTGACTTGTATTGTGTCACTCCCTAAATTGAGGGTTTCTAGATAGGTGTCAGCTACCGTATTGTGACCTGCCTATAACATACTTCATAGTCGTAGCCCATCATCTTCACCACCCACCTTTGCTGGAAGAGGGTGATAGCCTGTTGATCCTTTAAGAACTTCAAACTTTCATGGTCTATTTTTATCTTGAACCTCCTCCCCAACAGGTAAGTAGACCACTTTTTGACTACCATGAGGACTGCCAACATCTTTTTATCATAAATGGAGGGACTTCTGTGCTTCAGTCCCAACCCTTTACTGAAGAAAGCCAAAGGCTTTTTGTTTTGACTCAGAACTGCCCCCACCCCATTGCCGACGCATTTGTCTCCACTGTGAATTCCTCCTGGAAGTTTGGGAGTGCCAACACAAGAGTTGAATTAATGGCCTCCTTGAGTATTTCAAAAGCATCTTGTTCCTGTTCAGACCCAAGTTCCCTTCTTTAATTTATCTGTTAGAGGTCAAGCTAGAATACCATATCCCCTTATAAACCTCTTGTAGTAGCCCGACAACCCAAGGAATCCCTTTAGTTCCTTCACTAAGGTAGGTACTGGCCATTCCCTCACACATTGTACCTTTAAACTTTACATAGCCATGTTGCCTTGGGAGATGACATATCCCATATACACTACCTCTTTGGCCCCAAAGCTGCACTTGTATTTAGCATACAAACTGTTTTTCTCAAAATCTGAAACACCTTTTCTACATGTGCTAAATGAATTTCCCAGGAGGGTGAATAGACTAGTATGTCATCTAGGAACACTAGCATAAACCTCCTCAACAGCCCCTTAAATATCTGATTCATCAGGCTTTGGAAAAAAGCTGGAGCATTGGTGAGCCCAAATGACATCACCAAATACTCATAGTAACCCTCATGGGTCTTAAAAGTTGTTTTGTGGATGTTTGGTTCCACATTCGGATCTGGTGGTATCCAGATCTCAAGTCCAACTTCGAAAACACTTGGGCATTCCTAAACTCATCTAAGATTTCTTCGATCATAGGTATAGGAAATTTATCCTTAACAGTTAGCTAGTTCAGCTTGCGGTAATCCACACATATCCTCCATGAGCCATCCTTCTACACAGTGACCACTGGAGAGGCAAACGATCTATTACTGTCTCGGATGACCTCACTTTCAGCATTTTCTTCACTAGCCTCTCTATTTCATCCTTCTGGTGATTAGGGTATCGGAATGGCTTCAACTTAACCACTGCTCCCCCCTCAATTAAAGGAATCCTATGCTCCTTACCCCTAATTGAAGGTAAGCCCACTGATTCCTCAAATATATCCTCATACCTTATCAACAACTCTTGCATAGCTGTGGGAATCTCTTCTTGATTTAATTCCACTTCCACTTGGGCCTTAAGTGATAAGACACAAGTGTTGTGAGGGTCTGCCCCTTGTTTTAATGTCTTCACCAAGCTCCTGGGCTTTATGCAAGTTACTGATTTTGGCTGAGTCCCCAGCACCCTCACCTACTGTCCTTGCCGCTGGAATTCCATGGACAGGTTGGCAAAATTCCAAGAGATGGAGTCCAATGAGGATAACTATTGCACTCCCAAAACCACCTCACTTCCCTTCGAGGGTAGCACCAAAAAATCTGTCTGAAAGGTGTGCCCCAGAGTCTCCCAAGTTAGCCCTTTACACCACCCAATAATTTCCAAACAATCTCCATCAGCCACTGTCACTTTGAGGCTGCATTTTTTCTCAATCCCCAAGATCAACCTCTTTGCAACTCCATAACTTACAAAGTTATAAGTGCTCCCAAAGTCCACCAAAGCAGCTAACTTAGTCCCTCCCAAGGATATTAGCAACCTCATTGTTTCCCACAGGGTCGCCCCCCACATGGCTTGTAAAGACTGAATTGGACTATTTTCTGGTCCATTTCTCTCCACCCCTTCTACCGTTTTCTCACAGTCCAAGAACACCTCTTGATCCCCTTCTATGACTATTTGAAATAGCTGAGATTTGGCACATTTATAGCTAGGAGTGGACTTGGCCGTGCACCAGAAGCATAACTCCTTCCTTCAATCTTCAATTTCAACAAGGGTGATCCTTTTGCCAACTCCCTTCCCTCCAGGTGAGGTCCCCATCTTGGCAGGTACAAGGGCATTCGAATTCACATTGAAATTTACTGACTGGGGCCGAGGAGCATAGGAGCTCCCTGGAATGTTGGGGCCACTTACTACACTCCTAACTGAGTTAGAAGGGGCTCTCAAAGGTATGGACAAAGATGTAGGGGCAGTGAACCTCGACCCTGATCCTAAACTTCTAGGATGAATTGGGACAGGGAAAAAGATTTGTTCTAAATGTTTGGCCATAGTGAAAGCTTCAAACAAAGCCTTAGGTTGCAGTAATTTCAAAAACTAACTAATTTCTAGTACCAGATATTTTTGGAAATGCTTAAAATGTACTCATCAGGCAAGTTTACCTGGTTCAACATCACAAACTCCTCATAGTATTGGTCCACCGACTCCACCTGTCTGAGAGCAACCAAATCCGCAAATGGGTCATTAAACCTTTTTGGTGCGAATCTATCTCTGAGCAACTTGAGATATTGCTCCCAACGCAGCTATCCCAAATCGCCATGGTTCTTTGTAATTAGTTGGTGTCACTGAAGAGCCTTTTCCTCTAGATGCAGGATCACCGGTTGGATTTTCATCTCCTCCGGCACTGACTCTGCCTCCAGGTATTGCTCTAGCTTTGCCACCCAACCTCTAAAATCATTCCTATCGAACCGAGGACACATGAGTTTATAGGCGAAGTCGTTAGTCTGAATGTTAGCTCCATTATTTACCATGATGTTATCCACATCGATTACTCCTGTTGTTCGCATTCCTGGGCCAGACCCTATAATGGATACCTTCAAACTAGAGATGTTTTCATTCATCTGTGCCAAATTTGACCGAACATGGGAGAACTCTCGGGTCATTTCTTATTGCAATCGGTCGGTTTCCTGTTGCCGCTGAGGAACCTCCACTGGTTCTGGTGAAGGCGACTGAGCTGCCTGAGCCTCCAACAACGTTGCCTAACTCCTCGACAACACCCTGTCGACCATCGGACTGAATCGATAAAACTCTGATACTTTTGTCAATCCTTAACTCTGAAAATCTAAGAACAGAAGAGAAATCGAGGTAGTAGAGAAGAAGAAGAACGAGGGAGAAGAAAGAGAGAGGAAGAAAAAATTCCTTAATTCATTCTCAGTATATTTCTCAAAAGCCTTAACAGGCTATTAAAACTCTAAAGACAAAACGACACCATTTTTAGATTTAATTTTAAAGCCCTTAAACACACCATTTAAATAAACCAACGGCTCTAACAACAATTAAAATAAATAAAACCAAACTAAACTTAGCACTAACGACTCTTTTCTTCCAACTGCTGGCTTTGTGGGAAGAAGTAAGGACACCAATTAGGTTTTAGTTTTACTCAATGAATAAGCAAATACCATATGGGCACTAAGAGAGGTTTTGCTCCACAAAGGAACTAACAAAATGGCAGAAGTTTAAGCTTAAAGCCATTAATTAATCCCTCCACTGACTATCGATATTTATATTAGAGAAATTGTGTAAGAATTATAGAAATATATTCTTTAGATTCTATAAATATCTTTTATCATTTTGTAAATATCTTTTATTATTACAATCTCGTATTCTAAGAGATTATATATCCTAGAATTAGTTTCTTTTCTAAATATAAGTTTTCTAAGATAGAGATGTAGTTTGTATATAAATATGTAGTATGTCCTATTGAAATAAATAAGAAAATACAGAGAATTACTCTGATTTCTTCAATTTCAACATGGTATCAGAGCTAGAAAAATCTGAAAAATCTTAACAAGATGCCTAGTAGTGTTCCTGTTTAATGATTCTATCTTAACCAATGTAAAAGATAGGGAAGGGTTATAGTTTAGCCTTAAAAAAAACTATACAGTTCTATCTTAGTCATCCATTGTAAAAGAAAGGCGAAGAAGTTCTAGTTTAGACTAAAAAAACTAGATAATTCTATGCTTTTTGTCTTAATTGTTCAAATCAATGACTCTCAAAAAAGAGAGCATTTTTTTTTAAAAAAAAGGCCTCATTAAAAACCCTATAGACAGTCACTTCAAGAGGTGAGAAGGCCCCTATGAAGAAAAGAGTACCCAGGATTTTATTGAGTAGAAGAAGAGAACCTCTCCGAAATTACAGAAGCCTGAATATAATCGAAAAAATTACGATCAAAAGAAGAAGAGAAAAAGAAATACAAAGCCCTAATAGCTAAAACATGGGCTACAACGTTTGCGTCTCTAGGTACATAACAAATCTTACAATCGGACAAAGTACCAAGAGTGGAACGAATGCGAGACACCAAATGATGCACAGTGAAAAGATCTTGATAATGAGTGTTGTTAACTTTGTTAGCAATGGAAGCAGAATCAGTTTTAATAATCACATTAGTCCAACAATTGACAACAACAAATTTTAAACCTTCCATAATTGTAAGAGCCTTGGCAGAGGCTGAATTCGGGTAGACGAAAGGCATAAAACAGCCACCGAGAACGAAACCAGAAGAATTGCGAGCGATAACACCTGTAGCAGCACCTCTTAACACAGGGTCAAAGGCCCCATCCGTGTTAATTTTGACAAAACCAGAGGTTGTTTCGTCCATCTAGCTTGAGCGAAAGTGGGCTCAGCTAGCCGAAAACATAGGTGGGAGGCATCATTAACTAATGTGTAGTCATTGAAAAGATTTTGCGCATTGGAAACAATTAACCAGACCGGTTGGAGATGGTTGTTATGGACGAAGTCATTACAACGGTTCCATAGATTCCATAAGACCGTAATAAAGAACGAGAATTGATGCAAGGAAAGAAAACCAGCAACTTCAGAAAGTCACTGGTGGGGAAAAATATAAGTATTGGACAAGATTCGAGTGAGGAGCCCTGCCAATTGGAGCGCCTCCTTGGCACTAGGACAGTCCCTCGTAGCATGGAGTGTGGATTCAATGACCATGTTGAAATGGGGCAAACCCCTGTATCAAAATTGGCATGAAGGAGTTTGTGATCAGAGGAGAGTGCATCATGACATAATCTCCATCCAAAGGAATGAACCTTGGATAGAGTAGGCAATTTGGATAGAATTTTCCAAAGTTTAGAGGGCCTATTAACTAGCCCTGGCTGCAACTGCAGAAATTGATAACCAGACCTCACTGTATAGATACCAGAGTTGTGGTGACCCCAAAGTGTGATGTCTTTTATGTCATTAATAATGGTACATTAAGGATGGTGTTAGCATCTTCATGGGAAAAACAATCTCTTACTTTTGATTCATCCCATCGGGTAGGTTATGTTAAGAATTTATAGTTAGTTTATCAAGAGTTTATCTTGGTAAAAGAGTCTTAGTTAAATTTAAAGTTTTATACTTAAGAGTTTTAAGTTTAGGATATCTAGGACTCCTAATTTAATTAGGAGTTTTATTCTTAGGCTATATAAGAGTTTGTAAACTTGTTCTTTTAATCATTGGAATAAACTGATAAAGTTTACTCAAAAACCTATCGTTTATCTACTTATTTAACAGGTTAGGTACCATGAAGGTACCTGCACGTAGAGGGACTTCATCATTCACCTCATAATCACCATCAAATTATAGAAATTTGAAAAGGGGAGCATTTTTCTCTATGGAACAGCACATGAAATTTGAGTTGTTGTCAAAGAGACTATTTTCAACAAAGATGTTGGTCTATTTGCATTTGAATGCAAAATCTCAGACCTTCATCTTAGAGAAGGTCATCAATGGAATAATTTTTCCTACAAAAAAGGCATCATCTAAGATCCAAGCTAGTGCTTTACTATATTTACTCACCAGCTTGAGGGGGAGTGTAGGAATTATAGAAATATATTCTTCAGATTCTATAAATATTTTTTATCATTCTGTAAATATCTTTTAATATTACAATCTCTTATTCTAAGGGATTATATATCCTAAAATTAGTTTCTTTCCTAAATATAAGTTTCTTAAAATAGAGATATAGTTCGTATATAAATATGTAATATGTCCTATTGAAATAAATAAGAAAATACAGAGAATTACTCTGATTTCTTCGATTTCAACAAATTGCACCATCAAGGCATATGCCTTCACTAAGTCAATTAGCTATGCTTCTAATATATGCATGCTCAAGAAGCATTGAGCCAAAAAAAAGGTTAACAAATTCATCAACAATACTTACCGATCAGCTATTGCAAGAATTATTCCACCATCAGTTTTTGGAAGAACATCTCCAGAAAACCTAGGAAGTGTGATCTCTAGCAAGGCCTCAGCAATCTATTACCACAGAAATATAAAAATAAAGTCAGATGCTTCGTAAATCCACTACAGGAACAAAGCACACAGAAGTTGAAAAGTACAAGGTTATGAGATATTTCATACAAGCATAAAACAAGATGGGAAGAAACAACCTGCTCTGAATAGCCATCTCTAAGTGCATAATGACGGGCCATTATACCAGAGAGTGAAGTAAATTCAGTGACAACAGCAGTTGCAAGATCTGACATGGCAAGTGATGCGGCCTCCTTAATAATCTGAAGCATATCTTCTTCAACTCCGAAGTCCACGCTTAGTTTACAAACCATGCTTTCAACTCGTACCATCTTGTCCATCATTGTTCCCAACTTCTCCTATCATTTCATATGGTCAAAGAATAAAGACTGTTGTATTTTTAACCTTTCTGTACAGCATAACCCTAATCTTATCCTTAGATAGAGAGAGACACACACACACAGACATCTAAGATGCAGGATGTATCAATTCATTAGGGATAACACCGTTTGTTACTTCCAGATCATTTTATTCATTGATGTCAATGCCCAGATGTTTGTTCACCATAAAAATTACTAATACCATCCAACCTTTACCTATGAATGTTAGTTAAATATGGTCAAATTGAGATTCTGAGTTCAAATTTGATGAAAAAATGTAGACATCACCGAAAAATTCTAGCACCAAGATCATCTTTCACGAGATAACAAAATAAAATAACTTACATGGAAAAGAATACCCTTCAGTTGACTACGGAAATCCTTAAATCTTTTATTTGTATCCAGTTCATAGAAAAATTTGGCATCTTCATATCGAGCTCTGGAAAAGAATAAGTAAATTTTGCTCACTGTTCCGATTCTATTAAAGATCAGTGAAGATATAAAACAAAACAAAAGGGCTAGCTCCTGGTAAATGAGACAGCAATCAAGAAGATGGTGATTAATCAGGTATCTTAGGTTAAAACATCCTTTATCAACCAATTCCAATATGAACTCTTAATGGAGGAACTTAAACAAGGATCATGGTTAAATTCTACTCCCCCCTCTATGAACAAGAAGTAACAATTTAGTTAAACCTTAGAACAGCTTCATTTCCTTTTCTCACCACCATCTCATCGATTGCTCCATTGGCCACCTAAAAGAACCTACAGTGTTACCTAACAAGGCCATCAAAAGTAAACAACTGAACTTTTCTCAAAAAGCAACTCTTACTGCAATGAAGTAAGGCAACAACTTTCCATTATCATCAGTGATAGGAAAATACTTTTGGTGCTTCTTCATAACCTGCATTTATTGGTGCATGGCATTTTTAATACATGTAAAAGTATCATATAAATGCCAAGATAATACATGTAATAGAATATCTAAGCATGCAATAAGATCAGCCAGTTATCTCAAAGAGCCTGGGATGACATACAACCTCATTGACTGGTGGGGGGGGATCACACACAAATTTAGCCAAACAAGGGATTTCTCAATTGCTTACCATAGTTAAGAGATCGCCTGGAAGCTCTAAGAAAGACTCTTTAAACTTTCCAAGCACTGGAACAGGTGCCTCAACAAGATTTACAACCTGGAACATTAAAATACTATAAGAAAATTTCTCTTTTGCAAGAGGATTCACCAAAGAGATCACAGTGCAGCAGATGATAACTCCAAGAGTTACCTCATTGACCAAGCTTTCCTGAAAAGCAATGTTTCCGTTGACACCTTTTGCTAATAAATGTGAGCGCTCCAAAATTGTTTTCTTTCTATCCTGTCAATAGAGATTCAATTCACCTTTAAAGTCTATGAAGAAAGAAAAGAGAAGTTAACAGAATCAAAGACTATACTGATAAACGGAAAATGGGAAAAAAGGAACTCCTGAAAATAAAGCGCCCAAAATTACTTCATGGTACCTCAATATCAATATCTATTCCAGCACTCTTCATTATACTAGCATAAGATTCTGCACTTTCTACCTGTAGAAAGTATTTCACAGCTGAAATGAATACACACTTAAAAAACAAGCAGCACAAGCACTATGCAATGTTTTCTAATGTCCAATGAAGTTGGACAACTCTCCAATAAGTTTTCCATAAGCACTTTAAAACAGATTGTTAGGCTTCACTTGCTTAACTCTGTGCACTCGGTGACAAATTGTAAACCATAGTGAGACAAAATCAGTTGTATCAAATAATCATAAGGGAAGGATTGAGTATTGGCAGCTGTTCATACTTTCATCAAATTGCTAAGAGCTAACAGATACCACAATAGAAAAAATCTCAGTACACATAAAACCAGATGAAGCTGGCATAAACAATAAACAAGTTGTTATACATACCATGACAGTAGCTTTTGGAGTATTACGAAGACCATAAGATAAGTTTCCACTACATAAAAAAATGAAACAGTAAGCAGAAAGTAAGAACTGTCTGTTAGTAAAGAGGAGAGTATGCAATAGCAATATATAATGACAATTTAATTACCTCAAAATCCCAGCAAATGCAAATGGAACCACTGCATCTCCATGGATGGACATAATCCAACGAATGGGTCTGCTGAAAAAGACCTATTTAAAGAAAGCAAAAAAAAAAGGTCTTTAGGATATTTCTAAACGGGTAAGACTAACCATATTATCCACAGAATATGTTTAAAATAAATATGCAAATTCTAAAACAAAGAAGACAGGCAAGCCTTGAATAGAATATCCACGACTCACATAGATAAGAGAATAAGAGATAACAGAAATAACAGAAATACCTGTGAGTTCCAGCGCATGGACTTCGGGAAAGATATTTTAGCAAGCATTCCAGGCAACTCTTCAGATAAAACCTAACATATAAAATAGATGACTACAAAGGTAAACAAATCAATATGTCATAAATAACTTGGCAAGAATCAAAGATATAAATGAATTACATAGAAAACGATGGGACTAAAGGTGACAAAAACTCTGATAGAGGAAGCAAAAGAGAGATAAGAATTCAAACCTCCAAAGCAAATCGAGCAGATTCTTTTACACGAGCATAAACATACTCTGTTTTCCCTGGAAATAACAAACATGTATTATAAGAATAAAGCAACAAATAATTACGTAACCAAGATCAAATCTTCTCAATGATAATGGGAGCAAACTGATGCTAAAACAAAGATTAGGTTTATATGCAACCAAATCCGCTTCCAATAAATTGGAAGACGATCAGGTTTTTGCACACAACAAAAAAAAACTTTTATCAGATAACGCAAATGCAAACATGCCATCTAAACATGATAAGATATTGCACGGAGCCATGCTAAAGATATCCTATATGATAATTTGTTCCACTAATGTAAGGGCATGGACTGTTGTAAAGTGCATTACATATCCTCCTCATTAATAAATTAACTTCAAGACAATAATTTGTACCAAGTAGGTACAAATCAGTTGTTCTGAACTTGTGGAACTTATACCAGTGAGAATGTAAGATGTGTTCTTGTGTTTTGACCAAACAATAAAACATCACTTCTTTTTCAACATGACATGGATCTTAGGAGATCATGATGAATGTTGGTTAAGAAATATGTAATGGCTGTTGTTTTCCCCCCTATTTGATGTTTTTACCATGATTGCAATTGGTTATATCATATAAGTTTGCTAGAAATAGATGAAGCATAGAATATTGAGAATCAAGTATTATCTAGCAGGAATCAAAACTGACTCACCATCTGCCTTTCTGAACATAGAGTCCAGTGGAACAGAATATCTGCGGCAAAAACCCTCAGCAGCCTGCAATAAATAACAAAATTCATATGGGTGGAAACCAAAATAGAAAAGAAAAATGCAAAACTCCAATGGAACTGCCAGAATTCCTTTTACTACTGAAATTATACATCGCAACAAAACAAAATCACTGGATAAAACATCAAACTTCTTCAATTAAGCTGAAAAACATTTAGCAAAGCATAATGAGAAGCAACTAAAACCTTTGTAGGATTGCCCTGTGAGTCAAATGCTTTCGAAACGGGAGGTCCCCGAACCTCAAGTTCATTCTTTGCTTGCTTAGGAAAAAGATTTTCAACAGATATCTGAAATGATAAAAGAAGGCTTTGGGTTATGTCACGTATAAATGAATTGAAGCATCTACCTGGTGTACATGCTCATACAGGAACTTCCACTAAATTGAAAAGAAATACATTCCCGTGACACACTTGAGGTATTTCCTCATTGGAAAGTAAGTTATCCAAGAAGTGATAGAGTTTTACTTATTGTATTAGAGCTTTACTTATTGTAAAATTAGTAATTATTGTAGATTGCAAACAAAAAGTTATGGAATTATATCCTAATTGTTTGGCAGTAGATATCTAGGAAACTATTTCCTAATATCTAAGTACAAAATAGGAATAAGATTTCTTTTATTAATGCAGAAATCAATAGTGATTTTGTGTAGTTAAATCTTTCCTACATTAGACTCTTCTGTAAACTATAATTAGTCATTGTATTTCTCAATAATTATATCAAGAAAAACAAAGATATAGTTTCTCTTCTCTAGCAAACTCTATATTTTCTACATGGTATCAGATGCCTAGGTTTTTCGATCACCAAAAACCTAGAAAATGGATACCATCACCTCCTCTGAAATTTGTTCATAAACAACCCAAAATCCCTCCCTAACAGCCTCCTTCGAGAGCAGCAATAGCAAACTTTTCACTAGAGGACAGACATCAACAATCGGTGACAAACAAGTGGCTTTTTTTCATGGTGATCTTTAGGAGAAGGTGTGTATGGAGCAACCATCTGGGTTTGTTATTCAGGGGAGTCTGTAAAAGTATATTTTCCGAAGAAATCTTTATATGGTCTTAAACAGAGTCCTCGGGCTTGACGAAAGAATGAGAAACCAAGGAGGATAAGGACAACTCCAAGTGTGAGGAGACCTGATAAAACAAGATAGACCTTGAAGAAAACGGAAAAGGTTTGTTTTCCAAAAAAAGAGACACCAACAGACACAATATACCTACCCAAACTTGGACAATAACGAAACCCTTTTTGTTTACAGGAATACCCAAAAACACGCATTTCAAATACTTAAGATCAAGTTCTATAACTTGAGGACGGACATTCCGAACGAAACAAGTACAACAAAAAATTTTCATGGATATAAGAAACAAAATTTTATCTGGGAAAATAGTAAGAAAAGGGAAGTTGCCCAACATAACAGAAGAAGGCATACGGTTGATCAAAAACAAGCTGTGGAGACGGCATGAACCCAAAAGCATTTTGAAACTTGCATTTGAAATAGTAAAGCTCGAGCTGTTTCAAGAAGATGTCTATTTTTTCGTTCAGAAACTCTATTTTGAGAAGGGGTGTCAACACATGAAGTTTGATAGAGAATAACGTGTTCAAGCAAATACAACTCAATTGTATAGTTCCAATCGAGAAAATTAAAGCCAATCAATTTATGATCAGTAATTTTAGATGTAACCAGAACAATATCAGACATAATTTCAACCTTCTTGTCAGCCATAATATTAGAGGAATAAAGACTCAAAAAATAGCCCCTTAGTACTAAAAAACGCGCCTGAGGCGCTAGGAGGCGAGAGGCGCCGGAAAGCATTGAGAAAAACGCATCCGAAAGTTGAGACGGAGCGATTTCCAGAAGTCCAGCGCTTTCGAACGCCTTTGTCACAAGCGTGAGGCGCGCGAAGCGACGCTTTCTACCCTTGAAGCATGTTTAAAAAAGCTTAAAAAAAAGAATATAAAAAGTAAAAGAACCAAAAAAGAATCGGGGGAGCAGGGGAGGGAAGAAGAAGAAGAACAAGAACAAGAGATGCGTTGGAAAAAGAGCCTTTTAAGATTTATTTTTATTATTTACATGTGGCTTTGGAAGTTGTATCATTAATAAAAAACAAAAATGCCCCTCGTTTGATTTTATTACAATATTTGAAATCTTTTTCACATTTATCTCAAAGTAAAATAGTATTAGTTTTATTTAAAATAAATTAAGATTATTTTTTAATCTTAAATTTTGTTGTTCTATTATAATTATAATTATTATTATTAATTTTATTATTTAAATATTTATTCTAGATTAAGAAATTAATATTAATTTTAATATAAATTAATATAATAAAACAGAAATTTAATATATTTTAATTTAAATATATTATTTTAATAATTTTAAAATTATATATAATTAAAATATTTAATTTTTTAATCTCTATGATATAATTGTTATACTTTTAAGTATAAAATATATTATAGAATTAATTTATAAATTTTAAATATAAAAGAGCGTCTCGTCTACGAAAGGCGAGGGCCTTCGCCGCTCGCCTCGGCTTTAAGGACTTTTTACGCCTCGGAACGCCTCGCGCTTTTTAAAACCAAGAATAACCCAAAAAATAAAACCCTAATAGAAAAAATACCAAACCTAAAACAGTCCGAAAGCAAAGACCGTCAGCAAGGATGTAATCGAAAAGATGAGGCAACGTCAACAGAAGAATCGATAGCGGAAAGGAGCCACCACACGTTCTCACACGCCGACGCGTGAAGGACAGAAGAAAGGTTGTGACGGCGCGTGAGGCTTACGCGCAGGGAGTCCGGCGACCAAACTTTTCAGACCGGCAGACGATGCTCCTCTTGGTACGGGTGGTGTCGACAAAAAAGCTTCCGAAGGTGGCCGAGTAAAAACGACCAAAACGAGAAGAAGAAAGAAAAATTTTTCAAATCCAAACAACCCCAAAAAATATTTTAGAATAAACCTAGACAATTGATATCATGTAGAACAAGTAGAACGAAACACTTTTTCTTAAGTTTATTCATAGGATGAGTAGATATTACATACAAAGACTTAGTATTCTAAGTAACTAAATATTTTATAGTAAATACACAAGATACAATCCTAGATATGATCTCTAAAGATATTTTACTAAAGTTGACTTTCCATAAGTACAAGATACATGATATATTTCCATACATAACCTAACATACCAAAAGCCTAATTCGAAAAACTCTTGTTTAAGCTGGGATTATAGAATGTATATTCTTGGGGGTGTAAGTTATTTGAGATGTATTAAGAGTTCTACTTATTGTAAAATTAGTAGATATCTTATAGAGTTTATCACCTAAGGAGATTTGGATTAAAAGCTTAATGTTAGTAGGACTCCTAAATGTATTAAAAGTCCTATTGTATAGCCTTTAAATATACCATAAACTCGTAATAAATTTTAATGTGGGAATTATTGAATAAACAGAAAACTACACTTTTTGTTTCTCTTCTACTTGTTCTGCTAATCAACAACCTTGTTACATCATGACAGGATTACTTGGGCCAACTTACATAAGCGATTAATATACTGAAAATAGGTTACAAATTATGATAAACTTATTAATGTAATCAAAATTTTGAACACTCTTTCAAGACCATATATATATATAACCTCAGGTCATATATCACAATTGAAGGCTTATCACGCTCAACTTCTTAGTAGCAGCATTCTCAAATCAGACGGATATTATTTAAATACACATGCAAAATAAGAACTGTCATAGATTGCAAAATTGCATAAAACCCATAGATGTACCACTATTCTCCGAGGAGTGCCAAAAGCCTGTACGCCACCATGATTCAATCTATGTTTATCCAGAAGCTGTGACACTAAATCTTTAAGCTGCAAGGAACAGAACCAAGCATTCAGTCGACAGGTATTATCAAATAAGCATCCATACAGAAATTTACAAGTAAAACGACAAAGAAAGTAATGAGAAAAGCAATACGCCAAATTCCTTTCCCAGTACCAAAGACGAAATAAAATGACCAGTAAAATTTAAATCAAACACACAACATATCAGAAAGAGAAAAACATGCTCCATAAAAAATCATACTTGTTGGCCAGCACTAACTACATCATGTGGTGGCATCTCTTCAGTCCCAATTTCTAGAACAAACAATCTTGGATCATGGCGCACCTGTCATCAAACATGATTTAGATAAACAAAAGATATTGATAAAGGTGAAATGACCATAGAAAACTATTATTTGAATTTAAAGATATGGTTATCAAACGCTCGAGAAAAGTAGAACCTTAAAAGAAACTAGTGAAGTAGTATTTAACAGAATTTTCAATATGGAAAAACTATAGTTGGCTAAATGGAAACAATTTCAAGTTTCAACTATAGAGGAATAGAAGACAAAAGCCTAGTGCTAAAAATAAAACAATGGTGGATGTTATCTAGAAATCTTGTGTAAATAGCAGCATAATAGGAGAATGTCAAGAAAATAATGGATTTGTTCTTGAAACATATATCTCAAAATGAGAGGGAAATTTCCAAAATGCATGAACTGGTATTTGGGTCATATGTATTCGTTTACAGAAGACATCTTTACATTAAATTGAGAACAATTTAACATAAAATGATTCAATTAAGCTATGCATAGTTAAGATAAAATGCCTCTAACGTATTGTTAATTTGTGGGTAATAGCATGTAGAACATAGTAGAAAACAGAGAAAAGAGTACTTCGTTATGCTTGATACTTTATTGATAAAATAATACCTATTATAGGTTACAAAGAGAATCTAGTCAAGAAAAAATCACAGAAAATCAACAATTACAGATCCCTAAAATCAGCAACTAGATATTAGGAAATATAATTCCCTAATTTAAATTACTTGATAAGATCAAATAAAGATAAAATATAATTCTTATTTTATCTAAAACTCCTACAATATACAGTTGTACATACTAGCACTCCCCCTCAAACTGTGTATATATTGTATATACCCAGTATGGATGTGAACTCATCAAAATTCACTCTTGGAAGTGCCTTGGTGAAGATGTCAACAATTTGGCTTCTGGTAGGAATATAGTTTAATTGTGCAATACTACCATTCACTTTCTCATAGATAAAGTGTCTATCTATTTCAATGTGTTTGATTCTGTCATGTTGCACTGAATTCTTAACAATACTCATAGCTGGTTGGCTATCACTATATATTTTGAAACCAGTCTTTTCATCCATCTCTAGTTCTTTAAGAAGTTTTTTTATCTACATTTCTTCACATATTCCAAGAGCTAATGCTCTAAATTCTGCCTCGACACTGCTCCTTGACACCACAACTTGCTTTTTGCTCCTCTAAGTAACTAGACTGCCACAAACATACGCACAATAACCACTAACTGGCCTCCTATCAGTAAGCTCACCAGCCCAACTTGAATCAGTGTAGATTTTTACTGTTCTGTCAGGATTCTTCTTGAAAATTAATCCAACACCAGGTGAGAACTTTAGGTACCTTAGAATTCTATTAACAACCTTCAAATGTTCTTCTTGAGGATTACTCATGTGTTGACTTGTAATACTTACTGAGTATGCAATGTCTGACCTTGTTAGAGAAAGATAAATCAGTTTTCCAACCAAAGTTTTGATATGTTTCTTTGTCAACTGGATTACCAGCTACTTCTTTGTTGAATCTTAATTCTGGATCCATACGGGTCTCGACTGGCTTGCATCCAAACATCCCAGTTTCTGTAAGAAGGTCTAGGATATACTTCCTTTGATTGATGATTAATCCTTCACTTGATCTTGTCACTCCCATACCCAAAAAATAACTTAGGCTCCCCAAGTCCTTTGTTTCAAACTCTCGAGCAAGGACAGCTTTCAAATTCTCAATTTCTATACTATCATCCCCTGTAATAATCATGTCATTAACATACAAAATTAATAAGGTTATTTTACCAGTTGCTGCAAACTTTCTAAAGAGGCTGTGATCAGCCTGACTTTGTATAAATCCATTTTTCACCATAGCCTTTGCAAATCTCTTAAACCATTCCTTGGAGATTGCTTGAGTCCATACAGTGATATGTTCAGTTCGCACATTGTATTTCTAGTTGTTTTACCTTCTAGACCAAGTGGTATTTATGTATACTTCCTCCTCGAGCTTTCCATTGAGAAATAAATTTTTGATGTCTAGTTGGTGCAACTTCCGGTCCTTGTTTACAACTATGGATAACAAGACTCTAATGGTATTTATCTTGACCACTGGTGCAAAGGTTTCTTGATAATCCACACCATAAGATTGTGTGAACCCTTTAGCTATCAACCTTGTTTTATACCTCTCAATGCTCCCATCTGAATTGTACTTGACAGTGAACACCTACTTGCATCCAACAGCTCTTTTCACCTTTGATAGACTGGTTAAGTTTCAAATATTATTCTTTTTTAGTGCTTTGACCTCCTCTTCAACGGCTTTTCTCCACTCGGGCTTTCAATAACTTCTTTCACTGTTTTAGGATTTGTACACTGTTGTTGTTGGCGGTAAAAGCCTTAAAACGAGATAGAAGCTTTGCCTAGGCAATATATTTATCAATAGGATGCATAGTACACTTCCTTATCCCTTTCTAATAACAATAGGAAAATCATCAAGATAATCAAAGTTTTGGGGAATATTGTTACACTGAGAAAAGGGCCATGATGGTCGTAGATGCAACGGATGATGGTGGTTTGTGTGTGATTAGTAGTTAGGGATTTCTTGTTTGAAGAAGATGAAGAGGATATTTTTCAGATAGAACAAAGTGTTTCTTTGTATTTTCTTATTATTCTTCTATATCAAAAGGGTTACAGAATAAGCCTTTAAATAGGTTAAAATAGAGTTTTAATATAACTAAAGTTATATTTATCTCTAATTTAAATAATATTTATTTTTAATTTAAATAAGACTTCTAATAAATCTAAACTACTAATTAAGATAAACTTTAGTTAGATATTAAATAAAAACTCTTAACGTTCCTCGTTAATTTAGACTTCTCCTCAAGCTCTAACACTTCTTGGATAATTAACAGTTACCTTCTATTTCTACAGTAGCAGGACTCAAAATTGGTTCTTGGTAAGTGTTAGGTTGACTACTTGCTTCTTTAGGAACGTTTGCCCTCCTGGTATAAACTTTGAGTTAGTTGTCCGCAAGCTGTGCATTTGCAAAGTTTAGGAATATATGTGATATAGTTCTAAGTGTTGGAGAAGGTGTTGTATAAGGGTTGGATGTTTCATCTACTGGAACATGAGGAATAGTAGATTCAGTTTCACCATAATTGGATAAAAGAGAAGTAGTAGATTCAATTTCACCGAAGTTGGATAAAAGAGGAGTAATTGGTGGAGCAACAGTGGTTTCATCAAGGATAGGTAAAGAAATGATAGGCTGTGGAACATGTAAGGATTGAGATTCCTCAAATTTCTCTCCCTGAATTTCAGTCCCTACAAAATAAGGTTTATCCTCAAAGAAAGTGACATCAAAAGAAACATACGTTTTCTTAGTAGTGGGACAGTAACATTTGTAACCCTTCTGATTCGAGTACCCTAGAAAAAACACACCTTAGGGACTTAGGATCTAGTTTACTTCTGTTGTTACTTGGCACATGAACAAATGTTGTGCACCCGAACACTCGAAGAGGAAGAACCGAAGATAATGGTTTAAAGTGAGGAAAAAGATTCAACAAAATTTCTGTGGGAACTTTAAAACCTAAAGTCTTGCTACGCATTCTATTGATGAGGTAAGTTGCAGTAAGAAGGATTTCTCCCCAAAGGTAGTTAGGTGCTTTGGCGAAAAACATAAGGGATCTAGTTACATCTAAGAGATGTTTGTTTTCCCTCTCAATCACTCCATTTTGTTGAGGTGTGTTTACACAGGATGTGAAATGAAAGATTCCCTTTTCTTTAAAAAATTATCCTAAGGACTTACTAAGATATTCAATACCATTGTCACTTCTTACAATGTTAATGTGCCTGTCAAATTGTGTTTCAACTATATGAAAGAAATTCTTAAAAGTTGCCTCAACCTCAGTTTTTTCCCTCATGAAGAATGTTCAAGTAGTCCTAGAATAATCATCAATGAATGAAACACATCATCAATTCCAAAATTAGCATCACACTTAACATCCTGAACCATTTTACTCACAGATAACAAATTACAGGCTAGGTTGGGAACATAAAAAACATCAGACAAAACTAGTTTGTCACTCAATTGAATAGAACCACTTCCTTTTACTTGGGAGAGAGACCCATCTGCAATCTTGATATGGTCAGAACACCAGAGTTTACAATCCAACGGAATGAGTCTATTGTGTCCAGACAAAAAATTTTGCCTTCATTAATAGTAGACTCAGGCTTAGACGAGAGTTGGTGAAAAATTTGTTGAAGTTCTTCAATTTGCTTCATGCTAAAGCTATTTGAAGAATGCTCATGAGATGCAAGATGAACTTTCTGAAATCTTGACATAGAGGGCTTCCATTCTACTGGTTTTCCATGTATTTCCAGCATCGATCCACCACATGTCCAACCTTTTTGCAGTGGTCAAACCAAGATCTCTCCTCCTTTGTTTGCTGCCAGAATTGGGGTTTGGAATTAAGGCAGAATCCTCTATCTGGACAACTATTGGCACCATGAAGGAAGCCATCGAAAGAAGAGGAAAAAAATAGGTTGAGAGATCAAGAAGGATTCAAGAATGGGAGATTGGATCGACCTAATCTGATACCATGTTAATTTGTGAGAAACAGCATTTAAAACATAGTAGAAAACAGAGAAAAGAGTACTATGTTATGCTTGATACTTTATTGATAAAATAGTACCTATTTATAGGTTTCAAAGAGAGTTTAATCAAGGAAAAAAAACACAAAATAAGCAATTACAAATCCCTAAAAATCAGCAACTAGATATTAGGAAATACAATTCCCTAATTTAAATTACTTGATAAGATCAAATAAAGATAAAATATAATTCTTATTTTATCTAAAACTCCTACAATATACAGTTGTACATACTAACACGTATACACTTCCAGCTTTGTAAGAAAATGAAAAAAGGAGACATCACCAATCCGCTGGTACGAATTACCCAACCACTAACACTCAATGCACCAGGGTGGTCTGGCTTATTGCAAGAATGGACTAAAGTAGACATCATTTCACAAAGGATATGCATCAGAAGATTGAATCCAAACCTATAAGTATAGCCAAACGACAAATAGGTTGTTGGTGTACCCAAAAGTTGATCAATAAGTAGGTTGTCTATGCAAGGACAACTTTCCCAAAACTTATAATCTACATGTATCTAGAATCCATACAAGTCACTATGAAAATTTTGAAAGTGCAACGATCAAAGAAATAGGACATTAATTACAAGCTCTCGAAAGTCTAAGACATGCTACAACAATAAGAAAGTTAAGAAAGAAAGAAAGAAAGAAAGAAAGAAAGAAAGAAAGAAAGAAAGAAAGAAAGAACAAAAAAGTGAAATTTAGAATAACCTTTTTGATTGCTGCCTCCAGAACCTCTTTGGGACATACATGATCAACAGATTCAGAGACAACACCCAAAGGATGTTCAAGTGATTCTCTTGTCTTTAACCAGAGTAGGGCACATTGACGGGCCAAACTGATAAATCAACAATGACGAGCACCATGAGAGATATGGGACTAGACCAACAAGGAAAATCAATTAAATAAACACAATTTCTTTTGATCAAAGGGTGATCAGTTATCTATCAATAATGCAGTCCATGCCGTGGGACAAGAACAAAGAAAACAAATAAACAAACTGAACAATTTCTTTTTCTCAAGGGAGGATCAATCATCTAAATATACTGCAGTTCATGCCTTCTTCTGTATCTTGTTAGTTTACAATGTGAATGAATTGATATAATGCCAGAAAAGTATCATACCTGCGCATCCGACCAAAATACCGAGCACGCTCTGTTACCCCAACAAAGCCTCTAGAGTCCAAGATATTAAAAGCATGAGATGTCTTCAAAAGCTGGTCATACCTAGAATGTTGTGGATAAAATGTTAACTTAAAGAAAAAGTAAATAAGGAAAAGTTGAGGAATGCAAATCATTGGAATATCTGTAAACCTACGCAGGAATTGCCAATCCTGAAGCAAGTAGGGAACGAGCTTCTTCCTCAAAAAAATCAAAATGCTTTTGAATATGGTCAACACTGGCATGTTCTAAATAATAAGCACTCATTTCCTTCCTGAAAGTACACAGTTCAATGGAACAATTACCCACATTTTACATAAATAGTCAAACAAAAACATTTCCAGCCATGAGGCTACAGATGTTGATAAACTTAACCGGAATAATAAATTAAATACAATCAAAGTCTGGGTCTCTTGGGAGAATCAATGAGCATCAAGCTATGAACATTCAAGACAACTTTTCGATCTAAAAGATGAAAAGAAAAAGGTGAACAATTTACTCATTTTCCATGAACAGTTCCCCATATGTAATCCCATCAGCATACTGAATTTTCTTAAAATGATCAACACCCTGCAAATCATAATTGATGTAACTTTAGGCAGACTAAATGAATAAAAAGAAGAGAAGAATGATGAATAATGTAATGAAATGCACCTGAAGTAACATAAGTATGCGCTCAAGGCCATATGTGATTTCAACAGATATCGGTGACAACTGAAGACTTCCAGCCTGAGAGAAAGAGGAGAGGGGATACCTCACAGATTCAGATAACTTGGGAGAATCAAGGATAACCTCATAATGTTGTCTGAGTGAAAATCACAACTTACAAAAAGAGAAAGACAATTTAGCATTTAGATGTCAAAGAACAAACCTGCTGAAAGTAGGTGAATTGAGTGATCTCCATCCCATCCATCCAGATTTCCCAGCCCAAACCCCATGCACCGAGTACCTATAAGAATGTGAAGTCTAAATATCATGGTTTTAAATTGCTCAAAATTGAGAGGCAAACTGGCTTAACCAATTACATGAAACTATCCAGATTGGAAAACATACATAGCATAAAAAAAGCCACCATGAAAATAGATCATATTACCGGGCTCTCCCAATTGTCCTCGACAAACCGTATATCATGTTCACTAACATCAATACCTGATGCAAACAGAAGAACATGAAAAGGCTAGAAAATCTTATCACTAACACCGAGGTATAAAATTACAAAATGAGAATTTAAGAAAATCAAAGAAAAAGCAAGAAGTTCTTATATTCTTCAAGCTTTCATTGGTCACAAGCATTATTCTATATTGTGTTCATATTTTTCCATTTGTATCTCTTCCTTGGCTGACTTAAACTTCACAAACACTCTTCTATTAGAGGAATTATTTGTTTGCAAACATATTTTAACCAAGATAAATTGCATGGATGAGATTAGCACAAACTACAACAAAGGCAGCATTAGATAATTATGGCAGCTAACAAGGAGAAACAAGTGTTTAAATAGCAAAGCTCTCTCCACTGTATATCAAGAATGGAAGAAAAGGAGGTGAACAAAATACCCAAAGCCGACAAGCTACGAATAAAGAGGTCTTGTGAATTTCCTGGATCAGGCTTTAGTATAACCTGAAAACAATCAAGGAAAAGGTGTGAAAATATAAAGGAACTACAAGTGTACTTCAAAGAAGAAGCTTAATATGTCATTAAAATATCATAAAATGACCTACTCAATAAAGCGCACAAACCTGAAACTGAGTGTGGCGTTGAAGCCTGTTAGGGTTTTCTCCATAACGACTATCATCTGGCCGGATGCTAGGCTCCACATACCTTCAATAGAAAACCCCAAATTCTTCAATGGTTAGAAGATATTAAAAGTGCAATGATGCATAGTAGATGTTCAATATCTTAACAGGAAATTAACTACTGCTGTATTCTTCAAAAATTATCAAATAAGTCCGCATAACACTATAAGCTACACCCTGAGCTAGAAAAAAAAAAACAATTAAAATGGACATGTCTACGGAGCACAAGCCAGATAACCTGCAACACGAACTTCAAGAAACATGCAATCATAAGCATACTTACGCAACATTCCATGGTTCTGGACCAAGAACTCTTAAGTATGTCAAAGGATTCATTGTTCCGGCTCCAACCTACTCAATAGAAACAACATGTCAATGAATACCGACTCCCAATTAACAATGACTTAAAAATCCGACCAAGTAAAAGTAAGACAAAAGAAAAGTAGAAGAATACGATGACAAGCACAGCCACCGTAAATGAACTTGCAATAGAAAAGGAACCTAAAAAACAACCGCAAATAAACTTTCCAGCGACAATTACAATGGAAAAAGAATAAGAAGAATACGATAAAAGCAACCACTGTAATGAAACTAGGACGTTACTGTCACAATACCTCAGTGTTGCTGCATTGCATTATAGAACATCCAACCGACGCCCAATATTCCTACCAAATTATCAACGAATATACAGAATTTACGTCACTAAATACATAGAGTCCGATCATTCATCAGCGTAATGTATGAGAGCAGTATTTACAAAACCTGGAGTCTTTGAATAGCTTGTTGAAATGTCAGAACAGAGGCTTTCTTCGACTCTCCACCTCCGGCGTCCGTCGAGGAATGTTGTTGAATCGAAGAAGTGTGAAGAGCAGCGGCGGTGGTTGTTTGACGGAAATAGCGGCGACTCAGAGGCGGCAGCCGAGCGTGGCGGATCCCATTTGGCTTTGCGAGACGGAAGAGAGCGAATTGTGGAGCGTTGGGCTTGAGAAAGGAAATGACTAAGGGGAAAGCGAGAATAGCCATTGCGGTAGAACTCTCTGTTTGGAGCTTGGATTAAGCCTTTGTCTAATCAAAGAAGAGGACGAATTATAATATTTAGATCAGTTGTGGATTGAAGGAAATGGGAATCCGATGAATCATTGAGACAGATTTGTTTGTGTTGTGAGTGACTCTGAGCTTGAAGATAAACCCTACAAGGGATAAAGAAGATAAGGAGGCTTTTCTGAATGTTTTACGAATGTACGGCGCCAAAAAGAAACAAAATTAAGTAGAAATGTATAGGGTAAACTATCCTCAGGTCACCAAACTATTAGCTAGATTCTATTTTAATCAATAAACTCAAAGTTTTGTTAATTAAGTTATTAATTTTTTTTAATTAAGTAGAGGGATTATATTTTTTTCATACTGAAATTCGAACCCATACAAAATAGGGTAGGATGAGTATCCTTGACCACTGGGTCAATCAGTGAATCTCAATTAATCACTAAATTTTTAATTTGATTTAAGTCACTGAAATAAATCTATATAATAAGATATTTGATTATCATTGTATACACAATTTATTAATTTAATCTTAATTATAAATAATTTACAAAATCTAGGTTTAATAGTATAAAAACTCTTCAACTTTTAAAAAATCAATTAAATCCTTAAATTTTTTATAAAAAAATTAATTAATTATTTTAACGAATTTTGATAAAATTTTGATACGTTGATGCAATATATCATTTCATAGTATTTCTGCACATTTTTAGATTTTTTATTGTATTTAAAAAATTAAAATTCTAAAATAATAACACATAAAATTCATAAAAAAATCTTAATTAATTCAATGTTTAGGTTTAATTAGGTAAAAAAATCAAGAATTTAATTAATTTTTTTAAAAAAAATCAAGAACTTACTCTACTAAAACATAAAACTTATGAAAAATGGAACTTTTAAGATCAAGATTATTCGGGATTAAATTTAGAACTAAATGTCATTTTCGATAATTCGAAAACACACACATTACGCATGACAGCCACGGAGATATGCATTCTTCAAAGCTTGCAACTAAATGAAATACTATTAGAAATTTGTTTTGGTATTTAAATAGTTGTTCTTTTCCAGTTTCCATTTCCTAGACAAGCAAATATCATTCGGAGAGCCGCTTCGGATATTTCACGGAGATGGAGATGGAGATGCAGGTGCAGGTGAAAAAGTTTTCGACACTCGTTCCTCGTCATCTTTAAACCTGAATTCTTCGTACAATATCTAAACCAATCAAAAAAATCGATTCAACTCTAAACCCAATAAAAACAATTAAGCTTAAATCAAGTAGGGGAACAAATCAAATCGAATAAACTGGAACAATTCAATCTCAAATAAAGTTTAAGCTCTAAAGTAAATGTCAATTGAGCTTGAATCATGTGAACTTACCATGGCATCATTGATTCCATAAGCAACACAATAGTGCTCTTGAACATCAGTAGTTTAAAAAAGTTTAACTTAAAAATAAGTGTTTAAATTATATATTTATTTTTGAAATAGGTAACTAATATTTTTTGGCCGAAGCAGGTGTTTAAATTATATATTTTTTAAAAATAGGTGTTTAATATTTTTGGGGCTGAAATAGGTGCCTAAGTTTTATTTCGTTAGTATTTTAAAGTAACACTGTTAAAAAATGTTTAACTTATAAATAGTTACTCAAACTATAAATTTTTTTAGATAAGTATCTAATTTTTTTTCTTCGACTTGAGTTTTCTCATCGCATGTTGTTTATTTTCCATTTGATAGTGGGTTTTAGGATCTGGAATTTGGATTCTAATTCTCAAAATTTATGATTTTTAACATTTAAGCAGATCTGGTTTATCTGAGACTCCTAACAAGCCTTCACCAGCAACACCTAGAGTGGCAAGTAAATTAAGCAAGGGCTGACTAAATCAGAACATGATTCACCCTCTCCCTGCGGTCATCGCTTAATTTGAAGCGTTCACCGTTTAATTCGAAGCCTTTGATTGATCAGAAATCCCAAAGGTTGTCTCTCTAGCTGAAGTAAGTTGTGAAATATCCTTTGATGTGTTTGAGAATCAATATGAAACTAATTGAATTTGATTTGTTTTTGTTGAGTTGATCAAGTGATGGAATTGGTCAGGATGAATTGGCAATTAAAATTTTTGTGAAAGATTTCGGTAAAAATAAATAAAAATTGGCAAAAATGATTTATAGTGGTTCGGCCTTCGAACAAGTACCTACATCCACTACCTTAGCTCCCACTAAGGATTTTTAACCCAATTCACTATTGAATTCGACCTTTTTTTCGGTTCAAGGGATAAGCGTTACACAACGAATCAATCTTTCTACCCAAAGATTGATTCAATCTCACAAGGGTACAAGAAAAAGAAAGACAAATTTAAACTCTCTCTAATAGAAGATTTTGCCCCAATATAATAAAAAACACTCCCTAAACTCTGAAACAATATTACAAAGAGAATTCCCAAGAGTTGGGTATATAAGATTTGCAATAATGTGCTTTGAGGTTGGATTTTTGTGCTTGAATGATGCTTGAAGTTCAGTAGTCCTTAATGCTGCTTGAAATGCTTCATTTTATACCTCTGACTGATTTCTAACCGTTGTGGTTGTTAGGAATGCAAATAAAGGCGTTGTAGCTTCATCTTCCCACCATAAATGCACCTTTGCACCCTATGGTATCGAAATACGAGGTACCTATTTCAAAACAGACCAAATTAGAAAAAGTCGTTGTGCATTTAATAAGAGGGGTATCGAACCATGCTTTGATACCTTTAGTAAACTGTAAAAGCTGGTATCGAACCATGTTTCGAAAAAAAGCTAACCATCATTTAAAGCTTTAACCGCCACCAACGGTCGACTCATTAAATGCCAAAAGAGTCGTTGGGATTTTGTAGGGGTATCGATGTGTAATCACTAATTTTATCCGGTCTAAACTTGTGTTCTAATTTTAATTTTAATTCGAATAAGGGGCTTGTATTTGGTAACCAAAAATATAAAAAAATAGCACTTATTTACCTTTTAAATCTTGTACTACTTTAATTAAAACAAAAACAAGAGTAGATATATTCCTATCAACTTGTTATTTTGTAAATAACACATACATATAGTTTATTCTTAGTATATTTTTACTCCTTTTTTTTATCCATCATCATTTTATTATTATTATTATTTTTATCTTTTTTATTATTACTATTATTTTTATCATCTTTATTATTTTTATTATTATTATTTTTATATTTTTTTATTATTATTATTTTTATCTTTTTCATTATTATTTTTTATCTTTTTATTTTTATTATTATTATTATTATTTTTTATCTTTTTATTTTTATTATTATTATTATTATTATTTTTATTATAATTATTATAATTATTATTATTTTTACTACTATTGTTATTATTATTATTATTATTATTATATTATTTATATTTATCTGATTTTATCATTATAATAAATATATTATTATTATTATTATTATTATTATATTTATTAAATAAATAAAACTCAAACTAAAAACCAAAATAAAATAAAGCCCAAACATTTTAATTATTAGAGTCCAGCTACAATTGTTATCAGCCCAAGATCCGAATTAATACATAACCCAATACTAAATATCACAAAGCCCAATACCAAGCCCAAACTATAAACCCAAATCGGGTTGACCCTAATCCAACCCGGATACAGAATAACCCTAATAGCCTTTCTTGTATCTGCGCAGCCAACAGAGAACCGTTGGATCAGATTAAGATCCAACGGCCACGATCGAGCATGAGAAGCTTCTGGAGTCGTCACGCGCACACGCGGTTAGGAGGAGAGCTTCCACGCGCGGCTTCTAGGATATCCGGACGACCTTTCGGTCCTCGCGTGCAGCGTACGCGCGCCCTTTCAACGCCCCAGATAATCTCTTCACCTTCCGGCGCCCCTTCACCGCCCGATCGTCGCCGTTCGTCCACCGATTCCGGCCAGTCGTACATGCGAAAACAACCAAAAGAAAGAGTCAGAATTCGTACACAAGAAAAACGAACACCCTGGCAATACACAAAGGATAATGGCAACAAACGCGTCAGAAAATCAGAGCAGCCCGACCAACAATGAACAGTTTTAACAGAGACAGATATCAAAAGAATAATAAAAAATAGCATTTTTTATTTTTTTGATACCCCGTGTAATATGTGGGATATAAAAGAGAAGAAAGAACAGAATGTAAAAGGGGAGACCCAACAGTTTTTCATCAATACAAAGTAAGATTTTCAGAATGCTTGTTCGACTCTAAAAAAATATATAGTTTAAGTTTTTTTTACCTTCCCTTTTAATCGGACTTCGCCCCGCTACCGCCGGCAATAAACGCACGGCCACCGAGCCAACCGCGGTGAGCCGAGCCTAGCGAAAGGAAGCCCTCTCCTCTTGGTCTCCTTTCGTTCGAATCGAAGAACCCTTCATAGGTTCTTGAAAACTACTTTTCTTCGCCGATCATTTCTTTAAAATCGAAAGGAGAAAGGTTATCCTTTTTGGCTTACACAACAAGTGAAAGAAGCGTTTCGACTCGGTTTTGTAAAAGTAAAAGGGGAAAATCGATTTGGATTTCAAAAGGGAAGCTTTTTGGGTGTTTTAGTTTCGCCGACCACCGTCAACGGTGGCTGGAATCTGGGTTTTGGGGTCGGTTTCTGGAAACAGGGATGAACACGAAGAACATGTTCTTCGTGTTCTTCCTTTGATTTTAATCCTTCAGAAATTTCAGAGGATTCAGGGGTTTAACAGAAATGAAAAATGAGATCCTTTCTTTTTTGTGTGTGTTTTATACTCATTTATAAAAAGAGATGGGTTATTTACTTCATTTAAATCCCTCCGTCCCTTTGAAATTATGCATGAGGTCCCTTGACCTTTGTTTTGTATTTTATTTTGGTCACTAATCCGTTTATAATCACCTTAAAAAATGGTTTTATTCTTCGAAGGTCCTTCCGCCTCTGGAGTCTCTCCTTTTTAGATCTTCCCCTTGGTTAAATTACTTTTTCAGTCCCTCGTTCTTTGTTTCGAGTTACAATCAGGCCACTGTTTTTTTTACTTATTTTGATCTCCTAGATTTCGTTTTTGTTTATTTTGGTCATTAACAGATTTTCTTTTTAGTTTATTTTCATTTATTTGGTTTATGTTATATTTATTTATTTTGTCTTTGATTTGTTGTATTTATATTTACCCATGTTATACATTTTGTTTATCATTCATGTGCATGTATGTATTTATTGTTTATTTCATTTTGTCATATTATTTATTTACTTTGCATTTTGATTCTTTATTTATATTGTTGCCTATGTATTTCACTCATGATCATAGTAGTTACTTATGTTGTGTGTCTTATCTATTCTTGTTTTGGTTCGTGTCAATATTTTCGTTATGTTATTTATCCATACATTTGATATATGTGTTTTATTATACTTTAGTGTATTGTGTCGCACATTTACTTTATGCCCTTACTTTATTTTGTTATGCATGTTACTTCATGTTTGTATATGTATTTATTTACTTATGCTACATTATGTATTTGTGTATGTTTCTTCATTATGCTTTTTTGTTTATCATGCTATATGTGTTTTTATCTTATGTTTCTATATTTTTGTAAATATTTTATATTGTTTATGTCTCTTTTGTTTTTGTTCAATCACATCTATTAATTAATGAATTTAATTTCGAACATCTTTATTCGGTCGTAACGGGCCCGTGTTCCAATGCAATGGTCGCGGTGTATGCGTTGCCTTCGAATAAAGACACGGTAAAAAATAAAATTGATTCGAATCTTTAAACAAAAATAATTTAAATGCCACTTTAATTCAAAAATATCCAAAATTAATTAAGCGGTAATTAATTTTAAAGGTGCCAATTTTTGGGCAGTTTTTAAACACTAAACCTGTTTTTAAACCGTAATCGACTCTCGAGCCCAAACATTTCGAATCTCTGGTTTTCCGGTGTCCGGTCTACCTAAAGTGACCGGTGGCGACTCCAACGTTTTTAATCTTTTCCAGACATTCCCTACATTTTTTCAAATCCCTAATTTTAAATAAAATTCTCAATTTCCTTTTTTAGGTCTTTCAAACCCTAAATGCCCAAATTTTGGACCTAAATTCCCCTTTTAGGGCCTAATCCCAATTTTTGAAATTAAACCTTAAATATTTTGTTTCGAGACATTATAAGCCTTAAATTTTTAATCATTTTAAAATTAGCACCCTTTTGCCTAAATAATTTTAAAACTCGATTTTTAAAAGGGATCGCTACACGATGCTGGTATCGAAACAAAGGTCATAATTTTAAATAATTTTAAAATAATTAAAAACATAAATAGTGGTTCGATACCTGGTTCGAAACAGGTGTTGGCAGTGAGGTATTGGCATCGAACCATATTTCGATACTTGTTCTTGATCTCAAGAACATTCTTTTAAAATTGCAGGTGGTATCGATATATGTTCTAGGGGTATCGATATTGTCGTGTAAAAACACTTAAAAAATTATTTCATTGTTCTTGGTTTGACTTGAAACATAAAATTTGACTTAGGCACTTAAAAATTTATTACAAAATAGTCATTGAACATAATTGTTATATCAAAATCAATTTTAGTTTTACAATCTCCCCCTTTTTGATATAATAAAATCATTATAAATTTTTAAGTTTAAAATCAAAATTTTAGGTTCAAAAAGTTTGAAATATATGAAGACTTTAAAACACTTTGAAAACTCCCCCTTAATAGTTAAAGATGATGGTCCCTTACAAAAAACTTAAAAACAATATATTTCTCCCCTTTTTGTTAGATCAAAATCAATATAAGGAGTAATAACATGAAAGTAAGCATTAAGAAATAATAATAAAAATTCAAATAAGCCATAACATTAATTAAAATATCCAAATCCAACATAAATATTCAAAGCATAGCAAATCAAATACCAAAAGTGTATAATGTTCTAACATGAATGGAAAATGCAATATAATACTTAGAAAAAACATAACGAGTCCTAAAAAGTCATGGCAAAGCAAAGATAAATGCTAAATATCACTCGTCGCCTTCATCATCATACACATCTTCCTCATCATCATCCACATCTTCTTCCTCATCACCATCACCATCTTGATTGGAGAGCTTTTGACTATGCCGAAGAACTTCAATGGAGAGTCGTATGAACATGCTTTGGTTCTCCAAACCATCAATCTCGTATCAATGGCATCAAAACGAGAATTGAATTGAGTGTTTAAAGAATCAAACCTTCCATCCAAAGCATCCAATCGAGCATCTAAACGACCAAATTTAGCATCCAAACTATCAAACCTTGAAGTGAGAAAGGCCAACATATCTACATTTGGAGCAACTTGATAAAGCGGTTCCGGATCGACGGGAGGAGGATCACAAACCCATTCACTATTAGAGGCATACTGAAAATGAAAACAACTAAAAAAAGTCTCTCCAATGGGCTCTTTGATGGATTCCACCGTGTTGAAGGAACAATCAATTCCCAAATGCACAAAGATAGAACTAAGTATGCAAACATAGGGAAAGGATTTGACAAGAGGAGTGACACGGTTTTTGATATGCCAAACAATGTCGGAGAAAATAATTTGGGCAAGATTTGGTCGTTTAGCATCATGAAAGCACATCAACAAAAAACTATCCACTTGACGAATCCGATAGTATTTACCATTAGATGGACGAATCCACAAAGAGATGATAAGATGTAAGAATCTATCATGGACGTCAAGGGACATAACCGACCCGGCAAAAGCCCCAAGAGAATCTTCATCATCAAGTCCCCTATCTTCAAGGCCGAAGACATCGACAAAAGTGCCAATATTAATTCTGAAGGTTTGACCCATGAGATAAGATTCCATAGCAACCACTTTGCTCTTGTTTTTCGAAAGAATGCAGGAGGTATTAGCATAAAAAATAAGAACAAGAGTAGGAAAAAACTTGCAGGAATGAGTGAAAAAAGGCAAGAAATTCTAATCAACAAGGAGCTGGTAGTAACGAAATTGAAACTTGAGAGAGTTCATGAACTAAACATCCACACAACGCTCATTTTTAAGCGTGTAGTTACAGTATAGATTGAAGTTGTCAATCCTACCATGACCATGCAAACTCTTTTCGAAAATCACTTGAATATCGATCTTAGAAGCACGAGAGGATGAAGAACTCCCGGCCTCGGTGCGTGGACGTTTATTTGGTGCCAATATCTAGGATTAAAACAATGTAGGATTAGTTTTTGCATAGAAAAATATGTATACTCTATCAATCTAATTCAATCCTATTAATCGATAATTCAAGGTATTTGAAAATTTTGAAAAATTAGTGAAAAACCAATACGATAAAATTAATTTATATTCAAATAAAAAAATTATTTTGATTTTTTTGTAGGATTATAATAACCCATACAATAAGCATTAATAATATAGTCAAAATCTAAATTTTAACATTCTAAAATCAAACGAAAATAGGTTTTTCGAAAAATTACCTTGAGTTTGAATTAGGATGAATTTGTGGTTTATGTAGCACTAAACTTTGATATGAACTTAGCTTTGATGTGTGGATGAAACCCCCAAAGAAAATCATCCAAAATTGTGGTAAAGAGTGATGGATTGAGAGGTTTTTATAGAAAAAGTTAGGCTAGGATTTAGAAAGAAAGTTTGGGTATGTTTTAATTTGAGTAAAATTAGGTTTTAGAGTCTTTTAAAACATTCTGCCGCCTCGAGTATCAGAACAGGTATCGAAACAGTATGTTTCGATGCCAATATCGATACCCTGGTATCGAAGCCTGGTTTGATACTAGTTCTTCCCAGAACTTCCCAGATGAACACGAAGAACAGGTATCTAAACAGATTGAACATGTTTTGATACCACTTAGCTCAACTTTGCATTTTAGGCTTCTAAAGTACTAGATATGAGTCTCTAAATTCCCTAGAAGCATACAAATAATCATATGATATAGTTAAGAGTACCTAATGTAAATTTCAACTATGCAAAAAACAAAGAGCATCATCAAAAGATTCAAAGTCACAGGTGTCATGTAAGCTCACAAATCATGCAAGACAGAATCAATTTGAACTTATAAGAATTCATGCTCATAAAACATAAATAATAAGATCATTTACAAAATAAGAGATATAAGATAAAATTCAAGGTATAAATACCAGTTGAGCTAATATTTCAAATTCTTCTTTTGGAGTTATCACCACTTCACTAAGCTCAAGCTCTTGTACCTTTAATTCTTCTTTTGCCTTTGGTCACTCTTCTTGAGCATCTACCGTCAAGGTTCCACATTGTTTATCTTGAAGCTTTGACCTTATAGTAATGCTCACCTACAAAACATGGAATTAAGTTTTTATTTTTGGTACCCAAACTTGTTTGGGTCCATGTTGGTTAGTTTTCATAAGCTTGATTCTTTTAGGGATCCAAGTAGCAATAGTAATAATATCATTAGAAGCAATAACATTTTTAGGAACCCATATGCTTCTAATATTTTTACCTTTATATTGCCTATGGAACTTTCCAAATCTATAGTTATAAAAGGTCTTCCTAGCATAAGTGGTTCTAGATGATTCACCTTTAAACACATTGTTAGAACTAACTTTGCCTAAAGTACCTTTTAGATCCCTAATTTCCTTTAAGTGATCTTCTTTTACCCTAGAGAGTAAGTCATGCATGCTAAGATTTTTAGATTCAAGATCCTTAAATTTTTCATACATTTCATTTAATTTACTTTCTAGTTCTAAATTAGTTTTAACTAAGGAATCATTCTCATTTTTCAAGTCTAAGACAATTTTATTATTTTTCTTAAGAGATTCCTTATATTCTAAAACTAATTCATCATATCCATCTTGCAACTCATCATAAGCATCATATAGTTCGTTATAGGTAAGATCATTGCAAGAGGATTCAAGGGTTACCTTTGGCTCATCAAGAGCCTTGAGACACAAGTTTGCTACCTCATCATCATCGGATGATGAATCCTTATCGCTCTAAGTAGCAACATGAGCCTTGTGTTTCTTTTTCTTGTTGAACCCTTTATTCTTGTAATGAGGGCATTCGGTTCTAATGTGACCCAATTTCTTGCACTCATAACATATGATTTGGTCACTTTCATCTTCTTGACTTCTTCTTTTGAAGTCATTATTTATTTGAAATCTTTGATTCTGTCTTGACCTCATGGGACTTGTGAACTGTTTGGCTACCATAGCCAATTCTTCTAATTCCTCTTCTTCATTTGAGTTGCCTACCTCTAGGGGTAGAGAGGCTTTGAGGGTAATCTCTTGTTTCTTAGCTTCTACCTCTTTCTTCTCCATATTCTTCTCTTCCCATCTCTTTTTTTTTCTTCTTCCATCCCTTTCTTCATAATCTCATGGGTGAGAAGTGAGCCCACGAGAGCATCAAGCTTTAAAATCTTCAAGTCTTTGGCTTTAATGATAGCGGTCCTCTTGCTATCCCAAGACTTGAAAAGAGAATAGATAAACTTTCGAACTAATTTCTCCTCTAGAATGATTTCATCGAATCCTTTAAGCCCATTGGCGATTACGGAGAATCTATCAAACATTTTGGTGATATTTTCATCCGGTTCCATTTTGAAGTTTTCATAGTTGAGATTCAAAAGGCCAATCTTGGTTTTTTTAACATTGTTGGTTCCTTCATACGTTGTCTCTAAAGAATCACACATTTCATTATCACTTTTGCACGATGACATTTTTAAATAAATGTCGGGACCAAGATCACAAAACAATATATTGAGTGCCTTGTCGTTGGTTGACATTCTTCTTCTTTCTTCCACCGTCATCTTGGTTTTTGTCTTTGGAATTTGTCGGTCACCTTCTTGCTTCATCGGAATTGAATGTCCATCTTCAATTATATCCCAAAGAACATAATCATAGGAGTTGATGAAGAGCCTCATCCTATTCTTCCAATAGGTATAATTATCTCCGTTGAAGAATGGTGGCTTTGTGATAGAATGTGACTCTTTCCAACTATGTCCGGAAGTGGATGCCATTTGCATTGACTAATAGATGTGATCAACACTCCTTGGATCTTCTTTGGTGGATGTGAATCCCTTCAAAGATTTAGCTCTGATACCAATTTTTGAGTTGATCAAGTGTTGGAATTGGCCAAGAGGGGGTGAATTGACAATTAAAATTTTTATGGAAGATTTCGATAAAAATAAATAAAAATTGGCACAAATGATTTATAGTGGTTCGACCTTCGAACAAGCACATACATCCACTACCTTATATCTCACTAAGGATTTTCAACTAATTCACTATTGAATTCGATTTTTTCTCGGTTCAAGGGATAACCATTACACAATAAATCAATCTTTCTACCCAAAGATTGATTCAACCTCACAAGGTTACAAGAAAAAGAAAGACAAATTTAAACTCTCTCTAATAAAAGATTTTAGCCCAATATAATAAAAAACACTCCCCAAACTCTGAAACAATATTACAAAGAGAATTCCCAAGAGTTGGGTATACACGATTTGCAATGAAGTGCTTTGAGGTTGGATTTTTGTGCTTGAATGATGCTTGAAGTTCAATAATCCTTAATGCTGCTTGAAATGCTTCATTTTATACCCTCTCACTAATTTCTAACCGTTGTGGTTGTTGGAAATACAAATAAAGACGTTGTAGCTTCATCTTCCTACCATAAATGCACCTCTACACCCTATGGTATCAAAACATGAGGTACCTGTTTCGAAACAGACCAAAGTAAAAAGAGTCGTTGTGCATTTAATAAGAGGGGTATCGAACCATGCTTCGATACCTTTAGTAAACTGTAAAAACTGGTATCGAACCATGTTTTGGAATAAGCTAACCATCATTTAATGCTTTAACCGCCATCAACGGTCAACTCATTAAATGCCAAAAGAGTCATTGGGATTTTGTAGGGGTATTGATGCTGGTATCAAAACATGGGTCATAATTTTAAATAATATTAAAATAATTAAAAACATAAAAAATGGTTCAATACCTGGTTCGAAACAGGTGTTAAAGGCAACTGAAACCGCATGAACTATATTGTGAAAGAACTATATTGAGGTACCAATTTTAACTCAATCAGAGTCAGGAAAGAACTATATTGTGTTTAATGATGCATCGTTCAATGGCCTAGGGTGTATTCTTATGCAATATGGAAAGATGGTTGTCTATGCTTCAAGTCAACTAAAACCGCATGAACATAACTACTCTACCCACGATCTAAAGCTTGTTGCAGTCATCTTCGCCTTAAAGATATGTAGGCATTATCTCTATGGAGAGAAATGCTACATCTACACGGACCATAAAAGTTTAAAGTATTTGCTTACTCAAAATAAGTTGAACTTTGAAACAACATCGTTGGATAAAGTTTCTAAAGAACTATGACTGCATAATCAAGTATCATCTGGTCAAGAAAAATATGGTGTCAGATGCCTTGAGTCGAAAGTCCATGACGGGCTTGAGAATTATATTTGCTCGTTTGAGGATGACGGGTGTTGGTAGTCTTTTGGTCGAGCTTAGAGTGGAACCCACATTGGTATAAAAGATAAAGAGGATCCAAGTTTTAGATGAGGACTTGGTAGCTCAGATAGAGGCAATTCAGAGAGATGGGCATACGAATTTTAAGGTAAGAGACGGTGGGTACCTTTACTTCAATGGACGTTTGTGTGTTCCCGCCTTAATGAATTTGAGGGATCGTATTATAAGGGAGGCAAACTGTAACCCTTATACCGTACATCCAGGAAATAACAAGATGTACCAAGATCTTAAATCATTCTATTAGGGGCCTTGTATAAAGAGAGACATCTCAGAGTTTGTAACAAGGTGCTTGGTTTGTCAAAAAGTGAAGGCATAATAGTAGGTTCTTCGGGTTTGCTTCAGCCTATCTAAATTCCACAATAAAAGTGGGATCGGGTTACCATGAACTTTGTTACGGGATTACCTTTGACTCAAAGGAAGTATGATGTTATATGGGTTATAGTTGATTGATTAACCAAGTATGCTTACTTTTTGCCCGTGCATATGTACTTCAGTTATACAAGGTTAGCTCAGCTATACATCAAGGACATCGTGAGATTGCATGGAGTGTCATCCTCGATCATATCAGATAGGGATCCGCGGTTTACGATAAAGCTTTAGAAAAATATATTCAGTTCTCTAGACACCAAGTTGCATTTTAGTATAGCTTTTCATCCACAAACTAATGGTAAATCTAAAACATTCTTTCAGATTCTTGAGAACATGCTTTGGTGTTATGTACTTCGATGTAATTGGGATGAATAACTATCATTGGTTGAGTTTGCTTACAACAATAGCTACTAATCTAGTATCAAGATGGCACCATTTGAGTTATTGTATGAACACAAGTGTAGGGCATCCTTGTGTTGAATCGAGCTCGATAAAAGAAAGATAATATGATCTGATCTAGTTAAAAAATAGAGGAGAAGGTTCAGATTATAAAGGAAATGTTAGAAGCGGCGTTTATACGCCAAAAAGCTTATATGGATAAGAGACAGAAGCATATCGAGTATGAGGTTGGAGAAAAAATATTCTTAAAGGTGTCACCATGGAAAATAGTCATTTGTTTTAGAAGGAAGGGAAAGTTGAGTCCAAGGTTTACTCAGACTGTATGAGGTGCTTGAGAGAGTTGGATCAGTGGCTTATCGGTTAGCTTTGCCTATGGACTTGGCACACATCCACAATGTGTTAGACGTGTCGATATTGAGGCCTTATCGTTAAGACCTTTCACATGTTTTGTCTCTTAAAGATATTGAGGTTAATACGAACTTAAAATACAAAGAAGAACCGGTAAGAATGCTTGACAAGGGTTTCAAGGAGCTTCGGAACTAGTGTATACCCCTAGTTAAGATGCTTTGGAGAAAACACAGGATCGAAGAGGCTACGTAGGAGGTTGAAGTTGACATATGGAATCTCTATCCTCACTTGTTTTCCCCATCTAAATTTCAAGGATGAACTTTTCTTTAAGGAGGAACAAGTTGTAATGTCTTGGGTTTCGAGACTCGAAGTCGGGTTAACCCGAGGTAGTAGGACTCGTGGTTGAGCCTTGAGGGTCTCGTTGGGCTTAAGGGGTTATAGTTGATTTTGGTTTTGGATGATGGCCCAAGGATGTTTTGGTAATTGGATAATGGATATTTAAAAGAGGGGGTGAGTTAAATCTTTACATAGTGTAGAGAATTGCTTTGGTCTCCCTTGTTTTCTTCTTTCTCCTTTCCCTGCACCATTTTCTCTTCCAAACTTTATCTTAAAGGTTGAATCTTGAGTGTTAGAGAGTAGAATCACATTTTGCTGCTTGAGGAAATTGTGTTTAGCTCAGGAAGATCTATCAAAGTAATTCTGGTTTTAAATGGGGAAAGATAAAGTTTTAGAGGGGTTTTGTGGTTTGAATGAGAATAGATTTTGGGGAGAGATTTAATGTGATTAAATGGTCATTTTAGCTTCCTTAAATCACCTAAATATAATGGAAACTAGTTGGCGGCTTATATTGTAGTGAGGGGGCAAGGAGAACCATCTTCAAGCTTGGGCAAGGAGAAGACCTAGGTGGGTTGATGTGGAGTTTCAATAGCTTGCTTACGGTTGATACACTTAATAATTATGTAGTTTAATTGCATCATTCCTATGGCATTCTTGTTTGGTTGGTACGTGTTGAATTGTAGTAGGAGTTTAGAGCTTGATTCATTAATGATGATTTATCATATGGATATTACTTTGGGTTAAAATTAATTAGAAACTCACCTAAATACTCTTAACAACTTGTAGGAACGTTTCTAAATAGATAAGACTGTATTTAGGGTCGAAACAGAGGATTTCCAAGCTCTAGACTGTGTTTTTTGGGCTTTGATACCGATACACGGGTTTGAGTACCAGTACACCCCTCTGGTAAGATGAGCAAATCCTCTCAAGGGTATCGATACGGCCATGGGGCGTACCGATACGAGGTCGATATTTCAAATTCCAATGATTATTTTTGGTATCGGTATGCCAAGGTGTATCGGTACGAGCATGAGGATCGGTACTTAATATATATGTATCGTTATTGGGTATTGGTAAGCTAGGTAAACGTATCGACATGTCATGTTGGGAAATTGCATCAAATGGAAAATTGGTATCGATATACAAACGAGGATTATTATGCCTGAAAGGGTATCGGTACGAGAAGGGTCCATACTAGTACCGGTAGAGTAATCTACCCAAATTTTTAAGGTTTGAGTTTAAGGGTTTAATAATTTATGCTATGGGTTAATTAATCTATAAAATGAACACTAAAACTCAAAACTGGTATCTTTGACAATGATCTATTGATTTATGCCTTGTATGCTTTGTTTTGGATTGGTTATTTTATAAAGTGGTATAGAAATCCTTGGTGGATCATCTTGTGTGGTTTGAGTCTTCGTTTGGTGGGATCCGGAAACCAAGTGAGTGAGTGTTGCAACACAATAAAGGTCATTCGATATGAGATTTCGGGTAATGACTTTGCTCGATATGAGATTTCGAGCCCCACTCGATGTGAGATTTTGAGTGAAAACTTAATGCGAGATTCTGAATATATTAGCTTGATAAGAAACTTCAAGCAGCTCGATGTGAGATTTCGGATCGGGTGAGTCTATCAGTGTCGAGTTGGAACTGGGCCTCACTTTTGAATTGATTATTTTATACTTTGATTGTGTTTTCCATATCATTTGATTAAACTATTGCGGTAATGTCAATGCTTCATATCATGTCATTATATTCTCATCTAGAATGTGCATAGTTATGATTCACTTGAAGTACAATCGATAGGTTGTGTACCCACTAAACTTTAGTGACTTAGCGTTTCAGAATGTGTTTTTGTGCATAGGTAGGTAGGACATGACGGAGAACCATTATCACGGACTTCAGCATTGACCTGTTGGTAGAGTACAATTGCTAGATTAGTGAGGTATGTATTCATAGAACCCTTGTTGTAATTTGTAACTTTATTTTATTTTAATTTGTATGGGTCAAATGCTTTATTAAACTTGTATTTGGAGCTCTTAACTATTTTGGACTTATTGAACTACTTTTGACATTTAACATCGTTTTATTTATGTTTTACTTTATCAGATTTTTGGACTCAACTTAGAAATATGAAAAATTTTATAGGAATGGATGTGTTTGTGGCCCAAATGTGGCACCCGGGTTCAGGGTGTTACAAACAATGTACATGCTTATAGTTGAGCTTATGCTCTTAATGATTCATATCTTAGGTTTTAGGTGGTTTTAGTAAGAAAGACTTGATGAATATACTGACGTGAAAGTATGGTTTTTTATGCTTTTAATGATTTCATAGTCCATTTTTTGGTGGTCCTTGTGAGATAAACTTGATGATTTCACCGAATATTTCAATAATTGAGAGGATGGGCTTACTAAAAGCTCTTAATAATTTCATAATCGTGATTTGGTTGGTCTATATTGAGATAGACTTGATGAATTCACCTACATAAGTGTGAAGAACTAGTCACCTTCCATGATAGGCTTTCGGTTGTGTTTCTAGAGCAGTTACCAACATCCCAATGTATATTGACTAAATTATTGATCTATCAAGCAAGGTCGGAGACATGTATGAAATTGGGTGTCTGTTGATACCCAAAAATTTTAGAAAATTATAGTTTTCTATATAATTTATTTATAAAAATTTAAAAATTTATGTATTTGACACCCCTTTATAAATAATTAACTCTTTTTAAATATCGGTCAAGAAAATGACACCCCTTAAATAAATTCTTAGCTCCGCCCATGCTATCAAGAAACTTATTTTGAAAAGAAATTAATCGTGTGTTGTGAGTTCTTTCCTATTTTAACAAGTTTTTGATTCGTTTACTTGTTAAGAGATAAATTACTCATTCCATTACGTATTAATCTAGATACTTTCACTAGTACTTAAGCGGGTAATTTCGTTGTTGTTCTTTTCTTACCTTTTAATTCTCTATTTTTTACATTAACGAGGGATTATTAGGTAATGCTAATTGTTTTAAATAAAAATTTATTTTTAAATATAGCAAATATTATAAAAGCAATTGAGATTTTTATGATAATCGTTTTTGTCTTATTTACTGATTTGCTCCTCCTTTTACCTTATAAATAAAGAACTTAACTTCGTTGTTTTATCCATCGAAAATATTTTATCATTATATTTTCTTCGAAGAGATAACAAAAAGCGAGTTTCACTTCCTCACTTCGGATATATGATATTTGGAAGATTGTGTTAACCTGGGGGCAACGTCTATTATTATGATTACACCATCCGAATGAAATTACTTCTAAGGCATCACGGCACAATGATCAATTTATTTTATGATTCCAACTATTAAGGAAGATGTGGCCTCGTCTCTTCTGAATAAGTGTTACGTTCAAATCAATTATTCATTTTCTACGAACACCTATTTTTTTTATTCGATTCTAACTTTAAAATTTAAAACTTAAATCTATTTAAGATAAAATCAAATTATTTTAATTTAGACGAATAAATTCATTTTCTAAGAATAAATTATGTACGTATGTGTTTTGTGATATATATCCTACATTGATATTCCAAATAATATAGATTGAAAAAAATTAAATATATTTATGTTATACATATATTTAAACTCGATATTTATTATTGTTATTATTAAATAATTTAATTTTTATTATAATATAATATTTTTTATATATTTTTAACTTTTTTATAATATATACAATATAAATAAAATAATTAAATTTAAGTCTCTTAAAATAAATATCACCCGCTTTCCAACGCTATGATGAACATATATGCATAACGAAGATTTCAATACTTCCCCAATCGATGGTGAAAGCTTGTGGAGACTTAGAGAAGGTCATGGTCACCTAAAATTAAAAAAATATTTTTAATGTTTGACCGAATAGTTATTTTATTTTTATTATTTTTTAGAGAAATTTAACCCTCAACGTTTTATTTTGAGTCAAAATATCCCATCTGCGGATGAAAATTGTTAAAAAAATGGCGATAAACAATTTGAAATAACTTAACAAAATGATAAGTCAACATAAAAAAATATTTTATATTTTATATAATTTAATAAAATTATTTTTTAATTGTGTAACATTTTTCAAGGCAATATATTTGTCTATATGATAATATCATGTCAGTATGTACTATCATATAGATTTATCTCGTTACTTTAACCCATTTATCATCAGCTGACTAACAATTTTTATCCGTAGAGAAGCTATTCTAACCCCAAATAAAACGTTGATGGTTGAATTGATCCAAAAAATAAGTTAAAGTGGCTATTCTATCAAACATTAGGGTGTTTTTTGAATTTATACCTAAAAAAACTTCGACTTTTAAAATGGTTAGAAAATTTAATTTGGTCTCTCTTAAATTTTCTAAATTTTTATATTAGATTCTGAAATTTTGATTATTTTTAATCAAAACTCCTCTCATAATTTTAAAATATTTTTATCAAATTTCTCAAAGTTATTAAAAAAATTAATTAGACCTCCAAATTTTAAAAATTTAAGTTCCCAAAAACTTTATCGTCAAATTCTATCATCGTTCCATATAAACAGTCCTACAATAGAGAGTTATCAGTTCATCGTAATTAGGGATGTAAAAATAAGTAATCGGATAGGTTTTAAGTCAGATTCTGTTAGGTCAGATCAAATCAGTTACATGTTATTTTAAATCGATTTAATGTTTTGACTCGGTTTAAGTCGATGTGGGTCAATTTCAGGTCAAATTCATTTTAGGTCGGATTAAAACGGTTTGGGTCTGAAATAGTTAATTGACGGGTTAATTCAGGTTCAGATAGATTTTAGTCGGGTTCATTTCAGGTCGAGTTCATTTTAAATCGGGTTAATTCAGGTTTCGAATTCATATTAAGTTTTGATTTTGTACATTCGATTTGCTTTGGGTTCAATCAGTTTTAGTGAATTATTTAATGTCTTTCACTAACACAATTCATATTTAAAATAAATATTAAACATTTTAATGAACAAAATTATAATCGTTATTTAAGTTTTGTCTTAAAATTATAAAAATTAGAAATCAATATGGATCAATTTCTACGAACAAAATTTTTTTAGGGATTAATATGAATAAAAATACCATCATATTAAAAATATTGTACTAAACTATAAAAATATAAAATAATTAGAGCTTATTTTATTTTTTTAAAAAATAAAATTTTAGGACTCAATTGAAATATCTAATTAAAATAAAGTATAAATTTCACACAGTTAAATAAAAAAACTAAATAAAAAAAATATCTGAAGTAGGAAGGTAAAAAACTAATTCTCAAACCTAAAAATTTAAGTGTGTTCTTTTCCTTTTTTCATTTATTTTAATTAAATAAAAAAAATAATTGATAAAAAAGAGGGAAATGATTAAAAATTTGAGGAAATATTTTAATTTAATTATATGTATCCACATAGTTCTAACTTCGAATATAATAAATTTTTTCCAACAATAATGTTTAGTCCTTAATTTTTTTATATGAAATTGAACCATGTTTATTTCAAAATGTTTTTTAATTTTATCTATTAATTTTAATATGCTATGAATTTAAAAAATAAAAATTAATTTAAATTATAAAAACTAAATAATATTTCCAAAAATTAATAATTTAAATAATAAAAATATATAATCAATAAATTAATTCTTTAATTTAAATATTAACTAAATTAAATATATAAGTCCAATTCTCAAGTCCAAACCCAAGAATAACTTAATTAATTATTAAATAAGCCCAAGACTAATCACTAAACAAATTCCCTAAGCTCAATCCTTAAACTAATTCTATAAGCTCAATACTAATTCTCTAAGCCTAATCTCTAAATTTATTCCTTAAATTAGTTCTCAATCCCTACACTAATTTCTTAAGCCCGATATTAATTCTCTAAGTCCAATACAAATTCTCAAAGCCCAATTTTCTATTCTCTAAACTTTTCTATAAGCTCAATATTAATTCTCTAAATCAATCCCTAAACTAATTCCTTAAACCCAATACTAATGTAACAACCCATATTTTGGATCTAAGTGTCGGATTAACCCGAAGCGTTAGACTCCGATATTTGGACCTTATTTGGGCTTGGGTTTGAGTTTGGACTGGTAGTTTGGCTTGGGCTTGAGTTTTGTTGGCCTAGAGGAGTTTTATGAAGGTTTTATGATATTTTCACAATAGAAGACAGAGGGTTTTAGGGTTAATAATTTTCTGCAGAAAAGTGAAAGGAGTGAAATCTTCAACCCATTTTTTCTCTTCTTTAAGAGCCCATTCTTAAAGGAAAAACTTAGAGTTTAAGTTCAAATCTTTTTGGTGATAACTTGGGAATTTCATTTTGTGGCCTAAGGGTAAGTTGTAGGGCCTTGGAAGATCTACATATCAAGGTAAAAATGATGTATTTTGGTAGAGGTTGGAATTAAAGTACTTGAAGGAGCAAGAACGGAAGAAGGTGGTTAATGGGGGTTCTTTTTTTGTCTCTTTGATGTTTTAAACTTCTAAAAACATCTTTAGCAATGTTTAATTATTTGTTTTAACCTCTTCTTGTAGAGAAAAAAATTAGAGAATCCTCAAGAAAGTTTGGTAAGGAGAAAGTTTGAGGGAGTTGGTTTCTCGGTTGCAGCTCATTTTGCTTAAGGTTGATACCTCTCTGACTCTCATTGCACCCTACATCTCATGAAAATAGGCCGTATTACTTATGATATGCATGTTTGCTTGGTTTGGTAGCTTAGAAAACTTTAATGGTGATTTTCGAATTTTGGCGTTTCTTGGCTTAAAACTGGTAGCAACTTACTTTAAACTCTTCCACCAATGTATAGGAATAATTCGAAATCGAATGGTTTGGGTTAGGATAGTATCCCTAGCAAATTTCAGGTCTAGACCTATATTTTTGTGTAGGCGTTTCGATACCCTAGAGAGAAAATAAGGACTTAGTTAGCAGGTATTTCGGAACGTTCAACCTATGTTTCAATACCTAAAACTCTAGTAGCAAATCATTTCAAAACCCCATATAGGCGTATCAAAACATGTAGGTCTCCTTTGGTCTTTTTGTAGTGTTCATCTTAGCGTATCGGTATTCCAAGAAGGTGTTTCGATCCAAGGTGTTTCGATACCCTCTTTGTAGGCATACCAATATAGGAGCGTTTTGATACCTTCCTGTATGTGTATCGATATGGGGGTATTTTGATACCTCATTTAGGCGTATCGATACCTCTGAGCAATCTGCCCTAGTTTTTAAGGGATGAATTTAGGGGTTCCATAAATTACGCTATGAGTTCCTATGGGTTAATTAAACTATAAAATGAATAATAAAATTTATTACTTTGTGTTAATGATTTGATATGATGAAATATGCTCGAGGCTTGGTCTTTGGTTTGGTTGTGGTATAGTTTGGTGTGAGAATCCTAGGTGGATCATCATATGTGGACACAGGCCTCATTGGAAGATGCTCGATGGTAGGGGTATTCGTAACCGGGTACCCGGGATTTTGGGTACCAAAACGTCGACCCATGACCCAGCCCATAAGAATCGGGTATCCGCAAAATTCGGGTACCCGTAAAATCGGGTATCGGTTACCCGATTTAAATTTTTTTATATTGTTTTCAATTTATTTTTTTAAAATATATAAGAAACACTTAAATTTTTATGATATATATTTCAAACACAAAATTATTGATTTGAGATAGGTTTTAAAGATAAATATTTGAATATATGTGCATATATTAAAGTTTATCGATAAAAGAATGTATTATTCTCGATCATATTTTTTCTTTCAAATCTCATATTGACAAATTAATATAAATATTTATGAATAATTCAAAATTTAAAAGTATATAATACAAGTATAAAAAGAATTTAAGGATTTAAAATTAATTTTAGAGAAAAATAATAAAAAATATATAATAAAAATATAATTTAAAATTAAAATATATTTATTAAAATTACCGGGTTGAGTCGGGTATCCGATTCTTAAAAAATTTCGGCCCTGACCCAGCCCTACTACCCAGAAAAAAATACAGGTCAGGTACCTGACCCAAAAAATTCGGGTATTTCATTATAAATACCCGATAATTTTTAATCGGGTAGGCAGGTCAATCGATCGGGTAGTTCGGGTCGGGTATTTTTGAACACCCCTACTCAATAGGGTATTCCGAGCATGGTATTGGAGGATCCTGATGTTGTGTGGATGCGAGCCTTAATCCTTAAGTATAGGATCCCGATGTTGTGTGGATGCAAGCCTCACTATTTTGTGGTTTGGTTGATATGTATATGTTGTGTGCGATAGTATACATTCATTTACGTCACGTGTTTAGGCGATTATGTTAGCGTCATCTCATCACTCATGATATTACATGTATTGTATTGCTTTATTCATGATATCTGAGATGTTGGTCGAGTAGTGGTGTACACACTAAGCTTTTATAGCTCAGCGTTTCGAAATGTATTTTCATCTGTAGGTTAGGTGAAGTCGGAACCGGAGGAGCACCATCGAGGTTGAGATTTCAGCATTAACTTAGTATCAAAGTACAAACATTTGATGTATTTGGGATATGTACTTGTAGAACCTATATGTGTTGTATCTTTTATTAAATTGGGTCGAATGCTTAAATTGTCTGTAAATATTTTGGAGCTTCAGTCGTTTGAAATACTATGATTTATATATTTGAAATGAATTTGATTTAAATGGACTTTTTATGGGTTTGATTTTGGACTTGTCATTTAGGCTTTGAAAATAAAATTTTTGAAATACGGGTTTTGGGCCGGAGGCCCAATGTGACACCGGGTCAAGAGTGTTACAACCAATTCTCTAAGTTCAATGCTAATTGTATGCAATATAAACAATGGTTCTTGATTTTAATTAAATTAGGACCAAAATGAATAAGAATAGTTCTTGATTTTAATATAAAAGTTGACTCAACCTGAAAATCTTATTGAAACCTGGTCAGGTTAAAACCTGATTTAACCCGATGATGTAATGATTCGAACCCAATCTCAGAACTATTTTAATATAAAAGCTATAATTTTTACTTGCCTGGCAAAAAACTATACTAGGACATGAAAAACAAAAAATATGATTTATAATTTAAGGATTAAGGTTTTAAATCCCTTAAAAAAAGTATACGACAACTTTAAAACCCCACTTATAAAAATTTTAGACGGTGCATCAAATAATCATCTTTAAAAAATAAACGTGTTTTGTTATTTAATAAGTTGATGTCTAGATTATATAAAATTTTATATTTTAATATATACTATGTGAAAAAAGAATTTATACAAATTTTTTAAATTACATTATCTAAAATCTATATCTTTAACACTAAAACTCAATCCCTAAACATAAGTCATAAATTCTAAATCTTACGATCTAAACCACTAAATCCTAATTCATATAGTCTATGTATGCAAAATAATCCTTACTAGAAAACTCACACACCAAAACTAAGTGTACAACGCATATTATTCCAGTTTAATTAAGGCAAAATCCTGAAAACCGAAAAACGATAAAAAATATACATCCTACACACATGTGTGTATGTGTGTGTGTATATATATATATATATATATATGACAATCTATTGCATTGAAATTTCTAATGATCCAACAAGTGTATGTAGCGACCCTTTCGCTAATTAAAAAATTTCAAGTTTAATAAAACATCGTTATTTTGAAAATTAAAAATTAGGTTTTGAAATTAGAAATGTGATTTAAAAGATTGGGAAATTTATTAGAAAATGGGAAATTAAATATTAAAATATTTAGGAACTTTAAAATTTGAAAATTGAGGTTAAAAATTGATAAAATTTGGGAATTTAGAAAACAATCGGAAAAAAATGGTGGAAATTTTTTGCAAAAGCGACTACTTTTCAAAAGAAAGTGAAGGGGCGATTCTCGATCTGAGGTTTGAAACCTTGATCTTTCCCTCTCGGCTCACCATCAAAAGCACGAAAGCATGGAGGTTATTGCCGAAATGGGGATTCGAATTGGCGCGACTCAACCAACTTCGAAAAATAAAAAAGAACTAAACCTTGATTTCTTTTCATTTTTTATGCATGCGAAGCAATGAGAAGTTTTTACCTCTGAAATCATTTTTTTGTGTTGATTCGAATGGGTGGGATCCCTTTACAATATGTTCGATTTCGGTTTAAATAATCGAATATTACGAAAAATCACGAAAACAAAATGAAAAATCTCATTGGTTATATTTTGGAATTTTTATTTTTTTGCCTCCGAATATTTCTGGAAAATCTCTGCCGAAACCGTTGTATTTTGGCTAAAAATTGCTTGCAATTCTCTGGAATTTGTTTGTTTCCTCGCGAATTTCGTACAAATCTGACATTAACTTTTGTTTGTTTGCATGTACTTGTGGATGGAGAAACGAGTGGACCACCGATGAATGGCCGATAACGCAACCGAAAAATCTAAACAGCCGCTGGGAATTCGAATGGTCAGCGCGTGCGTTGCATGCGCGCGTGGAGAGACAAACGGTCAACGCGTAAGAGAGCGTGTTAATCCAGAAGCCTCTTCTCGGTATGATCATGGCTATTAGATCAGGGACAAATCTAACGGCCCACGATGGGCTGTGCAGATGAAAAAAAGAATTAGGGTTTCTTGTTTAATTACCGATTTGGGTTAAGGTTTTTGGCTCAATCGGGTTATGTATGTGGGCTATTGTAATTTAAAACGGGCTAGTATAAATTGTAATGGATTATTTGGACTGTTGTTATTAATAATAAAGTGGGCTTTTGTTTATTAATTATTGATTATATTTGGGCTTTTATTTATATAATTTGTTTAAAATTGTTATTTATATAATAATAATAATAATAATAATATATGATGATGATGATGATGATGATAATAATAATAATAATAATAATAATAATAATAATAATAATAATAATAAAAGATGATAAAAAATAACCGAAAATTGAGAAAATAATATAATTTTTGATTTTTTTTCAAAAAGCTAATAATATATATTTTTGGTTTTAAGATGAATTACGTAAAACAAATACATACTAACTAGTTAACATTTTTTTTATTTTTATACATAATAACCGAAGTAAAGCCTATTATTCAAATTGAATGAAAATTAAAAATAAGGTATAACACCCCAGATAAAATTAATGATTATAATATAATACTAAAAAAAACTATAATACTGGAAGTTTCCATTAGATAAAAGAAAGGGAGAAGCTGTCATTAAACTCACAACTCACCAGTGAACCAATACAGACACAACATGGAGCTTACACAGTTCCAAGCCTCAAAAGGCAGTTTTGTTCATATATATATATATATATATATATATATATGAACATGTAAAGAAGATACTGTTGCAATGGATACAGACACAAAAAAATGATGAACTACAAAAGACAAGAACTTTGATCAAGTAGTTCTTATGTTCAGAAAGTTACAGGCAGAGAGAGAGAGACCTTAGAAATGTAATTTTATGGCATATGTAAATTAATGAAACTCTGGAGTTGACTAGTAAATTAAGTTGGTTCCTGACTTTAGATAGATGTTTCTACTTGGTGATGCTCCAAGTTTCTAAGTACAATTCTCGCAAAAATTTTAGCTTCGATAGGGGACGTTGCAGCCGCAGCTGCTGCGCGCAGAACCCTTGCTGCTCCACTACCTTGCATAAGGCTAGCATGGTGCATGGCGTGTCGACCACTGGGAATGGTGAACTGCAAATATTTCAATGAGATTATGATAGAACATGTGGATATCAATTAGCAATACATATTGAAGAAATTTGGTATTTTACCTGGAGTAGAGCAAATGCTGCACATGCCTTGAGTATTGAAGAAGAGTTTCGAAGCATCGAGATGAATCTTCCAATTTCCGCCCCACTAAGGAATATAAAACTTGTGTTAATCCGAGAGATCAAATTCGAGTCACCCCCCAACCCCCCCATGCATGAGTGCAAATTTTTGTTCATCAACATCTATAGTTGCCATTTTTGTTATTAACAGCATGTCAATTTCTTTGTGCAACTTAAAACGTTGAAGTTGAGACGATAATTATCTTAGAACCTCACATGATTCCAGAATACAACCAGGAGGGAAAAGGGTGAGGGAAGGGAACCTGCATCTCAGATGCCCTGCTTCTTGAATACGAGCCTTTTCGGTTACTTGTGCCAAGGCTGCAGGAGCTGATGAAGCAGCAGCTGCGGCAAATGCTTGTGGATTGGAGAATGTACGGATAAAAGCTTCGATATGCTTCAAAGCCATTCTTCGGGATCCATCCAAGCTCACACTCTTCAAAGTGCTTTCTGATGATGAACTCATCAGTGCAAACTCATCAATTCTGCTAAAAAAATACGAAGCAAATTAGAATCAGAAAGTTCTCTCTGATCTTCCCACAAGTCTCATACAAGATAGTAGTTTTTTTTTTACATTATATTGATATCATGGAGATTTGAAGGCAAAGAAAAGTTTAAAATTTCTACTGCTTCATAATATGAAGTAGCTTTTACAAGTTCAAAATTGGCATCAGCTGATTATTATCCCGATCGGATTCTAAGAAAATTTATAATGAAGTTATTGCCAAGTAAAAAAGAAAACTATATATTCTAAAAATATATTAACTTAAATCCATAGTTTTACCAATTTACTCTATTTAGACAGGCCCGGCCAAGAGCAGGAGCACACTGTGCACCTGCTCAGGGGCCCCAATTTCTTAAAATATATAGGTTTTGTGTTTAATACATTCAAACTATAAATTCTAAATATTTTTTTATAATATTATCCCACAAATTTTGTTATACAAGGGCCCCACAGATTTTATTAATCAAAATAACAATCAATACTTTCATTGATTCTGTTGTTGCCATAAATAATTGAAAAAAATAAGCATTAAATCATTGAAAAAAAAATCATTCAAAGAATAAAATTGCATTAATTAAAAATTAAATAGTTTTTTATGAATAATTAATAGAAAATTAAATTAATAAGTAAAATAAGTAAAATATATTTTAATTTCATAAGATAAGAGTTTATTTTGTAATTTCGTCAGGGCCCCTGAAATATCCGAGACGGCCCTGTATTTAGAGGCTGCTTTCATAAGGATATAGATTATATACGTTCCACTTTTCAGTCATTGTCTCTAATCAGAGATCTCATCATGATAAGCCACGCTAAAATGACATAAACCAACTAAATTATAGACTAAGCATACAGTGAACTTAATACAAGGTCCCGAGAAAAGATGTAGATATATAAAATAGATGAGGGAATGTTGGGTGATAAGGCTAGAATATTTACCTCCCATCGAACATGTATGCCAGCGCCAATGCAGACATAAAGCGTGCCATCTTGGATAATGATGAAGAACAAAGATGAACAAGTGCAGGAACCCCACCTTCTTCCACTATCCGAAGAGCATTACTATGGTTGAAAGCAAGGTTCCAAAGAGCACCTGCAGCAGTTTCATGAACATCCTGAAAGCAAAAGTGCAACTGAGATGTGACATGGAAAAAGATCATACACTAACTACAGGGGCTGGTTTACGAAAATCTTACTTCAGCATCAGAGCGAGCAAGGGCAATCAGGGGCGCAACACCTCCTTCTCGTCCAATAGCAATGCTAACAAAGACCAAAGAGATAAATACTGTGAATATTTTGCTTATTAGAGTTACGGGGAATGATCAATTGGGAATATTTTTCTTGGAAAAATCATGAACAACAATAAAAATCTAATTGCCCTAAATTATATTTATGGGTCAAGGGTTCTATCACTAACTCTTAAATATATATATCTATGCATGTCCACATACGAAAGGGAAAAAACGCATACCTATTCGCTTCTGACACTGATAATCCCCAAAGAGCACCAGCTGCCCTCTCTTGAAGACCTGGGGAAGCATTTGAACAGGATTGGGCAAGAGTAACCTACATAAATAAATAACTTTTGTGATGTAGTGAACTATTATTGTGAAACCAAGAGCACAATTCAACTAATCTTAAACATTACAAAATTTCCGAAGCACTTCATTATAGTGGCTAATATTTCAGGATTTAGAATTTTGCATCGTTACACCACATGGGAAGGGGGGAAAGCAAATGAAAAACCAAAGGTAGTATCTATAGGGATCCATGAGATACAAGGAAGCCTCAGATGATCAAGACACATTCTCTGCACATCTAAGCATATTGTGGTAGATCGGCATTTCAATGCTGGAGACACACTAAATGATTTAAAAGTGTACAGAAATCAATATGTCCAAGCAAAAATTATGGAAAACATACACTAGAAGGTATGGATATTTGGGAGGTCTTTTAGAATTAGTAGACATCAACCGTTACCACTGTTGCTGCACGTAAGGGTAACTAAGGGTACCCCTGCTTGGACAGAAAGGCTGAATGAGATAAATGTCATACCAATGCCTCAACGCCACCCGCAGCAGCAATAGCTTCTCGATTTCTGTCATCAAATGACAAATTCCACAATGCACCGGCAGCTTCTTGCCTGCTTCAATCGGTAGAAATTATCATAAACGTTAGAACAAACCCCATAGAATTCTGTGCATAGAGAAAAAAAGTAAATCTATGAGTTATGGACTGGATTTATTATTTTGGGACCAACAGGAAAATGAAGAGAGCTAAAACAAGTCTTGTGGGATCAGCAGATGAACATTGAACCTATTTATATGAAAAAGCATATAATAGGTGGTACAAAAAGCCAGCTTAAACAGATGATTGTATTTACCTGACACCTTCATGAGGAGAACGTGTAAGCTGAACTAGTGCTTCAAGAGCACCAGCCTCTTTTCCTACAGCAGCATTGTTACTGTTGCTATCACCATGAGAAGCTAAATTTGCTAAGGCACGAGCAGCCTAGCATATTTGGACATGTCATTAAAACTCGCAAGAAACATGTCGTATATGCTGACATGAGTAATGGGGGGGGGGGGGGGGGGGATTCTGACACAAAATCTAAAGACAAACAAGTTGACAGTTGAAGCCGTCAACATGGTATTTACAAAATCTCTTAATTCCATGCCTACCAAAAAGTGTGGCATACTTACGCATTTGCACATGACAGTACACTTGGCATCAAAAGAATGCAAGACATTGATAAGCATACTCAGAACATGTAAAAAACATAGAAAATGTGACAAAATATCTTAGACTGCATTATCAGTTTGTTTAGTTGTTGAAACAGGGTATAATAACATAGCAAAAATTAGATAATTGAAAGGCCATGCTAACCATTTCAAGTTAAAAACAATTCGAAGGAAATGTAGTGATTATATCATGCACAGTTGAAGGTTCCCACTTAATTGTGAAAGTAATGGCACCTGTTCTTGCACTCCTTCAAACTTGCAATTACGGGCAAGCATCACAAGTGCATGCACGCCACCAGCAACGGCAACTTCTATACTACATTTATCATCAGCTGCCAAATTTGCCAAGGCACCAGCAGCGCGTTCCTGGAAATGCTCAAAGGATGTCATGATCCAATAAACAAATTCTAGCCTGACAGCTACTTCAATCAAGAGAGAGCTAGATGATACATGAGATTTAAAATAGTAAACAAGAAAAATACATCACATAAACAGAAGCATACAAGAACTTCATCACCGCCAGAGGACCATTTGAATATAAGGCCAACCAAAGCTTTGACACCACCAGCCTCAGCGATTGCAGCCTAATATGTTTTAAAAGAAAATATGATTAGAACTACAACTAGAAAGCTTATGTTCCCAAGTATGAGAAAAAACACTGAACAGTACAAAACCTTGTGTTCTTCCCCTACAGAAAGGTTCCATAGCCCTCCAGCTGCCTCCTCAGCAACCATCTTGTTCATGGACCTTGCCAACCCAGCCAGGATATTAATCCCTCCTTCTTCAGCTACAGCTTTAGCGACATTGGCATTGACAGACAAGTTTGCTAGAGCCTATAAACCATTAAAAAGTCCAAAGATGCTCAAATCTCATATAATTAACTAGTAACATCTGTATTTAAGGCAATACATGGAAAATGATAACACAGACAAAAGTCCTGTGAATAGAAAATTCTCCACATAAATAGAATGCATCAAACCCTCTAATGGTCACTACAATAAACAAATCAGGTAAATAAATGAATACAATGATAGTTGCATTGTCATGAGGAAAATATATTAAAAAAAAAGGATAATAACCTTTGCAGCCTCTGATTGAAGTCCTTCACGCCAAGATTTGGCTAGGTTCAGAAGAAGTCGGATGCCACCATCTCGCATGACTGCTTCAGCCCTTCCACAATCTATACTTGCATTTTCATCATCAATAACAACAAAAGTTGCTAGTCCAGTGGCTGCCCTTTCTTGAACATCCTCTTGTGAGCTTTGCATTAAGCTGAGCAACAATGTTACCCCTTGCTTAATCCAAAAATCATCAAGACCTTGTGTGTTGCTTTCAGCAATCCGCAAAAGTGTGTGAGATAAAATCCACTCAAGCCAAGTCATGATCTCATTCAACTTTTTATCATTGTTCTTTGAGTACCTCCAATTCAAGTACACATTCTTCCCTTCGTTTGATGTTTCGGCAAATAAAGAAGATAGTTCCCTAAAAATATCTGAAAAAAGGGCAAGCAACACTTTCCCATTGGTTTTGGTGGTGCTAATGCTAGGGTCCTGTTCTAGAACAGTACAATTTAAAGCACACAAAATCTTCAAACTCTGAGATGAGGATAACAATCTGGAAACCACATCTGAACTGATATCAGTTCTAGAAACATCCAACCCAATCAATTTAGGCAGCTTGTGACACAAATGCAAAACCAAATCCCATTTTATATTTGATGTCCCTGCAACAGTGAGAAAACGAACAGATAAAACATTTCCCAAAGCTGCCTCGTCAACCTTTAGACAATCAAGGAACCCAATATCAACTAGATTTGGACAGTGCTTAGCCAAAGCATTGATTGCATCAGCATAAACATCCTTTATTCCAGACAACCGGAGTTTCTTCAATTTGGGACAGCAAAGAGCTGTTGCTTTTATAGCATCACCAGTGATCCTTTCACAAAAGTCTGGCCCAAGCTGAAGACTTTCCAAAGCCTCATGCCGAGCAACAATCACAGATAGAGTAGCATCGGTTATTTTCTTGCAGTAATCACCGCTTATTTCCCTCAAATTCTTAGCTTGAAGATTAATTACTGCATCAGCAGACTCGGCCCCTCGAAACCTAAGCTTTTGAAGGTTCACACACCTAGAAGAAATCGAGTTAGCCGTTGCAGCATCAAATTTATGAGCACAAAGATCCAGTGAACTCCATAAGCACTGAGAACCACCCAAAAACCTCCATGTCTTACAAGTTGATGACAGGCTTGCCCTATCACGATAATTCAGATACGAAAACAATTGAATCACTGTATCATCAGGCAAGTTTGTCCAATCAACAATGCCATTTCTCTCTAGACCTAATTCATCAACTTCAATTTCAAGATAACTTAAGGAAACAGCATCGTCCTTTCCTTTCTTCCCCACCTTGCGACGGAGCCGACGAGTCATGTCTTGATCAATCTAACAAGGACTCCAAACACCGAATTACTTTGAACCTCTAAGCAACAAAACCTTATAACCGGTAAGTGCACATGAAACTAAAGTACATACACCCTTCAAACTCAAATACCCAATTCATAAAACAATTAAACAAGCATAAGAGATCAAAAAACAATGGTTTCAGGCCTCAAAAACCCTAATTCAAAGCAGCAATGGAATTGTAAGCATGTGCCACAACTCACAGCCAAGATATCTTAAATTTGATACGTTACAATAATCAGATTGCCCGATTTCATAAAACCCAATAAAATCCAGAATGATAAATGCAACAATCGAATTCTCAAACCTGAAGAGAGCTCAGTGTTTATGGCTATGAAGGGTAAACCCTTAAATCGAGATTAAATCATTCAAAACTTTCTCTTCCTCTTTTTTAAAACTTACTTTAAATTTTCAATTTAATTTAAAAATTAAAAAATCATAAATCTATTTTATTTTCAAATATTGCTTTAACTATACATTAATTATATTAAAATATTTTATTTTTAATTAAAAGAGTGGACTTAATTTAGTGGTTTGCATATTTGTACCTATTTTAAATGATTTAGTTTTGATTTTTTAAATTGTTTTTATTGTTTTTAATATTTTTCGTATATAAGGGTGTAATTTATTGCAACACTCTCGATCTGAACGTCACATTGGACCTCTGAACCAAAACTCGTGTTATAAAAATTTCGCTTCAAAAACCCATTGAACCATTCGAAAGCAAATCCATTAAATTCAAAAGATATAAATTCAAGTATTTCAAAAGAGTAATAATAAACTCCAAATAAATACAATCTTTTAAAAGCATTCGACTCAAGCTCAAATAAATAAGAGTTATAAATTACATATAGGTTACTACAAGTATATGACCCATTACATCTAGTAAATGTACTCTAACACAAAGTCACTGCTGACAATCCAACCCTCGATGGTGTTAGAATTAAAATATATTCGATACGAATATAAACCCAAAATCTATATGTCAAATCATCAAGAACAATAAAATAAATAAACTGAATACGAAAGCGTACCTGAATTAATCGATAGAGTTTTTCCAAAGGGTTTGATCTTCCAAGAAGTTAAGTTTTCTCTTGCGGCACAACTCTCAGACAGGGAAAAGAGATATGCAAGTTGACCTAATTCTTGGGGACCATAACCCATTTATATAGTTGATTTAATAACCAACTATTAAGTATTTATAACTTTGCCCCTCATCAAATTATAAATACACCTTATGGTATCTACACTTTTAGTTCCATGATAATTTAATACCTATAACACGTGTAACATAATTGGTCACTTAATTACGTGTTAAATTTTATAATAGCAATATATATTATACATATGTGTCAACTATTATTGAATTTTAATCCAACAATCTCCCACTTGGGCAACATATGTTTCTTGACAAATGTATAACCTTTTGAGCTCAAAAATTTGCTATCATATAATAGGTATTCTAAAACAATATCGTTCATCAATTATATCCATATAGGATCAAAATGGTCTTCATCATATTAATCATGATTGGACCCATCAATGGTCACGTATAAAAACATAATCAAATGGCATAGATCAATCATGGATACATAGCATGGAAATTACATGTAAATGTGAACAGAACATGCCTATTTCCAATTAGTCCTCCTAAATTTTAGTGAGATCAAATTTTACTAAATTCAGAGTGTGCATAAACCAAAATAACTTTATTTCTCTAAAGACATTTCATAACTCTCTTGGCTGCTATCCAACAGTCCATATTAGATTTACTTAAATATATATCTAACATTCTAATAATATACGTAATATCCAAATGCATACATACTTAAGCATAAATTAGATTCTCAATAGCTTATGGAATCTTTTATCTTTTATAAATTTCAAGGTTACTTGTAGGACACTAAAAAAATTGTCTTCTTTAGTAATATGAATGTCACTTGGTTTACTCCCACTGAACTTGTAATACATACAATTTCAGCTAAATTTATCTCAAAATCGAATGAGATAATCAATATGAAATTTATAATTTCATTAATGAGAGTTAAACTTAAGCTCATAGATGGATTTCTTTAATTTACATTCATTAATTATGTATCATTAGACACAAATCAATTATTGTACCATATAATTAATTTATTAAATGTTGCCATTGAAAAACACAAGCTTAACATCTATCTTATGTAGCTCAAGATTAAAAGCAACAAGTGTCAAGATTATTTTGAAAGAGTCTTTCAAAATAACTTGAGAGAAAGTCTCCACAAAATCAATGTCTTCTTTTAGACTATATCCTTTAGATACAAGACATGCCTTATACTTGTCCACATTATCATTTACATCCCTCTTGGTTTTAAATATTAATTTAAAACTTTATTTAATGACATCTATCTACTTTTGAGAGTTAAAACTTTTATGGTTTGATAAAAATAACTGATCAAGTTATTTTCTATCATTCCTTTATTATACTTATTTTCTTGATGAAATACTAAGTAATAATCCTTAATAGTATTTCTCTTTTCTCTCATGGATATCTTAAAAGACACTTTTTGAGGTTGTTGAGTTTGTTCTTCTAAAAAAATAATTACCTTATCTTGAATGAAAGTTGTTCAACATTGCTTTGCTGATATACTTGGTTCACTTTTTGATTAATGATAGGTGTGAAAACCTAAACATCGTCAAAAGTGATAGTAGAAATTAAATTAATATTCAATTCATCCTTAACAACAATGTATCTAACCTTATTCTCCCTCCAAAACATCCTAAAAAATAATTATAAATCTCTTATTATAATAATCTTAATGTGGTATCATAAACTTTACAAACCATTGATCACTCAAAATAGCCTAAGTAATTGCTTACTTTTGAAGTTTAATTTTTTTACATTTATCCTAGCTTATACAAAAGAATCAACACTTTATAACTTATTGTTATTCCTTTTGAACAGGACCCTTAATAACTTCATTCTAATATATTTTTTATTACCCTTATTCTTATAAACACTAACCAAAGAGCACTAACTGATTGAGTATTTTTATAATTATAATGCTTCAACTTTTCTTCCTCTTTAACACAATGAGAAATAATCTCATTTGAAGTTTATTTCTCCTTTAATAATTGTAACTAATTTTGAATTAGTTAAACTGTATAGGAAGTTATACTAAAATTATAAGAACAAACAATTGTTATAAAGTTTGATCTTATGTGCCTTAAGTTTTGAAGGAATATAATATACTCTCTTACATTTCCTTGATCCTTATACTTCATAGACATCAAGTAAACCAAAAGTGATGTCATGTTAATCTTAAAAAAATAGTAATTTTTTAATAGGAAACCCTTAGTATGAATAATTTCTTTAGATTTGTGCTCTTAAAAGTTTCTAAAATATTATACTTTATGATCATTAGAATTATGCAACTTGAATAAACTCACCTCTCAAAAACTTATCTATGAATGCTTACCGCCATGAGAGGTGCAAGTTGTTATTCACTTAGTGCAAGTTCTATGTTCATACCACCAAATACTATATATAAGTGTCTTTTCTATTCCTTGAAATTAATTTCACTAAACATAAGTATAGAATGTATTCAACAGATATTATAACAAAGATAAATTACCTAAAGATATAACAAAAATAAGTAAATAAAAAAGCTCACAAAAATATCCATAAGTAAACAATAAATTCAAAATAATGGCTAGTTCCCCTCAAGATACCAAGCTCAACATTAATATCAAGTCTTTGGACAGTAATATTAACTGTAAGCGGTACTCTTGATGTAGCAGTCAAACATTGACAATAAACTATGTCAAACAATAGATTAATCTTTGGACTAACGTATTGTTCACATAAAATATCATATAATTGTCACACATTTATCGCCACAATTGTCATTGTAATTCGGCCAAATATTAATTTCCTTTGGGCCAATTAATAAACGCTTGAATTACAAACACCTATAATTATCTTAATATTTTAAATAAACTAATCTACACAAAAGCGGTCACTTTGGTGACATTATGTTTCAATTAGTCTATTAAAATATTAGATATCCAAAGCCAAAATATGAATTTAATTGTTTCAAAATATTTTTCTTAATTTTATCTTTTACTCAAGATAAAAGATAACCAAAGTAATAATAAATTTCAATAAAGGTAACTTCATCACAAGATATCGAACACTCCAATAATATTTTTTAAAAAATATTAATTTGTAAGTGATATCTTGATGTAGTAATCAAACATTGATAATAAGAATATGTTAAACAAAAATCTTCCTTTGAGCCGATTTATTGTTCACATATAAAACTGAATAATTATCACATGTTTATTACCACAGATGCACATGTAACATTACTGATTATTAATCTTCCTTTGGACCGATTAATATTAGCATAAACTGAATTACATACACAAAACCTTCTATATTTTAAAATAAAATAATTTCCACAATAAAGATCACTTTGGTGACTTAATGCTTCAATTAATTTATCTTAAAATATATAACATAAATATACCAATATTCAAACTTAATATTTATAACATTCAAAGTTAAAATTTCTGATAACACTTGAGTTTCAAAATAAACCAAATTAAGGTTGTCTTAATGGGGCTATCAGAATCCAAATAACCGAAATCTTTGACTGTTCTTCAAAAATTCCTTAAATATGCTTTTACCAAAACTAAATTCGATCAAAACATTTAATCTTTAAATAAAAATAAAATACAAAAATATCATACAAATGAGTAATTCATATAATAATTACTTGAAACTTTAATATAATCATAATAATATAATAATCAAAAATAAATTTTTGATCAAACCGAATTGAATATATCAATATCAGATATATATTTTATAATCTAAAATAACATGTGATCAAAACTAAATACTGAATATATTAACCAAGTAACTACGTAAAGTAGTAGTGAACTTTAAAAAGTAACATGTTAAAAGATTATTCAATCATAACTTAATAGACATAAACCGAATATAAAGCTTTAATAGCTAATTTGATTATAATTTTTTTTGAATCGTGATAAATTTATCACGAAAAAGACCAAATTAATTAAAATTTTCTTTATTACTAACGATCAAAACTAAAATTTTGATCTAACCGAATTTAACTTAATACCCAATGATCAAAACTAAAATTTTGATCCAACCAAGTAAACATATATTTTAAATAAAATATATTTAAAATATATATTTCATAAAAATAAAGTAAATATACTACTATCGAAGTAATTGGAATCCAAACTTAAAATTTAATTTTCAATTAATAGCAACCCAAAAATTAAATAAATTTTCATGCGTAAAAAACTTAATCTTCATATAAATCTAGATTGATTTCTATGATTTCTTAATTAATCGATTCAAACTCATGGACGTAAAATCAAACTGAATCCACGAAAATAGAAACAATGAATGTTAATCCATTGGAAAAGGTCGGATTGGCGAAAAACCAAAATAAAATCATAGAAAATAAATCAAATTGATTTGTTCTTAAAGTACGAAAAATATATATAATTTAATCTCATACGATTAATTATAAAACCATATCGAAGTAAATAATTCATAAAATTATATTTAATTTTAGATCATATCAATAAATTAAAACCAAAAACTTATGATCTTAATGTTTCGACATAATCCTGGCACTAATGCCACTTGTTAGAATTAAAATATATTCGATACAAATATAAACCCAAGATCTATATGTCAAATCATCAAGAACAATAAAATAAATAAACTGAATGAGGAAGCGTATCTGAATTAATCGATAGAGTTTTTTCAAAGGGTTTGATCTTCCAAGAAGTTAGATTTTCTCTTGCGGCACAACTCTCAGACGGGGAAAAGAGATATGCAAGTTGACCTAATTCTTGAGGACCATAACTCATTTATATAGTTGATTTAATAACCAACTATTAAGTATTTTTAATTCTGCCCCTCATCAAATTATAAATACATCTTATGGTATCTACACTTTTAATTCCATGATAATTTAATACCTATAACACGTGTAACATAATTGGTCACTTAATTACATGTTAAATTTTATAATAGCAATATACATTATACATATGTGCCAACTATTATTGAATTTTAATCCACTATTTAAAAGCATTCGACTCAAGCTCAAATAAATAAGAGTTATAAATTACATATAGGTTACTACAAGTATATGACCCATTACATCCAGTAAATATACTCTAACACAAAGTCACTGCTGACAATCCAACCCTCGATGGTACTTCTCCAAGCACACCTGCGACCTAAAAACCTGCGGATGAAAACACATTCCGAACGCTGAGCTACAAAAGCTCAATAAGTACTTCGTCACTCAACTCACATCACACATATCATAAATAAAGCAATACTACATGAATGATGTCATATCATGATAACAATAGTACTACCATATCCACTTAAACAAATGATAACATGCATGTATATTTCAGCACACAACATATACAATTAAGAGAAATCTATAGAGCATCTCGTATACAATAATAATATAGGTAGTGAGACCCGCGTCCACTAAGCATCGGGATCCTACACTATGAGCAGGGTCCACGTCCACTAAGCATCAAAATTCTACATCCATGCTTGAAATAGTCCATCAAGCATCTTCAAATAAGGCATACGTTCACTAGGCATAGAAATCCTTCATTCGATAGTCTTCGAGTGTTGCAACACTTATATATATCTGGTATCTAGATTTCCCCTACATAATATCAAACCATTAGGCAAGGTTCCTAGATTCCACGCAACATGTATATAATTTACCAATAACCTATGGGTTACTATCACCATTTATTTACCCACTAAATACTGAGAAGTTAGCCAATTATCTTATAAACGGGGTTAATTTATCGAGTTCTCATTTTTAGTATTGATTCTGCACCTTAAGAGATCCTTACCCTGAATTATAAGACCCCTAAACTCAAACTCTAATTGTTGGATAGATTGTCAAGCGAGTACCGATATGCCTATATGGGGTATCGGTACTCCCTCCAGTATTGATAAGCCCCTATGCCATACCGATATACGCTAAAAAGCTTCAAACTTTCCAAAATTATCTATCCGTACTGATACGATTAGCCCCATACTGGTATCGGTCCATACCCGTATTGATACACCTATATAGTGTACCGATATGACCGTGTATTACAATCCAATGCAACAGTAGTATTGATACAACCCTACATACCGATACCGATAAACATTATTGAAATTTAAATTAAGCAAGGGGTATCGATATACTAGTTGTCATACCGAAATATCCCAATCTTGTATCGGTACGTTTGTACGAAAATACAGGTCTGGGTTAAGGAATCACCAAAATTTCGAGATCAACCTAAGTGGTTGGTCCCTAATTCATTCCTAAAAGTTATTAAGGTAGTTTATAGGGTGTTCCTACCCAATTTATATCAATTTACTCATTCAATTCAATATTATCATTTAAGGGTCCTTAATCTACCATAGCACTCAAGCAATCCAACAGACATGCAACAAGTCTAATTTTATGAGATACATAATGCTAAAGGAGTAAGTAGAGTACCAACCTTAAGCTACAATAATCAAGAACATGATTTAAGCTCAGTCTAGACCTTCTCATTCCTAAGAGCTCTTGAAGGCTCCTCAACTTCTTTTTCTACAAGGAAGAGTTAAACCAACAATTAGACATTGTTATGGACGCTTATAGGAGCTAAAAACATTAATAAAATTGAGAGTAAAGCTCAACATCATCCTTTTTCGTTCTTGCTTTTTGAACCTCATCAAAACTCTTCTCGCACCAATCTAATATTTTTTACCTTGTTTGATAGATCTTTAACAGATCTATAATCTTTCCTCAAGCTGAAAACCGTGATCTGTAATAAAAAACTCAAAGATTGCATCTTTAACATTAATCTTGAGTATGAGAGTTTGGGAAAAAAAGGAAAAATGTGAAGAGAACAAGATGACTTTAGCCTCTTAACTCCTTTGTAAAAAAAAAACACTTCCCCTCTCTCTCTTTGTCTTTAAAAGGGGATATTACCTAAATATACCCACTTAAGATGGCCTTGGCCAATTACAATCCAAAGACACATTAACCCAAGGCTTAACAAATACTTAAACGTCAAAGCTCAACGCTTCAGGTTAAACCGACCCTAACATCCGAAATCTGAGTTGTGATATTTATATTAATGTAGATATATTGGTGTAGTGATAATGACATGGTTTTTAACCTAGAGGTTCTAGGTTTGACTCACATCAAACACATTTATGTTACCATCTAGTTAATGGATGATGATATGAATCATCAATTGATTGAATGCATAATTTTATTTATTTAAATGTATATTTTTTATAAATTTTTGTTAACTATCGCATTACCTTTTTATGATTTTTTTCGTTAATCTTTTAATGATGATAGTTAAAATATATAGGTTTAATAAGTTTGATAGTCTAATTGATGGATTGTCTAGTTCAGTAATAAAAATACACAACCCCAAATAATTATTAACTAACCTTTATTAAGATGTCATAGAAGGAATCAAAGGGGGGAGGTTTGGTAAATTTTACAGACAATTTTATTATTTTAGGAAATAAAGTAAATGTTAAATAATCACGTTGTGTGGTGACTTCTCCTTGCACTGTAACTTTTGTCATAGATCTCAAAATATGCTCCAAACGTATTATATTTCTCAAAATCTTGTTTAGGATTACATTATTAAAAAAGGACAAATCAAGGTAATTTGTTGCTTTAAAATTATCGATGTTACTTATATGAGCAAAATTTCATATTAACGGTTAAAATGAATTAGATCTTATAGAAATATATTTGTATAATATTTGTATATAAATATATTACTTTTTATTCTATCTTTTAAAAGAAACTTTTTATTTTTATTAAATTTATACACAATTATTTCATAAATTACATGAGGAATTCTCTTATCGCAATTGCCCAAGTATTCGAAGAACTGATTAGGCAATTTGACTAAGCCCAATTACCGAAACGAGTAAGTGATGCAAGCACTCAATTGCATCGACAATTCAATCCGTCCATCACTCCACAACTCAGGATAATTCAGTCTCTTCTCTCTTATTATTTGTGTTTTTATTTACAGTATAATAACTTAAGCAAAGTGGCTCAAACCAATCCTTGTGAAAACGATATCTAATCTATACTATTACTTGTGACGTGTACACTTGCACCGTTTGCGTTGCACTAAAACCAAGCAACACAATACACTTCATCTCCCCTCAAAACCACCACAATCCATCACATCTCCAACATTATGTCGTTGTTCTCGTAGTATTCACGAATGTGTTCGTTTAAATAATTATGAACATGTTCGTCTAAGTGTTCATGAATATGTTCGTTTAAGTGTTCATGATTGTTTTTGTTTAAGTGTTCACAAACGTGTTCATTTATACGTTCGCGAACATATTTGTTTAAGTGTTCACAAACATGTTTGTTTATATATTTGCAAACATTTTTGTTTATATGTTGAAAAATATTTAACTCCAAAGTTGATTATGAATTCAATTTAGTCTTTACATTTACGTGTGTTCGTTTAGTATTTACGAATGTTTTTTTAGGTAACAAACGTGTTTATTCCAGTCTTCACCAACAGGTTCATTTATACGTTCACGAACATGCTCATATAAGTGTTTACAAATGTGTTCATTTATACGCTTGCGAACATGTTTATTTAGGTGTTCACAAACATGTTCGTTTTACGCTTGCAAACATGTTAGCTTATATGTTTAGAAATATTTAATTCTAAAATTCATTGTGTGTTCGATTTATTCTCTACTTTATCCCTGTCTCTATTTTTTTTACTCGATAATGATTTCATGTACGTGAGTGAAATTCAAATTCTCTTCAGATGTGAGTTATTTTATTAAGGAAAATTCTATAACGGGCGTCGAACATTATTGAATATTGTTAATATTGAACATCGTTGAGTACTATTAAATTTATTAAAAAGGTTTAAAAATTTAAAGTACACAACGTATAATTAACAATTATTTAAATTAAAATTTTAATTAAATTATTTTTTAGAGGAAAAAGTATATTAGTGGTCATCCAGTTATCAACCCTTTTTGTTTTGGTCACCTAATTATTTTTTTATCAAAATCAACATTGACATTTCATTTCATTATCGTTTTGATCACCAATCATTAAATATTTAAGAATATTGTACCATGACAAAGTTTAATAACAATTTTAGTTCTTAAAATTAAGATATTATATTAGTTTAATCCTAATTAAAAGTAACTTATCAAATATTTGGATTAAACCTCAAATTCCTCATCCATATTCTTCTTCTCCACAATATTACTTTGAAAAATACTTATTTCTAAGGGTTAGAAATACAGTAATAAAATATCCTCTTCTTCGTATCTCGCTAGTTAATTTTTTTAAAAAATATTTTTAACTTAAAAATACAGAAACTAAAGGTAAATATTATGTTAAAATAAGAAAAAAAAAGGAAAAGAAAAATTTAGCAGAAACTAAAGGTAAACGTATTATCAGTTGCGAAATTCTTGAGTTGTTCAAGAACGGAGAGCGCAAAAGCCTCGAAGAGAATGATTATTTCACCTTCGTTAATGGTGTTGGATTGAACAACTTCACATCTAACTCCATCAATTCTCTGAACCAAACTTTTTTTCAAACGATAAAATTTGAAAAAGGCCTTCATTTGCTATTGAGAAAGAGAATAAGCCCGAAAAGAAAAAGCCGAGGGCGATGAATAAGAATTGATCAACAAACGCTCTCATTTAACACCGAAAAAAGTTGAAATAACCACCATTATTTTGATTAAAAAAACTCAAAGTTCACTACCCAAAAACCCAAATTAAAGGGCAAATCAAATCATGAATTTAAATGAGATTTTTCTCTCTAGAAAACGAATGAAAAGGCTTCAGGGAAAGGGGTGAACTTGATTTAATGGGTATGAAACAATAGACAAAATAATATTTGATAGGTCGGTCAATTTGAACTCTATTTTTGATAAAAAAAAGTATGAAATTTGAAGATTAGTTTATGGCCTAAAAATACAGAATTTGTGATAAAAGAAAGAATGTAGATTCTAAATTAATTTTTGGAATATGTTTGGGTGATGAAACACTCATTTTATTTGTATTCCTTTATTTTTTTATCATTTTTTTTAGGATAGAGTCACCTTTCCACACTCTTATGCCTTTAAATCTTTTGAGGATTTTAGTTATCTTTACAATTCCTTAATTTTTAAACTGATTTAAACTAATTTTTATAGAAAAAATAGTTATAAGTTGAATTTATTAAAATTTAGAAGAAGATGGATGGAAATTTTAAGGCTTAATTTAAATATTTAATTATTTATTTTTTATTAGGATTAAATTGATATAGTGTAACAATTTTATGGATTAAAATTATTATTAAACCATATCATGTCATAATTTTTGTTAAATATTTAATAGATGGTGATCAAAATGATAATAAAATAAAATATTGATTATAATTATTATTAAAAATTTAGTTGGGTGACAAACACAGAAAAATGATGATAGTTGAGTGATCAATTGTGTAGTTTTTTTATAAAAAATAATTTAATTAAAATTTTATTTTAAATAATTTATAATTATATTTTAAGTCCTTATAATTTTTAATCTTTATTAATTAATTTAATGATGTTCATTAATATTTAACGTTAATGGTGTTCAACGATGTTCGAGCACGTGGTAGACTCGTCCTTTTATTAAAAGATTTATTTAGTCCAAATGACTAGCCTATGTAATAAATTAAAACCGTAAAGCTCCTATTTTTCTGGGATTACTAGTCTCTGGTAATGGATTTTCACCTGATATCCTTCTCCGTAGGAAAAGAAGAAATTACTATAAATAGAAGGAAACTGATTACTTCCTATTAGAAAATGATGTTCAGATTCAGACAGCCTTCCATTCTCCAATCTGTGTTCTTGTTTCTTGGCTTTCTTCGTCACTTTCAGGAGCATTTCCACCCAAAACAATGGTGTTTATAACAACTGATTTTTATTCCTTCTTTTTTGATCTGATTTCTTACAAAATTGGTAAGAAAACACATGTTTTGTTTTGTTTTAATTATTACAGATGGATCCGAGCAACGGGCCTTCACATTACGTGAGGCTCGGAAAAGAGAAAGATCCCGTCGAAGATATCACCCCCGGCGAACTCAATCAACCTGTCAATGTTCCTCAAGTAATTACTATCTTATTAGTTCTTTCGAAATGATAAATTCGATTTCGAAAGAAACCCGAATAGGATTTGATTCGATCCGATTCTGAACATAATAAGAATTTATAAAATTATCGGATTACAAGGATCTCAATCGATAAAAATATATTATCTTTTGTATACAGATTAGTCAACCTTTTAATGTTTGATCATAACTCTATCTATAAATTGAACAAAGATCGAGATTCAAGATTATATAAAAATATTATTTTTTATTTTATTTTTCTTTTGACTATTGGTTACCATTTTTTTTATAGTTAACAGTTCATAGATGTCCTGAATGTGGTCAACCCTTGCCTGAATCCTATGAGCCACCTGCTGATGAGGATTGGGTCACTGGGATTTTCGGATGTCTTGAAGACACAGAGAGCTGTAAGACTCAAATTCATCCAATTTTTATTTCATCTTAAAAAATTCGGATTTAAACATACGAGTTTGTAAGGTGTTTGTCTTATCAAAGTAGTGGCGGATCCACTTAAAGCATAGGATGGGCTCAGATCCACCTTGAACTTTCTAAAATTCATATATTTACCTTTAATTTTTTAAAATTTTATAAATTAATACTTAAATTTTTTAAAAATTCATGAGTTGTGTCCGCCCTGAAATATTTTAAAAATTTTAAAATTTTATATGTTTCCGTCCTGAAATATTTTTCTGGATCCGCCACTATATCAAAGAGTTAAGAATAAATATAAATATACATTACCACGTAATCACACCAATATATTTAAAAATTATTCTACTTAAATTAAATTAATCATCAAACTCTTTCGTAAAATTATGTATTTTTTATAACATCTTTGCATTAAACATTAACAATCCTTGTTTCCAGTGACGGATCTACATGTAAAGGAGGGTGGACCTGTGTCCACCCTCAAATTTTTAAAGTTCATACATCTGGGTTTGAATTTTTAAATTTTTATGAACTAGTTTTTAAAATTTTAATATTTTATGATTTGTGCTCACCCTGACTTTTTAAATTTATGTCAACTTTAAAAATATTTTGATTTGTGCCCACTCTTATAAATATTTTTTGATCCGCCGCTGCTGGTTTGTTATTACTGATGTGTTGTTGCAGGTCGAATGGGCATGTTTTGTCCCTGTGTGTTGTTTGGGCAAAACGTGGAGACCCTGAGAGAAGACATAACGAGGAACGACGCTTGCATGTGCCATGCAGTGTGTGTGGAAGGAGGAATGGCTGCGGCGGCCGCCACTCTCTTCTTTCACGGCATCGACCCTCAAACCTCATTTCTCATATGCGAGACACTCCTCTTTGCATGGTGGTTGTGTGGCATCTATAATGGTTTGTTCCGTCAATCACTACAAAAGAAATATCATCTCAAGGTATGCATAGTTTTATTCATCAAAGGTTTAGAGATGGGTACGGGTCTAGTCGGGTTTTGACTTACATAAATACTTTAAGCTCAACTTAATTTGAATATCTTTTTAAAAAAAACTCAATCCGAAAATAAATACTCTAAATCCGATCTTGATCCGACTTATAGAAAAAATAATTTTAAGGACTTAATTATAAAAAATTATAATTATAGGGATTAAATTATAAATAGAAAATTTAATTTTATGACCAAATTATAAAAATAAAGATAGAGGAATATTACTATAAATATCTCTAAAAATTAAGAAAAAAATTACATAATTAATCCTGGGTCGGATAAAAAAATTTACACGTTAAACCCAAACCCGATTCGATTTTTCTCTAAAAAAAACTCGAACCAATCTGAATTCGATTTTTCATTAAAAAATCTGACTCAATCAGATCAGTTCGGGTCGAAACTCGACCGGATCAAATAGAATACCTATCCCTACTAAGGTTAGGGTCCACAGTCAGTCCACGGGCGGATCATGACTTATACCGGGAGCTTTAGTACCCTAAGGAAAATTTAAATTATACCCCTTAAATACTTTAAAAATTTTAATTAGATCCCAAAATTTTTTAAAAAATTCTCATAAATTTTTTTTTTAATATTTTTAATTAAGTTCCATAAATTACTAAAAATTTTATTAAGTTTATTAGAATTTTTAAAAAATTTAATTTGGTCCTCAACCTTTTTAATAATGATTCTCAGTAAATCTTTAAAAATTTTGAATTTTTTTATTAAACCTTCAATTTTTGTTAGATTTAAAAATAACAATTAAACCGATCAATTTAGATATTAGCTGAATTAATCGAATCAATTTAACATTGATGGTTTTAGTTGATTAAATTTAATTAAGGTTATAATTCACTTACAAATTTGTAAATTTAAATGATTTACATGTTTTTATTCGTTCGAATAACTGATCTTAAATGTTGATATTAGAACATATAAATAAAAAAAATAATCCATTTTTTTCTTAAAAATCTTCAAATTATATATGTCAAATGTATATATACTATTTTAAAATTTAGTCTTTATATTTTAAAAAACATAGGTTTAAAAATTCTAAAACCGAACCAACAAAACCGAAATCGAATAAAATTAAACGAACCGGTTTATTCGATAGATTTATCTTCGGATTGTATGCGTATGGTGTTTTATGCAGGACTCTCCCTGCGATCCCTGCCTGGTTCACTGCTGTTTGCATTGGTGTGCATTGTGCCAAGAACATCGAGAGATGAAGAAGCATATAAATGATAACAACGAGACGCCCATCACCATTATTAAGCCTCCTCCGGTTCAAGAAATGAACACCGTTACGACTACGGATGCCGAGGAAGACGATCGGAAAGAGGAGCAGCAGGTTGCTTCATCTTCGTCGCCACCGGCGAAGGATCTACAAGTTACAGAGTTGGAGATACATCCAATGTAGCAATGGGTTGAGGTGGTTGAGAAAAGTTTTAGTTTTTGATATTTTTTTTTGTAAGCATTGAATTTATTGATTGAGGACATGGATTTTTTTATTATTATATTTCGGGTAAAACGCACCCCGAATGATCGAATCATGTGTTTGGTTATAAACAAGTTATTTTAATTTTCTCGATAAATATAATTTTGTTAATAAAATATAGAGTTAAGTTGTGTGTATCGTTATAAACCTCCTTAATCGTAATTGGAGAAAAAGAGTACAACACAGATGAAAGATACAACAACGAAAAGGTGAGCTATTTTTGAAGTCATAATGTAGTTATTTAATAAAATTTTGTTACAAACATATCATTTTATCATTAAAATTGAAACAAACATATCATTTTGTCGTTATTTTTTGTACTTATAGATAGGATCATAAATGAGATGAGACAGATCATGAACTATTCGAATTCGATTTGGTCAAAACTCAATTAAAGTTCAACTCGAGTTCTTAACGAGTCGAGCCAAGTTACTTGATACACAACTAGAAAAAGGTTAAAAACATATCATTTTGTCATTAAAATTGAAACAAACATATCATTTTGTCGTTATTTTTTGTACTTATAGATAGGATTATAAATGAGATGAGACAGATCATGAACTACTCGAATTCGGTTTGGTTAAAGTTCAATTAAAGTTCAACTCGAGTTCTTAACGAGTTGAACCGAGTTACTTGATACGCGACTAGAAAAGCTTGTGAGCTATTCGAAAATATGATATATAATTTTTTTATAATTTAAAATCTAAATTCCTAAAATAAAACTTTAAACATAAGTTTAAACTCTAAAATCTAAATCCTAAACTCTAAACCTAACAACCTAAACCTATAAACCCTAAACTAACACCTTATACCTTAAAATTAACAAGCTTACGCAACTTATGTATCAACGTTTTTTTCTCGATACGGCTTTAAATAATACATGACAGATGATGAGTTATTCGAGTCTGACACGATCAAAGATTAATTAACACTTAACTTAATTGAACTCGAATCAAACAAGAACTCGATTTGAAATCTTAATAAGTCAAATTAAATTTAGCATTAATCAAATTCGACTCGACATATTTCTGGTTTACTTATATTTGATTAAGCGTTTGTGAGAATAAATAAGTTTGTCAATGAAATATAGATTAGATTTTTTATTCGTTTAATTAAATAAACATTCGTTAATATGTTCGTTTATGCTCATTCGTTTATGTCAATTTATTTATGTTTGTTTTAATTTATTCATATATCTAATTATGTTTATTATTTTTTATAGCAAAAGTATCATATTTAAAAAATTTAAGAACATATATTAAAAATATGTAAAAATAATATATATATATATATATAATAGTGATGTTGTAATTTATTTTCATTTACATTCATTTATTACTTCAATGAACAAACACAAAAAAATTATATATTTTTTTTAAAAAACGAATACGAAAAAATTACATTTAATTGTTTGTGTCCGTTCGTTAATTCGATTAAAATTAGAAGTATGTACAAACATGAACATAACCTGTTCGTATTCATTTACATACGTAAAAATAAATTTTCCACTACCAATATAAAAAATATTTTTCCAAATATAAATTATACAGAAAATTATAAAAATATGGCATAAAATAATTTTAAGCCTTAAGTATAATTTTTATCGTTTTGGCCCTTATTCTTTTTTGAATAAATTTAGCCCTTAACCTATATCTTTTTGACAAATAGCTTATTTTTTAGCACCATGGTAATCGGACCGTTAAAAATCTAACAATGATGACATGTTATGTGCATATGATAATATATTTTAAATAACATGACATCTAACCTATCAAATACATATGTATAATATAATTTTATTCTAATATAAAATATAAAACAATTAAAATTTAAATAAAATATTAAAAAATTAATTAATTCTATCATAGTTAGGGTTGAGAATATTTAATACCCTTTTATTTTAGAATTAATTAATTTTTAAAATTTTATTTGAATTTTAATTATTTTATATTTTATATTATAATAAAATTATATTTCATATATATATATATATATTTGATAGGTTAGATGTCATATCATTTAAAATATATTATCATATCCATATGATATGTCATCATTGTTAGATTTTTAACGGTTCAGTTATCATAGTAGTTAAAAAATAAGCTATTTGTTAAAAAGATATAGATTAAAAGCTAAATTTATCCCAAAAAAAAAATAAAAGGTCAAAACGACAAAAATTATAAACGTTAAGGGTTAACATTATTTTTATGCCTTAAAAATGTATAAAACTATTTACTTTTACACTAATATAAGTGAAGCATTCCTAGCATTCCTCTTGAATGATAGTCATTGGCTAAGTATAATAACTAGCAAACCACACGTGCTTGGATATGATTGTAATAACTGTTCTTTTCCCTTCCCTAGAGACAACATGAAAAATATGTCAACCAACCGACATAGAAGGCGAAGCATGTGTTGTAAGAAAGACATGAATAGCCGATGACAGTTACAAACCACTCTTTACAATGTTCCCACGATTCATTTCTCCCACAAAAACAAAATGGTTCACTGCTTGTTCGGGTCTCCGTTGGTTTTTTATCTTTTCGGGAATAATAAGCACTGATTGAACGGCGGCGCCACCCTTGGACCACCACTTGTCACCCACACTCCCGCCCAAGCCATTGCTCTTTACTAAAAACTAGGGCTGAAAAGGCCCTCTCATTCACCGGTCAGTATTCACTAGACAATAACATATACAGACATTGTTCTTTGAGGCTTCCATGGCTTTTATTATGGATCAAAGATCGAGCTTTAAGCATTTTTGTAAGGTTTGTAAGAAAGGGTTTGGGTGTGGGAGGGCGCTTGGTGGGCATATGAGGGCACACGGAATCGGCGACGAGAGCGGGAGCATCGACGACGACGATGTGAGCGATTGGGAGGAGAAGTTCGGAGGGAATTCGGGGCATAACAATAAGCGTATGTATTCGTTGAGGACGAACCCTGATCGTTTGAAGAGTTGTAGGGTTTGTGAGAATTGCGGGAAGGAGTTCTCGTCGTGGAAATCGTTCCTCGAGCACGGTAAATGCGGCTCCGATGATGCCGAATCACTATTGTCGTCCCCGGTCGGGTCGGCGGATGTAGGGAGAGGGTGTGGCAATGGTTGGTCTAAAAGGAAGAGGTCGCCGAGAGCCGAGACGGGTGATTTCAATAGCGAAGAGGAGGATCTAGCTAATTGTCTTATGATGTTATCGAATGCCGCGGTTGGTCCGTTCGTGGCCGATACCGAGGCGGAGGAGTCGTGTGCTTCAGCCAGTAAGGAAGAGGATGTCAAAAGGAATACGATGAATTTCATTGCTCCTATTGCATGTAGGGTACCAATAGAGAAACCTAAAAGCCTTGCCAAAGGGGTATTTGAGTGCAAAGCATGCAAGAAAGTGTTTAATTCACATCAAGCATTGGGTGGACATAGAGCTAGCCATAAGAAAGTTAAGGGATGCTTCGCGGCTCGACTCGATCATATCGAAAACACTCAAATCGACGACGACCACGACGTTATCACACACGAAGAAATCCTCCCAACAAAGTCAACATCCACCTTCCAATTCGATCAACGAACTAGCACTCCATTAACAGCCTCAACATCGAAAAAGAAATCAAAAGTACACGAATGTTCGATCTGCCGTCGGGTTTTTTCGTCCGGACAAGCATTGGGAGGGCACAAAAGGTGTCATTGGGTCACTTCGAATTCACCCGATACATCAGCTCTACCCAAGTTCCATAGGTTTCAAGACCATCAAATCGAGCACATCCACCAAAAACCGAAGTTCATCGATCACGACTCCAACCAATCACTTGATCTTGAGCTCGATCTTAATCTCCCTGCTCCAACCGATCCCGACCTCATACAACGGAGCCACGTTAACTCGTATCGTCAGCCATGGATACGGATCGATCCCAAAGAAAAGGCAGCCATTATCGAAAACGCAGACGACGAAGCTGAAAGCAAGGTGAAGCTAGCAAAACTAAGTGAACTGAAGGGTATCAATATTGTGAGTGGCAGTTCTTCATCTCCATGGCTGCAAGTTGGGATTGGTTCAACAGCTAACGTTGATTCTAACCCTTAAAAAACATTATGACAAATATTGTTAATTCATATTTTTATTTAATTTATTTTTTAGAAAACATATATAATTTGTATTTATATACATTTACAAGTAAATTAAACTGTAATTACAAAATAAAACATGATTTTTTCATGTCGAAAAGTAGTAGGATACATGTATTTTTATCATGTTCATATATAATTATCCTAGTATTTATATACATTTACAAGTAAATTGTTTACATTTTTATATGAAAATAGTAAATATGAAATATTTTATATATTATTTTATTTTATTTAAATTTTATATTGTTTCAGTATTACTTATCCAATACAATATGAATAGACAAAGTCATAATTTTTTTGAGAAACGTAAATTAAAACGTTAAAATATATTTAAATTTCATTCTTTTACATTTTAATCGTTTTTTAATTAAATTATATTTTTCTTTTGATAGAAGTAAATTATAAATGGTAAACCCTGAGATGTGGTTAGGCCTAACCAATTTGATCCAAAATCAGAATCAATTTATTTAGGCTTAATACTTAATACTACCATTTTTTATTTTATTTTTAAATTTAATTTATTTTTAATTTAGTCTTTTTAAAAAAATTAAAAGTAGTAAATCTTTATAAAATAGTCTCAAATCTCTATCTTCAAACCCCAAACCTCTAAATTATCATTATTATCATCATTTACTGTATAATCGGAGACCACCGTTACCACTGTCGAACTATCATGATCGTTTTCACTAACCACCCATCGTTGATAATCGGTGGTAGATGTGTCGGTCGACTTCCTAATTTTGAAAGAAATCAAAATCGCAAAAATGAAGTTGTCGGTATACCTACCGTCGGTTATAGCAATGATTGATTGAGGAAACGATCATGATGGTCCGACAACGATAATGGTGATCTCCAATGTGGTAGTAAACGGTGACACCGATGATAATTTATGGATTTTGGGTTTGAGATTACGGATTTAGGATTATTTTGTAAGAATTTAAAATTATCGATTTAAAGAAATGAATATTTAATTTTATTTAAAAATAATTAAAAGAAATTAAAAATTAAAACTTGTCACATTTTTATTAGCAAACAGTTTTTTATTAATAGTTAGGCACTTAAAATAACCTAAATTGAAACTTTAGGCACTTATTTAGAGCTAAAAATAATTTAGGCACCAAAAGTGATCTACAAATATAGATTAGGCACATATTTGGATATTAAGCCATTTATTTAACCTGAAATCCAATATATACCCAAATGTTATAGACTTGACCCAAACTCGAATAAGAATCAAAATCGAATCAAATTAAAATTGATTCAAAATTTACTAAATTAACAATTAATTAAAATTAAAAATATTCAAAACTTAAATCAATTTGAATCAAAATTCAACCCAAGTAAAATAACCCAAACTGAACCGAGGATTAACTTGAATCAAAAGTAATCCGAATTGCGAATAGCCTGAATTTAATTTTTTCAAATCTAATCCAAAAGGAACATCAACCTGGTTTTGACTTAGATAATTGAGTCAAAATGAATGGGTAAATTATTTTTTTTGACAAAATTTGTTTTTTTAGTAGTATGATAAATAATATATATTATTTTATTTATTATATTACTGATTAAGTACCGAATTTAGTAAAGTTTTAATAGTTTAATATATTTTTTTCCTTAAAAATCTTCACATTTGATTCATTTAAAAAATATTTGATATGAAGGATTGTAAAAATAAAATTACTAGATTTTACGTTAAAACTTTGATATAAATATATATAATTTTACATTAGTACTTTTAATTGTTAACTTAGTTTGGTTTTTTATTTAATTTATGATGTTAATTAAATATTTAAGTTAAATATCTTAATATTCAATTAAATTTTAAATAAATATATATTTTACGTGAATATATGAATAATTTTATATATATTTAATTAAATACATATTTAACTCAACTCGAATAGACTTAAAAGATCGAAGATTGATTAAAATTGAAAATTAGTATATTTGATATTGACTCAAACCAAATTCTGTTTGATCCGATACTGACGTAACCTAAAATTCAATTGATTTGATATTGATATGACCTGATACTCGATTCGAAATTATATAAACCCAATCTAAATATGATTCAAACCTGATTCAAATGCGGCCCGAATAGAATAATCTGAAAAGACAATTATACCCTTAATTAGAACCGCATGACACTATAAAAGAGGAAGAAAAAGGAACCTATCGCTAGGGGTGAGCAAAACTCAACTCGACTCGAATCGAGGTGAAAAACTCGACTCGAAATTTTATAAACTCGAATCAACTCGAAAAATTTTCAAATTAAGTTCATGTTGAAAAATGAAAATCGAATAACTCGAATAACGCGAAATTTTTAATAATTATAGAGGCTAATTGCATATTTAACTCATGTAGTTTTATTTTCAGTCCCTTCTTTTTTTTCTTTTATATTTTGATTTTTTTATAATTTAGTCACGTTCTAAATTTATTTTTTTAATTTATTTAATAATTTTTTTTGTATATTTTATATTATGCTTTTTTTTTAATATTTATAATTAATTTATCACTATTCTAGTTTTAGTCTTACCTAAATAAGAAGGAAGTTAGTAATAAAACTTGTAATTTAATAAAATGACATATTCATAATATTTGATTGATGATAATAATAATTTAAAATATTTTTTTTATATATGTAAAAAATAATATAAAAAAATATGTATATAAATATAAAGAGAAAACCGTTTAAATTATAATCAAACTATATTATAGTATTATAAATAGTATAATTAAAATTTATAAAAAAAATCGAATCGACTCGAATTCGTTAAAATCGAATCGAATTGAAAAAATTTCAAAAAGAGTTTAAATTGAAAAAATATGATGATTTAACTCGAATAACTCAAAAATTTTTGACTGGACTCGCTCGAATGCCGAACCCTACCTACCACAGTGAAGTAGAAACCAGGACAAATATCACTGTCCCACGTTCTTCTTTTTTTCTCACATTTCTCTCGCTCTCGAAGACCGTTCACCGGGAACCTCGCCGGAACCTGTCAATCGCTGATTTCTCCGAAGGATCAAATCACGATGAGCCCCGGCGAACTTCTCAGCATAGAGCCTCAAGAGCTCCAGTTCCCCTGTAAGCATCTTAAAGTTTCGCTCTGCCCTCCAGATCCATATCTTTCATCGTTTTGAGTTTGAATTTTCGAGTTCGTCCAACTGTTTTCTAATTCGAAGACGTTTATTGTCTCTGAATTAGTTGAATTGAGAAAGCAGATCTCATGTTCCCTAAACTTGTTCAACAAGACCGATAATTATGTGGTTTTTAAGGTATTTGTTACTTCTCGAAATTATTCTGGATTTTGTGCTAACAAAAGAAGGCTTTGATTCAGTTTTCTCTCTGTGTGTGTTTTCATATTTTTGCAGGTCAAAACGACAAATCCAAAGAAGTACTGTGTGAGGCCAAATACTGGAGTTGTGCAACCTAGGTCTACGTGTAACATTATTGGTATCTGTCTTGCACAGAATTTGAACTTAGATATCATTATTTTAGTTGATCATGGCTGATGTCGAACTTAGTAGTTTATTTTTGTTCTCTTGTTGTGTTAATTTATTGCAACTGTTTGCTTTATTTTCACATTATAAGTGCTTCTGATCGTTCTAACTTATTGGTCTATTTAATGAATCAGTTACAATGCAATCTCAAAAGGAAGCACCTCCCGATATGCAATGTAAAGACAAGTTTTTACTTCAGAGTGTGGTTACTAGCCCCGGAGCTACCACAAAGGATATAACTCCAGAGATGGTATCTATAGGAACTCTACTGAAGCTGATTTGAAACTGGAGTTTTTTTTTTTAATATAATGTTTGCTTTTGAACGTGTTAGTTTAATAAGGAATCCGGGCATCATGTTGAAGAGTGCAAGTTGAGGGTTGTTTATGTTGCTCCTCCTCGGCCTCCTTCCCCTGTTCGAGAAGGATCTGAGGAAGGCTCTTCACCTAGGGCTTCAGTCTCGGACAATGGTAGCTTTAATGCAGCAGAGCTTTCATCCGTGAGTATTGCTTGATTTTGTTTGACATTGAATAGGGTTTTAGTGTTGATCAATGTGTTCTTTTCAAATATTAATGAGTTGTGTTGCGGTTGTATGATTGGGCCTGCAGGTGTCAAGAGCTCATGTTGAGAGGCATGAAACACAAGACAACTCATCCAATGTAACTTCTCTCTCCATCTCTTACACTTTTATTTGCACTTGTAGTCTGGTTTTGGAATTTTATGGTCCCTTAAAAGGATTGTTGACAGGTTCCATCTAAGCTGATGAAGTGAATGAGATTCATGATAGCTGTTTTCTGTAGTTGCACATGGTTGACGTTTTTCATTTGCATAACTGGCATGATTTAGGAATATTGTGTGATTAGTTTTTCGAGTAATAAGTTGAAGGATGCATTGATGATACTGGTAATAATTCTTGCATTATGCATATTTTGGTGGAAATTTTATTGACTTAACTCTATTCTCTATATCACCTATCATCAAACATGATTCAACTGACCTTATTGATTTTGAATGTTAATTTACATGGTAGTTTATCATCGTCATGTAATGGCTATGGGGTTCATTTCTTTTCTCTTGGAGGGATATTTTGCTTTTTAAGTTCAAATCTTTAGTTGTCAGTATCTTCTTTTGAGATGGACTGTCAGTTAGTGTAAATTTTTAATGAAAATTACCAACTAAGCAATGAGCATTCTCAATATTATGCCTTGAAGAGGACTTGAACCTGCACGCTCTTTAGCATGAGATTTTGATGTATCAGCATGTATTTGCAAGCTATACTTGGTGTGAAAAGAGCAATATTAACATACCCTTGTTTAAGACATTTCTCTTCTTGTTTATCCTTCTTGTAGAGTTGTAGTTCATATTGTTTGGAATTTTGTACTTGTTTTAAAGCACTTGGAGTGGATATAATCTTTCACTTTTTTTCTGTGCTGGTGGTAATTAACCAGAACTTCACTTAGATTTCTAAAAACAACACTTCTTATCACACGCCCAGCATTTGGGTATTGGATCCGAAGCCGGATACACTAATTCCCATGAATGAATGCCTCCTCCAGTTAAGAAGAAGCTTGCTCATTTAAGCTGAATACTTATGCTGAATCCACCTTTTAAAATTCAGCTATTATGCTATGTTTGGTAGGAGTCTTGTTGTTTCCTTATGTTACATGAGTTAGCAGTAAACTTACTCCACTTGGTAATTTTTAGCCACTAACATGACTTAGATTGAAGAAAGAGAATATATAAATATTGCTTATTTTGAATAGGTATTGTTTTTTACTTGGGTTTTACTCATCTTTCTAATTTCTAGAATGTATTTGTCTTAATTCCTATTTATGTTATAACTAATTATTTTATTACTCATGTAATAATTAAAGTAAGAGTTTTATTTATGTTATTACTTATGTACCTAACATGGCTTTAGTGTTGTCTTTTTAAATGCATTTGACATGAGACAAATGTATGGATGTAACATGGCTCACTTCAAATATGGCATTATCACCTTGTGAGGTCTTATATGATATATCTTTTATCATTGTGCTCTTGTTGATGCTTCTTTTTCATGATTTGATATGAATAATATGATAATAATCTAACTGAAATGTTTTAAAAGAATGGCTGGCTAATAGTGGCAATGTTCCTTTTTCCTCTATTACTGAAGTTATTCTAAAAGTCGCAATTATCTGAAAGGACAAGAATGCCTTAAAAACATTGATGTTTTGCTGTGGCTTTTTTATTCAGAAGAATAATTTAATTGCAGGTGAGGTCTCTCATTTCCAAGCTAACTGAGGAGAAAAACTCTGCCATTCAGCAAAATAACAAGCTTCAGCAAGAACTGGTAAGTCGATCCCTATTTTCTTAGAGTTTCTGGCAGTTCACTTTGGAATTAAATCTTCGAGGTCCTCAACTAGCAACAAGATGGTTAATGGAATTAAGGACCAATTGCTACTTGACTAGTTATATAAGTGCATCTCCATTCATCCACAATCTTAATCAAATAAATTTCCTCTGCGGGCATTGTCCTCTTGTCGATAACATATCATTGTCTTTTTTTATTGAAACCGAGAATGACAATTTAAAAAGAAATGGCATCTAAAAAAGGAATAATACTATACACAAATGCTGTCATTATGCTAATTACTTTACTGTTTTCACATTGAAATTCGATTAGCAGGAACTCTTGAGACATGAATCCAAAAGAAATCAGGGTGGTATTGCCTTCATGTATGTATTTCTTGTCGTTTTGATTGGCATCATTGTGGGATACCTATTGAAAAGAACATGACCCTCGTCGGAAAGGTATGTGGTAGCTTCTTCTGTTGAATGTTGTTTTACTTATTGTCCCGTATGGTATACTTGCCATAAAAAGTTCGAAGTGTGAACATGTCGGGGCATTGTTTGTTCACTGTATTACCGTGCATTAAGAGTAGGGTAGGATATTTGATATTTCAACCGGGAATTACTGGAATTCATAATTGTTTGGCCAACACATATGTTTAGGAGAAAATTAACTCTCTCTTGCTGATGTTATTGTTAAATTCTAGGGGGGTGGGGGGTTGTTCATGCCATTTGCCGGATCGACTACAAGTCATTTGCTTTCCTTTAGTTTTGTATTTATCGATTATTATTTGATACACTAGCTGTGGAGTAGTAGAGTTATAATGTTAGCACTAGATTGAGGTGTAAATTGTTTGTCTTTTTATTATGGCTCTATTGGTTCCCCACTTTAAAATAGTAGGTTTAGAGTTTAGGGTTCAAGATTACGGGTTGCGGTTAGAATTTAGAGAATAAGGGGTAGGATGTATTTTTTAAGGTATAGGGTTTAGGATGTGAAAATTAGGATTAAGGTTTAAAATTTAATTTTTAAGAGTTTTTTAATAGGGATGTAGGGATTTCTACCCCTAGATTGATAACTAGGGAAGTATATGTTTTAATAAAATACAGTCTTAATGCATAAACACCATTAAACCATATAACCATCTTTCGAATTAGGCGTTTAAAAATATTATTTTGCTTCACTATAATGATAAATTATGTAATTAAATAATTTTTTTACAAAGCCTACTACTTCTACCTAGACGTGTAAGGGGAGATTTTAGACAGAGAGATGTTCTTGTTGGTCTTGAATCTAAGACTTAAAAGGAAGTGATGGGAGCAGGTGAGTAGTTCGATCTTGTTCTAATTAAACAAAGGTAAACAACCCATTTTCACAAAAAGTGAAAGTTAATATCAATGTTGACAAAATGACTTATTATTTTTTTGATAAATTTTAGTTCTATTTAAAGTGAACAAATATGAGCAACTTAATATCCATCAAGTGTACTTGTTCAAACTTGTTAATTAGGAACAGTACAAACCACTTTATTTTCTTAAATTTTTGTGAATTTTAATAAATAAACATAAAACAAATATTAATATCGATAACCCAAAACAATTATTGATTTGGATAGCCCACTTTGAGGGGGGAAATATTACAAAAGAATGAACAGAAACACCCAAATACTACGAGAAATTATATCATAGGTAAGTCTCACCACGTGTTCATAAGACCAACTATTAAAAATCATCCATATCACCATATTTTATCATATTTTTTAAGAAAAAAAATTGTGTTTAAAATGAATTAACAATAAATATGAGTGAAGATTTATTTTGAAAAATATATGACATGAAAAAAATGGTATGGGTGATTTTTAGTGGTTGGTCTCAAGGATAACGTGGTGGGACTTACAAATGATATAGTTTCTTCAATACTACGTATGATACAGGTTTGTGAGAAGAAAATTTGGGTGCAGTAGTAAAGGATAATATAATTTATCTAGATGATCTGGGTTCAAATATCATATGTATATAATGTATGTGTATTATTAAAGGTTAAAAAAAATTAAATATATATTAACTTATAATCACATCAACATATTAAAAAAAATAACTTTCAATAATACCTTTCTGTTATAGGATAACATTTTTCGTGAGAATATAGAGTTCAGAGAATCCAGTTGTGAGAATTTATCCTAAATTTTAATTCAGTATCTAAAAAATAAATTTACAATTCTAATTTATTAAACCATTACCAAATATAATCACAAATATGCTTTGTTAAAATAAAATAATCAAAATAAAGGAAAATAGAAATTTGCTATTTTAAACTTTTTATCAAATTTTTAGTAACGTAATTAACATTATTATTAAGAAATGATTTTCATGATTTAAGGAAAAATTAAGTCAAATGTTTTTTTGTTCTTTCAAAAATTGATTATTAACTCAATATAACATCTTGAAAATATTAATCCAAAATAAAATTTTAAATTACAAGAAAGTGTAATATTAAGGTATTTGGAGGACACGTTGTAATTACAACATTATAATTATTAGGGTATTAATTACACTTTTCCGCAATAACCAATCGATTAGTCCAGTGAAGGAGGTGTTAAGTCTTTAGTAAGATTAGAATTATGATGTTGAGAATAAAAAATTGGATTGAATTAGGTGATCAATAAATCGAATACTAAGAGTTAAAGAACGTAACGGTAGAGAAATTATATCATGTGTCATTCTTACTACGTCATCTATGAGACCAAATAATCAAATGCATTTATTTAATTAATTCTTCACCTCATTGTTTTTACCAAGTAAATCTTCACTAATATTTATTTAAATTAAATTAAAAAAAATTATCAAATGAAGATTCACTAGATAAAAAAATAAAATAAAAAATTAATTAATTAAATATATTTGATTGATTCTTCTCATAAATGACGTGATGAGAATGATTATGATATAATTTATCGTGGTGGAGAAATTATATCATGGGCTCGACCTACCACGTCAGCCGTGGTCCCATCCAATAATAACCACCTGTAAAACTAAATTTGATTTTGATATAACAATTAAATAGAAGGACTATTCTTTGAAATAATTTTAAGTCCCTAAGTCAATATTTTTGGTTTCAAGTCAAACAAAGATTTTAAAAGAAAATTCTAAGTGTTTTTGCACGACGGTATCGAACCATGGTTCGATACCCCTGGATTTTCAAAGCCATGTTCTATTGTTCAAGAACAGGTATCGAACTACTATTCGAAACAAGGAGCTCACTGTCAGCCTCTGTTTCGAAGCACGGTTCGATACCCTTAGATTTTCAAAGTCATGTTCTTGTGTTCAAGAACATGTATCGAACTACTATTCGAAACAAGGAGCTCACTGCCAGCCTCTGTTTCGAAGCATGATTCGAAGCATTTCGTGCATTTTTTAAAGTATTTTAAAATCAATTATCGAACTATGGTTCGGTACCACCCTTAATCCCAACGACTATTTTTGCATTAAATGTTTTGACCGTTGGTGGTAGTTAATTCTTTGATTGGTGGTTAGTCTGTTCCGAAGCATGGTTTGATACCAACCTTCACAGTTTCAAAAAGGTATCGAAGCATGGTTCGATACTCCTTGGTTTAATGCACAACGGCTCTTTCTATTCTTGGTTTGTTTCGAAACAGGTTGTACGTGTTTCGATACCGCCTGTTGCAGAGTGCATTTATGATGGGAAGATGAAGTCTAAACGACCATATTTATGTTCCCAACAACCACAACAGATAAAAATCAATGAGATGGTATAAAATGAAGTAATTTCAACAGCATTAAGGACTATTGAACCTCAATCAACATCCAAGCACACAAATCCAACTCAAAGTACTTCATTGCATATCTTAACCTCCCAACTTGTGTATTTCACTTTGATCAGTTGTAATTTAAGTTTGGGGAGAGTTTGTTTGTATTTGGGGCTATTATTTCTTGTAAGAGAATTCTTCTTAGCCAAACCAAATCTCTTGTAACACCTTGTGAGGTCTAAATCAATTTTGGGTAGAAAATTAATTTGCTTGTAAAGGTTATCCCTTGAACCTAGAAAAAGGTTGAATTCAATAGTGAATTGGTTTCAAAATTCTTAGTGGGAGCTAAGGTAGTGGATGTAGAGCTTGTTCGAAACTTTAACCACTATAAATCATTGTGTTCCTTATTTCTCAAATTATACCGAAAATCTTCTACCAAATTTTTAATATCCAATTCACCCCCCTCTTGGTCATTATTCAACATCGATCAACTCAACAATTGGTATCAGAGCTAGATCTTTGAAGGGATTTACCTCCATCAAAGAAGATCCAAGGGTTGTTGATCATCTCTACAACACGAATCTAATGGCCTCCACTTCCGGTTCGTGGAACGAGTCTCACTCCATCACCAAGCCACCCTTCTTCATTGGGGACAACTATTCTTATTGGAAGAATAGGATGAGGCTATTCATCAACTCCAATGATTATGTCCTTTGGGATATAATCGAGGATGAACCCTCTATCCCTATGAAGCAAGAAGGAAATCGGCAAGTGCCAAAAAAAGGAACGAGATGACCGATGAAGAAAGAGGGAGAATGTCCACAAATGATAAAGCTCTTCACATTCTCTTTTGTGCTTTAGGCCCCGACATCTACTCCAAGATGTCTTCATGTACAAGTGCTAAAGAAGTTTGGGATTCCTTGGAGATAACTTATGAGGGCACCAACGATGTGAAGGAAATAAAGATTAGTCTTCTCAATTTAAACTATGAAAATTTCAAGATGGAGCCGGATGAAGACATCACCAAAATATTCGATAGATTTTCCGTGATTGTCAATGGTCTCAAGGGTTTTGGTGAGATTATTCCGGAAGAGAAGCTCGTGAGGAAACTTATATACTCTCTTCCCGAGTCTTGGGATAGCAAAAGGACGACTATCATTGAAGCCAAGGACTTGAAGACTCTAAAGCTAGATGCTCTTGTGGGATCTCTTCTTACCCATGAGATCATGAAGAAAGGAAGAGAAGAAGAGAAAAAGAAAGAAGAGGTAAAGATGGAAAAGAGGGAAGTAGAGAGAAAGAAGTAAGGGATTGCTCTTAAAGCTTCATTGTCACAAGAAGAAGTGGACCCTAGTGAAGAAGAAGAGCTAGAGGAATTGGCCATGGTGGCCAAAAGATTCACAAGGCTCATGAGGGCAAATAAGAATCGAAGATTCCAACGAAAGAGGGACTTCAAAGCAAAGAGCAAAGAAGAGGAGAAAGATCAAATTATTTACTATGAATGCAAGAAGCCCGGTTACATTAGGACCGATTGTCCTCTATACAAAAGGAAGGGCTTTGATAAGAAGAAGAAACAAAAAGCTCATGTTGCCACTTGGAGTGATGAGGAGTCATCATCCGATGAGGACAATGAGGTGGCCAACTTGTGTCTCATGGCTCTTGATGAGCCTAAGATAACCCTTGAACCATCTTGTAATGATTTATCTTATGATGAACTTTATGATGTTTATGATGAACTACAAGATGTGTATGATGAGTTGGTTTTAAAATTCAAAGAATCTATTTTGAAAAGCAAGAAAACCATTTCCGATTTAGAAATGAAAAATGATTCTTTGACTAAAACGATTTTGGATTTGGAAGAAAAGGTTGTTGATTTAAATGATGATTTAAAAATTTTTCAAAAAAAAAATGTTGATTTAAACAACCTTATTTTAAGCTTGAGTGAAAATCACCACAAGGTGGTGAATGAACTTAAAGAACAAATTAAGGTGGTTGGGAGTTCAACCTTTAAAAAAGGAAGCTCTTCAAAACCCAACCATGTCAAAAGGAATTTTCAAAACCACAAACAAAAAGGTTTTCAAAGACATTTTAGACATAGAAAAATTAGAAGTGTTTGGGTTCCTAAGGAACTCATTGTTTTTAATAATTTAAATGCCATTGCCTCTTGGATTCCTAAGGGAACCAAGCTTTTAGGGACTAACTTTCATGGACCCAAAATGATTTGGGTACCAAAAGTGAAAAACTAAATTTTTGTTTGTAGGTTGAACATTGCTTCAAGGTCAAAGCTTCAAGTCAAAATATGTGGTACCTTGATAGTGGATGCTCAAGGCATATGACTGGAGACAAGGGACGATTTAAGGAGTTAGAGCTCAAAAAGGATGGAGTAGTGACATTTGGTGACAACTCCAAAGGCCAAATTGAGGGTATTGGCTCTATTGGTAATCACTCCTCTATTCTTATTGAAAATATCTTACTTGTTAATGGTCTTAAGCATAATTTGTTGAGCATTAGTCAATTGTGTGATAAAGGTTTCTATGTTTCATTTGACAAAAGTGGTTGCAAAATTATTGACATAGAATCCAATAGAACAATGCTCATAGGTCATCACATAGGAAATATCTACATGGTGCATCTAGATGACATAAACTTATCTCATGCATGCTTAGTTTCTAGTGATGAAAATGATGCATGGTTATGACATAGGAAACTTGGTCATGCTAGCATAAGTGTTTTAGAGAAACTTGCCTCCCAAAATCTAGTTAGAGGTTTACCTAAGCTCAAATTTTTATTGGATAAAATTTGTGATGCATGTGCTAAGGGTAAACAAAAGAGAGTTTCTTTTAAGTCCATTAATGATGTTTCAACTAGTAGATTATTACAATTGATCCATATGGATCTTTTTGGACCTATTAGGACTACTAGCTTGGGTGAAAAATCATATGCTTTTGTTATTGTTGATGATTACTCTAGATATACTTGGGTTCTATTTTTAATCTCTAAAGATGAAGCCTTAGAAAAATTCATCATATTTTCAAACATTTCTCAAAATGATCTTGATGAAAGAATTTCTCATATGAGAAGTGATCATGGAACCAAATTTCAAAATTTAGGTTTTGAAAATTTTTGTAATAAAAATGGTATTAGCCACAATTTTTCAGCTCCCCGCACTCCTCAACAAAATAGGGTAGTTGAGAGGAAAAATAGAACTTTAGAGGAAATGGCTAGAACCATGCTTTGTGAAAACAATTTACCTAAGTACTTTTGGGCGGAAGTCACAAACACTTCTTACATCATAAATCGAGTAATGATTAGGCCTATTTTAAAGAAAACTCCTTACGAGATTTTAAAATCTAAAATGCCTAACATTAGCTATTTTCACCCTTTTGGGTGCAAGTGTTTTGTTTTGAACAATGGAAAAGATAATTTAGGTAAATTTGATGCAAAAAGTGATGAAGCTATTTTCCTTGGTTACTCTTTAAATTCTAAGGCTTATAGAGTTTTCAACAAAAGAACCTTAGTTGTAGAGGAATCTATTCATGTAGTTTTCGATGATAACCTCCTTCCTAGGAAGGATTCTTGTGATGATGATGATGTAAGAATCATTGAAACCATTGGTGATGGACAAGCATCAAAGGTGGATGGGATTCCAAGCAATGAGGAAGCACAAGATCCTCCAATAGAAGCTCTAGGAAATGTAAAACTTGAAGAAAAGGAAGTGAGCTACCCAAGGGAGTTCAACTATGTCAAAAGTGGTGAAATCTTGGGTGATCCATCCAAGAGGGTAAGTACTCGTTCTTCTCTTAGATTAATGAATCATATTGTATTTATCTCATGCATAGAGCCTAAAAGTATCAAAGAAGCTTTAGGTGATGATTATTGGATTTTGGTTATGCAAGAAGAGTTAAATCAATTTGAGAGAAGTAATGTATGGATATTAGTTGATAGGCCTAGTAATAAGTCTACTATAGGAACTAAATGGGTCTTTAGAAACAAACTAGATGAGAATGGTAACATTGTAAGAAATAAAGCTAGATTAGTAGCTCAAGGTTACACTCAAGAGAAAGAAATAGATTTCGATGAAACCTATGCACCCGTAGCTAGAATGGAAGCCATTAGGATGCTACTTGCATTTGCATGTTATCATGATTTCAAGCTTTTTCAAATGGATGTCAAAAGTGCTTTCTTAAATGATTTTATAAATGAAGAATTATATGTTGAACAACCACCGGGTTTTGAAGACTCAAAATTTCCAAACCATGTTTTTAAATTAACAAAAGTTTTATATGGTTTGAAACAAGCTCCTAGAGCTTGGTATGAAAGGCTTTCAAACTTTCTAATTGAAAAAGGTTTTGAAAAAGGGAAGGTGGATACTACACTTTTTATAAAAAGGTTTAAAAATGACATCTTAGTAGTTTAAATTTATGTTGATGATATTATTTTTGGATCTACTAATGAGTGTTACTGTCAAGAATTTTCTAAGCTAATGCAAGGTGAATTCGAGATGAGCATGATGGGGGAGCTCTCATTCTTTTGGGGACTCCAAATTAAGCAAAGGAAGGATGACACCTTCATCAATCAAGCAAAATACATCAAGGATATACTCAAAAAGTTCGGCTTGGAGAATGTGAAACCTCAAGCCACTCCAATGAGCTCATCTATTAAGCTTGACAAGGATGAAGGAGGTAAGTGTGTTGATTCTAAATTGTATAGATCCATGATAGGTTCTTTGCTTTACCTTACCGCAAGTAGACCGGATATTATGTTTAGTGTTTGCTTGTGTGCTAGGTTTCAAGCTAGTCCTAGAAAATCACATCTAGTTGCCATTAAGAGAATCTTTAGATATCTAAGAGACACCCCTTGTTTAGGTCTTTGGTATCCTAAAGTCTCATCCTTTGATCTTCATGCCTATTCGGATGTGGATTATGGTGGTTGTAAGATCAATAGGAAAAGTACTTCCGGAATTTGTCAATTCCTAGGTAGTATGCTCATATCTTGGTTCTCAAAGAAACAAAATAGTGTAGCTCTCTCTACCACCGAAGCGGAATACATATCCTTAGGGAGTTGTTGTGCTCAAGTTTTATGGATGAAGCAACAACTCTTAGATTATGGCATTAAGGTAGACACCATACCTCTTAAGTGTGATAATACTAGTGCCATATGTCTTACCAAAAACCCCATTCAACACTCTAGAACTAAGTACATAGAAATTAGACACCACTTCATTAGAGATCATGTGTCTAAAAATGATGTTGTTTTAGAGTTTGTTGACACCTTAAACCAATTAGCGGACATTTTTACGAAACCTTTGGATAAGGAGCATTTTTGGACCCTTAGGAGAGAGTTAGGTCTAACTAGCCTACCTTGACCTCTTAAGTGTTATTTTTTTTTTGCATTTTTGCTTGAATATTGATTGACATCATGCTTATGTTTTTCTTCGTATCTTGATGTCTCCATGCATTTTGCTAGGGGGAGTATGAACTTATTCATGCATTTTAATCATGTCATAACATCATATGCATGCTTTTAGGAGCTTTAAAAACTCATCTCTAGTACTTTTAGAAGCCTAAATGCAAAGCTTTCCTCGGTGGTATCGAACATGTTTCGATACCCGTTCATCATCTCATCTGGGAAGTGTTTAGGAAGAACAGGTATCGAACGATGCTTCGATACTGGCATCGAAATAAGTCTGTTTCGATACCTGGTTCGAAACACGCGATGGCAGTTTGGTTTAAAACACCCAAAACCTAATTCTAATCACATTAAAACACTTCCAAACTTAAAACATCAAACCTTAGCCGGCCCTCTCTTTATAATCCCCTCGAATCCGCCTCTCTTAACACATAATCTTCACGTTTTCTTTGAGGGATTTTAATCTACGCATCAAAGACTACATCATATCAACAAATGGTTCTTAACAATCACTTGATTCATCTTAATCTACACTCAAGGTATATTTTCGAAAAACCTTATTTTTGTTTGGATTTAGATTGTTAAAAATTAGATTTTGAATATATTTCAATTGTCTATTGTATGGGTTTTAATAATCCTACAAAAATTTTTTAAAAAAAAATCCGATTTTTTTCAATCGAATATAAATCCTTTTCGTATTTTTTTTTGGTTTTTTAATTTTTGATAAAATTTTCAAGTACCTTGAATTGTTAGATTACTTCATAGGATTGAATTTGATTATATAGCATACATGTTTTATCAAACTAATCAAATAGTTTTGTGAAATATCTAGATTATGGCACCGAAGAAACGCTCTCGTACCGAGGCTGGTTCTTCATTACGTTCTACTCGTGTTGATATCCAAGAAGTCTTTACACGATGCTTAGATACACCTCAACGGGTCAACCAATTCAACCTCTTTCGCCATATCCCTCTTAAACAAGAACGTAGGGTCGATGTCCAATTCATGAACTCCATCAAGTTCTAATTTAAATATTACAATCTTCTTGTTCAATGGAAGTTCTTGCAATTTCTTACCCACTTTGGTAAATTTTTTCCTACTCTCGTCCTAATTTTTTACACTAATGCCTCATGCCTTTTTGATCATATGGACGAAACCAAAGTTGTAGCCATCGAGTCTTTTCTTATGGGAAAACTCTTTCAAATCGATGTCTCGACCCTTGAGGAGGTTTTTGGCCTTGAGGATGAGGGTGAAACCGATGAGGAAGCTCTAGGCCAATTTACCGGAGCCGCATCTTCTCTTGACGTACATGATCGTTTTTTTCATCTTATCATCTCGTGGTGGATTCGTCCATCCAATGGTAAGTATTCTCGTATACGTCTAGTAGATAGTTTTTGGTTAAAATGTTTTCGTCAACGTGTTAGATCAAATCTCGCCCAAATTGTCTTCTCCGAAATTGTTTGGCATGTTAAAAACTGAGCCACCCCTCTTGTCCAATCTTTTCCTTATGCATGTATTCTAAGTTCCATATTCCTGCATTTGCGAATTGATTGTTCTTTAGACCGGATAAGTTCTTTGAAAGAACTCATTGGTGAGACTTCTCTTCACCGTGCCCATTTTGTTTATTCCAGTAACGGTGAATGGTCTCGTGGTGCTCCTCCTCCTCCTCCTCCTTCTCCTCCCATTGATCCCCAGCCTATTCATCAAGTTGCTCCGAGTGTTGACATGATGGCTTTTCTTACCACTAGGTTCAATAACTTGGATGCTCAGCTTGAATCCATTAACACTCAATTTGGTACTTTGAATAACAACTTTGGTTCATTGAGTGCTCGCATGGATTATATGGATGGTCGTCTTGACTCTATGTCCACTCAATTTCAATCTAGTTTTGACTTTATGAATACTAGATTGACGGGACTAGAGACTCAAGGTCATACCTTGCGTATCTCTATTGAAGCCCTTCGGTATACTCAAGAACTTAACGAGCAAGATACCAATGTTGAGGATGAAGATGACGAGAAAGACGAAGACGAAGAGGACGAAGACGAGGGTGATGATGATGATGAGATGGACGATTAGTGCCCTTCCTTTATGCTTTACTATTTGGCTTTTAGGACTAACTATGTTTTCTTAAGCTTTTGTTGCATTCATAATTAGACTATATGCACCTATTATTATTTCCTTTTTAATTTTTTTTACTTTGTTGGATTTGGATTTTTAATATTTAATGCTATGGATTGTGTTTATGAATTTTTCTCCTTAATGTCTTATGTTTCTTTATAGTTCATTGATTTTGATCTAACAAAAAGGGGAGAGAATTTTTTATGCTTTTAAGTTTAGGATAACCACCATATTTAATGTATTTAAAAATCGCGCACATATTAAGGGGGAGTCTTTAAAAGTTTTCAAAGTGTTTTTAAATCCAAAAATTTTGACTTAAACTTAAAAATCTTTAAATGGTTTTGTTATATCAAAAAGGGGGAAATTGTAAAACTAAATTTGATTTGATATAACAATTAAATAGAAGGACTATTCTTTGAAATAATTTTAAGTCCCTAAGTCAATATTTTTGGTTTCAAGTCAAACAAAGATTTTAAAAGAAAATTCTAAGTGTTTTTGCATGACGGTATCGAACCATGGTTCGGTACCCCTGGATTTTCAAAGCCATGTTCTATTGTTCAAAAATAGGTATCGAACTACTATTCGAAACAAGGAGCTCACTGTCAGCCTCTGTTTCGAAGCACGGTTCGATACCCTTAGATTTTCAAAGTCATGTTCTTGTGTTCAAGAACATGTATCGAACCACTATTCGAAACAAGGAGCTCACTGCCAACCTCTGTTTTGAAGCATGGTTCGAAGCATTTCATGCATTTTTTTAAGTATTTTAAAATCAATTATCGAACTATGGTTCGGTACCACCCTTAATCCCATTGGCTATTTTTGCATTAAATGTTTTAACCGTTGGTGGCAGTTAATTCTTTGATCGGTGGTTAGCCTGTTCCGAAGCATGGTTCGATACCAACCTTCACAGTTTCAAAAAGGTATCGAAGCATGGTTTGATACCCCTTGGTTTAATGCACAACAGCTCTTTCTATTCTTGTTCTGTTTCGAAACAGGTTGTATGTGTTTCGATACCGCCTGCTGCAGAGTGCATTTATGATGGGAAGATGAAGTCTAAACGGCCATATTTATGTTCCCAACAACCACAACGGATAAAAATCAATGAGATGGTATAAAATGAAGTAATTTCAACAGCATTAAGGACTATTGAACCTCAAGCAACATCCAAGCACACAAATCCAACTCAAAGTACTTCATTGCATATCTTAGCCTCCCAACTTGTGTATTTCACTTTGATCAGTTGTAATTTAAGTTTGGGGAGAGTTTGTTTGTATTTGGGGCTATTATTTCTTGTGAGAGAATTCTTCTTAGCCAAACCAAATCTCTTGTAACACCTTGTGAGGTCTAAATCAATTTTGGGTAGAAAATTGATTTGCTTGTAAAGGTTATCCCTTGAACCTAGAAAAAGGTTGAATTCAATAGTGAATTGGTTTCAAAATCCTTAGTGGGAGCTAAGGTAGTGGATGTAGAGCTTGTTCGAAGCTTGAACCACTATAAATCATTGTGTTCCTTATTTCTCAAATTATACCGAAAATCTCCTACCAAATTTTTAATATCCAATTCACCCCCCTCTTGGTCATTATTCAACATCGATCAACTTAACAACACCCACTTCACCACTAATCTCCAACTCACTTTTTTCCAACCAATGAATCTTCACTCATAATTTTTATGTCATTTTAAAAATATAATTTCTAGAAATTATATTAATTACATAGTTGATTAGTAACAGAATGAGTAATTTTCATTGGCTAGGGACCACGACTGACGTGGTAGGTCGGGCCTATGATATAATCTCTCATCGTGGTGGGTTATTCAATTCACTATCAAGACAAATTATAACAATTACTAAAAATATTATAAATTGTATGCATGAAAAATACTCTAAATAAATTTAATGGAAAGAAAAAAAACTATTATCCGGTAAAAGAAACTATCTATAAAACTATATGTTTTGATATAATAATTGAAAAATAGTTTTGGATTAAGTTAAAAAGAATATAAAAATTATGTAAAGTCCAAACAACTTAAAAATATGTTTGAAATGATTTCATAGACTTTTAACATGATTTAAAATGTTTTTTAAATGGCCAAAATATCATTTTTATAAGGCCCGTATTTATACATCATTGTTCCATATCGATACGTGTGAGTAAAACTGTTTTTCAGAAACAAAACCATGCAATGGTATTTATATCATTATCTTTGATATCGATATCCTAGTATGGATACCATTATCTTTTGTATCGATATCACTTATGTTTTTCTCCAACGGCTCTTTCCAGTTTTGATCGGTATCGATACTCTTTTACGGGTATCGATACCCTAGTATTGATACCATTATCTTTGGTATCGAACCCCAGTATTGATACTCCTATCTTGGTATCAATATCGCTTATTTTTTTTCAATGACTCTTTTCATTTATGATCGACATCGATATTCCTTTACGAGTATCGATACCATATGCTGCAGAAAATGCAGATTTGCTTGAAAATTGATCCCCAACGACTCTAAATCAATCCCAACAATCACCAACGGCTAGAAGCTCATTTAGGCTGGTAAAAGACTAATGCTTCAATTGTAACAACAATATGATCAAAGAATTGTCTTAGCGCTTAATTCTTTCATTCCTTGTATAAAAAATACTTGTGAGTTTAATTGTTAATGTATGCTCAAGTGTATTAGATTTGGGTGAATGCTTAGAGTGCAAACAATCAGCCTTGTTAGAAGGATTACTAGTTTGCTAAATTTCTTTTGTTGAGAGGATTTTCAAAGTTCGGTTTATGAACTTTGGATGTTAGATTCGGAGCATTAAATCTAGGTTGTAAGGTTAGCTCATTGTCCTCAAAAGGAACAAATTCTTAATGAATTTAGGAAATCTTTAGTGAGAAGCTAAGGTAATTGATGTAGGATTTAATTAGAAATTCGAACCACTCTAAAATTCTTATGTCAATTGTTCTATTTTCTTGCTTCCACCAAATTACACCCAAATAACTTCTTCTCTACACTAGGCAGTAAAATCGGTTAGTGCATCTAGTCTAATACCATCATTGTAAATTTGAAAAAAAAAATTAAATATTTTTTTTTATTTAACTCAAATTTTATAAACTTATCGCAAAAATATTTAAATAAATTTTAAGTTATAAATAGAATTTATAAACTCAACTAACTAAAAATATTTTAGTTAATTCAACTCGATCAAAGATTCATATCTAATTATCATTATCAACAAATCCAATCATAAAAAATAGTTCTATGGTCCCTTGTGGCAATTTTGTACAAATATTCTCTTTTTAATAATTAATTAAAAAATCCAAATTTGATTATTTAGAAAATGTTCCTTTTTCAAATGTTCAAAAATTCAAATAATTTGAACCGGTTAGATTTAAATTTTATAAATTTAATTAAAAAATTAACTATTAAAATAAAACTAAACTAATTTAAAAAAATTAAACTCAATTTAATCAAGTGTTCACACCTTATCACTACAACAATTTGACCATCCTTAACTTTTAGTACAATTCAACTGATTTAAATGACCTCTTTGACTTCCCCTACCAACCCCTAACCTGCTTCCAAATTATTTCCCATCTAAACTAATTGTAAAAGCCTTGATATGGATGGTTATTGCTTGACTTATAAGCATGTTCACATCTTGTTAGTGGATTCTCTCATATTATATTCGGATCGGTTTAAATTATCGTGATATTTAATCGTATTTACAAACAATAACAAATAAATTGTGATTATTGTGGATCATTGTTTTTTATAATAATAATTTTAAACGTTATCAATACCGTTATATCGTAGCCAATTCGTGGCCGCGATCCTTTATTTGAATCTCTGGAGAAATTATATCATGGGTAAGTCTCATCATGTCATCTGTGAGATCTACCACTAAAAATCACCTATATCATTATTTTTTCCATGTCATATATTTTCAAGATGAATCTTCACTTGAAAAAATTATTTTTAAAATAAATTAACAATAAATATAAGTGAAGATTCACTTTGAAAAATATATGACATGAAAAAATGATGATTTAGATGATTTTTAGTGGTTGGTCTATAAACACGACGTAAAACTTAACCATGATATAATTTCTCGAATCTTTGGTTCAGATTAAAAAAAGATTTTTTTTCAAACTTCATTTTCAAACAAAGAAAGAAAAGAATCACTTATGTCAAACACCCAAACTTTAATCTTACCAAATATTACATGTAAAGGTGATGTTATGAGTCAAATTAACTGAATATTAGATTTAAATAAGATTTTTTTTTGTTTAACTAGTAATTATTTTTTGAGAAATTATTTTATGCATTAATCGTAATTTTTTTTTTTAAAAATAACCTCTAACATTGACATGGGTTCTATCTAGTTTTTAAAATTTTAGTGTAGTGATTAAGGTTTAAAGTTTAAAACGATTTAGAGTTTTTAAAAAGGACATGTTGTAATATTAAGGTTCACTAGTAAGAGCACGAATCATATAGCTTCAATGGTTAAGGGAACGGTTGTTGTTTCTAGAGATCATGAATTCGAGTAAAATAATGTCAATACAGTGCTTGAGCGATCAATGTTTAATGGTCGAGAGTATACTTTATAACAAATACTACTGTAACATTATAGTTGATTAAAAAAAATTCACTGGTAAGAAAAATTGCATTGACGGCCCTGGAATCATCAAACTTATTTTTGAGGTTTATTATATTTTGAGATTATTTTTTTTATATAATTAGAGGTGAGTAAAACTCGAGTTGAAAAAAATTGAACAACTTAATTTGACTCGAGGTAAAAATACTCTACTCGTTTTGACTCGATTTAAAATTTTATAAACTCGAATCAATTTGAACAATTTTCAAATAAAGTTTGAGTTTTAAAATGAAAATTCAAATAACTCGAAATTTTTTAGTAATTAAAGGATTTATTTTTAAGTTCGAGACGAATTTTTCAAATTTTTATAATATATATATACTGATATATAAAATTATAAAGAAATATTGTTACACATAAAGAGATATTTTGAATGAAAGTTTGAATAATAAAATTAGACTCGTCAACTCGAATAACTCAAAAAAAATTTACTTGATTTGACTCAATCGAACGTTCACCCCTATATATAACTATTTGTATTTGATTATTAACCTAATTTATAAATGAAGTTTATTACGAGAACAATCCTTTTAATCTAATTTACTCTATTTATAACACTATAATTAAACTCATAGTGGTTTGTTATTATTGATGCTAAAGGGTTTTGATCTAAGTTTATATGCCTTGTACTGAGTTGAGTGCCACTACAAAGTGTCTGTTAAAAGCATCACAAAGGGACTTGAAAACATACATCAAAAGCTATAAGCATCCACAGACTTTTCCTGGAGGAACTTGGAAAGAATACGATGAAGAAAGGATTATAATTGGGTCACCTTTGTAAAGAAAAATAAAAAATTAATATTTTTTTATTAATCATATGAAATTTTATTTCTATTTATTTAACGGTTTAAATAGATGTTAATTTTAATTGAACCGATTAGAATCATAAAGTAAAAAAAAAAATCTCTTAATAAAGTTTTTAATTATTTTTCATCTATAAGGTTTTGAATTCAGTTTTTCATTAAATCAGAATAACTTCGTGTTAATCGATCCAAACGTCTTTAACGAAATGATAGAATATGATTAATAATCTTCAAAGACAGAGTCAAAATCTAAGATTAGAGGACAAATTATAAATATTTTAAAATAAAAAGAAAATCATAAATAAAATAAAATTTAATATATATAAATAAAAAATTTCTTACTAATTTAAAAATATTTAGGTTTTGTCTCCTAACATTTTAGGTTAGAGATCATCTTAAATCCGTTTTACCTTAAGCTATCGCACTCTATAATCGTTTTAAAAAAATTATTCGAAATATTTCTTATAATTTAAGGAGAAAATATTTTATATACTGGCGGTGAAAATAAAAAATTTCACAAGCACTTTAGTAATAGAGTTTAAATATTTAGCTTAAGGTTACGAGTTTATATTTAGGCATAAAGATAAAATTAATCCTTAACATTTATAATTTTTATGATTTTGGTCCTCATTTTTTTTGGATAAATTTAACCCTTAACCTATGTCTTTTTAACAAATAACTTATTTTTTAACTAATATAATGATTAGACCGTTAAAAATTTAACGATATTGACATGTCATATATAAGTGATAATATATTTTAAATAACATAGCATCTAGTCTCATTCTACATATATATAACATGTCATTATCGTTAAATTTTTTTACGATAATGACAAATATATACATGTAGAATATAATTTTATTCTAACATAAAATATAAAACAATTAAAACTCAAATAAAATATTAAAAATTAATTAAATCTATAATAAAAGACTACTAAGCATTTTCAAATCTTAAATATCATTTTACATATATATGATATATCATTATCTTTAATTTTTAACTATCTAATCATTATGTTAGTTAAAAAATGAGATATTTGTCAAAAAGATATAGGTTAAGAGCTAAATTTATCTTAAAAAAAGAATAAGGATTAAAATGATAAAAATCATAAATGTTAAGGATTAAAATTATCTTTATATCTTATATTTATTGTAGCTATAATTTAGGATCTATAATTTAATTTTTAAGATAATACGTTAAAAATTTAAATATTATCTTATAAATCTTAAATTTTAATATTTTTGAATTTAACGCTTAAATTAAATCTATATACCCCAAATTATATCTCTAAATCTTGTTACTAAGACATTAACAGTCAAAACAAATAAAATAATTAACTAATTTTACAAGATAATATTATTTTTATTATTATTATTATTATTAAAATGTTGAAAATCACCTCCTCCATTTTCTAGTCTAGTCTAAATCCCAGCCTCCCTGCCTTGTAAGGCATCCAAAAGCAAAAAGCCAGTCGGCCTCTTTCCTCCAACAAAAAAAAAACAAACACAATTCTTTTCTTTGGCAGAGAAAAGCAAAGAAAAACTTTCCTTCTTTTCCTATTTCCATGTCCATTGCAGGAAAAATGAATGGCTATCAAGCTCAAACAACTCCTATTAAACCCCCACAAATCTCCGAAATGTTCCAGAAATTCGCCCTAGCTTTCAAGACCAAGACTTTCGAGTTCTTCGCAGACGAAGAAGACGGTAATCACTACAGTAACGCCGATGGGTTTTCACTCCTAGATTCCACAGAAGACTTCATCACCGACCAGAAAGTGGTTGTCATCAAGCCCGACTCATCTCCCAATTCATCTTCCCCCATTAATAAGGCTTCCCACGATCGAAAAATCGATACCCAGATCGCTGAATCATTGATTTCCTCTGTTTTCGCTACTGTTTCTTCGTTTGAAGCTTCGTATCTACAGCTACAAACATCGCACGTGCCCTTCGTGGAGGAAAGTGTGATCGCAGCTGATAGAGCTCTGGTTTCTCATCTACAAAGATTGTCTGATTTGAAGCGGGTTTACAGGGAAATTTTGAAGAATCCCGATTCTGAAGTGGGGTCGGGTCTGGGGTCATGCTCGGAAGCTCAAGTGCAAGAAAATCAAAGCAGGTTGAGGATATTGGGGATAGTTTCGAACCGTTTGCAGGAAGAGATTGACGAAAAAGACAATCAAGTCTCGAGTTTGAGGAAGAAATTAGCTGAGATTCAATGGGTTAACACCAAATTATCCAAGAAATTATCCGGTAATCTGAATTCACATTGTGATGTTCTTTTGACTGTTAAGGTATTTCATTCTGTTTTGCATGATGCTTGTAGAGCAACTCATAAGTTTAGTAAGATTTTGATTGGTTTGATGAGAAAAGCTGGGTGGGATCTTGATTTGGTGGCCAATTCGGTTTACCCTGATATTGATTATGCTAAGGAAGGGCACACTAGATTTGCTTTTCTATCATATGTTTGTTTGGGGATGTTTCGAGGTTTCGATTCTGAAGGTTTTGGTTTGTGCGACAACGAAGCTCTTTGTAATGGAGATAAGGGGACTTGTTCATTGAAGCAATTGCTCGAACATGTATCGAGCAACCCCATGGAGTTACTAAGTAGGGACCCAAACTCTGAATTTGCAAGATTTTGTGAGAAGAAGTATCAAGAGCTTATTCATCCCACTATGGAGTCGTCGATTTTTAGCAATTTGGATCGAAATGAAGCTGTGCTGAATTCGTGGAGATCGCTGAGCATATTCTATGAGTCATTTGTTAGCATGGCTAGCTCCATATGGACCCTTCACTTGCTGGCCTTGTCATTTGATCCTGTGGTTGAAATATTTCAAGTCGAAAAAGGAGTCGATTTTTCGATGGTATACATGGAAGATGTTACCAAGAGATGCAACTTGCCCGGGCTAACTAAGGTGAAAGTGGGGTTCACAGTGGTTCCGGGGTTCAAAATCGGAAGCACTGTGATTCAGTGTCAGGTCTATTTAGGTGGGTCACAATGTAAAGGGTAGTTGCTCAAATATTGGACCATGTAGAGAACCAAGTTATACTGAATCTTCTCTTTTATTGAAAGGATTTCAGAGCGAATGTTATTTCAGCTTGAATCTTTGGGAGCAACCCTTGAAGGTCCGTCGAGATTGTAGATAAACTGTATTTACATTATGACCCCAGGACCTAAAGACCGAGTAAACACTTACCGTATACTAACTCTGCTGCCGAAGTTTGCATTGAGTTCAAGGGAGTGACTTCGGTAAGGCAGCTTCTTGGCCATCTTCTTATAGTTAACCAAATTTCCAGTTTGTGAATTTCTTCTCTTACAATTCGCTTGCGAGTCCATGTAGAAATGACTGTATTTTGACTCGAGATAAATACTACACCAAATGTGTATCTACATAGTTGTTGCTTATACAGCTAGGCTTTCCCTTACAAGTTGTGTCTTTGATTAAAGCAAATAGGTTAAAGAAAACTTGCACTTGATATTTATCTTGGTCGAATTTTGTAATGTCTTTATGTCGGCATGGCTTTTCTTGAATCAATTCGAACCTGGAGTTTAATGATCATGCATTTGTGTCTTACCTTTCTTGGATGTAAAGACTTGAATCACGAATTATGTGAAGGAAATGTGCTTGAACTTCAATTCCATGATAATTGTTGTTATGCATCTCTACTTTACTAACTTATCTTATCTGTGTTGTTGAGATTCTTCGATTTGCAGTACTGTCAATACAAGCATTGAAAAGTTAATGATATCATGATTCCTTGAGAATATTGAATACTTTTTCTTACATTTTATGACTAGTAGAGTTATCATGCATTGAAAAGTTAACAAAATTGCCAAAGGTGCAGTTAAGATTGGCGGTTTATGAAGTTGATTGGACTTGTTATCAAGATTTAAAAAAGCGTTTTCGGTCGTATCACGTTTATCGCGGTTGCGAATATTACGGTTGCTATCGCAGTCGTTGCAGGAGTCATGGTGCATAACTTATTAAGAGAGTTTTTGAAATAATAGTAAAATAAAGAACCGTTATTGACCGTTATCCGTTAAATAACGGCCGTTATTAACTATTATCGGTGTGAATTCAAATCTCACCATTATTTTTACTAATAACGATTTTGGATAACGAGTTACCGTTAAATAACGGCTGTTATAATGGTAACTGACCGTTTTTTACATCCTTGCTTGTTATCCTAAGAAAGTACGGGTACTTCAATCTAATGTCGTACCACGTGCCTATTTTTCTATTCTTGTCCACTTTTTCCGTCTTCAACTTGTTTTTTTTAATTTTCTCTTGATTACTCGATTCAACTATACATATATAAGTATGTGTGATGCTATCCTCACGTAACTTTCTTATGAATTTCTATTTTTATATTTTTTTAGAATATAAAGCTTATTTTAAATTTGGCATACTTTTCATCGTACTTGAACCCTGTAATTTTAGAAATTGTCATTTTTCGTCTCTATTTCCTCGTACTCGTACCTATATGGCTATATTCGTATCAATGCAACAATCTCGTCATTTTTCTACTATGTGTGTAATCACTAATTTTATCCGGGTTTATGCTCGAATTAAATCAATCCACATCCCTTTTTAATACCCAAATCACCTTAACTTACCCTAATTTTATCACTTGTTTTATAATTATTATTATCCTTACTATCTCTTAATTAAAACCAAAAATCCAAAAATATATAAATATATGATATAAATAAAAGCCTTTTATTAGAGCCCACTTTTATAAGCCCAAACCATAAATAAATTTGACCTATTAAATATAATTTTATAATATAAAAAATATAATAAAAATCCCTACTTGGTGCCCAAGGTCTTGTTTTTAATTGGTTATTATTTTTAAAGGGATAAACCTAACATACCCTTCATCATATTATAGATACCCTTATATATTAAAACCTAAACCTATTTTATTCCTATATGTTACCCTTTATCCTAACTATATATATAACATTTACCCTAAAAATAAAGAACGATATTTTTTCATTTCACAGCCGCATGCCTCTGCCGAAACCATTTTCCATTTTCTATTTCCATTTCCATTTGTACTCACTGCCGAAACCATTTCCATTTCTATTTGTAAGTTGGTAGCCTTCATTATTTATATTTTTATTCTCATTGAATCACTTCACCCATTCGGTCGGTTACTTTTCAAGTTATGCCCTAATCTAATCATTACTTTTACCGTTTAGTTTAATTTGTGGATTGATTTTAATCGAGCATATTTAGATGTATATAGTTCTTTTTGAAATATTTATTGTGTATTCCATTCTTATGGTTCAATGAAAATATGAATATTTTTATTGGTATCTTTTATTGTTTTTTTATTTGTTTATTATATGTTTTGTTTTATTTATTTATATATGTTATTTGTTTGTTTCGTTGGTCTATTTATTTTAATCTTTGTTATCATGTGTTATGTAATTTTCTTAGGCGTTTATGTATTTTTTACTCATGACATCTATTTATTTATTTTTAATGTTGTTAGTAACTTTTTATATATGTCATGTTATTGGTTTAGTTCACATGCTTTGTTAGGGTTATGGAAGTGATAATATTTATCTATATTTATATTATTTTATTATGGTGTTATGTCTCTTTAATTGTTATTATGTGTCATATGTTATTTTGTCTTTATGTTTGTTGTCTTTACAATTATGTCTCTTATTTTGCTTACGTCACACCTAGCTAATTAACGAGCCTAATTAAATTCGTATTTATTCGGTCGTAACGGGCCCGTGTTCCAACGCATTGGTCGCGGTGTGTACGTTGCCTCCGAATAAAGACACGGTAAAAATAAAATTGATTTGAATCTTTAAACAAAAATTAATTTAAATGCCACTTTAATCCGGAAAATTCAAAATTAATTAAGCGGTAATTTAATAAAGGTGCCGATTTTGGGCGGTTTTAAACCCTAAACCCGTTTTTAACCGTAATCGACTCTCTAACCCAAATCATTTCAAATCTCTGGTTTTTACGGTATCCGGTCTACCAAAAGTGACCGGTGGCGACTCCACCCTTTTTTAAAAATCCCTAATTTTAAAATTTCTCTTTTCAATCTAAAATTCCCTTTTTTTACTCTCAAATCCCTAATTTCAACTTTTCAATTCCTATTTTTTTTAAAGAATCCTAGATTTTAAATTTCTTTCAACATTTCAAAATTTCCATTTTTTTTTACACAATTTAAAAACTTAATTTTTAAATCCTAAATTTCCCCAAAATTTTATTTCAAACTCAAATCCCTAAATTCCACTTTTCAAACTCTAATTTCAATTCCACTAGTGACCCCTTTCCCTTTTTTACTACACCCCTATTATTATTTTAAGAATTTTAGGGTCGCTACAATGTGCCTTGTGGACATTATATATAAGGATGTAAAAACAGTTAATCGGATGGGTTCAGGTCGGGTATTATCAGCTCGGGTAAAATTGGATACAGGTCATTTTCAGGTTGATTTGATGTTTTGACTCGATTCGGGTCGGGTGCAGGTTCATTTCAGGTCGGGTTCAAACGGTTTGGGTCAAAATCAAATAATTAGCAGGTTCATTTCAAGTCGGGTAGATTTCAGGTCGGGTTCATTTCAGTTCGATTGCATTTCAGGTCTGGTTCATTTCAAGTCGATTTTATTTTAGGTCGAATTAATTTGGGTTTTAAATTCATATTAATTAAAATTATTAAGTTTGAGTTTAGTACAAATAATTAATTAAGTAAATAACCGATAGATTTTGGGTTGAATGGTTGATCATTTATTTTGAATTAATTATTTAATATCTAACGTCTTTAACTAGCATGAATCCAATTAAAAATAAATATTACGCACTAAACTAAACAAAAATATCATCAAATGATTCATATCTTAAAAATTGGGTTAAATTACAAAAAATAAAAATTAATAAGGAATAAACATTGGACTAGAAAAAATAAAATTTTAAATTAAAAAAGATAAACGTTAATGAAATAAAATATCATCTTATTAAAAACACTAAACTAAATTAGAAAAAATAAATAATAGTCAAATTGAAATAAAAATAAAGTTGTAAGGATTAAATTATAAAAATTATAGATTAATAATAGTTAAATTCGATAAAAAATTTAATTTTAATATACTTTAATACATTATAATTTATACCTATATAATATAGTTTAATACATTTCAAAAATGAAAATATAAAATTTATACTATATATAGAATATATTCTATACATAAATTTATACTATATAGAAAGATACTATATATGAAAATATGTGTAACTTATTTTTCCCTCTTTTTATATAATAATCAAAATTTATTTCTAATTCTCTCCAAAATTTTTGGTAACTTATATCCCTCCAAAATTTTTACACTAAAAGTAAATTAATCTCAAACTTAAAAAATGAATGGTTTATTTTTCTCCAAAATTTTGTCTTTTCACTCTTTTTTAACAATTATCTTTTTTTATCAATTATTTTGGTTTAATTTAATTAAGTTATAATTTAGATTAATTTAATAAAAATCTATATTTGATTTTTGAATTCTTTTAATTATGTTTGTAACTTATGTTTTTATATTTTAATTTAGTTTATTTAATCCTAACTTCAATAAGTTAATTTAATTTAATTAAAATATTAATTGAAAATTATATATTTTTAAAAATATTAATTTAAAATTACAATTAAAATTAAATACATTAAAACTAAATAAAAAATAATTTAATTAAATATGTAATACTAAATTTAAATATTAATCCCTAAATTAATTTTCATGTCTATTTTATTTTTAAAGTCTAATTATATTTACTAATATTTTAAATTCATCAAATTATAAATATATTTAATTATATGTCATGTAAATATTAAGTCTTGTTAATATTAGTTCAGGTCAATAACAGGTCGGGTTCAAAGCAAGTTGGGTAAAATCAGGTCTCAGGTCGTTTCAGTCAGGTATATCGGTTATCTGCCAGGTCAAATCGGGTTTGGGTTTGTTTCAGTCGGATGCAGGCCAGGTTTCGGGACCATAGTAACAGGTTGAAATCGGGTTAGGGTCATTCTCGGTCGGATACAGTTCGGGTTTGGGTCAACAACAGTCGAATGCGGATCTTAATTTCTCAATTTTATTATTTATTTTATCCTTTAAGACATCATTAAGACAATATCATAAAATTACAAAATCCCAGACTCAAAAGAAAACTTTTTTGATAAATACTACTGAATTTTTATTAAATTCATAGAAAATTATAATTATAACGTAATTAAGAAGCAAAATAATTTGATTAAAAAATTCAAAAATTCTTAGAACTCAAAAACAATAAAAAATAAAATTCTTATGGAAATAAATATAACAATAAAATTCAGCGGCTTCTTGGATCTTCTTGTCTTTGTCCAAACGAGACGCATAGTGAAGGAAGGAGTTGTAGGCGATTCAAACTGTCGTGTAAAAAGTACCGCTACCGAGGACTGATTTTATCGGCAAACAATCATCAACTGAGTGGGGATAAGTCTTTCCAAGTGACCACCGACAAAACAATAAATCAGAAATCTAGCATCGATTGAATCTCTGTGCGAACTACAACCGATCGCTAGGGTATGCTACAACATGTCATAAGGATAGACAAATCAAACCCCAAAACAAAAATAAAAACATGTCACAAGGACAGAGAAAAGCGTGCCACAAAGACAGAAAAAGAGATCTTTATTAAAATAAAACAAGAAAAAGAGATAGATCTAGTGGTCGACAACCAACACTAAAATTGATTGTTGACCACCGATCATAAGAAACGATCAGAACGAAAAATCAAAAAAGATAGAATTTAGGAAGAAACGACAGCAGAGGTTAAAGAGAATTAGTTTTTTTTAAGTATCAAGTAAAAAAACTTAAAGGAAAACTTTTAAACAAATTACTCTACGCATATCAATATACTTATATAAATATCTGTACACCTTTATAAGTATCGATACTCCTCAAGTATCGATACTCGGCCACAGACCCTGGTGATTTTAGTCATAATCTTGTTCCAATATGTACCCCATGTGTAATGGTACCCTGTATTGATATGCTTACCTTGCGTATCAATTTTTTACCTATACCGGTATACCTCCATCAATACCAATACAAATTTTGTCTACCATAATTTATTATGAAATAATGATATTAGTATGCTTCTAGCCCGTACGAATATCCCCTTTAATATTTTATCTGAAAGAATTATTTTCCATAAAAACATTGGTATTATCCTGACCTATACCAAACACGAATAAAACAGTAATATGAATTTTCTAAAAAATCCCAAATTTTGAAACCATTGAACATTGACCCAAATCACAAATAGGAAAACAAACGATCAAATTTTAGCAAACAAACAGAAAAAAGCTCATTGATTTTCACTATTTATCTATGTTTCTTTGTTGATTTCGTTCGTTTTCTCGAAACAGCAGCGAGAAAACGAAAAACAAAAAAGAAAAGTAAAACTGCAACATCCCTACGTCTTTACCGAGTCAAAGTTCCCAATTTTGTTAAATACCAGTTGTTTGATTCTTCATTGTCTCCCATGAATCAATTCTAGCAGCAATATCAAATCCTTTTGATCTCTGTAGAGAGCTATTGAAAATCCCAAGATTTTCTATGGAAAAGAAGTAGCATCAAAAGAGATTTTCCATTCCGCCGCCGTGTCAACCACCGTCAGCGCCGCCGTCAAAAGTGGAGTGTTATTCAATTTTTGACTACCCATTTGTTAAAAAAATCTGAATCTTCAATACCCATTTGGAAGAAATACTGAATAAGCTCGTGTTGTTTTTAACGCTATGTCTCATCTTGATGATATTCCGTCAACGCCGGGGAAATTCAAGATCGAGAAGTCGCCGTTCATTCACAACCGGATGCGGTGGCATTGGCAATCCTCGATAGCGAAGCTCAGTCTTTGGTCATTTGTTTTCTTGGGCGTGATTTTGATTTTCTTCTTCAGATCTCCTTCCTCGAATCCGATGCCTCAAGACCCGTCTCGTCGATCTCTCCGTACTTACAATTGGGGCGGACCCGCTTGGGAAAAACGTGTCCGTTCTTCCGCCCGAGTCCGGTCTCAAAACAGTTTCTCCGTTATGGTTACCGGAGCTGCCGGCTTCGTCGGCACCCATGTCTCGGCTGCTTTGAAAAAGCGCGGCGATGGCGTCCTCGGACTCGATAATTTCAATGACTATTACGACCCTTCATTGAAAAGAGCTCGGCAAGCGCTTTTAGAGCGTAGCGGAGTTTTCATTGTGGAAGGAGATATCAATGATTCGGCTCTTTTAAGGAAACTTTTCGAGGTCGTGGCCTTCACCCACGTTATGCATCTGGCTGCTCAGGCCGGTGTCAGGTATGCTATGGAAAACCCTGGCTCTTATGTGCATAGCAACATTGCTGGTTTCGTTAATTTGCTCGAAGTGTGCAAGTCTGCGAATCCGCAGCCTGCGATTGTGTGGGCGTCTTCGAGCTCGGTTTATGGTCTTAATAGCAAAGTTCCGTTCTCGGAGATAGATAGGACTGATCAGCCTGCTAGTTTATATGCTGCTACTAAGAAGGCTGGTGAAGAGATTGCTCACACTTACAATCATATCTATGGACTTTCTTTAACTGGTTTGAGGTTTTTCACCGTTTATGGACCTTGGGGAAGGCCGGATATGGCGTATTTCTTTTTCACTAGGGATATTTTGAAAGGGAAGTCCATACCAATATTCGAGGCAGCTAATCACGGCACGGTGGCTCGGGATTTTACCTACATTGATGATATTGTAAAAGGGTGTTTAGCTGCATTGGATACGTCCAAGAAGAGTACCGGTAGCGGAGGGAAGAAGAAGGGTCCGGCTCAATTGAGAGTATATAATTTGGGGAATACTTCGCCGGTGCCTGTTTCGGAGCTTGTGAGTATTCTGGAGAGGCTTTTGAAGGTTAAGGTAAAGAGGAACATTATGAAGATGCCACGAAACGGGGATGTTCAGTTTACTCACGCCAACATTAGCTTGGCACTAAGAGAGCTTCGATATAAGCCGACAACCGATTTGCAGGCCGGGTTGAAGAAATTCGTGAGGTGGTATCTCCGTTTGTATTCCGATGGGAAGAAAGCGGCTGAATAACCCATTTTCTCCATATTGCAGCAGGATCGAATCCTCTGAATTACTGTTCATTATCATTCTTATTTCTTGTTTAATTATCGATATTCGGATTGATCTATAATGATGTTGTATAAGGAGGTACATTATGTCCTACTTTGAAGAATTTTTCTTATCAATGTAATTGTAGTTTTGGCCTCATGACTAAACCAGACCATATATGACATGTATCATTGTTATGCAATTACAATAAGACCTGATGTACTCTTTTGCTTTCTAGATAAGTAATTTTGTTGGCTTCAGACAACTATAAGCTAATTCTTCCCTTTGTTCACTTTTGTTCTGTCTCAGTTTCGAGTGATTGATTTTGTTCGTGTGCATTCAAGTTCGAGTCGAGCTTTAGGTGTTTACAGAACAGAAATATTTAGGGTCTCAATGAGTTGTGTCTGTGAGTTGTTGAACTATAGGAATGATTATCCTGTTGTTAATGTTTTAGATTTTTTAACTGAAGGAAGTTAAGTTCAAGATGAAATTTTGAGTTGAGTTCAAGCTCGAAATTATAAGAACATAGTTTCGAGTAAAACCAATTAAATGTAAGACTTAAGATACTGAAAGACATTTCAAATTGAACGAAAAATATAAAGATGGATAATTCTGACATGCTAAACATGATATTTCCCTCCCAAGTATCTTGATGTCAGACATAAATGAACTAGTTCTTTAAAAAAGAAACATGAATACCAAAAGTTTAGCCCTGCATATCAAGTAGAATGTTGATCAAAGTGCCTGGAAGATGGTTCAAACTGTGAGCTCTAAGCCACGAGCGTGCTGGCGGTGGTAGATTCACTGCATGAAAACATGAATGTCAAGATTGCAAGTAAAACCCCAAATATTCAGACAAGAGAATACTAGAATAACCACTGTTGGGGTTGACAAAATTTTCCGAAAAAGCATTACCCCGACCATTAGTAAAACACTAAGTTACTCCAACTGACATTTCTGTCCAGCACATAACCGAACATGGGTATAAAACTACAATCCTCAAAGCATATGGACATATTTGCAAATTAAAAAGACAGATTTATACACGCCTCCAATACTAGCTCTGAGTCCAACTAACAATCAGTTAACCACGTTAAGAACAACAACGGGAAGCAGGGATACAAAAACTTACTATTTCCACACTGGTGGAAGCTTCTTTGTTTTCTTGTAGTAGCGAGCAAGACGATGAATTCTGCTCTCAACCAAAATCAACCTAAACTTGGAATCCTTGTCCTTCCTGTTCCGCTCGAGATGCTTTCTGATAGCAACAGCTTTCTTAATAAGGTGGTAGAGATCCTCTGGAATTTCAGGAGCAAGGCCTGACAAATCAAACCAATAAGTCGAATGTTTATCGCCATATATGTAGGGAAGTGCAACATTAAAAATTGTCAATAAGGTGTACCATGAGCTTTCAGAATCCTCAAAATCTTGCTGCCGGTAACACTCTTCACCTGAGCAATCCCATGAGAGTCTCGGAGAATGACACCAATTTGAGATGGGGTCAAACCCTTCTTTGCAAACTTGCAAATGTTCTCCTCAACCTAAAAGACCGAATCAACATGAACGGATATTACTAAAAACAATAGTACAAACTTTTTACATCGACATAATAAACTAAAAAAATAAGACTCTTTTCAACATTCATTGCATGACTATAAACCTGTTACTCAGATTTCAGGGTGAGTGTCCGATGCAGGTATATTGTATGCACCATTTTTCTAGATTTTCCCATGTATCCATACCCTCACACTCATGGCCAAATATGTGTTAAGCATGAATATTTCAGGGGAAATGAAGGTTCGAATTAATATAATTCGAACCGAAAAAACAAATCCATTCGAGTAATAAACGAAACATCAAAGCATAACTAAACCATCCAATTAATCAAAATCAAACAGTCCTAGAAATCGTTTAATTTATCCCTAAACTAAAAACAAGCAAGAATTAAGGGCACGATTGAAACAAGAGACTCACATCTTGAGAAGATATCTTCAACCAACTAGGCGGTGTTCTCTTGTAAGACAAAGCGGACGCTGAAATACCTTTACTGCAAAAGAAAATTTCAAATCAGTGACGAAGCAGATAGATTAGAGATTCGATCGATGAAATCATGGGGTTGTTTTCAGATGATCATGGATCAAGTTTTAGAGGAAATACGAACCCTCGGCTGTGCATACGACCCATGGTGGCAGAGTTTGGAGCTCGGTTTCTTCTTCTGATAACTTGAGCAAAGAAACCCTATCAAACTGAAGGACGGGAACTAGGGTTCTTATTATCCTCTGGTTCTTTGCTATTGACTTATTGGGCCTCTCTTTTCACCATTGCTGGTCTAATTTTCGAGTACTGGTTTTCTTACATATTGGGCCAGATATTAATTCAAATAACTTAACTCAAATAACTTAAAATAAAAAATAGGCATAAAAATAGTTTTCACCCTTAACGTTTATAATTTTTGTCATTTTGACCCTTATTTTTTGGGATAAATTTAGTCCTTAACCCATGTCTTTTTAATAAATAACTCATTTTTTAGCTACCATGATAACTGAACCGTTAAAAATTTAATAATGATAACTTGTCATATATATGTGATACTAATATATTTTAAATGATATAGAATCTAACCTATTAAACATATACATATATATAATATAATTTTATTCCAGTATAAAATATAAAATAATTAAAATTTAAATAAAATATTAAAAATTAATTAAATTCAAAACAAAAATTTAATAAATATTCTCAACCCTAGCTAAACTAAAATAACTTTATAAAACCCTAAAAATCCGATTTAGATTAAAATTAAAATACCTAAATTCTAAATTAAAATAATAATAATCCAATTGATTATTATCAAAATCATTTATCTTTGATTCACCGGTAACAAACTCTACAAAACCCTTTCTTTTCAGATTATGTTCATACTTTTTTAGATAAAATTTTGATTTTATTATAGTTAAAATTGAAAATATTTAGTAGCCTTTTATTTTAGATTTAATTAATTTTTAATGAATAAAAATTTAATTTTTAATATTTCATTTGAATTTTAATTTGGCATAAAGATAATTTTAACCCTTAACGTTTACAGTTTTTGTCGTTTTGGCCCTTATTCTTTTTTGGGATAAATTTAGCCCTTAACCTATATCTTTTTGACAAATATCTTATTTTTAACTAGCTTGATGACTGAACCGTTAAAAATTTAGCGATGATATATATATATATATATAGAATATAATTTTAAATGATATGGGATGTAACATATCAAATACATATATATATGGAATATAATTTTATTCTAATATAAAATATAAAACAATTAAAATTCAAATAAAATATTAAAAATTAATTAATTCTAAAATAAAAAATTATTAAACATTCTTAACCCTAACTACGATAGAATCAGGATCTCATCTTAAAAAATATAAACACAATTCGAATAAGATTTTGATTTTATCGTAGTTAGGGTTAAGAATATTTAATAATCTTATATTTTAGAATTAATTAATTTTTAATATTTTATTTAAATTTTAATTTTTTGTATTTTATATTAGAATAAAATTATATTTTATATATATGCATTTGATAGGTTACATGCCATGTCACTTAAAATTATATTCCATATATATGTATCATCGTTAAATTTTTGACGGTCCGGTCATCAAGCTAGTTAAAAAATAAGATATTTGTCAAAAATATATAGGTTATGGGCTAAATTTATCCAAAAAAAGAATAAGAGCCAAAATGACAAAAACTGTAAACGTTAAGGGTTAAAATTATCTTTATGTCTTTTAATTTTAATTGTTTTATATTTTTATATTAGAATAAAATTATATTATATATATATGTATATGTTTAATAGGTTAGATTTTATGTCATTTAAAATATATTATCACATATATATGACAAGTTATCATTATTAAATTTTTAACGGTTCAGTTATAATAGTAATTAAAAAATGAGTTATTTGTTAAAAAGACATAGGTTAAGGGCTAAATTTATCCCCCCAAAAAAAAATAAGGGCCAAAATAACAAAAATTATAAACGTTAAGGGTGAAAATTATCTTTATGCCTAAAAAATAGTATATATCTTTTAGTCGAGTCGAATTATATTCACTTTAATATTTGGTTACAAACGTGTTATCTTTAAAATTAAAAATTTAAATATTCAATCGTAATTTTGTTATAATCAAGACACTCTCTTAATAAAATTAAGACTTATGTTTTATATGGTCCGATGTAATAATAAAGTTAGTTTTCAAAATTTATACATTTTATTAGATCGGTTTTAATTCAAAATATTTTAATAAATTTAATTTTTTTTAAAAAAAAATTAGTACATGAATGGGTGTTTCGATATGGTACCGTTGTAATTATTAGGGGTGTTCATTGTCGAATATCGGATCGGATTCGATTTTTTCGGATATTCAGGTTTTCGTATCGTTGATATAGTGATCCGTATCCAATCTGAAAAAAGTTAATATCCTTGTATTCGGATATTCGGATCGGATATTGATTATCCAAAAATATAATTTGATTAAATATTTTTTCGAATTTGAAGGTTGTATTTATAAAAATTTTGAAATTTCGAATATAATAAACAATAAATTACTAAATATAATAAGATTCACATTTACAAAAGTTTTAATTTTTAAAATTTTGAATATAACAAACATTAAATTGTTAAATATAATAAGATTAATATTAATTAAATTTTCAGATTTTTAGATTTTCGGATAATTGAAACTTATAATATAGTGATCCGTATTCAATCCAAAAAATTTAAAATAAGATCAAATATTCGATCCAAAAATAAAAATTAGATCGAATATTCAAAATTTTAAATCAAATTAATAAATAATCAGATCCGATTAACCGAACGGGAAACTTTTGAACACCCATGGTAGTCATCGTGAGTCTATTTAGTTGTTTGTGATTTGTTTACTTTTATTGATAATTAATTACATATTTAATAAATTTATTTTTTTAATTTTAGTACTTGATGTTTGTGTACAAAATTATACAAACCTATATATTAGCTTCTAAAAAATATATAATCTTTACAATGCAAATCTTAAAATTTAAATTATAAATTCTTTAAAATAAATATTTAAACTTTCAACTAAATTCGGACCCTAAAACAAAAGGAATTGCGTACTACAAGAACTATGTAACAATAGTTTTGTTGACATCACTCTCCAAAGGTTATCCAATATTTTAGTCTTCCATAGAATTTTGGATGATGTGAGATGAAGGCATTAATTAATTTTAGTAGTGTGATCCAAATTTGAATTAAAACATTATCATTTGTTAATGATATGGTTGAATCGGATATTTAATCGAGTTAAATAAAAAATTTATTTAATTATTTAATTATAATTTTTAATCTGAATCGAATGTTTATTATACAAAGTATTATAAGGAATAAAGTTTCTCATAGGGCTATAGAAAAAAAAAAAAAAGGAATGTTACCCTCCTAATCCTTTCAAAAGGACTCGAACAACTTTCAACTAAAATACATGATTTCAGAAAAGTACATACACAAATTAAAGAGGAGGTCAAGGTCTGAGTCTATATAAACGATAAAGAATAACGATTAATTAACAGGTGAAAGTTTTATTTTATTTTGTTCGTGACAGAACTAACACCGCTTACTTTACTTTAACAACAAATAATATTTCACAGTTACTTCATCTGTCTCGTAGCCTATAATACATATTGATTTAATATTTAACGAATTTATATATGAATATACTATACATATATATTATTTTCTCATGTAATATATATCATGTAGAATTGATATATTTGACATGAATATGAAATTAATCAATTAATTACTTTATTTAAATTTTTATTTCATAACTTAAACTTTATTTTAAAAAAAATTGAATAAATTCAAGTTTATGAAATTATGAGTTGTGTCAAAACGAGCCAATTTTCGTCTCGAATTGAATCGAATAAAATAATTTATTTTTTAGTCAAATCGAGTTTTGCATATCCTAGGTCCATCTAATAAGTAATTTCGTATCGCTTAAGCAGATATTGAGTTTGAATTTTGAAACATTATATATACAAAAATATTATCGTCGAGAGACTCGCCCACAAAAATTAAAGATACATGTACTTAGTGTAACACCTTCAAAATGAAAGATATAATAAAAGAGTGAAAGTATGGTTGTGGGGTGTTGAATCCACATCCTTGTGGTTTTGGCTTAAGTACCTAACCACTTAAGCTAGCAAGCTCTTATGAGCTTTTCTTCCCTATCCCAGTTTTAATCTAAACTTGTTTCAATAAATTAATAAAAATAATAATTGTATTCGAATATATCTGATATACCATGTTAGAATTCAGATCTGATCTAGAAACATCCCTTTACTATTCGAATCATCTTTCTCTCCTACCCCCATCTCCGACCACCGTCGATCTCCCCCACCGTCGCGTCGTATCCTGCACCGTCGCTACCGCCGTGACCGCCTCCCTCCCCTGAGCAAAACCCCTCAAGCCACTCGCCGGTTGGCCACCTGTATCGCCGTCGATTTCAGTCGAAAGGTTCAACGAACCTAGGGTAAAAAACCATTTGGTTTCTCGCTCGATCCGGCCTCCGTTCGGCGTCGTTCTAGCGTGTCATCATCGTCGTTGTGTCCATCGTGCTGAGGTGAGCAGAACGCCTCCGGTCCCGCATTAGATGGTCGTCGTTCGGGTCTTCACCGGAGAAACTCTTCCCGTTCGTTTTTAGGTGAGATTTGGATCGTTTTAAGGTTAATTTTGGTTTTTTGATGAGTATATGTTGGAATTAATCTGGATCTGGAGGTTTTTCTGACCTGAAAAAGGTGTTTCCGGCCGTTTTAGGCCGCGCGTGGCCTTCACGCGCCGCCTGAGGCGATATCCGGCCACTGTGGACAACTACCGGGAGCCAGCCGGTCCGAATCGGTCCAACCCGAGTTAAACCGGCCTTGAACCAGTCAAACTGAACCAGATCGAGCCGGTCCAATCTGAACCGACCCGTTGACCAGACCAGACCCATTGACCAGACCAAATCCGTTGACCCGACCAGACCCGTTGACCAACCCGACCCGTTGACCAGTGACGTCAGCGTTGACTTTGCTGACGTCAGCGTTGACTTTGACCAAAAAGTCAAAATTTTCAAAAAAACCCCTATTTTATGTTTTTCGACGTCCTGAGTCCATCCGTGAAGTCCATTTTTCAAAATTCAATCCCGAAAGCCTCCAAATTGGACTTTAAAGTCTCGAATCAAACTTTTCTTCTAAGTTAAGTTAAGTTCAGAGTTTTAATGGGTCTAATATCGATACTTGTTTATTTGTAAGATCTCATAGTCCTCCCGGTCGAGTACCGACCCAGCCCGGTTCCTCCCGATTCGATCAGTCTCGTGATCCGATCGTGACCCGTATGTATTTTTAAACTCTAGTGAATAAATCCAGTATTTAGATTCCTGTATTGATAAAATATTTTATCGTGTAACTATAGGGTCCTATACTGCTGCAGAGCGAGGCTCAACCGCCCAGTAGGTCGCCTGTTTGATTCTGCCCTTTTGAGGTGTGTTTCCTTGTGTGCTATGATTGCATATTATTGTTTTCCCGTTTTAAACAAACTAAGCATGTGCACATGACTATTTTCCGGATTTTGCAAAGACATATATTTTAAACCTGATTATATTCTGTTTTACTGTATGCCTGATATATTCTGTATGATAATTCCTGATTTAGTATTACATGATACCAGATTATTTACTGTCCCTGCCATCATTAGTCCTGTTATTACTGCATACCTGTCACTTTAGGATTTGGGATGATATGTAGTACCTGATATTCGATTCAACCTTGATCCAACTGGTAATTTCGTCCTGTTTACAGTTCCTAGCTACGGTTAGAATAATTCCGTCTTGATATCGGTTCCCGTGCTATAGCCGGGGTAATTCCGCCTGTTCCCTAAGGTGATTCCTTAGGCCGGTACCTTTACCACATCGGGCTTAGGTTAATGCCTATATTAGATACTATTCTGGGGAATTGTATTCCGGAGATCGGTTAGAGGATAGCATATCATGTCATGCATATTCATGATCTATTTTTCTGATATTACTGTATATTTGTTTATACTTGTGTTTTGTATGCATTGTTGGAACACACTGGGGTCCATAGCTCATACCCGTTTTCTTCTCCCTTTCAGATAACCGTAGATAGGCATCCCAGATTTGGTACTCGGAGGATCTATACCTTCCCGATTATATAGCGATGTAATGTTTATATTTTTCGGATTTCAGATAGGGTGACATGTGTTTATATTTTGTTACTAATGTACCCATATTTTGTTACCGATTGGTTTAACTTATCATATTTTATTATTGTAATATGGATTATTTTATGAACAACGTTTTAAACGCATATTACTTTTAAGATTGACGGTTTTATATGAGCATATGGATTTACGTTCAAAATTATGATTTTGATGGAATTATCATCTTTACAGGATATCTTGATTTCAGTTGAAATTTGTATTTGTTTATATTCGATTGAAAAAAAATGTGACTACTCTAGGTCGGGCTTTCCACATAGGCCGGTCTAGGGGGTTACACTTGGGAAATATTATCATTTGGCAGATACACGTTTAATATGTGTTCATTATCGGGTACCCGATTTTTTGGATAATGAATTTTTAGCCCATGTCCCAACCCATTTAATTCGGGTACTCGTAAAACCAGAATACCTGACTAATCGAGTAATGAGTACTTGATTCATATTTTTTTTTATTTTAAAATTAAAAAATAATAGATTAAACACATAAATTTTAAAAAATTATAATAGATGACCAAACATAAAAGTTAACGATTTAAAGTTAATTGTAGAATATTTAAATATTTATATAGACATATATTTATTAAAGTTTATCACTAAAATGATATTAAAAATAATAAGCTCGTTTTTTCTTTCTTTCGGTATTAACAAATTAATAGAATATATTTAAAATTTTATTAACAAATTAATATAATATATTTAAAATTTTAAAACTTAAAAGTATATAATACAAACATAAAACTAATTTTAAATTTTAAATTTAATTTTAGGTATAAATATTAAATAATTAAAATAAAATATAATTTAAAACTACAAAAATATATATTAAAATTAGACGGGTCGGATCAGATACCCTATAATTTAAAAAATTCAGCCCATGTTTGACCCAATAATTCTTGAGTCGGATACCCGATTAATCAAATAAATTTTTTCTAAAAATTATTCGATATTTTTATTTCGAATCATCAAGTCTTAGATCAATTAATTTTAAACGGCCAACATAGAAAATATGAATAAATAGTTGGTCAAATATATGAATCTACAGGAATACGACCCGCTAAGTATTCAAGGTAATACATATATATATATTCTTGATTTTGTAATTTGAGATTCTCTATTTTGCAATCCGAGATCCGAATAGTGTTTGGGCGGGTATGGGCCTAAATCAAGATCCATTCTGATATAGAAAATGCATTTTCTTTCTTGTTGGCAAAGCTTATACTTGTTAAATCTGAGGAAATTGAAGTGTTCAGAAACCTAAAATCACTCTTCTTTTCACCATGACGAAGCAGCAAGCTAACTGGTCTCCTTACGACAACAATGGAGGGTACGTTTTATTTTTATACCAGACTGAAAAGAAACATGCTTATATTTTGTTCACAAGTATCGATTTCGTTGTTTATCGATGTTATTGTTTTGTTTTCTGAAATTACAGATCTTGCGTTGCGATCGCCGGAGCCGATTACTGTGTTATCGCGGCCGATACTCGGATGTCTACCGGTTACAATATTCTGACCCGCGAATACTCCAAAATCTGTAAACTGTATGTTCTTATTCAGTCCATTTTCTGCTTAGGTTAACGAGAATTGATTGAAAATAATAGAAATTTGGAGTAGAAGGTAGTAGACTAGTTGCCTTTCGATTTCCTTTAGTTGCAGGGGGAAAAAGCCACGGAGGTTTCCTTCATTTCGCCTCAGTTAACAGGATTATCAAGTTTTAGTATTGTAAAACTGGCTATCTAATGTTAAGTATATGAATTTGGAAATTGGTACTTTATCGGGAAATTAAAGAATTTGGTGGAATTTTTCTAAAGATTGTTGGTAATGTTTGAAGTAGTTTTTTAGTCTAATGGTTGAAAGGATCCCTGCACTTGGTTTGGTTCCAATTCCGGTTTAGTCTAATGTTTTGATAGTTCGAGTCATATTGTTATTGTTATGGAACTCTAGAGGACTGCAATGCCAATGTTTCCATAACCAGATGCTTTAGAAGGTAAAGGAAAAGATATCGATCGTTTATTACCTTCCCCTTTAGATCAAGATCTGTGGTATGTGTTTGGAAGACAGATTGTTAATATGTAGATAACGGGAAGTTTGGTGCATCTTAATGTTTTAAAATTAGTGTTAATGGAGAAGGAAAGATGTGAGAATGATAGTCTTTGAAGATCGATTTTACTTATTTATGTTTTTGTCTTTTCTTTTTCTTTCTTTTCGGGGGTTTCTCATTAGTGTCTCTTTGATATTTGCAGTGCAGATAAATGTGTTATGGCATCCTCAGGATTTCAAGCTGATGTCAAAGCTTTACAAAAGAACCTGGCGGCTAGGCACTTGGTAAGGTTTCACCTTTCAAAGATACAAGGACATACTTTATTTTGAGTTGGGATGATGGCTTCACTTGAATTTTCGGATTAACTATACTACAATAATTTCAAATGATGTAGCCTAGACATTTAAGACCAGAAATATGATTATAGTACTTGTAAACGTATGCTGCAGCTAATATTATATATGCATGTGTCTTTATATATATAATACGTAATTGTGCTTCTCAAAATACAGATTTATCAGCATCAGCACAACAAGCAAATGAGTTGCCCTGCAATGGCCCAACTGCTGTCTAACACCCTTTATTACAAGCGTTTCTTTCCTTATTATTCTTTTAATGTTTTAGGCGGTCTTGATAATGAAGGTATTCTGCTGTGAGCTTTATTTTCTAGTTTTAAATCACGCCTTCCTTTCTATCATGAATATGAATCAATATTTCTTATCCTAAACCATTAGGAAAGGGTTGTGTGTTCACATATGATGCTGTCGGTTCCTATGAGAAGGTTGGATACAGTTCCCAAGGTTCTGGTTCAACACTCATCACGCCTTTCTTGGATAACCAACTGAAATCTCCCAGTCCTCTCCTATTGCCTGTCCAGGTATGGCATCGAGTTTAATTATTTTATGTCTTGTATCATTTAGCATTTGAATTCTTTTCATCTCAAATTCATGGTCTTGCAGGATGCTGTTACTCCACTTGTGGAAGCTGAAGCTATTGATTTGGTAAAAACCGTTTTTGCGTCAGCTTCTGAAAGAGACATATACACCGTAAGTTCTAATTCATTTAGTTTCTATAATTTGGGAACTTAGGAAGGCTGCTCTTGTGGTAGTGCTCCAACTTTTCATTTTTCTTCTAGCATTTGTGTCCGACACATTTTTTGCCTTGGGTATGGGGTTTGACCCTCCAAATACATGGAAAAAAATTAGATATCTTGAACACCCCAGGTTGCATATGTACTCGTAACCCGACACTCACACTTGAGTTCGAATAACATAGCTGGAGCTATCGTATTATTAGTTACTACTATGTCTCAATGGAAAACCAAGTCTGCTTTTAATTTATTCTGTTCCCTTCTATTTCCTTCTCGAGTTTGAGTAACATGGAAAATTTAACACTTCTGTTTACACTCTAGTTACCCGGTAATAACAGATTTATCTTCCCTAGCTCTGCTTGGGCTCGGAGTCTTGGATTAGGTCTGTGTGAAATCTTGCTAATATTTCAATTCCATCTCTAACTCTCTTCTTGTTCTTTTATTTGTCTCTGATGTTTAACAGGGAGACAAAATCGAAATCGTGGTCGTAAATGCTGCTGGTATCCACCGGGAATACATGGAACTTAGGAAAGATTGATGGATTTCCATTCTGAACCGGGCTACACCCCTCATCTAGATGAGTGAGTTCTTGATCGATGGAATGACTGGTATATTGTGTGTGATGCTTGTACCGAACTACTCTTATCATATTCCGATACTCGAACCATGAATTGCAGTTTAATTTATCTTTAGAGATATCCTGTTTAGGCAAAAATAGGCTTTGGACAATGTTTCATGGATGGTATGTTCGTTTCAAAAAACTGCAAATTTATTTCCACTTTTGATTATGTTTTGGCAAAGTAGATAAGAATTGTTGGTATGTCGAATTCCAGCTCGAAATTCTAGTCTCGAAGTTTGGTTCGAACAAAACTCGTTTTGAAGTTGATTTATCTAGTGACGAGAAGATGCATTATGATGTATTGATGGTAGATAAGAATCATTTAATCTCATATATAAAATCAAACTTGAACTTCCAATTAACCAATTGAAACTATGCCAGTTCAATTTGGTTGTAGGAATAATGAACCAAATTAAGTTTAATTTTGAGCTACAAGTTAATTTATTTTTTCTTCAGAATAAGATTATGCTTTTTTATTAAATAAAAATATTATATTCTCAAAATAAATATTGAAATTAATTATTGTCTTCGATTTTAACTTTTAATTATCGAAGATTACTGTCTTAAATTTAAAAAAAAAATGTCGCTTTAAAATTTTAAAAATAATAATTATAAATCTCAGTTTAGTTCATTATTTTTAAAAATTTAAATTTCATTTCAATCCAAATAATTATCATAAATCTATTTTGTCATATTTTATCACTGCTATTGTCTATGTTATGCAAATTATAGATTTAATTACTGTCTCTAATTTTAACACTTAAAATTTTTATAAATTACAAGCTATAAATGGAATTTCAAATATTAAATTAAAATAAAGGAAAATTAAATTTATAGCTTATATGTAATACAAGGATTAATAACAAAACTTGACCAATATATTTCTCTCTACAAAAATTTAATTGAACTATCTAGTCGGACGTTAGTTCCCGTAAGACTGGACATGATTAGTCGTAAAACTAAAAAATTTATTTAAATTAAAGTATTTAGATGATTTATGATTCATAAATTTATAAATTATAGTTAATTAAATTAAATTGAATTAAATTATATTTACTTTTTAATTATTTTTATAAAATAAAAATATATATTTTATATTTAAAGTACTATAAAAAATAATTATTATTTTATTTATTTATTTATTTTAATAAATATTTATGAAAGACATCTTAAAACTTTACTTAATGTTTAAAAGTTATAAAATAAATTATTTTATTAAAATAAAATATAATATTTTCAAAACTAACGTTCATATGGAAAATCCGAATTAAACCGAAACGGAATCGAATAGAGCTTCAATTCGCCGCCGATAGCCAGACTTAATTTGAAATACCCTGGTTACCCTCCTTCATATCGCGAAATCACACCTCACCATTCTACCTGTTAGTTTCCATTATTGCAGCTCCCGCCTGTTCGTTAGGCCGTTACTAAGCAAGGGCATTTCGGTACATTACTTTTCACACTTGAAATTTTGATAAAAATACAGATAAAAATGCGATCTAAATGAATCTGTTTCCCAAAACAAACAGAAAAGAATTTTCAGCTCTCTCTTCGTTTCTTGGCCTTCCCCTCTCGCATGGCGATTTCTTTGTAATTCTTATGGTGTAGTGTAGGCTCAGTGAGTCAATCCGACTCCATTTCTCACTCGGATAATTAACACAGCTAAAAAGGGAAATCAGATGAAACGTAGCGGCATTTCGTTAACCGTTTCCTATATCTTCTGAGTTGGTGATTGACGAGTTATATTCCACTCGGGAATGCCTTCTGTGGAAGCGGATTCCCGCGTTAGCAAATTGCTAGTCCCGGCCTTGGAGAAGATCATCAAGGCCGCTTCCTGGCGGAAACACTCGAAACTCTCTCACCAATGCAAATCTCTTCTCAAGGAACTCACTTCTCCGTCGAAGACGCCGTTATCCCCGTCGGATTCGGACCCGGAAAACTCGATCCCTGGCCCTATCAACGATGGAGGTCAAGTGGAGTATTCCCTCGCTGAATCGGAGTCCTTCCTCAGCCCTCTGATCAATGCTTGTGCCACCTCATTTAACAAGATCGTCGATCCCGCCATTAATTGCATTCAGAAGTTAATCGCGCACGGGTACTTGCGTGGCGAAGCGGACCCCACTGGAGGCCCGGAGGCTCAGCTGTTAACCAAATTAATTGATTCGGTATGTAAATGCCACGTCTTAGGTGACGAGGCCGTTGAATTACTGGTATTGAAAACGCTTTTAACCGCGGTAACTTCCTTCTCATTGCGAATTCACGGTGACTGTTTGCTGCGAACTGTTAGAACTTGTTATGATATTTACTTAGAGACTAAAAATGCCGTTAATCAAACCACTGCGAAAGCTACTTTGATTCAAATGTTAGTCGTAGTGTTTAGGAGAATGGAGGCGGATTCTTCAACAGTTCCGATTCAGCCAATTGTAGTGGCTGAATTGATGGGACCAGTTGAGAAATCAGATGTTGATAGATCAACGACTAACTTTGTTCAAGGTTTTATAACTAAAATTATGCAGGACATTGATGGAGTGTTTAATCCAGTGACACCAAGTAAGGTTTCTTTAGGTGTCCATGATGGCGCATTTGACACTACTACTGTTGAAACCACAAATCCTGGATTCTACTGATAAGGATATGTTGGATGCGAAATATTGGGAGATTAGCATGTATAAGACGGCATTAGAAGGAAGGAAAGGGGAGTTGGCCGATGATGAAGTGGAGAGAGATGATGATTTGGAGGTTCAGATTGGGAATAAGTTAAGACGGGATGCATTTTTGGTGTTTAGAGCACTTTGCAAGTTGTCGATGAAGACACCACCTAAAGAGGCTTTGGTGGATCCCAAATTGATGAGAGGGAAGATTTTGGCTCTGGAGTTGTTGAAGATTTTTCTGGAGAATGCTGGAGCTGCTTTGAGAACAAGTGAAAGGTATCTTTTGTGTTCCATCTTTGCACATATTTCTTTGATTTTATTTGATCGTCCAATTTGCATTTCCAATAGTTTCTTATGCTTGTAGTTCTGCATTTGCTTAAGTTCATGGAAAATATGATGTGCAACTCTTGATATGCTTTTTAATAGTACTCCGTATTAGTTTTTTAATGGGCAGGCTTTAGTAATGTGCTGGAGGATAAATTTGTGTTGAATATAGGTTATATTCAGAAACAAGGTATAGGCACTTAGATGATGAGTCTCAAAGGATTGACAAAACTATTGTAACATATTTTTAGATTTTGCAACATTTGAGGTGGCTTTATCTGATGAGATGGCATTAAAGTAAATCTTGGCGGTGTAGAACTTTGTTGGATCTTTTAACCATATTGTGTCGTAGGCTTGTGGGTGTGGACCCCTGTACGTTTAGCAACTTGTTCTGGGTGTTCTAGTGATGTGTCCTTTTATTGATAAATTTAGTTCCAACAGCTGGTTACTTTGGACAGAGGTAGTGCATTTGCTTGTTGATTTCAACAACGTTGTTGTTTACATTCATATTCCAGCACCACCTTTAGTTCTTTATTTGTCTGAGAGATTTTATTTTATGTTTATACCGAGATCATTTTTTGTTCATACCTTAACATTGGTAGTAGTAGTAGTAGACAGACTATATATAATATCTTCAATTTTCCTGATTAAAAAAATAACTCTAGTTTATCTCACAGTTCATTTTTGTTTGCTCGTATTACCTATCCTGAATCTGAATTTTTCCTACTGTTGAAAATGCTTTTGGCGATACAGGTTTTTAGGTGCCATAAAGCAGTATTTGTGCCTTTCACTTTTGAAGAACAGTGCCTCAACTCTTATGATTGTTTTCCAGCTTTCATGCTCCATTTTCATTAGTCTAGTGTCAAGGTTTCGAGCTGGCCTGAAAGCGGAGATTGGAGTATTTTTTCCTATGATTGTTCTGAGGGTCTTGGAAAATGTTGCTCAACCTAATTTTAAGCAAAAGATGACAGTTCTACTATTTCTGGATAAACTTTGTGTTGATTCACAAATCTTAGTAGATATCTTTATTAACTATGATTGTGATGTCAATTCGTCAAACATATTTGAGAGGTATTTTCCTTACCTTTATAATTTTATCAAACTTAAGAAACTACTTCTGTTAAGACATTAAATCCTTTTTAATATTTCCCATTTTTTCGTAATGTTTCTTTCCAGAATGGTTAATGGACTTCTGAAAACAGCTCAAGGTGTTCCTCCTAGTACAGTGACAACACTATTGCCACCCCAGCAAGCAACCATGAAATTTGAAGCTATAAAGTGTTTAGTGGCTATTTTGAAATCAATGGGACACTGGATGAACAGACAGTTGCGCATTCCAGATCCTTATTCTACTAAGAAATTTGAAGCAGCTGAAAACAGTCTTGAACCTGGAATTTCCCCCATGGAAAAAGGGAATGGGGATGATCCCGTTGAAGGGTCAGATTCTCATTCTGAACCCCTAAATGAAACTTCTGGCATCCTAACAATCGAGCTACGTCGTGCTTACAAGCTTGAACTTCTGGTATGTCTCCACATGATGTCTGGTAAACTGGTCTGTCTTTATTTTAAGTTTAACCAATCATGGTTCTTGAAACCTAATATAAAATGCCTGCCAGGAAGGTATATCTCTTTTTAATCGGAAGCCTGAAAAAGGAATTGAATTTCTTATCAAAGCAAAAAAGGTTGGTGACTCCCCGGAGGAGAGAGCTGCTTTTCTTAAAAATACATCTGGTCTGAAGAAAACGTTGATTGTTGATTATCTTGGAGAAAGGGAAGATTTACCACTGAAAGTGATGCATGCCTATGTTGACTCCTTTGATTTTCAAGGCATGGAGTTTGATGAGGCAATCCGAGTCTTATTGCAAGGTTTCAGACTGCCAGGTGAGGCACAAAAGATCGATCGAATCATGGAGAAGTTTGCTGCGCGTTATTGCAAGTGTAACCCAAAGGCTTTCATCAGTGCTGATACAGCATATGTCCTCGCGTACTCGGTCATAATGCTCAATACAGATGCTCATAACCCTATGGTTAAGAACAAGGTGCATATACATTCTCTATCTGATCTTGTTTCCATTTAGTGCTTGAAAAATGTTCTCCCTTTTCCTATATTAAAATGTGCAGATGTCGGCTGATGATTTCATAGCAAACAATCGTGGCATAGATGATGGAAAAGATTTGCCAGAAGAGTACTTAAGATCATTATTTGAACGGATATCAAGAAAAGAGATCAAAATGAAAGATGATGATTTGTCTATGCAACAGAAACAGTCGATGAACTCCAACAGAATTTTAGGTCTGGACAGTATCTTGAATCTTGTTATACGCAAGCATGATGAAGACCAACATATGGAAACCAGTGATGATCTTATTAGGCACATGCAAGAGCAATTTAAAGAGAAAGCTCGCAAATCCGAGTAAGATAAACTGGTTTTGAGCTTTTATGTTGGTGATCTACCATCGAGAGATTCCTGTTTGACTGTATATAGCTGAACCATCTTATTTGGTCTTTCTTTGTAAAAATCCTTTTATGCCTTTGTATTTCGTTAGAATACGGTGAAATTCTGGGGTATTTTCATCATTTTTACACGCAGTCCAAACTTCATTAATGTGATCAGATGTTGTAAATATTATATTCTATGTTAGATGTTTTCTCTATACCTAATGTGGCATTTAATGTTTGAAATAGAATCTTTGTTTTCAATTACCATTTGATTTCCATTGTACTATCAATTTGCAGGTCAGTTTATTATGCAGCTACAGATGTGGTGATACTGAGATTCATGGTTGAGGCATGCTGGGCTCCTATGTTGGCTGCGTTCAGTGTGCCTCTTGACCAAAGCGATGATGAAGTAGTGACAGCTTTGTGTATTGAAGGATTCTGCTGCGCAATACATGTCACTGCTGTGATGTCCATGAAGACTCATAGAGATGCATTTGTGACTTCTTTAGCTAAGTTTACCTCACTTCACTCTCCTGCAGATATAAAGCAGAAAAATATAGATGCAATCAAGGTCAGTATTTTGCTGCTTCTGTAAATATTTTGTTAGTTAGACACGCTACCTGAACTCTGCGAAAATTTCCTTTTGCTTGTGGACCTAACATAGATTTTTCCTTTACTTTGTTAATAGGCAATAGTTACAATTGCAGATGAAGATGGAGACTATTTACAAGAAGCTTGGGAGCATATTTTGACATGCGTGTCACGGTTTGAGCATTTGCATCTGTTGAGAGAGGGTGCTCCTCCCGATGCCACTTTTTTTGCCTTCTCTCAGAATGAATCAGAAAAATCAAAGCAAGCTAAGTCAGCCGTCCTTCCTGTTTTAAAGAAAGGTTCGGGAAGAATTCAGTATGCTTCTTCTTCTCTGATGAGGGGCTCGTATGATAGTGCGGGTATTGGAGGTACTACTGGGACAGTCACATCTGAAGAGATGAACAATTTAGTCTCAAATATCAACATGTTGGAACAAGTTGGATGCGCTGAAATGAATCGAATATTCACAAATAGTCAAAAATTGAATAGTGAGGCCATTATAGACTTTGTTAAGGCTCTTTGCAAGGTTTCCATTGAGGAGTTACGATCTACATCTGACCCTCGGGTTTTCAGCCTCACAAAAATTGTTGAGATTGCGTAAGAACCATTCCACTTCTTTCTTTGGCTTAATCTCTACAGTCAATTTGTTTATGTTTCTTGACTCCAAATTGTCGATCTACTGATAGGCACTATAACATGAACCGGATCCGACTTGTATGGTCAAGCATTTGGCTTGTACTCTCTGATTTCTTCGTGACCATTGGCTGTTCTGAAAACCTTTCGATTGCAATTTTTGCAATGGACTCTTTACGGCAGCTATCAATGAAATTTTTGGAGCGAGAAGAATTGGCTAATTATAATTTCCAGAATGAATTTATGAAGCCTTTTGTTATTGCCATGCAGAAGAGTAGTGCTGTTGAAATCCGAGAATTAATCATCAGATGTGTCTCGCAGATGGTGTCATCGCGAGTCCGTCATGTCAAATCAGGGTGGAAGAGCATGTTCATGGTACTAAATTTTTTATGACTATCATATATATATTCATAGTTCCGATACCTTAATCTTTAACTAATTTATCTTCGAACCGATGAATCTTTTTTCAGGTTCTAACTACTGCAGCTTATGACAACCACAAAAATATTGTACTACTAGCCTTTGAAATAACAGAAAAGATCATAAGAGACAATTTACCATACATAACTGAAACCGAAACAAACACCTTCACGGATTGTGTGAATTGTCTAATTGCATTCACCAACAATAAATTCAACAGAGACATTAGTCTCAATGCAATTGCTTTTCTGCGATTCTGTGCCTCGAAACTTGCTGAAGGAGATCTCGGCTCCTCATCTACGAATAAGGATAAGGATTCAGGGGATACTTCTCAATCTTCACCAAACAAGGGAAATAATGGTAGGCAAGAAAACGGAGAGCTGACGGATACGGATGATCATCTGTATCTTTGGTTACCTTTGTTGGCTGGTAAGGACAAACATTTGGGAGAGTGCTCTACAAGTTCTGTTCGAAACTCTGAAATTAAATTGTGTTTCGCTGTGCAGGTTTATCGAAACTTGGCTTTGACCCTAGACCTGAAATTAGGGAGAGTGCTTTACAAGTTCTGTTCGAAACTCTGCGCAACCATAGTCACCTCTTCTCGCTACCTTTATGGGAAAAAGTGTTTGAATCTGTCCTTTTTCCAATATTCGAATATGTGCGCCATGCTATTAATCCATCAGGGGATGACCTACCAGATCAGGGAATTAATGGTGACATTAGTGATATTGATCAAGATGCATGGCTGTATGAGACTTGTACGCTCGCACTTCAATTACTTGTAGATCTTTTCGCTAGTTTTTATCATACCGTCAGTCCACTTCTAAGGAAGATTCTCTCTTTACTCGTAAGTTTTATCAAGCGCCCTCACCAAAGCTTAGCTGGTATCGGAATTGCTGCTTTGGTACGCTTGACGAGCAATGCCGGTGATCATTTCCTCGAGGAGCAGTGGCTGGAAGTAGTCTCTTCATTAAAAGAAGCTGTTAGTGCAACACTTCCGGATTTCTCTTACTTCATTAGTGGGGATGGCATACGGGAAGGCAATGAACACGCATCGAATGGCGAAAGTAAACAAACTTCTCATTGTACCAGCATGTCCCATGATGATTCAGAGAGCCTGCGAACACAGCGTCTCCATGCTTGTTTGTCTGATGTGAAATGCCGAGCTGCTGTTCAGCTTTTATTGGTTCAGGTAGACTTCTCATCTTAACATTGAAATATAATTAGAAATCTATTCATGTTAAGCTGCTTTTTCTCGTGACAGGCAGCGATGGAAATTTATAACATGTTTCGAACTCGCCTTTCGGCTAAGAACATCTTAATCCTCTTCGATGCAATGCATGATGTAGCATTACATGCTCACGAGATCAACAACGATACCATATTACGTACCAAGCTTCAAGAGTTTGGTCGGATGACACAAATGCAAGATCCTCCGTTGTTGCGTCTCGAGAACGAACCCTATCAATTTTGCCTTACGTTCTTGCATAATCTGATAATCGATAGGCCTCCAAGTTTTAAGGAGGCTGAAGTAGAGTCCCATCTTGTCGATCTTTGCCGTGAGGTGTTACAATTATATATCGAAACTGCAAGCTCTGAACAGATTTCCGAAACATCTACCGACGGCCTAAACCAATGGTTGATCCCTTTGGGCTCCGGGAAACGAAAAGAACTCGCCGCACGTGCACCTCTCGTCGTAGCGACTCTCCGGACCATATGCAGCGTTGGAGACAGTTTGTTCGAGAACAACTTAGCTCAGTTCTTCCCTATTCTTTCGAGCTTGGTAAGTTGTGAGCATGGTTCAAATGAAGTCCAGGCAGCACTTAGTGACATGCTCAGCTCGTCGGTTGGTCCAGTTTTGCTTCAAGCGTGTTGATGCTGACTCTTGGCCAAATTAGAGGGACCTTTGGATATATGGTAAATATGTTTTTTTTTCTTTCTTTTTTGGCCTCTTAGTAACTCCATAGTTTTCATCAATGTTGCCCTGTTTTTTTTTTTAAGAATTTGTGTTCGAGACTAGTATCGAACCATATTCGATATATAAATATATATTTTTAAAATATTTAAAAATTTAGATATATTAGTGTCTGGCATATTTATATTCGATACTTACACTAAAATTTAAATAACATAAGATTTTATTTTCTCATTTTAGTTAATAAGAATTGATGTTAGTATGTCACTATTCTAGATTTATCCATTAATTGATATTAGTATATTTAGTGCACCGTTTTAGATTTATCAATATTTATATGAACATATAAATTAAGTTAAATAGCTCAAAAATCTATATTTTATTTGTATGTACAAAAAATAATTTAAAAAATATTAAAATTTTATAATACTAAAATTTGATACATATAATAAGTAAATTTCAATTTTAAAGCAGATTTACCAACTCAAATTTAAATTTTATAAAAATTATATAAGAAAATTCTATAACATGTATCATACATTATTAAATATTATTAATGTTAAATATCACTGAATATTATTAATTTTTTAATAAAAAGTAAATGACAAAGATACTATATAATTAATGATTATTTAAAATAAAAATAAATTAAATTATTTTTTATATTTTTATAATATATTAATTTTTGTTTTCAATTAATTATATCCGTTCTACCTTGATCGTCGGTTTTTTTTTTCGTTTGCACAACGAAGTAAGATTTTTTACTTTAATTTTTAATTTTGTGTTGTCGTCGTTTATCATCATCATCAGTTACTCGTTGTATCTGTCGGTTCGCCGTTGACCCAATTTTTTGAACGGGTCACGTAGGCTATCTCAAGACCTTTAAAAGTTGATCATCACATTGTTTTTGTTCTAATTTGAAAGCATTATATTCCACATGCCAAGAAATCACAAACCCCATCCTTTTGCGCCTGCAGGTCTTTTCCATCCCTTTCTACACTGCAGAGAGATGAACTATTAAAAGCTACTCTCAATCACGCATGAAGGTATAAGCTGATTCGAAGCATTGAGAATTGAGTTTTGATGTGGACGAGTCGATCTTCTTACGTGTTTAATCATATCGTTAACACGAAAGATTATTAGGTATATCTTCTTCATCACGTCATTTATGATTTAAACAATCCGAACCGTTCATCTTTAAAAATATTATCTATCCACTAATTACATATAGGAAAGAGATGATAATTTACTCTAAAAAATTTAAAATAAATAATTCTAATTGTTTGGATCACAGATCATATGGTAAATAAAATCCACCTAATAATGCACTATGGCTCAATCCCTATTACTTCTGTCTGGGATAAAAGTTATGCACTATGGCTCAATCCCTATTACTTCTGTCTGGGAACTACTTTTATCTCCTAAACTATTACTGCATCATTGGATTGAGCCTTGAGGTAGCATGAGTTTCTACTCTAGAATGGTGGGTCCAGTGGGAGGGTCCACCACTTGAAGAGGCTACCGGGAAATTATGAGCTTATAGATGGGAAATTTCATTCAGTTTTTGCCTTGAGGACAAGTCGAATTTTGGTTCAACCTTTAAAGACTTAAGACCTTGTTTTTGGTTACTTCTAGAAACTCAAACACATTTTTAAGCAAATTCAAACGACAAACAAGATAATTTTTATTTAGAAATTCAATTTACAATCGTGTTTATAAACTCAAACTCAAAAGCTATAAAGTTGAGTTTTAGGGTTTAGAAGTACCATTTAAAATAAAATATTTAATTTAACCTTCATTAATACTCTACACTTAAAAATCATAATTTTAATTTTTTTTAAAATATATATTTTATCTTTTAAAAAATATTTTTTGACAGTAATAACAAACATTAAAATCTTAAACTCTACATTTTAAAATCACTTTTCAACAATACCTTTAAAACTATTTTTTAACCCTACTTTTTAAAAGTAATGTCAAATAAAGTCTTATACTAGAAAAAAGTATAGATATGGTTCCACATTTGAAGATTTAGATTTACCCTTTTATTTAATTTAAAACATTTGAAGTTGTCACCGACTGCTTTTGGTAGGCTCGAAATTATAAAAGCAAACAAAGATTTATTTTTAAAATATAGGATCGAGATTTGATTAGGCATGGGAAAATATTAACTATACAAGACTATTATGGGTACTTCGAACTTCATATGACATGTTGACAATTTTAAAATTGACAATTTGAAATTAATATTATCTTTAATTATTGATCGAGTTTACATTTATAAATGGAAATATTCTTTATGTATAGAAAATATGCTATTGATCCGAATATAAAATAAAAACACTCATATACGAGGCACCCTTATTTATATTCTAAAGATATTTCATCTATACAAAAAGAATTATGCATGATTAATTATACTCCTATATATTTTAAGTTCTTAAATTAATAGGATTTAATAATTTAAATAATATTTATCATTTAAATATCATTTAATTCAAAATTCGTATGTGACAACACGCAGTTACTTTAATGTATTATCTATATTAGACCCTGAATATGGAGAGATTATATTATGAGACATTCCCATCACGTCATCCATGAGACCAACCAATAAAAAATATCTATTTAATAATTTTTCCACCTCATTATTTTTACCAAGTGAATCTTCACTTGGTAAAAACTGTTTTAAACTTAATTTACCATAAATGTTAGTGAAGATTCACTTGGTAAAAATATGAGGTGAAAAATAATTAAATGGATGTTTTTTATTGGTTAGTCTCATAGATGACGTGTTGGGAGTGTCCCGTAATATAATTTCTCCTGAATGTGATATTAGATTAACTAATCGAATCTAATTAAATATTAACCCTAATTAGGCTCTAATTAATTATCTATATTATTTAATTAATTTTCTAGTGCGATGATATGTATCGAACATTCTATTTAAGAGTCCCATTGAATTACTATAATTTTAATTAATGTTCAGTTAATTTCGGAAACTATTCAAATTTGGACTCTCAAATATTTCATTCAATACTCATTAAATTACTGTAATTTTAATTATTGAACATAATTAAAGAATCTAACCCAAAAGCTTAATTTAATTAACCAGCATATGTATATTTAATTATCTAATATGGATGTAATCTGACATTAATTAAGCATACAAACATAAAATAATTAAAGCAAGGCATAATGATAATTTTAATCCTTAACATTTATGATTTTTATCATTTTGGTCCTCATTTTTTTTATAATAAATTTAGCCTATAGCCTATATCTTTTTTAACAAATATCTATTTTTTAATTAGCATAATAATTAGATAGTTAAAAAATTAACGATAATGATATGTCATATATATGCAGAACGATATTTAAGATTTGAGAGCCTTTTATTTTAGATTTAATTAATTTCTAATATTTTGTTAGAATAAAAGTATATTTTACATGTATATATTTGTCATTATCGTAAAAAATTTAATGACAATGACATGTTATATATATGTAAAATGAGGCTAGATGTCGTGTTACTTAAAATATATTATCACATATATGACATGTCAATATCGTTAAATTTTTAACGGTCTAATCATTATGTTAGTTAAAAATAAGTTATTTGTCAAAAAGACATAGGTTAAGGATTAAATTTATCCTAAAAATAATAAGTACCAAAATGATAAAAATTATAAACGTTAAGGGTTAAAATTATCTTTATGCCTTAAAGAAAATTTAAAATTAATGATCAAATTAAAAACAAATACAAATTGAGATTAATTTTAATGCTTAATTACAAAACCAAATGGACCTAATTGAGTTAATTGCAAGTATCAGGGTCCAATTAAAAGGAATAGGGACTAAATTAAAAAATTTAAAACTTACCTAATCTGGTTTAGAAGTAAAAAGGAATAAATTACAAAATATAAAAAACTAGATGACAAAACTCTAAAAAATAAAAAAGGGCGCGGATCCTCGTTGCCCGACTTGAACCACCCATAGATTTTCTCTAAACTCACTGTTAAAACGACGACGTTTCGAAAATATGGTATAAACTTTTTTCCCAAAATTTTCTTCCTTATTTTCTTAAATTTCTCCCTCTCTCCGCATTCTCTTGTAGACTTGTCAATAACTTTTCAAATACTTAACTGGAGGGTAAAAATTATCTGACTCTTTATTATATTTTTTATTGAAAATTTTTAAAAAATTAAATTTTAAATTCTAACTCTTATTTTATATATCCTAAACCTTAAACACTACATCCTATCCTTTAACCACAACTCCTAACCTTAAACCCTACACCCTACACCCTTTAATTTAAAACGGAGACACAAATAAAGACATAGAAAAGAGGTAGACGATTTGCGCCCTTAACTGAAAACACCATATTTTAGATGATGTTCATCCTCGTTCTTCAAAAATAAGATAAACACGAGAAATATTATTGTTTCTTTGCCATACACACTTTCTCTCGATCTATTCTATCACCATCGATAAAATTTAGTCATGTTCATCGATCACTACTTCTTGCTTTCGACCATCTTCACTCTTTTGATCAATTACCGGGAGATGATTTTCGATTGTCATAAAAATCCTAAAACCTATAATTTTCTCATTTTTAATCCTAAACTTAGAAATCTATTCTCGGTTCAATAGAAACTCCTCCCAATACATTGGGTGAAATTTAAGGCCACTAAACAACGGATCTAATACCTCTTGTAAATGTGGTCTAGAATCACATAATATCGAAAGTCACCCTTTAGGTATCCGGATCCCATACAATTACTTTCATAATACAATAATAACATCCACTGAAAATCAAATGAAAATCTACACATCACATGCTTTATACAAGGCATTAATCCATTAACTCGTATTTTAATAATATACGATGTCAAAGTTTTCATTATTCAATTTTATAATTTATTTTATGCCTTAAGAGACCCGTTAGGACCTTTGTTTTAAATTATTGATCCTTCAAACTCAAAGACTAAAAAACTTGGATAGAATTGATACACTTGCATGGAATATCGGTACGCCCTCAATAGCATTGGTGCCCTTGAGGATCGATACTAAAAACATATTCAAATGAATTTAAGTTAACCTCGTACCGATATACTCTTTTTGCATATCGATATCCATTACCAATACAATACTCATCTATAAATGAAACAGTAGTATCGGTACGTTTTTTTCATATATCGATACGCCAAAACGATTTAAGAATCTTTTAAATGACTAGGGTATCGATATGCGAAAATCGTATCGATATATCATACCTGAACTCACTAATTTTCCTTTAATGAGTATCGATACTAGTACTCCCGTACCGTTACAAGAGCCCAATTTTTTTAGGTCTTGAGCTTGAAAAACACATCAAATATAATTTAAACCCTTCCAACAACTCCTAAAACGATCCTACAAATTATCTAAGGTGTAATCAATAGTTTGCTAGCATTTTTAACCCATATTGATTACCAAATCATGATTCAATATTATTTACAATTGAATATAAAAAAATTTGGACGATTATGAATGAACACCTACTATATGAAATGGGATATTTATTTATTTTTAAATTTATTTATTTATTTAAATCGAGTATTTCGATTAAAATTTTGATATTATATTTATATTTTACAACTTAACCTCCGAAGTTAATTTCATTTCTTTTCTCTAATTTTCTTTATTTTGAAATTTTCAAGTTTATATATATATATATATATATATATATACTTGTCACACTCTTTAATTAGAATTAAAGGCCTTAATTATTAGGATCATGCTATTCCCTATAATTAATTTGAGTGTTTAAATGAATTAACTAGAGAGTGAATAATAATTAATAATCAGTAATAATTACGTTCTAATAAAACTATACATCTAAAAATAGGGGTGTTTAAAATTACTAGACCTGATTAAACTGATCGGATTACCCGAAATAAAAATATCGGATGATTCTTGAAAAAATTATTTGATTGAATCGATTACTCGACCTGAAAATAATTGAATTGAATTTGGATAGATTTTTTCTAGTTACTGGATACCCGGTTCGACTAATTTTAATATATATAGTTTTAAATTATATTTTTATCGTAAATTTCTTAATATTTATACATAAAATTAAATTTAAAATTTAAAATTAATTTTATATTTGTATTATATACTTCTAATTTTTAAATATATTTTTATTAATTTATTAATATATCGAAAGAAAAAATGATATGAATATTTTAATATCATTTTAATGATAAACTTTAATAAATATATATATGTATGTATATATATATATATATTTAATATTCTAAAATTAACTTTAAATCACTAATTTTTATGTTTATTCATATATTATAAAACTTTAAAATTTATGTATTTAATATTTAATTTTTTTAATTTTAAAATAAAAATAAAAATATATATATGAACCGGATATCCATTACCCGATTGATCAGGTACCCGATTAACGGATACTAAAAACAATTACTTTAAAAAATTATATATTTTAAATTTTTATCTTTACTTAATATAAAATAACAATTAATAAAGATCGAAACTCTTAAACCCCTAAGTTCAGCCCATGAACTTCAACAAATTCAAATAGAAGCCAATTACCTGAATCCGAGTCAATACATTGAGCAGAAATAACTCTCTATTTAAACTTCTTCCTGTTGGAATTTACAGGCAAGTACACTTTCAACCATTAGATATTGATTGCTTAATTATTGTGTTGGTATTATTGGTGCTCGAACCGGTGACCTTTAGGAATAACATTGATTCCCTTAACCACTGAGACTAGATAGTTCATGCCTAATTTCTCACAATTTTACACAATAAAGGTTTTTATAATTTCGATAGATTGTGAATAATATATTTTAAAACATATTTCTTTATTTAACAATAACTCGAATTTAACTTATTTAAATTCAAATAAATAATCTCTTATAATTTAAAATAATATATTTTAAATTATTATTAAGAATAATAACCTCAAGCATTCTTAGTGTGTGACCTATAAGTTCTATTAATATTTTTTTTAGATGTAACACCCTATTTATAGTTTGAGAACCGAGTCAGAATATGTTATCAGGATGATTCATTGGTCAATATAGTTTTTTAACCAATAATCTATGACTCGAAAGGGTTCGATATTCAATACGATACATTAATGTCATGGTAGGATTACATAATCAATATACTTCGGGTTTTACTAATTAAGGACCAATTATAAACTTTTTCAAGTTTGGGGGACTAAATCATATTTTTTATAAATTAAGGGTTCTTACCTAAAATTCTTTTTACCAACTTGAAATTAAACCTATAAAAATGATTTTGTAAAATTCAAGTACAATTAAAGATTATTTGCTTATCCAATTTTATCATCAATTATTCAATGATCAAATTGTAAAATTTATAAAATTCATTTCAACAAATGTTAATAACATTAAAAGACACATGCACTTATACGCCTTATGATCATATCAGTATATATGACTAATAAGAGGTTGATAAGATTTTAAAACTAAAGGTCGGTATCGATACAAATATTACTATATCGATATGTTAGACAAAAATCAAAAGTCAATGCTTTCAAAAGTTTTCTTTTGTATCGTTATGGTCTAAACCTAGTCGATACGTCTATCATGACCATTAAAATAGTTAGTCTACACCTATGTTGAGTATTAATACGCGAACTCGTTATAATTCTTAATTTTGAGGTCGATTTAGTGTACTAGTATGTCTTAGATTCGTATCGTACAGTGTAATATTTTAAATTCTAATATTGATTTTCCATATTGATACGTACTATGCAGTATCAGTACACCCGTTAATCTGAGTTTAATAATGTAAGACTGTACAGATACGCCATCACCTATACCGGTATAACTGGATCTGTAATAATATTTTTTTCTAGTTTTTATCATTTATCCTATTAAATCATGTCCAGATGCAATAAAATTTTATTAGTGAATTATTAATACCATTTTCACTGGCACACAAGATTTTATAGCCAAATCAAAAAAAAAAAATGGTAAAATTTTAATAGGTTTTACGGTCCAATCGTTCTAGACATTTGTGTCACCTACATCGTATGGGTGCATTCCAACCTAAATGAGATTGAATTCATATTCCCTCTATGCAGAGACGGATCCATGCTTTGAACAAGGTGGACATTGAACTTTTTAAAGTTCACATATTTACCCTTAATTTTCATAATTTTTATATATTAATTCTTAAGTTTTTGTAACATTTAAGCTTTGTGCCCACTCTGAGATTTTAAAATTTCATGTCCCCACCTCAAATAAATTTCTAAATCCGCTATGCAAGGCACAATTTTCATCCGTGTCATTCAATATTTATAAAGTGGATAAGTATATATAGATATTTGTCTATTTTTAACAGATTTTATATTAATTAACTCGGATCGACTCACGTTACAAACCTAAATTTAATGGATAAGATATATTAATTTAAAAATAAAAAAATAAGTCACCACAATTATGTATAAATATACTTAACGCAATAAGACCCATAAATTATAATGGTCACCCAAATTTGTCTTAATTTAAATTAGATTTATTGGAAGATGAACTTTTTTTTTTAGTTTCAACTCGTCTAACTTAAATAAAATTATTATTTAAATTTATTATAAAATATATAAATATTATTTTAAATTTAATATATTTCAAATAATAGCACAAAACTTGTCAAATGATCTTCTGACTCAAAGGAATAGTGTGTGAAGTGTCGTTCGTCGGACTGTTTTCTTTAGATATTAATATTACATGACATATTATAGTTTTATTTTATATTATTTTTAACTTTTTAAAAAATAATTTTATAATTTATATATTTTTTAATTTTAAAATATTTTAAAGTATCAAATGATTACACTTTGACATAATATACTATAGCGATTAGGGGTGAGCAAAACTCGACTCGACTCGACTCGTAAAAATTGAATAATTTGATTCGACTCGAGATAAAAATATTCGACTCGTTTTGAATCCAGTAAAAAAAAATTCAAATAAAGTTCGAGTTATAAAATGGAAATTCGAATAACTCGAAATTTTTAATAATTAAAGGATTAATTTTTAAGTTTGAGACGAATCTATCAATTTTTTATGATATATACGCATTGATATATAAAAATATAAAAAAAAATAAAATCATACTATAACATGATAAATAATTATAAATAAATATTTATTGGAACTCGAAAACTCGACTCGATTTGACTCAACTTGAATTTCTTAAACTCGACTCGAACCGAAAAAATTTAATTAAAGTTTGAGTTGTAAAATATGACTCGTAAACTCGAGTTTTAATTGGGTTTTCGTATTTATTTTAAAGCACCTAAATCCGAAGGTAAGCGTCCGAACCACCACCACTATACTGGAGTTGGCCTCACTTACGACCGAATTTAGGGGCTCGCATTAACAAATTAATATCATTTATGCAACTTAAACATAACAAATAAATTTAATAAATCACATAAAAATAAATACATAAATACTAATCTAATAAATAAAATATTAATCTAAAACATAAATTCATAACATACATAAATAAAATCTAAATATCAAATAAAATACTAAACATTAAATTTCATTAAAATAAAATCAAAATACAACATAAAGAAAAGAAAATATACCTAAAAATTCGAACGGTTAACTCCGAGTAATCCTTACTGAGATTTACCACGAACCCTCTAAAATTTTTAACTAAATTGAATCCTAAAAATAGAATCCGATCGAACCACCCAAAATTTGGAAAAAACTAAGCTCTCAAATTAGGATCATTTGGTACTACCCTCACCCAATTGGTTCTCCCTTTAAAAGGCTCCCCTCATCTCCTTTTATAGGCATTTGGAGAGAGGGAAGTGGGGTTTCTCATCAATGTGAGATTCTAATCCCACATCAATTTTTCCTTTCATTTCTTTTTTCTTCTTCTTTTTTTTTATTTTCTTTTTTTTTCTTTTTATTAATAATATGATTACTACAATAATACTAAAAGTACTAAAATTCGATAAAAAATGAGTGATTACAATTACAAATTGAATAAGGAAGTAAAAACCCTATATCCCACATTGATAAGATAAATGAAGTAGAAAATATTTATATACACTTACCCCTTATAATCATTAAATAGCGAATTGATATTGATATCTTTATCAATAATTAACAATATAATCAATAAAGATCGAGTTTGAATTTCCAAAAAAAATATTTTAGTGTTATGGTTAAAATTTAAATTTATAATTAAAGGTTAATATTTAAGAAATTGTGATATTGTATATTTTTAAGGTCTAAAATTTAAAATTTAAAACAAAAATTTATTTATTTTAGTATTACGACATAATAAAAACATCGAAAAGGGAAAAAATTACCTATAATAATTAAATTAAGTATATTTGTTATAATTTAATTAAGATGAATCAAGTTAGATGTATTTAATATGAATGAGTGATAATACTTTAATGTCGTTAAAACTTAACGATGTGAAGTATTTAATTAGACCTAAAAGCTATAACTTTTAGGATCAAGTTATACCCTAAAATTAATAGGAGCATTTAAATGAACTAAGGGGTAAATAATATTAATTATTAATAATTACCTTCTAATAAACATCTAAAACTTGGTTCAAGATAAATTTATACAAATTGACCACTTAATAAATTATCTATTCTTCTTATTATAGATATTTTAATTATGTTTTATAAATATATTTTGGGTAAATTATATAAATGGTCATAGAACTTTTAAGGTAGATTTATTTTGGTCATCGTATTTTTGAAGTATTTAATAAGGTCTTCGAACTTTTAGTTTACATTCGATAAAGTCACCCAACTTTTAGTTCATATTTGATAAGATCACCCAACTTTTATTTCATATTCGATAGGTCACAAAACTTTTAGTTCGCATTCGATAAGGTCACTATCATTAAATAACGTTAAAAATTGTTGTTAGTTTTAATATATCCTTAATAAAAAATGGGTAAACTACAGTAATCATCACTCATCTTTCTTTCCACTCCTATTTTTGTCACTAAAATTTAATTCTAGATTATTCAGTTCTTGATCTCATGTTGTACCAATTAAATCAAATAATTAGAATTTTTTACTTTGCTTATTAAAATATTAAATATAATAATATAATAAATTTAATAAAAAATAAAAAAAAATATTTCTTAATTTTTTAAAATTAATAAAAATTTTCATTTTATATAACCAAGTTATTTGAGATTGCCCAAAATATGAACAATTCAAACGTTAAATTAATAAATTAAAAAATTTAAACTTTAGTGACCACGATAAGAGCGAGAAGAAAGTTGAGTTATGTTTATTATAGTTTACTCATTTTTTATTAAGGATATATTAAATCTTACAATAATTTTTAAAGAAATTTAACGGTAGGGACCTTATCAAATGTGAATTAAAAGTTGAGTAATTTTATCGAATACAAACTAAAAGTCGGGTGACCTTAACAAATGCAAACTAAAAGTTGGATGACTACCGAATATTTTAAAAGTACAATGACCAAAATAAATTTATCCTAAAAGGATGACCTTATTAAATATTTTAAAAGTACGATAAAATAAATCTACCTTAAAAGTTCGATGACCATTTATATAGTTTACCCATATATTTTTTATACAATAAGAAAAATATATAGACTCGTTGACACCTATAAATAATATGATATTACGTGTTTATATATATATATATATATATAATAATTGTGTCAATTAAATTAAGTCTTATTTGACAAAAAAATTATTTAAAGTATCATATAAATTTATGTTTTTATGTAAATTAAATAATAATTGTGTCAATCAATTAAATCTCATTTGATGAAATTTATATTTAATTAAATTTAAGAACTTGGAAAAAAATATCAAAAGAGAGGCTTAACCAAAATTATTGTTTCTTTTAAATTAAAACATGAATTCTTAAAATCGAATTATCATAACATATCATGATTTTGTTTCACAAGTATAAATAATTGATAGCCAATTATATTAATTGATAACTTATAATCGATAGTTAGTTGAATTAATTGATTTAGCTAGTAGATTGTATTAATTAATCATATAAATATGTTATGTAAAAGTAACTGATAATTATTTACTTATTTAATCAAGTAAAATGATATATAAGGACATAATTATATTCAATGATTGTTTGAATTTATTGATTATCAATATTTAGGAGGATTTTAAGAATAATCCGATCCAAAATTAAATTTTGGAATATAAGTGTTCCTCAACTATATTTTAGAATCTAGGTAAGTTTTTATAGTGGAAGTAGGAGAATGTTATGTGCACATGGTCTTATCCCTGAAAATTCTAAAAAACATAAAAATAAAGAACGTCACTTGTAAGGAGAAATTATATCATGGGTAAGTCATACCACGTCATCCATAGATCAACCACTAAAAAACATTCAACTCATCATTTATTTCATAATTTCCTAAGTGAATCTTCACTCATTTACTGTTAATTTATTTTAAAAATAATTTTTAAGTGTAGATTCATTTGAAAAAAAAAATATGACATGGATAAAATAATGAGTTGGATACTTTTTAGTGGTTGGTCCCATTGACACGTGGTGGGACTTACCCATGATATAATTTCTCCACCTGTAAGTGGTATTCTCCTACAAAATTGCCATTTGCATGTGGTGTCATCCTCCTACAATGTAACTTTTGGTCTAGATACCAAAATAAACTTTAAACACCTTATTTTCCTAGAAAAAAAAATCTAAATGATCTATATATTCGACCGAGCTAATATTTATGACCAATTACATGTGTAAAACTCATTTAGTTTTACACTAATTTATGACAATTGTTTGAGTGAAATGGATGAATAAGATTAATAGTAGAAAATGTGAAAATTATCGCTTGATAAAAATTAAAAAAAATATTCTTTACCATTTGTTATTATCATCCAACAGTTTGAAACTCAATGAATTTACGACATATAAATGAATTCTAACCTATATATATATATATATATATATTATGAAATTAATTCTTTTAATATAATATTATTAGGCATCGAAGGATGTATACATTAATTCCTTATTTATAAAATTATTTTTTATATAATTTTATTAATTATTAAATTTAAATGATTTTTGGGTAGGGTTAATTGAATATTGCATTTTAGGGTAATTTTATGGATGTACGATACATTTCGTTATAATTAATGATTTAAGGCAAAAACTACAATAAATTATAGGTGATGCCTTCTTAAATTTTTTATTATTATAATTTAAATTTTAATGAAGACGTCACCTACAATTAAGTTAAATTAAAAGTTTTAATTCGCGAATCAATAATTACTGCGAAAGAAATCAACCATGTCAACCGAATAAAGTTGGTAAAGTCAAGATTTGAGTTTAGGAGGAAAAATGTTTAAACTTAGGGGGACAAATTCAAAAATAAATCATTTCTTAAAAAATTTAAATAGGGGACAAAAGTTATAGTTTCTCACATACGAGTAAACTTTTAAATACTAGTAGACATACTATCAATCTGTATATGTATGTCGTATTTCGTATTTTATTCTTGTATTACGAGCGCAAGTATATAAATTTTCAACGCTTAAAAAAATGTTATAAAAATATCGTTTAAACCAGTACCGTAACAGTTTGCAGTAGTTTTTGCCGAATAACACCGTTAAACATAAAATTCCATAGTAGGACTTTATTTATCAAACGCCACTAAAAACTTTTTTAGCGGTGTTTTATTTTATAAATATTGCAGTATTTTGTGATTTAGTACATTTTTCGATATAAATGTTTCTGGTAAACTTTTTTAGCGATGTTTTTTAATGTACAAATGTCGCAATATGTTATAATTTTTAGTGACGTTTTATACAAATGTCGCGAATGTAACACTTCAGTGATGTTTTCATCCAAAAAGACACAAAAGAGCACAACGATGGTATTTTTACAATCATTTTAATTGTTTTGATTATTTAAATAAAAAAAGTTTAAAATCAAAAATTAAATTGATCAATTATAGTTTCAAATGAATAAACTAACATCCGATTGGTATTATAAATAGAAAAAAAATTGAGAATAGTTCAACATAAATTTTTATTTTAAAATATAAGTGATTCTCACCTATATTTGAGAATCTATGTCGATCTTTATAGTGCAGATAGAAGAACGCCACCTGCATATGATGTTCTTCCCCAAGCACCATGTACAGGTGACGTTCTCCTACCTATACTGTAAAAATTTAATTAAATTTTAATATAAATTTCAAAACATCTTATTTTATTAAATAAAAACTTCAAATGATCTATATATCCAACAAAAGCTCATATATCAGCTCGACGTTAACTTGGTTGAGAAAATGATTAAACTTATTTTAATTTAAAGTATAATAAATATTCTTCTTAGGGTAGATTTGACCTTTCACACTTACGTTTAAATAAAATAATTAAAAACTATTATTTGATAATACATGATTAATGAATTTATGTACAAGCATTTTATTATTCGATAATCATAATTATCTAATTCATTAATTGATTAATTTGAATTAGATATTATAAAGATTAATTATATAGAAAAAATCCTCTTAATCCTATTATTTCGTTTCACACTACCAGAACTTAAATCATTGACTTTACTTAAAAAATTCGGTGTTTTATTATATTAAAATAATTAATTATCATTCTTGTATTTATTGTATTAATTGTTCTTAATTTAAACATCCGAAATTTATTTAATTCATTTCAACATCGAAATAATTTGAATTTAAATCATTTAATTTTGATTTGGTGGCTCAAAATTACTTAAAATTTCTTTAATTTTCATAGATTAATTAACTGACTTATGCTTAACGTGGTCTAATTATTATATTTTCCACTTTTCATGATTAAAAATGTGTGTTCACACGCTTTAACTTTGTCATTATAAAATTATTTTTAAACAATCATCGATTAATCAAATATTAATTAAAGTAGATTTTATTAATTTTGATTGACTCGTATTTCATATTAATTTTAATAAATATCTTTTAGCTTATTATTTTATAAACAACGTTTTAGATCCGAAACCTGTTTAAACGAAATCAAACTCTTTAACAGGACTAACATAGATATCATAATTATTAAAAAAATTGCTTACCCACATTAAAAATAATTACATAGTACATCCTAAATTATGATTATCATTGTATAGATCCTTAAACTTTTGAATGTTTTAGTTTGATCCTTAAATTACGACTCTCATTTTAAATTAATCTTTAAATTTTTAAATATTTTAGTTTTATCCTCAAATTATTGTTTATAGCACATCATATTACTGCATAATACATATCAAATATTTATACATTAGTTAATTTTTATAACAGTTGTATTAACATGAGATATAACCGATGTATATTAAAAAATTGATAATAAAATTTAAATATTTAAAATTTTAATTAATAATTTAAAATAAAAATTGTAATTTAAAAATTAAATTAAAATGTTTAAAAATTTAAATAATTTGATATAATTAACTTTTTAAAAATGAAAAAAAATAATTTGTTGGTCTAAATTCTCATTTAAAATCCTCCATTTAATATATATCCGTAAATACTACTTCCCAAAAAGGACATTTTAGTCAAATCATGACGAAGATAGCCTCAATTACGGACCGTTAGATCCCTCAACAATGAAGAATCGACGGTTCAAATCTAATGTCTGCCTGCAAGTACAAATTGGCTATGATCCACCTTTGACCAAAATAGCTTTAGAATTGTTTTCATTTTCATGATACAGAGAGAGAAAACGAGAGAAAATTTGAAGATTTTTTTAAAAATTTTATGTATTTTTTGAATCTCGTTTACCTCATGTATTTTGGTGATTATATTTAATTTTCGTTTGGATTGGATTTTTTTCCCAGTATTTGTGATTTCTGCTGATAAATTTGAAGGCGGAGGAGGAGGAGGAGAAGAGAAGATGCAGATTTTTTCTCTTCTCTTCTCTTATTTTTCGTGATTAGCAAATTCGTTGTTGACGTTCGGAAAATTAGGGTTTGGTTTTGTTGCAGTTGAAAATCATGAATGTTATGCGTCGTCTCAAGAGCATTGCTTCCGGTCGTTCTTCTACTTCTTCCGATCCGGTAAGTCCTATCTTTCCCCTTGTGGTTTTATTTTCTGGATTCGATCGGTGGTAATCTCTGTTTGTTTGCTAGGAAAATGGATTAAAAGAAGGAAAGTGAAACGTTTTTTTAATATTTTTTAAGCTTCGTTCATTGGAAAGAAATTGTTTTTGCTTATGTATATAGTTTGAAATTTGAGATAGTTTTTGGACTTTTCCTTTTGGTTGAAACACCTTTGAGGAAAAGTGGAACGACATTGTTAGCTGAAGTTGATTCCTTATTTGCTTCTGTTTAGTTTCTGAAAGGTAATTTGCCATACCTTTTGAATTGTGTTACACGTTCTTTACAACATTGATTGTGCCCATAATTTTGCTGGATTGAGAATATTCTAATTTAGTTTATATGTTTAAGGATACCATCTTGGTCTTGTAATATATATGTATAAGCATTGTATTTGAAATGGTTCGGATTAGAATAAGCTTGAGTTGGAAAGGGTGTATTTAAAAAGTATTCTGAAAAACTGTTCTGGTATGAATAATCGAAATTGGAGATTTGTGGATGATGTTATTTTATCCAAAATTCAGCTTCCAAATTCCAAAAGCTATATTTTCTTGGCCTTTTGCGATGGTTGCCAAACCACGATTTTAACTGCAAAAGTCCGAATTTTTATCTGTTTAGCACAGTGAAAATTGTGCCAGCAATCATGTAAAGGGTGGCTAATTTCCATAGGTTAAATGTAGGTTTAGATTATTTGTTTTGTTCATCAGTTACCGTGACGGTGGTTGATGTTAAACCGTGTTGTGTTGTAGTATTGGATTTTTTGCGTTGTTGTTATGTTTGTGAGATGGTAATGTGTCAAATCAATGCTATTTTTTTTTTCTGAAAATGGGCAATACTCGAAACAAACGTCTCTCCTTCGGATGGAATGTATAAAATGCTGCAGATTTATTACATACATAAATTGTTCTTGTAAGGTTGATTGCAATATGTAATAATGGACCGAATTCTAGGATGTAATGGGAATTGTATAATTACATTTGACGTTCTACAATGTTCTTTTTCTTTCCCTCATTGCTTACACCTACTGGAGAGTAATTGGTCAAATCCACAACTAATGTTGTTGCATACCACTTAAGAGTTGGACGTTTTAAATTCAGATTGCTCTTCTCTCTTTTGTTTTTAGCCTTTTTGTTTATCTTCTCTGAACTCGAATTTAATGGATACTGATTACATAACAAGATGATCCACATAATTTTGTGCTAGGGATACGGGAAGCTTGAGTGGGGAGGCTGAACTGAATGTTGATTTGTAACTTGGCCCCCTTGCCTATGTCTGTTAGAATAATATTATGCAATATGAAATCTGAATAGCTTCTTCATTGTTGAATGTCTCATTACCCACTTATCTATGAAACACCTTTGTGCTGAAAGGAGCACTATGAAATTTACGTGGAGACTAATATCTAAAGATAGAAATATTAAAGGCACCTTATTATTATGAGGATGCCTGTTTACTTCTAGTCTTTTGTTTTAATCTGTGGAGTTCTTTTGGAAAATTATATTTTTCATATCAGGGTGGATATACTAGCTCCAAGAGGGCAAAGGCTGATCAAGAATCTAGTAGGGGTTACAAAGAATCGAGTTTAGTTGAGAGTAGTGCCACTGGTCTAGATCAGCATATGGCTTCTACGTCACGGGAAACAGTTGCAAGCACATCCAGTGTTACTTCTGTTGCAAGACAAGAAAAATCAGGTGTTGATCAGCTTCCTGATGAAATGCATGAAATGAGAATAAGAGACGAGAAATCTTTCTGCCATGATGATAAGGTGATTTTTGCTCGTTACTCATCAAAATGTATATTGTTATGCATGATTATTTTTCTTCTTAAATCATGTCTTCATATGTGCACAGTCAGACATGCACACACATATGCTTATTTATAAGCTTGAAGCTCTTGGATTATTTATCTAGCTTGCTTGGTTATTTCTAATATTACTGTTTCTGGAGTGTAACTCACAGGATCTGGAGGCTACTGTTATTAGTGGAAACGGAACAGAAACAGGGCAGATAATTTCAACTACTGTTGGTGGTCGAAATGGGCAACCAAACCAGGTGATTTGATTCTTGGTTGACTTATAGTTTCATATTTGCTAACTGTCCTTAGCAGTCTATATGTGAGGTCATGCTGCTTTATTCCTTTTTTTTTTCTTTTAATTTGGCGTTTTCACTCTTTTTTCCTTCTTGGTGGAATGAGAATTTAAGTTTTTCTTTTTTTTTCTTTATGAGGCCATGTGTTGTAGTGCTATTTAAAAATGAGCCCAATTTTTTGCATGGTATTTATTACATAGTTTCTATTTGATTATAATATATGGGTTGGGCTGTGAAGAATGTTTAATGATGCATTTTTTTCTTGGGTCTCAGACAATCTCATATATGGCAGAGCGTGTAGTTGGGACAGGTTCATTTGGTGTCGTCTTTCAGGTGGGAAGTTATCGTGGTGTAGCAATCTTTTTGTCTATTTTCTCTTAGTGTTAGCATTTATTCAGTTTTTTAACCCCCTTCGAGTTTAAGAAACATTTTATGTTATGATGTAGGCTAAGTGCTTGGAGACAGGTGAAGCTGTTGCTATAAAGAAGGTTTTACAGGATAAAAGATACAAGAATAGGGAACTCCAGATTATGCGTATACTTGACCATACTAACGTCATCCAGCTGAAGCACTGTTTCTTTTCAACCACAGAAAAAGATGAGCTCTATCTTAACCTTGTTCTGGAGTATGTTCCAGAAACCGTTCATAGAGTTTCAAAACACCACAGCAGAATGAATCAGCATATGCCCATTGTTTACGTGCAGCTGTATGCATACCAGGTAACCTTGACACTTTCTTGCTCTGGGTAATCATAGTGGGTTGCAAAATTCTACTGATTTTAGTTTTTAACACTTTGAGTTTTTATTCTCAGTGCATGCTGTGACAATCTATGTTGCTTTCTTTTTGTAGATTCTCCGTGCCCTAAATTATTTACATAATGTGGTTGGTGTATGTCATCGAGATATTAAGCCGCAGAATATACTGGTAAGACATTTTTGCATGTTTTTTAATAAGCTAGATGTTGATGCTGAAAAAATTTTGATTGTCTTGTTTAGAGGATGACAGGATGTTACTCATCAGCTTGACAATTTGTTAGCATCTTGAATGCACTGATATGTGTCTCTGTGGAGTGTGTCGGTCATATTGTTTGGCCCTTTGAGTATGCTAAATTGCTAATGTTATAAGATGGTTCTTTTCTGCAAAATTTGGTTTGCTTTAACTTGTCTTTGCTTTTTATTATTTTTCTGGTAATTGTTTGAATATCGAATGCCACGGCCCACGGCATATTAGATCTAACATCATGAGATATTCACAGGTAAATCCCCACAGTCACCAAGTGAAGATATGTGATTTTGGTAGTGCAAAGAAGTTGGTATGTTCAGCTTTTTTACAAGGCTTGAAAGTATTTTCTTTTCTTGTTTACAGAACTTATGAAATTCTCTCTTAAATCTTTAGGTCCCGGGTGAACCCAACATATCATATATATGCTCACGATATTATAGGGCTCCGGAGCTTATATTTGGGGTGACTGAATATACAACTGCTATTGATATGTGGTCCGTTGGTTGTGTGATAGCCGAGCTTCTGCTTGGACGTGTGAGTTTACAAAAACTGATACCCGATGCAGCTCTGATATATTATTGCCTGATTGTAACATTCGTGATAAATGTTTCTGTATTTAAACATTGTTATTTTTGCTTTCGGCATCTATTTCTGCACCATGCAAGGATACAATCATCTTTTTAACCATTGTTATTTGTTTACGAGCTTTAGTCTTTTGACATCCAGAAAATCCATGTGAAACCACATTTCGTAAAACTAGTCTTTTACCTTTCTACGATCCATTTATAGTATGCAACAATTCTCTATACGAGGTATGCGCTAATGCATATTCACGATTATACCATTTGCAGCCAATGTTTCCCAGCGAAAGTGGTGTTGATCAGCTAGTGGAAATTATTAAGGTATGCATTTTTGGTTTTTCTTTTCTCAAGGTTACTTTTCTTTTTCCGTGTTTACTCGTCTTTCAACTTCCTTTTTCTTCATCATATCGGATATTAGGAACACCAACGAGAGAAGAAATTAAATGCATGAATCCAAATTACTCCGAGTTCAAATTCCCTCAGATCAAAGCTCATCCCTGGCATAAGGTTTGCAGATTGGATCACCTCCTAATTGCCTTATATGCTATAAAGGATGCGGAAATCTTACGCAACGTTCATTTTTTCAGTTATTTAACAAGCGGATGCCACCCGAAGCAGTGGATCTTGTGTCTAGGCTGCTGCAGTACTCTCCAAAGCTACGTTGTACTGCTGTAAGAATTTTGCTTACTGTTGTTTCCTGTTCGGTTGAGTATGCACTCGTGCTCGTCTACTTTCGACATTAGCAAGAGTTATTGTGGTGTTCCGTTTTAGCTTCATATCATTTGCAAAGTAACTATAGTGTGTATTACTTTCCGGCTTTCAGTTGGAGGCGTTAGCGCACCCCTTCTTCGATGATTTGCGAGACCCCGATGTGAGCCTGCCTAACGGACGAACCCTACCTCCCCTATTCAATTTCACAGCTCAAGGTAGAGTCCTAGATCTACTTCAACATTTTCTCATCCTCTTTCTTTTCCTTGAAATTGTCGTGATCCCGAGTAACTTGCTTCGATGGTTATGCAGAACTGGCCCGTGCACCTACCAAACTACGACAACGTCTTATCCCTGAACACGCAAGAACATAAGATCCAACAAGATAACATCTGTAGGCATTGTAAATTGGTTTTGTGATCTACCATCATTGACGAGCTACGCTGCACCACCGCAGGCTAGTTGAGGTCCGGATCTGCTAATCTTTTGTTCTTTCATTTAATAGTTACAAGCAACAACCCGGAAGCGCCAATCTCGGAGTGCCATCCGTTCAAGCAGTCGTTAAATGGATACGTCGACGACAGTTTTAGGTGTCTGGAACAATAGTATTGCTTGCCATGGGGTCTTAGTGATTTTTCTTTTGAGTTTTATTTATATTATTACTTAGTAAATATAGTGTGTTAATACCTCAACCATTGAAAGAGATGACTTGTTAGTGTTCGTCGTTCAGAAAACCTATTTTTTCAGCGACAAATGTATTATAGTTTGTTTCTTATCAAACATATCTAATACATTTTTTAAGATAATAATGATCTTTTGACAAGATTTATTATATATTTAATAATAATTTAAGGGATGGAATCAATAGAAAATATGGCAATTATTATTAAAAAATAATCTTAATTCTAACACATAATTTAATCTTATTAATAAATGTTAGATACAAATATTTTGTTCTTTTATAAAAAAAATTAATCTTTAGGGGTAGAAATCGTCTTTTTTTCATGCTTTCGTTTTAAATTAGAGGGTTTAGGGTGTATAATTTTGGTTTAAAATTAAGGGTTATGATTAGAGTTTAGGAAATTATGAGTAGGTGTATTTTTTAGGGTTTAAGATATAAAAAATAAAAGTTAAGGTTTAAAATTTAATTTCTTAAAAAAATTCAATAAAAAACATGAAAAGATGCATGATAAAGAGATAGATAATTTTACTTAGGTTTTAAATTTTATAGATTTTCAAGTTTTGTCATCTCTTTAAAGACTATTACATAATCAAATAATCAATTAATTAAATTAAAATAAAATAAATAAATAATAAAAAATATTTATTTTTTCTAAATAAAATAAAATAAAATTTTATTAAAAAAAATATTGCACAAACAATTGGAGTAAATTTATAGAGTAATCTTTGGTAACTTTTGTCACTGAAAAAAAAGATGGATTGTAGAAACTATTATATATATTCTTAAGTCTAAGAGGGGTCATTAGAAATTTATGGGGAGTTAATATAAATTATTTATTTTTAAGAAAAAAATTTAATATTATATCAATTTAAATTTTAAAATTGAATATTTTTTTGGTTATGAACCCAGTAATCCACGAGTCAAAATCATCTGCCCCTATTTATGCCCCACTTTAAATTAGAGGGTTTAGGGTATAGGCTTAGAGTTTTAGGTTAGGGGTTTAGATTAGGGTATAGAGAATTAGGGGTAGGGTGTATTTTTTTAGGTATAGGGTTTAGGATATTAAAAATATAGGTTAGGATTTAAAATTTAATTTTTAGTAAAATAACAAAGGAGGACAAATGGGAGCATGAGAAAGAGGCAGAAGATTTTTGCTCGTAATCCACACGTAGGGCTGTAAACGAATCGGTTCACCCTTCGGCGGAAAGTTCGTTTATGTTCGTTTATTTATTAAACGAACGAACATGAACAAGACTTTATGTTCGTTTAATTAAACGAACGAACACGAACAAAGGGCTCGTTCGTTCATTTATATTTGTGAACATTCGGTAATCTGTTCGTTTATGTTCGTTCATTTATGTTCGTTCAAATTTATTCACATATATCTAAGGGTGAACATTAGATCAAGTAAGTTGAGTCAAAAAAATTTGAGTTACTCGAGTTGAGAAGTTTTATTTTATGACTTGTTAAAATCTTCCTTGTTAGGGGTGTTTATTGTTCTGTTAAACCGAGTTAACGGATCGAACCAAAACAAAATTGATTAATCAGTTAAATTTTAGGTTTCGTCTAATAATATATATTTTTTAATTTTAATTATCGATTAATTCGATTTAAAATCAGTTCATTAGCTGAAATAATTGAATTAGTCCAAAATATTAAATATTTAGCATATTATATATGTTACTTATGTTCGTTCGTTTACGTTCGTTTATTCATATTCGTTCGTTTACGTTCGTTTATTTATGTTTGTTCGTTTACGTTCGTTTATTTATGTTTGTTCGTTTACGTTCGTTTATCATTTAAATGAACGAACATAAACGAATATGAACAAGCTACAATCCTTAACGAAAGAACACAAACAAGAATATTTGTGTTCGTTTATGTTCGTATTCGTTTATTTGTTCGGTTAAAGTTAAACGAACGAACATGAACACACTCCGTTCGTGTTCATTCGGTTTGTTTACAGCCCTATACCACACAAATATTGTTTTAATCAGCTATAATAGTTACAGTAATATCTGTTTTAGAATATAATTTCAATCGGTGGATATTGATCGCTCAATTAATATACTAACATTATTAGTATTCAAATACGTGATCTCTAAAAAAATAATCATTTATTTAACTACTAAAATAAAATGGTTCGTGCAGTCTACACAAACATTTGAAAACAATGCAGTATAAGGTTTCTTAATTTTGGGACTGGGATACACAAAGATTATGTGAGCTTACTGCTTAGGTTACGCTTGTGGGTGGGTAAAATTATTATAGAAGTCCTTGCACTACACTTGAAATTGTAATTTGGACCCTTTACTAAAAAAATACACAAATTGGTTAAAACTAACATTAATAAGTATCGATGTGCCTTTTTCTCTTCTTTTTGTGTAAAAACGTGAATTTTGCATGTATTTCTGTTTTAGTCCTTTTGTTTTAGAAAAATTTAGTTTCATAATTAAAATTTAAATTTTTAGTTATTTTGATCACCTGATCATTGATGATATTTCAATTTTTTAGGCAAATTTATTCTAAAAGAAGTTGAATTTTTTCTCTTAAAACTCATACTTTCGTACTCCACTTGATTTATTGGAGTCAAAGTATTTTTCTTTCAAATTCGAACAGTGAAGAGATCGAAAAGGAAAAAAAATAATGTCTTGATTATGCACTAATCATATGATAGAGATTACATATCACACCAAAATAAAGTCAAAATTTTTATTTGAATTATATAAATTTTGAAAAAATCAAATCAAGAAAAAAAATAAAAAAATATTTTAGTATTAATTATATCGTAAATAATGATCGATAATAATCAAACGAAGATAAAAAAGAATTTTTATTATGATTTTTTTTAAATGCAAGAATAAAATAAAAAAATTAAAGTTTAATTTTAGAAAAATAAAAACAAAGTTGAGTGACAAAAATAATTTACCCAAAATCAAATAAAATTTAATTTTCAAGAAAAATATTTATTTTAAGGATTGCCTTTCAAATAATGGGGTTTGGCTAAAAACCGGCCCTTAAATCACGGCTAAAAATCGGTCAAAGTGATAATGGCCGTTGGATGGTATCCCATCAATTTTGACCATTGGATTAAAATGAGTTAAATCAGTTACACCTACTAGAAAAGGGTAAACTACACCAGTAACCATCCAACTAATTAAGGATAATTATTTTCGCCAATCAACTCAAGAAATCGTCAATTAGGTCATCAAACTTCTAAATTAATATATTTTAAATTAATAAATAAAATATTCATATAATAAATATTCGAATAAAAATATTCAAATAAAAAAATACGAATAAAAATATTCATTAAATAAATATTCGAATAATAAATATAGAAATAAAAATATTCATATAATAAATATTCGAATAAAAATATTCATACAATAAAAATTCGAATAAAAATATTCAAATAAAAAATATACGAATAAAAATATTCATTTAATAAATATTCGAATAATAAATATAGGAATAAAAATATTCATATAATAAATATTTGAATAAAAATTCAAATAAAAATATTTGAATAAAATATATACGAATAAAAATATTTGTATAATAAATATTTGAATAAAAATATTCATATAATAAACATTCAAATAAAAATATTCATATAATAAAAATTCGAATAAAAATATTTAAATAAAATATATATGAATAAAAATATAATATTCATATAATAAATATTTGAATACAAATATTCGAATAAAAAATATACAAATAAAAATATTCGTTTAATAAACATTCGAATAATAAATATAGGAATAAAATATTCATATAATAAATATTCGAATAAAAATATTTGAATAAAAAATATACAAATAAAAATATTCGTATAATAAATATTCGAATAAAAATATTCATATAATAAATATTTGAATAAAAATATTCGTATAATAAATATTAAAATAAAAATATTCAAAAAATATATATGAATAAAAATATTCACTTAATAAATATTTGAATAATAAATATAAGAATAAAAATATTCATATAATAAAAATTTGAATGTTAAATAATAGTTAAAATATTCAAATTTTATACGAATATTTAAAATATCAAATTTGATTCGAATTAAATTATTTTACATCAAATTTAACATTCATATATCAAATATCTAGTAAATTTGATTCGAATGTTAAATTAACAAATATTTAAAACATTAAATCATAATATACGGATATTTAATATTCGAATCAAAATATTTAAATATTTAAATATTTAAATATTTTAATCAAAATATTTAATAAATTTGATTCGAATGTGAGAAGTTATAAAGATTTGTGTACATATCTTTTTCCTTACGGTTTTCGTAATCATTTGTGTATACTTTGTAGAGATTTGTGTACATACACAAATCTTTACCATTTTTGTAGCAATTTATGTATTCTAGTAGTAAATTGTGTATGTACACAAATCCTTATATTTGGATGGCCTCTTGGTGAGAAGTTGTAAGGATTTGTGTACATACCTTTTTTTCTTACGGTTTTCGTAACTATTTGTGTACATACAAAAATTCTTACCATTTTTGTACCAAATTATATATTCTCGTAGTAAATTGTGTATGTACACAAATCCTTACCCTAGGATTGGCTCCTTTATCTCATGGTGAGAAGTTGTAGGAATTTGTGTACATACCTTTTTCCTTACGGTTTTCGTAACCATTTGTGTATACGTCGTAGGAATTTGTGTACATACACAAATCCTTACTATTTTTGTACCAATTTATGTACTCTTGTAGTAAATTGTGTATGTACACAAATCCTTACCCTTGGATGACCTCCTTAACTCATGGTGAGAAGTTGTAAGGATTTGTGTACATACCTTTTTTCTTACGATTTTCGTAAGCCATTGTGTATACTTTGTAAGGAATTGTGTACATACACAAATCTTTACCATTTTTGTGCCATATTATGTATACTCGTAGTCAATTGTGTATGCATACAAATCCTTCCCTTGGATGCCTCCTTTAGCACATGGTTTCGAAGTCGTAAAGATTTGTGTACATACCTTTTTTCTTACGGTTTTCGTAAGTCGTTGTGTATACTTTGTAAGGAATTGTGTACATACACAAATTTTTATCATTTTTGTAACATATTATGTATAAGTCATAGCTAATTGTGTATGTACACAAATCCTTACCCTTTGATGCCTCCTTTAGCTCATGATTTTGAAGTCGTAAGGATTTGTGTACATACCTTTTTTCTTATGGTTTTCGTAAGCCGTTGTGTATAATTTATAAGGAATTGTGTACATATACAAATCTTTATCATTTTTGTGTTATATTATGTATAGTCATAGCCAATTGTGTATGTACACAAATCCTTACCCTTGGATGCCTCCTTTAGCTTATGGTTTTGAAGCTGTAAGGATTTGTGTACATACCTTTTTCCTTACGGTTTTCGTAAGCATTTGTGCATATTTTGTAAAGACTTGTGTACATACACAAATCCTTACAATTTTTGTACCAATTTATGTATTCTCGTGATAAATTGTGTATGTACACAAATTTTTACGTTGTAACATTTTATGTACATACCGTTTTTCTTACAATATTTGTAAGGACTTGTGTACAGGATTTGTGTATGTACACAAGTCCTTACGTTTGTAATAATTTATGTATATACATTTTTGCTTACAATTTTTGTAAGTAATTATGTACATACTTCATAACCAATTATATACATAAATGACCGGGTTAACCGGCCAACCTCTTTTTAGTCGGCTTTTAACATCCGTTTGCTAGAACAACCCAAAATAATGAAGAAATTATATCATGGGTCAGTCCCACCACGTCATCCATGAGACCAACCAATAGAAACTGTTCACCTCATTATTTTTTAATTTTTCAAGTGAAGATTCACTTGGGAAAAAAATATGACATGAAAAAATTGATAAAGTGTGCAAGTTTTATTGGTTGGTTCCATGGACAGGTGGTGGGACTGACTCATAATATAATTTTTCCAAATAATGGGTGAGCTAAACGAAAATGAGAAACAATAGATGACACGTGGCGTCTTAGAATTGGATGGGAAGCAACGTCGCACTTGGCATTTGTGTTTTTATATACACACAGATGAGTGGCGGGCGTGAAAAACGATTTTCCCGGTAGATTATCTCCAGAATCCCAGCCGAGAAAGTGCGAGAAAAATGGGAGATTTATACGCTCTGGACTTCGATGGAGTTCTCTGCGATAGCTGTGGAGAAAGTTCCATCTCTGCCGTCAAGGTCACCTCACTTCTAATCTCATCGCCATTGCTTTTATGATCCAATTCCTCGTTTATTCCCCGAACATTTCTGTTTTTATTATTTACAGGCTGCTAAAGTGAGATGGCCGGATTTGTTTGACGGTGTTGACACGGTATTGGAAGATTGGATTGTTGATCAGATGCATATTGTAAGCTCTTGATTTTTCCCCTTCGATTAGATGAGTGATTCGGCTGTTCTTGATTCGAAGGACTTTGAATTTGAACTAGAAATTAGCACAGCAATATCAATAAATCAGAATGCAACGTTATTCAATGTTAAAGACTGGATTGAAACTTAGCTTTTGTTGTTTGTTCTGATTTTTAAGGGTTTCTGCCATTTTGTTTCATTTTTTGAGGCTGCGCGGAGTGGAAACAAAGAAGTTTAACTCTAAATTGGGGTTTTACATACTGTTTACACCCAATCTTAATTCTTCACTTCCTTTGAATGGTTTCTTTCTGTATTACTTGGATTCTTCCTTTGTCTGAAGTATTTGTGCCAATATACATGTGTATAATCATTCAGGCAAGGGTATGATAATGATTAGAGATTTAGAGGTGTAAATGAGATAAGTGTACTTGCAAACTGCTCAAGCTAGCTTGAGAAAACTTAAATTCGGTTCAGACATTGTCTAGTTGAGCTCGAGCTATCAAGTGACTCGAGTAGATTGTGAGATTAATCAAGTTTTTATATTTTTTAGTAGTACTGAAAAATTCAATATGAAATTGAGCTTGAGCATACATAAGCAAGTTTGAAGTCAAGCTTGAGAATTGAACTCATTTTGTACTAGATAAATGTGCTTAATTGAGGGTTAATTGAGCAAGCACAAGCATAAACAATCAACTTTTGAAGAACCTCTGAACTGATAGGAGAAAAGCTGCAAAATATTGTAACATAAAAAGAACTGCTATGTTGAAACTAATGTTATAATGTGGCAGGTGCGACCTGTGGTCGAAACAGGGTATGAGAATTTGCTACTTGTGAGGTTGTTGCTGGAGAGTAAATTACCTTCTATTCGGACATCTTCGGTGAGTTTATACGTAGTGTCCATGACTCTCCCTTGAAGCTATCTTTTCGATATGGAATATCTAAGATTCACTATCATTCATTTACCTTATTCTATAATACTACGCTGAATCTAATTTCCTTGGTTCAATGCACAGGTTGCAGAGGGACTAACTGTTGAAGATATTTTAGAGAAATGGTCAAAAATAAAGCCCGTAATCATGGAAGAATGGGATGAAAACAGGGATGCTTTAATTGATCTTTTCGGAAAGGTTAGGGATGAATGGATAGATAACGACTTGGCTACTTGGATTGGTGCAAATAGGTATTGTAATCAGAGCTTGTTAAGTTAGAGTTAGACAAGAGATGCAATGTTTCTATTATAGGCAATATCAATGAACCTAAAGTGTTTTATGTGAATATGCTTATTGAAATTATTAATAAACCAATTCATAAATTTATGATTCAAATGTAAAGCAAAAGAGAGTCTAGCTAGAAAAAACTATTTAGTGGCATTTTTTTTGTATCAGACATTGAGTTGACTATCAGAGGTTAATACAAGATGCTTATGCTGCAGGTTTTATCCAGGCGTTCCTGATGCCCTTAAATTCGCCAGCTCAACTATATATATAGTCACCACAAAACAGGTGCTCTGAGTTTCTTTTGCTTTGTTTGTCTCCACCCCCTCCCCTATCTCTCTCTAACACACACACACACACACACGCGCGAGAACAAGAGAAAGAGCTTCCCATCAATAAGAAGCAAACATTGTGGATGTATGTAGTTTCATTCAATCTCCGGAATATAAAATGAAAATCAAGGCTAAAGAAAAGAACTGGGTAAAATAAGTTGGATGTATGAAAGTATCCAAATTGAGATCAGTCACAAGTCTTTTCAGATCTTGTAGTTCCGGTCTCCAACTAACAGATAATGCAAATTTGATGGTTGAACTTCTACTAGCCAATTCTTCCAGCGCCTGTTTATAAATTTCTTTGGTTCTTCATCTTTGACTGTTATTTTTTCTTCTGCCTTACTTCAGAGCCGGTTTGCAGATGCTTTGTTACGAGAACTTGCTGGAGTAACTATCCCAGCTGAAAGGATATATGGCTTGGGAACCGGGTTAGTCTGTATCTGATTAGTATTTGGGGAATTCTGTTCCTGCTTTGCTTACAATACTAATAGCATTCTAATATTTTACCAGTCCCAAGGTTAAAGTATTGAAGCAACTTCAACTGAGACCAGAACACCAGGGGATGAAATTACAGTATGTTCATTGCTTATCATTGGCATATTTTACCCTTTTTTTTATAAAGCCTGTTTGATTTCTAATTTTCTTGAAATTGATTCAACTCTCATTTGACTAGCTTTGTGGAAGATCGGCTTGCAACCCTGAAGAATGTCATCAAGGAGCCAGAATTAGATGGATGGAACTTGTATTTAGGTAAACATTATTCGATTTGTTTTCTATGAATTCAGATATTATGGAGTCTGATATTAGATTTTACTATTCACAACATATTTAGAGAACTTGGATTTGGCAACTTTTTTTTAGTTTTTTGATTATGTGACACTTTGATATTATGACATGAGGACAATTTTAGAGAGTCACGTCATCAAAATACCATAATCCAAGTTTAAGGTTTAGGGTGAAGAAAATTAGGGGGGCAGATTAATAAAAATTGTCAATTTCAAGACTTGAAAGATGTTTTAACCCTCACTGCCTCACCCAAACCCTCTTTTGATTTTAAGCCAATGATGTCGAATATTGGAATCCGTTTTGTTTTATTCCTTGTAAGATGGTGTTGGACATCTGAGTCTGTTTTATTCATATAGATAACGGATTTGAATATTTAATCTGATATACGTTTACACATTTATGTAGTGTAACAGAGTTAGGATCAAACATTTAGAAGGGACTAAATCGTTAAACTTAAGGGGATCGGGGTCTATTAACTATTTCCCCACAAAATTACTATCAAATTCCGATAGAAACTAGATTATTGGACAAGTAGTGTATGTGGTTATTGCTAATGAAGAGATGTATTTCTTTGAACAGGTGACTGGGGATATAACACTCCTAAAGAGAGGGATGAAGCAGCTAATATTCCCAGAATTCAACTCCTTCAGCTCTCCGACTTCAGTAAGAAGCTTAAATAGCCTTTCCCTTCAGTATTCTGTATTTATTGTATTCAAACTCATTTGTCATGGATCACTCACACGACTCCATGGAATTCGGAAACATGTTTATGAAAATTTCGAAGAATTTTTTTCCCATGAAAATTATTGTTAAAAATCAGTGTCCTACACTCCATATGGAAAATGTGTTCCTAGTGGATTCAGGTGTTGATCGGGTCGAGTTCTCAGCCGAACAATGTCCGGTTGGAGGAAAACGGAGATACTGAGGTGGCTGAGAATGAAGAGAAAGGAGAGGAATGAAGGGTTTTGCTTATAACTAGGGCGTTGGTTGTGTAAGAAAACTGATGCGAGGGATTCTGTGAGGGGCTGTGATATTTAAGCAGGCGTTTTTTAAATAAGGTTAAAAAGAGGCGAAATCGAAATTTTTAATTTTTTATTAAAATTTAATATTGATTTTTTAGTATATATCGTAATTTTTATATTTAATTTTTTAAAATCTGGTATATATAAAAATTTAAAAATTTTTATAAAAAAATCGATATATATAAAAAATTGATATCAAAATTCTTAAAATTTTGGTAATAATTATGCTATACCTTAAAATTTTTGAGTGAAATTAGTTGAAAACATTTAAAATTTCAGAATTTAATCTGAATTTCTTAAAAAAAAAAAGATGAATTATATCGGATATCACTCACTTATTAATAAAGATTGAGTTATTCCTCCATTAAAAGACGGGCATTTGATAAGGTTTGGTATAATAATATTAATAGATTGGATGGTTAGATTATTAGAATATTAGTCATAGAGATTTGAAGATTTATGTTTTAAATTTTATAACTCAAATATCGAAGGATTGTGTAAAAAATTTATACAGGTTGTATATTAGAATATAATCATATATAATAAATCTGACGTCTTCAACCGATTTACTCATCAATTGGTGAAGTGGAAGTGATAATCGGATGATTTGAGTGTGAAGGGAAAAAATATAAAAATTTATACAAATATTTAGAGGAGAGAGTGATTAACGAGTTGAGTAGCTCGTGAGCTGTTTAAGTTCGACTCGGTTAAAACTCGGTAAATGCTCAACTTAAATTAATTCAACTCGAATTCAAACTCGACTCGATTTCGAACTCAACTCGAGACCTTAATGAGTTGAATCGAGTAAATTCTAATTCGATTCGATAAGTTCGTGAATAACTCATTAATTTTTTAAAATATTTAGTAATTACTTTAACATTATTTCATTCAAAAAAATAAATCTAAATAATAATTAATAATTTGTGATTTATTACTTTAATTTTAATATGTTAGTTTAGTGTATTTGTAGATTGTTAGTTTAAAATTTAGACTTTAAAAATGCTTTATATACTTTTTTGATATTTTTTTTTGTTAGATTTGTTAATTTATGTTAATTTTAATCCCTATATAGTATTATTAAATTTCGCTTTTAATTAAAAATAAGGTAAATTTTTTAGTGAACTTAATGAACAACAAGGCAAGCTTAGCGTACAAAGAGTTAAGATGAGGAAAAAAAAAAAAAGAGTCGAGCACAATTTTAACGATCTTAACGAGCAACAAGTCGAGTTGAGCAACAAATATTTTTATTGAGTACAAGTCGACCACTACCTAACTCGCGATCGATTCGCTCAATAAGTACCCTAATTTAGAGTCATTGTACTTTTAAACTAGGCCTACTTTCACTCCCTTACATTCCCCACTAATCTTCATGAACCAACTTTATATTTGAAGTTCGAATATGAATCATAAAATAGACATAAATAATAATAAAAATATTATACTCAATACCGATTGAACTAGTATATTATATTTATGTAATATTATTAGTGTATAAAAAATTTCTTAAACTGTGGACAAACTCCATGTTGGATTAAAATCCAATAATAGTGGGCACATATGTATAATGTATATTGCTATTATAAAATTTAATACGTAATTAAGTGACCAATTATGTTACACGTGTTATAGGTATTACATTATCATGGAATTAAAAGTGTAGATACCATAAGGTGTATTTATAATTTGATGAGGGGCAGAGTTATAAATACTTTAGAGTTAGTTATTAAATCAACTACTAGTTGGTTATTAAATCAACTATATAAAGGGGTTATGGTCCCCAAGAATTAGGTCAACTTGCATATCTCTTTTCCCCGTCTGAGAGTTGTGCCGCAAGAGAAAACTTAACTTCTTGGAAGATCAAACCTTCTAAAAAAACTCTATCGATTAATTCAGGTACGCTTCCGCATTCAGTTTATTTATTTTATTGTTCTTGATGATTTGACATATAGATCTTGGGTTTATATTCATATCGAATATATTTTAATTCTAACAAGTGGCATCAGTGCCAGAATTATGTTGAATCATTAAGATCATAAGTTTTTGGTTTTAATTTATTGTTATGATCTAAAATTATACATAATTTTATGGATTATTTACTTCGATATGGTTTTATAATTAATCGTATGAAATTAAATTATATATCTGTCGTATTTTAAGAACAAATCAATTTGATTTGTTTTCTATGATTTTATTTTGGGTTTTCGCCAATCCGGTTGTTTTTCCTTTTTCAATGGATTAACATTCATTATTTTATGATAAATATATATTTCCGTGGATTCAGTTTGGTTTTACGTCCATGAGTTTGAATCGATTAATTAAGAAATCATAAAAATCAATCTAGATTTATATGAAGATTAGGTTTTGTCTGCATGAAAATTTATTTAATTTTTTTTTGGTTGCTATTAATTGGAAATTAAATTTTAAGTTTGGATTCCAATTACTTCTATAGTAACATATTTACTTTATTTTTATGAAATATATATATTTTTAAATATAATTTAAATTATATGTTTAATTTGGTTGGATCAAAATTTTAGTTTTGATCATTGGATATTAAGTTAAATTCGGTTAGATCAAAATTTTAGTTTTGATCATTGGTATTAAGCTAAATTCGGTTAGATCAAAATTTTAGTTTTGATCATTGGGTATTAAGTTAAATTCGGTTAGATCAAAATTTTAGTTTTGGTCGTTAATAATAAAGAAAAATATAATTAATTTCGGCTTTTTCATGATAAATTTATCATGATTCAAAAAAAAATTATATTCAGGTTAGCTATTAAAGATTTATATTCGGTTTATATCTATTAAGTTATGATTAAACGATCTTTTGACATGTTACTTTTAAAGTATATTGTTACTTTATGTAATTTACTTGGTTAACATATTTAGTATTTAGTTTTGATCATATGTTATTTTGGATTATAGAATATATATTTGGTATTGATATATTCAATTCGGTTTGATCAAAAAATTATTTTTGATTATTATATTATTATGATTATATTAAAGTTTCAAGTAATTATTATATGAATTACTCACTTGTATGATATTTTTGTATTTTGTTTTTAGTTAAAGATTAAATGTTTTGATCGAATTTAGTTTTGGCAAAAATATATTTAAGGAATTTTTGAAGAACAGTCAAAGATTTCGGTTATTTGGATTCTGATAGCCCCATCAAGACAATCTTAATTTGGTTTATTTTGCAAATTCAAGTGTTATCAGAAAATTCAACTTTGACTATTACAAATATTAAGTTTGGATATTGGTATATTTATGTTATATATTTTAAGATAAATTAATTGAAGCATTAAGTCACCAAAGTGATCTTTATTGTGGAAATTATTTTATTTTAAAATATAGAAGGTTTTGTGCATGTAATTCAGTTTATGCTAATATTAATTGGCCCAAAGGAAGATTAATAATTAGTAATGTTACATGTGCATCTGTGGTAATAAACATGTGATAATTATTCAGTTTTATATGTGAACAATAAATCGGCCCAAAGGAAGATTTTTGTTTAACATATTTTTATTATCAATGTTTGATTACTACATCAAGATATCACTTACAAATTAATATTTTTTTTAAATATTATTGGAGTGTTCGATATCTTGTGATGAAGTTACTTTTATTCAAATTTATTATTATTTTGGTTATCTTTTATCTTGAGTAAAAGATAAAATTAAGAAAAATATTTTGAAACAATTAAATTCATATTTTGGCTTCAGATATCTAATATTTTAATAGATTAATTGAAACATAATATCACCAAAGTGACCGCTTTTGTGTAAATTAGTTTATTTAAAACATTAAGATAATTATAGGTCTTTGTAATTCATGCGTTTATTAATTGGCCCAAAGGAAAATTAATATTTGGCCGAATTACAATGACAACTGTGGCGATAAATGTGTGACAATTATATGGTATTTTATGTGAACAATACGTTAGTCCAAAGATTAATCTATTGTTTGACATATTTTATTGTCAATGTTTGATTGCTACAACAAGAGTACCGCTTACAGTTAATATTACTGTCCAAAAACTTGATATTAATGTTGTGTTTGGTATCTTGAAGGGAACTAGCCATTATTTTGAATTTATTGTTTACTTATAGATATTTATGTGAGCTTGTTTATTTACTTATTTTTGTTCTATCTTTAGATGATTTATTTTTACTATCATAATATCTGTTGAATACATTCTATACTTATGTTTAGTGAAATTAATTTCAAGGAATAGAAAAGACACTTATATATAGTATTTGGTTGAATGAACATAAAACTTTCAGTAAGTGAAGAATAACTTACACCTCTCACGGCGGTAAGCATCCATAAATAGGATTTTGAGAGGTGAGTTCGTTCAAGTCTAATGATCATAATGTATAAATATTTTATAAATTTTTAGGAGCACAAATCTAAAAAAAATATTCATACTAAGGGTTTCCTTGATAAAAAAAATATTATTATTATTTTTTTTAAGATTAACATGACATCACTTTTGGTTTACTTGATGTCTATTAAGTATAAGGATCAAGGAAATATGAGGGAGTATATTATATTGCTTCAAAACTCAAGGCACATAAGATCAAACTTTATAACAATTGTTTGTTCTTATAATTTTAGTATAGCTTCCTATACAGTTTAACTAATTCAAAATTAGTTACAATTATTAAAGGAGAAATAAACTTCAAATGAGATTATTTCTCATTGTGTTAAAGAGGAAGAAAAGTTGAAGCATTATAATTATAAAAATACTCAATCAGTTAGTGCTCTTTGATTAGTGTCTCTAAGAATAAGGGTAATAAAAAATATATATTAGAATAAAGTTGCTAAGGGTCCTACTCCAAAGGAATAACAATAAGATATAAAGTATTGATTCTTTTGTATAAGCTAGGATACATGTAAAGAAATTAAACTTCAAAAGTAAGCAATTACTTAGGCTATTTTGAGTGATCCATAGACTATAAATTTTATGATCCCACAATTAAGATTATTTTAATGAGAGATTTATAATATTTTTTAGGATGTTGAGTTTGGAGGGAGAATAAGGTTAGATACACTGTTGTTAAGGAGGAATTGAATATTAATTTAATTCCTACTATCACTTTTCACAATGTTTAGGTTTTCACGCCTATCATTAATGAAAAGTGAATTAAGTACATCAACAAAACAATGTTGAACAACTCTCGTTCAAGATAAGGTAATTATTTTTTAGAAGAACAAACTCAACAATGGTTGAAAATTGTATGTATTATAAGTTCAGTGGGAGTAAATCAAGTGACACTCATATTACTAAATAAGATATTTTTTCAGTGCCCTACAAGTAACCTTGAAATTTATAAAATACAAAAGATTCCATAATTTATTGAGAATCTAATTTATGCTTAAGTATGTATGTATTTGGATATTGCGTACATTATTAGAATGTTAGACAGATATTTAAGTAAATCTAATATAAATTGTTGGATAGCAGCAAATAGAGTTATGAAATGACTTTAGAGAACAAAATTTATATGCTCACATATCGAAGTTCTGGTAAGTTAGAGATCATCAAGTTTACAGGCTTCGATTCTACTAGAATATTGATGTAAAAGACTCTGTCACATGAGCTGCTAATTATAGATTGAATAGAAAGACCACTTCATTTATTTTGTGATAATAAATATGCATCATTTATTCTATAAACAATAGGAACACTTTAAAATTTTAGTTCCTAGTTGTTAAAGAAAATTCAGAGTGTTTGTGTGTCTATAGAGCATGTTGGTATAAACTCCATAATTGCGCGCTTATTGAGAAACTATCACCCTAGGTCTTTCATGAGCACACTACTCATATGGGTGTAATATTATTTAAGTATATTCAGTTTTAGTGGGAGTTTGTAATTTTAATAAATGCTTATTCGTTTTAGACACAATTTTGGTTACTTTAGTTTAAGGTTAATTTCTGCAGAAATAAAGTTATTTTGGCTTATGCACACTCTGAATTCAGTAAAGTTTGATCTCATTAAAGTTTAGGAGGACCAGTTGGAAATAGGCATGTTCGGTTCACATTTACATGTAATTTCCATGCTACGCATCCATGATTGATCTATGTCATTTGATTATGTTTTTATACGTGACCATTGATGGGTCCAGTCATGATTGATATGATGAAGACCGCTTTGATCCTATATGAATATAATTGATGAACGAGATTGTTTTAGAATACCTATTATATGATAGTAAATTTTTGAGCTCATAAGGTTATACATTTGTCAAGAAACATATGTTGCCCAAGTGGGAGATTGTTGGATTAAAATCCAATAATAGTGGGCACATATGTATAATGTATATTGCTATTATAAAATTTAATACGTAATTAAGTGACCAATTATGTTACACGTGTTATAGGTATTATATTATCATGGAATTAAAAGTATAGATACCATAAGGTGTATTTATAATTTGATGAGGGGCAGAGTTATAAATACTTCAGAGTTGGTTATTAAATCAACTATATAAAGGGGTTATGGTCCCCAAGAATTAGGTCAACTTGCATATCTCTTTTCCCCGTCTGAGAGTTGTGCCACAAGAGAAAACCTAATTTCTTGGAAGATCAAACCTTCTGGAAAAACTCTATCGATTAATTCAGGTACGCTTCCGCATTCAGTTTATTTATTTTATTGTTCTTGATGATTTTACATATAGATCTTGGGTTTATATTCATATCGAATATATTTTAATTCTAACACTCCATAGACAAATTAAATGTAGAGAAGACATGCATGTGGTATGAAGATTGTAAAACAAAACTTGCAATGCCAAAGCTGATGACACTATTTGCTCCTAAATGAATTTGCTAGAAGTAAAAGCTGAAGAAACCTGGTCTTATTTTAGTCACTTTGGGACTCGCCGGCAGCCCGTCGTTGCTCCACATTTGTCTCCTCAGGCTCAGCACCTGCTTTGGATGTCGCAGCGTCTGCGGCATCCAAACCCATTTTTTGCAACTCCATTGTGAGTGCATTCTCGTCTTTGGCATTCATTTTGTATGGAGTGTGGGAAGGACCGGGGAATGAACCGTTTGTTACTTCTTCCTTGTATTCCAAGAGAGCTTTGTTGATGACATCTCCGACTCGAGCATACTGCTTGCAGAGCTTTGGAGTGACCTGTCGGACGTAGAATAACCAGTTTAGAGAACATTTCTTTGATATGAAAGGAGAGAATCTACGAGATGGAAGAGGCAATAGTTCGGTTAACCTTTGCGTGATGCGGGTGTTGCAGCATTCCGAGTAGATCATGGTAAACGAGAACCTGTATCAATGGTTCGATCAAAATTAACGGCAAGTATTATTCGAACACGCGACCAAATGCTACCATTTCATTCTTGTGAAGCAAACAAATGAAGATCAAAAGAGAAGGAACATGATCACACAGCTTCATAACATGAAAATAAAGCTTTTACAGTCTCTTCAAACCAAATATCATAACAGATAATGAACAAGCATTGCTGAAATTCCACAACCAAGGAGTAGTACAATCATTTCAACAAAAACTTGTAAACTATGGTACTCGAACTTAGACCCGGACCCGGACACAGTTGGCAAATAAAATACAAGTTTAACACAGTTATATTCAAAATTTTCCCGAACTTTTCAGTGCTAGAGGGACTTTGTATCCACAGACCCATATCTAGATACGAGTAGGGCATGAGTGCCAGATACGAAAATGAATAGTTCGAGTAGCATAGCTTATAAGGAAGCTTTTGAAACTAATGTGGAGGTAGCAATGTTGTTGAGTTTCTGCAAACCCAAGCTTTTCTCTACGATAGTCGATATATACGAGAACATATCGTATTTGCAGAAATAACCTGATATTGCATAAACCTAAGTTTTTTCTGCAAAAACAACAGAACCCTAGCTCCCTGAGTAAGATTCTGTTTTCATGGTCTAGTTTCAGCTATTGATTCATATATATATATATATATATATATATATATATATAAACCTTGAGGTCCACAGTATACTACTAGGAGTTGCTATGCAGTGGCAACAAACTAAACTATGCTTTTCCCTATGATAACATGAATCAAATGTGTCCATCGATTCGATACGAATTCGTATAAAGAAATCGATTTTCGTATGATGCACTGCATAGAATGTTATACCACAACAGATAGTTAATGATAGTACAAAACTAACTTGTCCACTGCAGAAAGGCCCTGCTCCAATGCCAATTGTTGGAATTTGAAGAGCAGATGTAGTTGCAGCAGCCACAGGAGCCGGAACACATTCCAGAACAACCGAAAAACATCCGGCGTCCTGCAAAGCCATTGCAGTCTCTACAACCTGCATAAACCAATCTCAAAATAAACACACAAATAATCACAGGGTGATCCAACTAGAAAATGCAATGAAAGAGACCTTGACTGCACTAGCAACATTTCTGCCTTGAGGCCGGAATCCCCCGAGTACACTAATTGCCTGTGGAGTAAGTCCGACATGTCCGATAACCGCAATTCCAGTTTGATAGCATCCATCCCTCCTTCCTTGAAGGAGACCCTCCTTCCAGTTTGATAGCATCCATCCCTCCTTCCTTTAAGGCCCTAACAGCAGTATCAACTGCCTGCTCATAATCCAAACAACAATAACATCAAACATCACAATCTATCTCACATTACCATAACATAATACTCTGATTCTGTGCTTAAAATGCAAGAGAATTCATATAGACAATGCTTCTTCATTGATACCGGGAATGAACCTACCTGACTGGTGCTGGTCTCATAGGTCCCAAATGGCAAGTCTCCAACGAGTAATGGCCGTGTGGCGCCGCGAGCAACAGCTCGGCAGTGGACAAGCATTTCGTCGAGTGAGATAGGAAGAGTGGTGTCGTGGCCGTGAACGACCATGGAAGCAGAGTCTCCGACAATGCAGATATCGATCCCAGCGGTTTCTAGGTGTACAGCCGAAGGGTAGTCATAGGCTGTAACAACGGTGATGGGCTCGCCTTTCCTGTATTTCTGCTTCAGCTGGTTAAGGGTCATTCTCTGGTTGGGTGTTTGAGGTTTTGGGCCACCGTAGACGGTGTTTTCTGGTACGTTGCTCATGCGGCGAATCAGGCTGGCTCCGGCGACTGAAGAAGCCTTGGATAACTTGTGTAAAAACGGCATCTTGATGGAGGTATTTTGACAGAGGAGAAAGAAACACCTGTGTTTATTTTTTGGGAGAAGGAATTAGCATTTATTGATTTGTTTAAGGAAATTTGTTGGATAACAATTTGGGAATGTAAAGTGACGTTGCAAATAAGGCGGCGGATGGTGGCGGCGCCATCCGCAATGCACCAACTTGCCACCGCTATCTTACGCTTAAACTATTTAAGGTTTAAAGTTTAATATTGCGTTTTAAATTAATTTAGGTCAAAAATTGATTTAAAACGCAGAGTAATATTAAACAATTAACTTTAAAAATAAACTGTATTTAAAAAATATTTTTTAATCCTGTCAACACGAAAATAATAATAATATATAAATACATAATAATATATAAATAATATATAATATAATATTAAATTAAAAAAAAAATCTCTGAAGAATCTAAAAAAATCGAAATTCTTGGGACATGAGGAGTGCGGCCGTTTGGTGAGGGATTGTGGCCGGTTTTGTTGAGGTTTTTGATAGGATTAGGTAGAGAAGAGTTTGAAATCGAATGGGATTATCAGATTGAATCCCTTTAAATAGAGATTCAATCGAATGAGTTGGGAGAAAGCAATCGGGAGATTGGTGTCGGCATTAGCTTGAATCACACGTCAAAAAATTTCTGGAGTTTCGGATCAATCAGCAGCTAGGAGGGAACCCAATCGGTGATTTTTGATTCTGGTAAGTCTTTCCGTTTTGCTCGTTTTGATGGATAAGGGTTTCTAGATTTTGTTTCGGTTGTTTTTTGGTTGGTTTAGAGGTGTTTAGATCGACTTCTGGAATTTTGGGGGTGATTATAATTGTTTTTAGGGGTTTAGGTTTGACTTAGATCGGTTTTAGGTAGTTGAAATGAGGATTTTAGGTGTTTTGGGGGGGTTTTAAGCGTTGTCGGATGGTTCACCGGCGTCGGAAACTCTCTCTAGCGTCGGAAGGTCGATCGGAGGTCTCGGTTCGGTGGCCGAAAAACTCACCGGAGCGACGCCCCACGGTGGTGCATGCGGCGGTTTGGATGAACATTCATGGTGTTCATCATGTTCTTCCAGGAACATGAAGAACACCCTCCGAAAGCATGGATTTTGATCCATTCGGTTCATGTTTCTGGGTTTTGGAAGTGTTAGCTGTAGAGGATTTTGGGGGAAATGAGTTAGGGCCGAGTTGGGTCTCGGTTTATCTGACCGAGCCAACTCGGCAGGCTAGGTTTTAAGGCTTGGCAAAACGTTGCCGTTTGGCAGCCGGATTTTGAGCGGGTCGGATCCGGGTTTAACCCGGATCCGCGTTCTTTTAAGCTTTTAGGCTTAATTACCCTTTTAGTCCTTTTAGGTTTTAGGAGTTTTACAATTTAGTCCCCAAAACCCTATTTTAGCCCCTAGACCTTTAGAAATCAATCAATTAGGTCCCTAGATCCTAATTAAAACCCTAAATGGGCTATTAGGATTAAAATTTAATTAATTTTAGATTTAATTAGGTTAAAAAAATTAATTTTAGAGACTTTAAAAATTAATTAAGTCTTAATTTAAGGTTTAATTAAAACAAACTTTAAAATTAGTTTAATCTAATTTAAATCTAATACAAGTTAATTTGACCCCTAAGACTTAAAAATTAGACTTAAAATGGGTTTAATTTAATTCTTTAATTTAGGAAATAATTTTAATTAATTAGCTTAATTAATTAATTTCTAAAAATTAAGTTTTAAAATTAATCCAACTTAGGCCTAGTTTTGCCCTTAAACTTTAAAACACTCACCAAATTAGACTTTAATTAGGTTTTTAAATTTCTTAAAAATTAGAAAATAATTTTAATTAATTATTTTAATTAATTTTAATTAATTTCTAGGAAATAAGTTTTTAAGATTAATTAAACTAAATTAGGTCTAGTCTTGCCTTAAAACTTTAAAACATTCACCCAAACTTAGACTTTAATAAAGCCTTTAATTCTCAAAAAATTTGGAAGATAATTTTAATTAATTTTCTAAAAGGATAAGATTTAAGATTAATTAAGTCTAATAAACCCCAATTTCACCAAACTAACTTTAATTAAGTTAAAATTAAATTTTTAAAAATTTAGAAATTATTTTAATTAAAGACTTTTAATTAATCTAAAAATTCTAAGATAAGATTTAAAAATTAGCTTAATTAAGTTTAAATCCAACCCTAATTAAACCTTTGAACCTAAAATTCACTAAGTTAGACTTTAATTAGGATTCAGTTAAAATTTGAAGTCAAGAAAATTTAATTAATTAATTTTAATTAAAATTTTCTAAAACTTTAAGGTTTAATTTCACACTTAATTTAAGCCTTATCTTTTGTTCAAGGTTTTTTCTCGAATCCCTTGTAATCTTTTTCGTTCAAGTACCTTTTGTACTCATGAGATAGAATTTTTGATGTAATATTTTGTACACCATTGTTTCTAATAAAAATGATGAAGTTCCTTTATCTTGTGTACACTTTATTTTATGTTGTCTTGCATAGCATATTTTAGGAAGGTCGCCTAATAAACTTAAGTTAATTAATTTAGAACCCTTTTTAGGACTAGTCACTTAAATTAATTAATTTAATTAGGGAGAAAATATAGTAACATAGCATGTGAATCTTATGTCTCGGATGCACTAAAGAGGTTGGTGTTTTGACGCACTAAGATGCTGACCTAGAGAGTGTACCTTGACATCGAATTCACGTGTTATTAAAAACTTAGAATTTTGATAAAAACTTAGGTTTAGAATTAAATAAATGGATAGGTAAATAACTAGTAACGCTAGTAACTTAGGTTTTAAAAACTTAAGTAATAGAGCCTTTTTAGGGTTAGAACTTAAAATGAACAAGATAAAAAAATAATCATGCATTTTACTTTAGCCTTTTGAGACGGAAGTTACATTCTTTTAAATTTGGGTGAGGTTTCCTATCTAGAGGACGTCTCGATCAACTCAGGTTTAAAAGTGGTGTAACTTCTAAACTAAAAGGATATCCAAAATTCAAATAATGTTCATTTAACAATGGAAAATTAAATTAATATCTTTCTTTAAAATGTCAATGCCACGTAATGTTTTTTAAGGTACCAATTTTTGGGCGTTTGTAAGGGTCGTCCTTACACGTAACCGCCTCCCGAACCCAATATTTTTAAATGAATCTCTGGTTTATTTTTATGGTGTCTGGCCTACCTAAGTGGCCGGTGGCGACTCCAAGTCAACTTTTTCAAATTAAATTAAATTATATTTTTCATAAAATTTGAATTTTTCAGGATTAAAATTGCAAAATTCGAATTTTGCAATCGTAGAACACTTTTCCACCTAAAAATCACGCGTTTTTAAAAGAGGTCGCGACAGCTTGGCGACTCCGCTGGGGACTTAAAAATTTTATTTTTTTTGTGAGTCAGGCCTAATTTTTTCAAACTTTACGTGGCATTTTGGCATCTTGGAGATAGATATTAATTTAATTTTTTTTATTGTTAAGTGAACATTATTTGAATGGGGATAACTTTTACTTTTATGATATATCTGTCATTCATGCATAAGCTCTCGACCCGAGCTTTCACCCTTAAGTGGGAGTTAGATATTATCCGACGTGATGCTTTCCAGCTCCGAGTTTTGGATTTTTATCTGCTTCCGGTATACTAACCTTATGCATCGTGTGGTTTTCACCTCCGCTGTAAGGGACTTATACCACCGAATCGATGTCTTATCGTCATAGTAGACGGTAACGATAGTTCGGGAACCAGTGTCTAGACCAAAAACCTGCATATAGAATAGAAACCAACCCCTTTTAGAGCCAGACAGGAACCGTAAGATAAGGCGGTATGCTGCCGAAATGCCGCCAAACTTAGGATTTCTCTGTTAACATGCTCTCTGGTTATTTTGCGTATTTTAGCATGCTCTCTGGTTATTTTTATGCAATTTAGCATGTTTTATGGTTATTTTACGCATTTTATCCTGTTCTTTGGTTAACTTTATTTGTTGCTTTATGATTTTGTTTTCCAGCACTTTCTTTTTGTTTTATCTTCGCATTTTACTAACACTTTTCTTTTTTGTTTTTTTTTCTTTAGCCCTTTATGCATTTATTTTTATTTGGCATATTTGCATGGGTATTAATTTGGAAAACAATAAAGTTAGAAGTGTCCAATAATATCAGAAGGGATCATTATAGGCGAAGATAACACAGAAGTCTGGACTTGGTCCGAATCAGTTCAGCACGAGAAGGGTGACAGTTTTCCGATAGGGAGTATCTCTACACTAAACGGGTATGTTAGAATGAGCACCAATCAAAGTCCTTGTCTCTCCGAGGTCCAAGAGGTATGGGAACAATGGAGTGACGACATGAAGGGTCAGTTCAAGTAGGAGTTTGGGGATATTGCCTTGTTAGCGAAGGTTCCCATTGATAGGCATTTAATGAGGGCGATGGTGCAATTCTGGAATCCAGCCTACAACTGTTTCACCTTCGGGAAGATAGACATGACACCCACGCTAGAGGAATACGAGGTTCTGATCAACTGTCCAGTGATTAAGTGTGATAGGATTTATGTCAAGCCCAACAACACTTCGGGCTTTAAGAAGAAGCTGATGCAAATCACCGGTAAGGATAAAGAGTTTTGGGACCGGAAGGTAACGGGTCACGAGGATCCAAGCGAAGAGAGACAGAGAGTGAGCTGGAAGGTCTTTAAGGATTTGATAGCTACGAGCAGCGAGGAGCCCACTAAAGCAAGAAGGTTGTACGCCCTTTTTCATATATGGGTTAGTGCTATTTCCTAGAACTCCCGAGCACATAGACCCATCCACGGTCGGTTTGTTCGAGAAGTTGTCCAAGGGAGTAAATCCAGTTCCAGCCATATTAGCCGAGACTTATCGATCATTCACCGCGTGTAAGAGGGCCGGTGAAGGAAGATTTTGGGGATGTGCGCAACTTTTAGAGGTTTGGTTCAGAAGCCACCGTTGGAACTCTCCATACAACGCCCTAAGGTTCAGGACTACCTACTCACCTATCGAGGAACACTTAAAGAGCTGTGTTGTGGAGAAGAAGACTGAAGCCCAGTGGAGTGAGCTTTTTCGAAATTTGACAGACTTGGATATCGTCTGGAAGGCCTATTGGTTGAATAGAGGGTCGACTTTCCGGTATCGATGCGGAGACTGCGATTGGATCCCATTAGCAGGTATATGGGGTGGAACGGCTTACTGCCCTCTATTAGTCTCAAGGCAATTCGGTTCGAGACAGTTTATTCCAGCCATAGCGGAGATGGCCAGTTTCGATTTTTCACACCAGAGTGAGGGATACAGATCTAAGTTAGCCCAGATTGTGAAGACTTGGGACTCACCTAGGAGGGTTCAGCCATATAGAGAGTTTGAGATTATGGCCCGATACGACGAGTGGAGAGAACGAAGGGCGAATGATGGAGTCTTCCGAGGAGTACCGAGGGATGAGGGACCGTCTTCAAGCAAGGTAACCCTAGAGGCACCGTCAGCTTTAGAAAAACTCAAGGAGGATCGGGACTTGGATTCTCAGAGGCGAGATAAGAAGATCTACGAGCTCACACAGAAGTTGAACCTTGCGAAGTACCAAGTACAAACCCATGAGAGGAGAGAAAAGGATATGACAACTCAGATCCAGAAGCTACGTCAAGAGTTGAGGGAAGTACAAGCAATATCAATGTCCGGGGGGCATAAAAGGAAAAGGGAAAGTGTCGGGGACAGTTCTGACCGTTTGAACAAGGCTTTAAAGGAAAAGGAGGAGTACAAGAAGCTCTACAAAAAGAAATACCGTGAAGCGAAAGAGGTAAGCTCCAAAGCCAAGAAAACATCAGACAAAGATCTAGCAACGATCCACGAGTTGACAGCCCAAGTAACGCAGTTAGAAGAACTGGTGGCTAAGTATCACAACGAAGATAAGGTCAAAATGGAAGAAGAGAAGGAGGAACTTCAGCAAAAGATTATTTCACTTGAGGGCCAAGTACAAGAGTTGCGAGAAAAGTTAGCCGACTTCGAGGGAGCTCTGAGTCAGAATACCGGAGAAGCATGAAAGGCTAAGTATGAGGCAGCTCAACGCACAGTCCAGAGTCAGAACAGTGAGTTAGTCAACTTCAAGGGACGAGTCAGAACTATCGCATCCTATGTACAGATATTATCAGGAGAAGCAACAACTCTTCTAGACCAGCCAAACGTCGGGGAAATACATGGGACAACCATCGTCCGCATACTTAATGAATTGACCAACTTAGGGAGTAGGGCCAACAGTTTTCTGTAGTTATCTTTAAAGTTGTAGTGAATCCTTTTTGCACAAACGAGTGTTTTTAAGAGATTGTTTTTTGAATTTAATACCCGCTTGCATTCATGCATTCATGCATTCATACATCATGTGCATTATTATTAATTAAAAATAAAGTTTAATAACAAAGGTTTTATGGCAGTGAATTTTAAAAATAGCAAACATATTATACACATATTCAACGCGCTCGCGCACCAAGAGATTAACAATGGAAGAAAGACTACAAAGACTAGAAGATAACCATGCCGCATTTGCAAATCGTTTAGATACGATAGAGACTGGCATGAAAGATGGTTTTGCTAAAATTCAGACCGATATTATCAGTCAGATGGCTGCTCTGTTGGGGCCGAGGCAGGATGACAAAGGTAAAGCGTCGATGGAAATGGGAGATGAAGCTGAAGGGCAGGTAGAAACGACAACTAGGGGGCAACCGGAAGTGCATTCAATCCCGGGGAGAGTACAGCTCAATGTAGTAGGGACATCCACGAGTCACCCCGTGGAAGTTGAAGAGTTTTCTCCGAATACTGATGAAGTCCCAGATCTCAACTTTATGAACGAAGTAGAGAAGATGCGACAAGAAATGGAGAGGAAGTATGCTGATCACTTCAAGGCTCTCGAAGCCAAGATCCAGCAAATTCAAGTCCAAGGGTCGATGGATAAAAGCACCGATGCGTTCGAGCTCAGCCTGGTCTTTGATTTGGTCCTGCCGCCAAAATTCAAAATGCCCAACTTCGAAAATACGACGGGACGTCGTGTCCAAGCGTCCACATGACGATGTACTGTCGAAAGATGGCCGCTTTCAGCAAGGATGAGAAGCTGCTTATCCATTGCTTTCAGGATAGTCTAACGGGTTCTGCTATCCGGTGGTACACATAACTCAATCGGGAGAGTATAAAATCCTGGAAGGACCTTTATCACGAATTTATGGAGAATTACAAGCATGTGACTGAGATGGGGCCCACTAGAGTCATGTTACAGCAAATGGGGCAAAAGTCCAACGAAACATTTCGACAATACGCCCATAGATGGAGAGATCTGGCCTCTCAGGTGCAGCCTCCGTTAATCGAGCGAGAGATGACTCACATGTTTGTAGAAACATTGAAGGGGCCGATGTATGAACGTCTCTTCACAAGCACCTCCATGCAAAGTTTCTCCCAAATAGTTGCCACCGGAGAGTTGGTGGAGGCAGCTATCAAAAGTGGGAGGATCGAAGGATCTGATAATTCGAAAAAGAATTCCAAGAGGAAAGACAACGAAGTAAACAACGCTGTGGTATATGAACCCCCGAAGAATGTAACGATCTCCAAACCCGGGTCAGGGGCAGGTGGCTCACAGGGTTCAAACAAGAAGAACTCAAGGTGGGAAAAGCCAAATTTCTCACCAATCCCAGTCACGTATGCTGAGTTGTACACTCAGCTACACGACGCTGATATGATTCGCCCATATGTTATCGTTCCGCTCAAACCCCCCTACCCACACTGGTATGACTCGAAGGCCCAGTGTGCATATCATTCTAACGTTCAGGGGCATAGCATCGAGAACTGCACGGCCTTTAAGAGGATCGTCCAAAATACGATAAATGCCGAGGTTCTGAAATTCGATGAACCCAGTGTCTCGATAAACCCACTCCAGAATCATGGCGGTCGGGGTATGAATGCAATCGAGGAAGATCAAGCGAGACAAGTTAAAATGAGGGTGTCAGAAATCTGATCACCCTTAAAGTGGGTTTTTCAACAGCTGTTTGATAACGGGCTCATCTGTCAAGGGATGCAAGTGAAAGAATCTACCGAGGAAGGCCCATATTGCGAGTTCCACCAAGAGCGCAGGCATACAATCCAGCAGTGTGATGACTTCAAGGCCTCGTTACAAAGAATGATGGATAACAAAGAGGTGGAATTCTTTACTAAGGAAGGTGGGCGGAAAATGGTAGACGTATGTACGTCAGAGGATACCGGGCCAAGATACAGTGCGAGCAGGCCGCTAGTCATCTCAGCCCGACCAAGAGGCAACAACCCAGCCGGGTCAGCAAGTGCTCCTTGCATAGTAATTACCCCTCCGACACTCTTCCCGTTTAAGGATACGCGAAGGGTCCCGTGGAATTACGCTGCGAGTGTGGTCGGGCTGAGTGGTTCAAAGCCCGTCGAGGAGGTACAATCAGAGAAATCAAGAACTACTGAGAGAGAGGAACCAGTGAATGAAATGGGCCATTTCACGAGGAGCGGGAGATGTTACTCACCGGCTCAGGAAGAGGATCAAACAAAGCTTGCGGAGAAGAAGAAGATCTTCACAGATCCAACTCCGAAGGTGAATGAACCTGTCACCGAGGAGCAAGCGCATGAGTTTTTGCATTTTCTGAAGCACAGTGAGTATAGTATAGTGGAGCAGTTGAAAAAACAGCCCGCTAGAATCTCTATCCTCGACCTACTGTTAAGTTCTGAAGGGCACCGTGACGCCCTTTTAAAGGTGTTGAATCAAACTTTCGTCCCAAAGGACATATCGGTGAACAAGTTGGACCGTATCGTTAATCACATCACCGCAGACAATTACATAACGTTCACCGACGACGAGATCCCTGATGGTGGAATAAGGTCTATCAAGGCCTTAAATATCACGACCCATTGCAAGGGTCATGTGGTGCCGGGAGTTTTGATCGATAATGGTTCAGCTTTGAACGTGTTACCCATGGCAACTTTGCAAAGATTGCTCATTGATGTCGCACACATGAAGAGTTATCAGAACGTGGTCAGAGCCTTCGATGGGACCACAAGAGACGTGTTGGGACGGATTGAAGTCCCGTTGCTAATTGGGTCATCCGTATACAATATAGACTTTGTTGTAATGGATATTAGGCCCACCTACAATTGCTTATTAGGCAGACCTTGGATACATTCTGCCGGGGCAGTGCCGTCATCGCTATATCAGAAATTAAAATTCGTAGTAGATGGCAAGCTCGTATGTGTCGGGGCAGAGAAAGATATCATTGCATCTGTCTCCACGGATACACCCTACGTTCAAGCTAACGAAGATGCACTAGAATGTTCTTTCCGGGCCTTAAAATTTATCAATGTTGCATTTGTAGTTGAAGGTGCGATATTCCCATGTCCAAAACTGTCAAGCTGTACCGAGATGACCGTTAAACAGACCCTCGGTAAAGGAGCCAAAGCTGGGAGAGGGTTAGGAAGAAGGCTACAAGGGAGTTTACGCCCGAAGCCCGTGGTCATGAAGAAAAGGCGAGCCGGACTAGGCTTCTCGATCGAGGCATATTGGAACAGACATGGAAGAATCGCAGCCAGGAAGCCGACTTTTTTGAGTTCAAAAATCGACTTCATCTCCCACGGGTATGTAAGTGTCATAGAACAGGCAGAGAGGGATCGCTTGGAAGCTATCAGGTTGCAGGAAGAGGAAATTTTTGGGGAAGCATTTGAGGGACTAATGGTAGGAGGAATTTCTGAAGGCCCGAAGATGAATCTTCTGGATAAAATTCGTCCGTGCCTCCCGGGCGAGACTCTGAACAACTGGACTATAGAAGATTTACCTGTAGTTTATAAAACAGAGTAATGTCATAAACCACCCTATACTTTTGCCCGCAAGTGTAGGAGATTTTCTGTAATGGGCTTTTTCATGTTTTTTTTAGCAAATAAAGATGCTTTTTCCCTTTCAACAATGGCAAACATCTTTTTTTTCTTTCATTCGCTTTATTCATTCATCCTTATTCATCTATTATTCTCATCCAACTATATAAATTCTTCTTTGCAGGTTTCCGAACAATGATCACATGTACGATTCCGGGCCTAAACCCGAAATAGATTTAAAAAGGATCTCTTGTCTAACGGAAATCAATGAGTGTGAAGACAATGCAGACTATGAGATTCCTGAAGAATTGTTAAGGTTGGTGGAGCAGGAGGATAAACAAATCATGCCCCTCAAAGAAGAGATAGAAACTCTGAATCTGGGCACAGAAGAAGAGAAAAAGGAAGTTATGATCGGAGCAGCATTCCCGCTAGGGGCAAAACAGAAGTTGATAGAGTTATTGCGAGAGTTTAAAGATGTCTTCGCATGGTCCTATCAAGATATGCCAGGCTTAAATACCGACATCGTGGTCCATAAGTTGCCTATCAGACCGGATTGCAAGCCTATACAACAGAAGCTCAGAAGGCTGAGGCCGAAAATGTTGTTGAAAATCAAGGAAGAAGTGCAAAAGCAGATTGATGCAGGCTTCCTACAGGTGGCAGCATTTCCAGAATGGGTAGCGAACATAGTCCCCGTGCCTAAGAAAGATGGGAAAGTTCGAATGTGTATGGATTATAGGGATTTGAACAGCGCGAGCCCGAAAGACAATTTCCCTCTACCTCATATCGATGTCCTAGTGGATAATACCTCAGGGAATTCATGGTTCTCCTTCATGGATGGGTTCTCGGGTTACAATCAGATCAAGATGAATCCGGAAGACATGGAGAAGATGACTTTTACCACACTCTGGGGCACGTTCTGCTATAAAGTCATGCCTTTTGGTTTGAAAAACGCTGGAGCCACATATCAGAGAGCTATGGTGACACTCTTTCATGACATGATGCACAAAGAAATCGAAGTTTATGTGGACGATATGATAGCTAAGTCCCAAACAGAAGATGAACATGTGCAGGATTTGAAAAAGTTGTTCCAAAGGCTACGAAAGTATCAGCTGAAGCTTAACCCTAATAAATGTACGTTTGGGGTTACATCCGACAAGCTACTTGGTTTCGTTGTCAGTCAAAGGGGCATCGAAATTGATCCTGATAAGGTCAAGGCAATTCAGAGTTTGCCACCTCCAAAAACACAGAAAGAGGTTCGAGGTTTCCTTGGGAGATTAAACTATGTGTCTTGGTTGATCTCTTAGTTAACCGATAGGTGTGATCCCGTTTTTAAACTGCTTCGGAAGAACAATCCAGGTGAATGGAATGATGAATGTCAGGAAGCGTTGGACAAAATCAAACAATATTTGTCCAACGCGCCAATATTGGTGGCATCGGTTCCTGGGAGACCATTAATCCTTTACCTGACGGTGTTCGAGAACTCCATGGGATGTTTGCTGGGGCAACGTGATGATACTGGAAAGAAGGAAAGAGCAATCTATTACTTGAGTAAGAAATTCACCGAATGCGAAACACGGTACCCATTTATCCAAAAGATGTGTTGTGCACTCATTTGGGTTACTCGTCGACTCAGGCAATATTTGCTATACCACACCACGTGGTTGATCTCGAAACTCGACCCTTTGAAGTTTCTAATGGAAGCACCCGCGTTGACTGGGTGGTTAGCCCGATGGCAAATGTTGTTGTCCGAATTTGACATAGTATATGTCAGCCAGAAAGTAATCAAGGGAAGTGCCATAGCGGATTTTCTTGCGAGTAGAGCCTCGGATGATTATGAGCCTCTGAGCTTCGATTTTTCAGACGAGGATGTGATGACTATTTCTGTCGAAGAAAACAAAGAAACAGAAAAATGGAAATTATATTTCGATGGGGCAGTCAATGCCCTCGGAAGGGGAATCGGGGCTGTGCTGATATCTCCGGATGGTGTACATTACCCTCTCACGAGCAAGTTGGAATTCTTGTGCACTAATAATATGGACGAATACGAAGCATGTGTCATGGGATTGAAGGCTGCCATAGAACGAAAAATAAGAGCCTTGAAGGTATACGGAGATTCAGCTTTAGTTATTTATCAACTACGTGGAGAATGGGAAATCAAAGAGACGAAGTTGGTAGAATATCGAAAGTTGATACTAGAATTAATTGAAGAATTTGAAGAGATAACATTCGTTTACCTTCCTAGAGAGGACAACTAAATGGCAGATGCTTTAGCTACACTGGCCTCAGTTTTCCAAGCAAACCGACCAAAGGATATGATGTTAATCCGGATGCAGAGCTATGAAACATATGCTCACTGCGGCAACTTGGAGGAAGAGGATGACAATCCTTGGTATTTTGACATTCTGCAATACGTCAAGTTCCAAGCTTACCCATCTAGAGCTAACGACGTTGAAAAGAGAACAATCAGAAGAATGGTTGCTGCATACGTACTGGATGGTGACGTCTTGTACAGAAAGAGTAGAGATCAAGTATTGTTAAGATGTGTCAATGCCAGTGAGGCAAGAAGTATCTTGGAAGAGGTGCATGATGGAATTTGCGGAACGTATGCCAATGGTCTCTCGATGGCATAGAAAATAATGAGATACGGATATTAGTGGTCTACTATGGAGGAGGATTGCATAGAATATGCCAAAAAGTGTCACAAATGCCAGATCTATGCAGATAAAATTAACTCTCCGCCAGTGCCGTTACATACAATGAATTCGCCTTGGCCTTTTGCTATTTGGGGATTAGATGTAATTGGGCAGATTCACCCCAAAGCCTCAAATGGGCATCGCTTTATATTAGTGGCCATCGATTACTTCACTAAATGGATAGAAGCTGTCTCCTATGCTAACATCACAAGAACAACAGTTTGCAAGTTCTTGAAGAAAGAGATTATTTGTCGGTATGGTCTACCAGAGCGAATCATCATAGATAATGCTACCAATTTCAACAATAGATTGATAGCAGAAACCTGCGAGCAGTTTAAAATAATTCATCACAACTCAGTAGCATACCGGCCAAAGATGAATGGAGCCGTTGAGGCAGCAAACAAGAACATTAAGAGGATCATATCCAAGATGACTGAAACTTACAAAGATTGGCATGAAAGGCTTCCTTTTGCCTTATTTGCATATCGGACTTCGATCAGAACATCTATTGGGGCAACACCATACTCCCTAGTATACGGTACTGAGGCCGTATTACCTCTTGAAGTTGAAATCTCATCTCTTCGGGTATTATCAGAGGTAAAGCTAAGTGATGCAGAGTTGATACAGATTCGTTTGGATCAGTTGAACCTAATCGAAGAAAAGCGGTTGAAAGCTATCTGCCACAGCCAAATGTATCAGAAACAGATGATCCGGGCTTCCGATAAGAAAGTTCGACCACGAGTATTCCGAGAAGGGGATCTAGTACTGAAAAAGATCTTACCCATACACCGAGATTTTCGGAGAAAATGGATGCTGAATTGGGAAGGGCCTTACGTTGTCAAAAAGGCCTCCTCCGGAGGCGCACTAATCTTGACTGAAATGGATGGACAAGAGTTAGGCAAACCAGTAAATTCTGATTCAGTTAAGAGATACTACGCCTGAAGAAAAAGAAAAAAGAGATAAAAAAGAAAAAAAAAGAAAAAAAAAGAAAATGAAGCGAAAACCCGAAAGAGCGCTTCACGAAAAAGGATGACTAAAAGAAATGAGGGGTCGAGAAGAAAACCTGTAAAGGGCGTCTCGATACCAACAAAGGGTTTGGGTCGAAAACCAGGAATGGCGGCCCAGATGAATAAAATAGGCATCCAATGATTCGTGCTTCTCAGTTACCAAGCAATATGGAAGGATCTTCACGTTTGCAAAGTTGGATCCTCATTTGAAAGATGGCTAGACGAGTAGCTTATTTTTGAATCTATATCTCGGGAAAAGGCCTGGATGAACGCATGTGATGAGCGTTTGGGAACTTGTATTTTGTTCCTTTCTTTTCCCTTTGAATTGTTTTGCCTTGTTTGTTATGTTGAATCTATGAGAAGCTTTAATAAAAATACTCATTCCCTTCATTTGAGCCTTTAATTTTGCCCAAAGCATCATGCTAATAAATTAACACGAATGAATTAATACAGAAGATCTTTTGGCATTATTATGTTTCAAGATTATAGGTAAGATTTGTTTCTCCGGATTAAAATAACGGAGTACAAACATGTTCCGATTTTTAGACGAAATTTATCTTGAAAGAACGCCTCAGAATAGCTTTTTAAAGAGGAAGCTTTACCCTCGCTATGTGAAACAAAAAACCTCGAATGCAGAAAAGAAGGAGAAGAGTTGATCAGCCCCTTTAGAGTGGCAAACTGACTGATAATACTTGCCTTTCAAGGCCATACTCATGCATCATAGGGTTAGGCATCTACATGGTAAAACATGCTAACTCATGCATTCAAGATATCTTTGTTATTAATTTTAACAGGAATTTACAGATCAACAAAGCAATCCAGATCAGGACAAGAAAAGATTTCAGAGGAAAGAAATTCGAGAAAAGACATTTCAGAACTTGCATATCCATTCGTGCATACGGAGAATGGAACCCTTTTTGAATCTGCTTATTTATTCGAGCATTCGGAGAATAGAACCTGCATATCCATTCGTGCATACGGAGAATGGAACCCTTTTTGAAGCTGCTTATCTATTCGAGCATTCGGAGAATAGAACCTGCATATCCATTCGTGCATACGGAGAATGGAACCCTTTTTGAAGTTGCTTATCTATTCGAGCATTCGGAGAATAGAACCTGCATATACATTCGTGCATACGGAGAATAGAACCCTTTTTGAACCTGCTTATCTATTCGAGCATTCGAAGAATAGAACCTGCATATCCATTCGTGCATACGGAGAATGGAACCCTTTTTAATGTTAAATCCTTCGGGTCATCAGTAAGTCCTCCGGGCATGATGTTAAATCCTCCGAGTCATCAGTAAGTCCTCCGGGCATGATGTTAAGTCCTCCGGGCCATCACCTTCGGGAGTGATGATATCGTTTGCACAATCTAGGAGGCAATACAATCCTAAATCCTCCGGGTCATCATTAAGTCCTCCGGGCATGATGTTAAGTCCTCCGGGCCATCACCTTCGGGAGTGATGATATCGTTTGCATAATCAAGGATGCAATACGATCCTAAATCCTCCGGGTCATCAGTAAGTCCTCCGGGCATGACGTTAAATCCTCTGGGTCATCAGTAAGTCCTCCGGGCATGATGTTAAATTTGAAGAATTTCTTCAAGCTTCAGGTTTTTAGAATTCGTGTTTCTCAGTCTTTGCCCATCTCCTGCTCCGCAGCATCGAGCAAAGAGGGGCAGCTGTCAACACGAAAATAATAATAATATATAAATACATAATAATATATAAATAATATATAATATAATATTAAATTAAAAAAAAAGAAAATCTCTGAAGAATCTGAAAAAATCGAAACTCTTGGGACATGAGGAGTGCGGCCGTTTGGTGAGGGATTGTGGCCGGTTTTGTTGGGGTTTCTGATAGGATTAGGTAGAGAAGAGTTTGAAATCGAATGGGATTATCAGATTGAATCCCTTTAAATAGAGATTCAATCGAATGAGTTGGGGGGAAGCAATCGGGAGATTGGTGTCGGCATTAGCTTGAATCAGGTCAAGAAATTTCTGGAGTTTCAGATCAATCAGCAGCTACGAGGGAATCCAATCGACGGTTTTTGATTCTGGTAAGTCTCTCTGTTTTGCTCGTTTTGATGGATAAGGGTTTCTAGATTTTGTTTCGGTTGTTTTTTGGTTGGTTTAGAGGTGTTTAGATCGACTTCTGGAATTTTGGGGGTGATTATAATTGTTTTTAGGGGTTTAGGTTTGACTTAGATCGGTTTTAGGTAGTTGAAATGAGGATTTTAGGTGTTTCTGGGGGGTTTTAAGCGTTGCCGGATGGTTCACCGGCATCGGAAACTCTCTCCGAAGTCAGAAACACCGTCGGAAGGTCGATCGGAGGTCTCGGTTCGGTGGCCGGAAAACTCACCGGAGCGACGCCCCACGGTGGCGCTTCGGATCAGACGGTGGTGCATACGGCGGTTTGGATGAACATTCATGGTGTTCATCATGTTCTTCCAGGAACATGAAGAACACCATCCGAAAGCATGGATTTTGATCCATTCGGTTCATGTTTCTGGGCTTTGGAAGTGTTAGCTGCAGAGGATTTTGGGGGAAATGAGTTAGGGCCGAGTTGGGTCTCGGTTTATCTGACCGAGCCAACTCGGCAGGCTAGGTTTTAAGGCTTGGCAAAACGCTGCCGTTTGGCAGCCGGGTTTTGAGCGGGTCGGATCCGGGTTAAACCCGGATCCGCGTTCTTTTAAGCTTTTAGGCTTAATTACCCTTTTAGTCCTTTTAGGTTTTAGGAGTTTTACAATTTAGTCCCCAAAACCCTATTTTAGCCCCTAGACCTTTAGAAATCAATCAATTAGGTCCCTAGATCCTAATTAAAACCCTAAATAGGCTATTAGGATTAAAATTTAATTAATTTTAGATTTAATTAGGTTAAAAAAATTAATTTTAGAGACTTTAAAAATTAATTAAGTCTTAATTTAAGGTTTAATTAAAACAAACTTTAAAATTAGTTTAATCTAATTTAAATCTAATACAAGTTAATTTGACCCCTAAGACTTAAAAATTAGACTTAAAATGGGTTTAATTTAATTCTTTAATTTAGGAAATAATTTTAATTAATTAGCTTAATTAATTAATTTCTAAAAATTAAGTTTTAAAATTAATCCAACTTAGGCCTAGTTTTGCCCTTAAACTTTAAAACACTCACCAAATTAGACTTTAATTAGGTTTTTAAATTTCTTAAAAATTAGAAAATAATTTTAATTAATTATTTTAATTAATTTTAATTAATTTCTAGGAAATAAGTTTTTAAGATTAATTAAACTAAATTAGGTCTAGTCTTGCTTAAAACTTTAAAACATTCACCCAAACTTAGACTTTAATAAGGCCTTTAATTCTCAAAAAATTTGGAAGATAATTTTAATTAATTAATTTAATTAATTTTAATTAATTTTCTAAAAGGATAAGATTTAAGATTAATTAAGTCTAATAAACCCTAATTTCACCAAACTAACTTTAATTAAGTTAAAATTAAATTTTTAAAAATTTAGAAATTATTTTAATTAAAGACTTTTAATTAATCTAAAAATTCTAAGATAAGATTTAAAAATTAGCTTAATTAAGTTTAAATCCAACCCTAATTAAACCTTTGAACCTAAAATTCACTAAGTTAGACTTTAATTAGGATTCAGTTAAAATTTGAAGTCAAGAAAATTTAATTAATTAATTTTAATTAAAATTTTCTAAAACTTTAAGGTTTAATTTCACACTTAATTTAAGCCTTATCTTTTGTTCAAGGTTTTTTCTCGAATCCCTTGTAATCTTTTTCGTTCAAGTACCTTTTGTACTCATGAGATAGAATTTTTGATGTAATATTTTGTACACCATTGTTTCTAATAAAAATGATGAAGTTCCTTTATCTTGGTACACTTTATTTTATGTTGTCTTGCATAGCATATTTTAGGAAGGTCGCCTAATAAACTTAAGTTAATTAATTTAGAACCCTTTTTAGGACTAGTCACTTAAATTAATTAATTTAATTAGGGAGAAAATATAGTAACATAGCATGTGAATCTTATGTCTCGGATACACTAAAGAGGTTGGTGTTTTGACGCACTAAGATGCTGACCTAGAGAGTGTACCTTGACATCGAATTCACGTGTTATTAAAAACTTAGAATTTTGATAAAAACTTAGGTTTAGAATTAAATAAATGGATAGGTAAATAACTAGTAACGTTAGTAACTTAGGTTTTAAAAACTTAAGTAATGAAGCCTTTTTAGGGTTAGAACTTAAAATGAACAAGATAAAAAAATAATCATGCATTTTACTTTAGCCTTTTGAGGCGGAAGTTACATTCTTTTAAATTTAGGTGAGGTTTCCTATCTAGAGGACGTCTCGATCAACTCAGGTTTAAAAGTGGTGTAACTTCTAAACCAAAAGGATATCCAAATTCAAATAATGTTCATTTAACAATGGAAAATTAAATTAATATCTTTCTTCAAAATGTCAATGCCACGTAATGTTTTTTAAGGTACCAATTTTTGGGCGTTTGTAAGGGTCGTCCTTACACGTAACCGCCTCCCGAACCCAATGTTTTTAAATGAATCTCTGGTTTATTTTTATGGTGTCTGGCCTACCTAAGTGGCCGGTGGCGACTCCAAGTCAACTTTTTCAAATTAAATTAAATTATGTTTTTTCTAGAATTTGAATTTTTCATGATTAAAATTGCAAAATTCGAATTTTGCAATCGTAGAACACTTTTCTACCTAAAAATCACGCGTTTTTAAAAGAAGTCGCGACAAATTCAAACGTAAAAACTAAAATTTTAGTTTTTGCGATTGAAAAAGTGCTTTTTAGGAGTTAGATTATTATTTTAACATTCATTTATTATGTTTTATTATAATTTAATTTTTATAAATATATAATTATATTTAACATAAATTATTTTTTAATTTAAAAATTATATATATTCATATCAAATTTTTAAAAAAAGTATTTTTTTTTCAAAAACACTTTTTAAAAATAATTTATGTATTCATTTATTAATATTTTTATATTTTATCATAATTTAAATTAATATTATAATATAAAAGAATTTGATTATTATTTAAATATATATATTTTTAATTTATAACATCGTGCCTAAAATAATCATTTATTTTTTAAAAAATAATTTTTAACAGCAATACTAAACACATATATCTCAAACTAAAAATTTCAAAAGAACTTTTTCACCACACTTTTTAAAAGCAATACTAAACTGACATTACTAATAAAAATAAAATGATTAATATAAAAATATATTAATTACACCATATATCATTTAATTATAACCGTCGACTCAAAAAGGCATTAAATTTTCAAAAATTTTAAATTAATATTGAATTTTAAGAAAAATAAAATTAATATTAAATTTTAATTTGTGATTTAAAAATATAATTTTAATATTAACTTGTAGTATCCATTAATCAAAATAACATCGTTTTAGTTTTTATTTTGATATTGAATCTGAAACGATATTATTTTAATAAAAGAAAAATATTAATGTATTTGAAGGGGCTTAAACTCAAAACTTTCAAATGTAAGAGTCAAATCTAAATCACCGAACCAACGTAATATTATATGACTAATTATTAAAAATATTATATATTTTTAATTAAGATTAATTTAAATTATTTTATAAAATAAAAATATTATAAATGATATTAATATATAAAAATATAAAATATATCATTTTTGTATTTTATTAATAATATAAATATATTATTTAAAAAAATTAAAATATTCATAAAACTAATATATTTATATTATTAATAATATATAAAGAAACTAAAGTTTAAACTATTAATCTTTCAATTCACCCTAACACTCAAACGCAAAATTAATATATTATTTTTATATATTAATTATAACATAAATATATTAATTTTTAAAAATATTTATTAAAATAATATATTTTTATTATAAATAATATATAAAAAACTATAAAATCTAAACCTTTTAAGTTAAAAAAAAAATAAGTAAAAAATTAATCTGAGCTGGTTACACCATTTTTGTGTTTAAAAAGCATATGATTTGAATTACACAAATTTTGCACCTTTTGAATACTTTGTTTAACTGTCACGTAGTTTTGGGAAAAATTATTAGGTGAATCTTATTCATCATGATATTTGTAGTCTCGAATAATCAGAACCATTTATTTCAAATTTTTTTAAGGTGAATCAGTATTTTTTTTCCTACATGTAATTAACACGTGAATAGTTAGATAATTATTTAAAGATGAACTATTTTTATTATTTAGATCATAAATAATGTGATGAACAGAGTTTACCTAATAATCTTTTCGGATGTCCCAGAGAAATAACGACTTCTGGTAGTAGTGCTAATCAGCATTGTCTCGTAATCAGCTTTACTGTACTTCGGTAGCTCGAAATGGACGCAATAAGTCCTAATAGTCCTAATGGACGCAATAAGATTAATTTTTTTAAATAATTTGACCTCTTAAAATGTTTTAATATCTTTAATTAAATATCCTCTCATTATTTTTTAAAATTTCTTATTAATTATTTTAAAATTATTAAAATTTTAGTTAGGAATCATTTGAAAAGTACAAAATAAACCCTTAAAAGTTTTAAAAATTTATTATATTTCTACTTTTTAAAATATTATAAGTTATCTTCAAACTTTTTCATCAAATTTTGTCGATGAATATGATATGAAAAATAATGATTATGAAAATATATGTCTCCAAAATTATGTCATACTAGTCATTAAGTACATACGAAATTTTATATTAAATATTTTATAATTATTTGATAAATTTAATTATCGTTTTGTAACTTTCATGATTCAATGATAAATGTTTAAAATTATGATTTTGTTATCATTCTTCTGACGATAAATTTCTTATCATAACGGATATTTTATTTCTCTACGATTGGGATGATCTGTTCTTAATGATTATTGTGTCGCCATCTTTGTCATGGCCAAAGATAAAACTATATGGTGTGGGACAATCACCCTCATCCCCAAAGAATTTTTTTTTTCACTTTTGTTCCCTTATTTAAAATCTTTTAAAAATTGTTTTTTATGAATTTGCCCCTTTATTTCTAAATATTTACGTTTTACCCCCTTAACCTCAAATCATGGCTTCATCCCTAGTCGCATCGGGATCATTTCGCTTCGTTCTTCCCATGTTCTTCGGTTAAGGAAACAGTACCTTGAATTAAATTCGAATCATTATATCTGAATTGTTGCTTAGGAGGAAGAGTAGACCATGTAAAAGGAACATGAAATCAAACAGACAATGTACTAGGATGTTGGTATCGACTGACATAATGTAGGAAAAATACTCTCTTTCCTACATGATCCGTTGCTGATTCAGTTCAGACACCGACCAAGCAAGTCCGTCTTTCGAATGACGAAGACGACATTGATTGCATTATCGACCTACCGGACTCGATTCTTTGTCCTGTCCTGCCCTTTCTCCCCACCAAAATGTCTGTTGCCACCAGCATTTTGTCAAAACCAGCTGTGAAGATTGGGGTGATGACCTGCTGGACAGGCTTAAAGGCTCAGATAATCTCAAGGCTCTACTGATTCACAGTAAAGTACCGGGATGCCGCTCGATCGGGCCGTAAGCGTGGCAAGTCTTTGCCGGAGAACGTTTCGAAATGAGTGTCGGGGAGCTCGAAGACACTCGAGTTAACAGAGAATTCATTCGATATATTCTTTAACGATGTCGAGTTCTTGATGCAGATGAAGATCGAGACTTCCTTGCACTTGAAGAAACCATGTCAACTACTGAAAAACTACCCTAGGGCCACAATGGCATGTGAAATTTGTCCTATATGACATTTTAGAATTTCAATGTCATGTTTAATATTATTAAAAGGGTAAATTGCAATGGAAGTCACTTAATTATAGGTAGGGTTACAATTGGATCACTCAATTACTAAAAATTATGTTTGGGTCATTTAATTATGGGTAAGGTTATATTTAGGTCACTCAATTAATAAATGTTATATTTAGATCACTCAATTATAGATAATGTTACATTTGGGTCACTCTTCATATTTGAAAAAAGTTTATCAATTCGTTTTTAGATTAATTAATGATTTCAAATGAAGTACTCTAATGTTAGCAAGGGTATACAAGTGATTTAAAAGAAAAAAACGACCAAATTGATATACATTTTCAAATATGAAGGGTAATCCAAATGTAAACTTAATTATAATTGAGTGACCTAACTGTAACCTTTAATAATTGGGTGACCCAAATGTAACCTTACCTATAAATGAGTGACCCAAATATAATTTTCAGTAATTGAGTGACCCAATTGTAACCCTACCATAATTAAGTGATCCTTGTTGCAGTTTACCTTATTAAAATAATATATTTTTATTATATTCAAATAGGTCCTTAACCCTATATTTGATATCAACTCTAGTGCATGCTGATTTTGACTAATCTAACACAAGCTATCACGTTTAACACTTGAATATGAGATATTACTTCTAAAAATCTTTCAATTATAAAGAAATAAATACGAGTACTTTAACCCAAGTGGTTAAACGGTTGTAGTTCTTAGAGATCTCAGATTCGAGCACTAGTGATGTCAGCAGGGTGATTGAGTAATTAATGTCAAATGGTAGAAATTATATTGTAGAACAGATACTACTATAATTATCATTACCTAATTAAAAAATATCTCCTTAATAATTTAAAATTCGTGTATGATTTAGAATATTTTATGTATCTTTTATTAAAAATTTATTTTCACACCTAAAATTTTATAAGTTCACCTCCTTAAAATTTTATAAATTCACCCCTCTAATATAAAATCATGCGTCCGTCCTTGTAACCAAACTATCAATTATGCCCTTTTATTCTCTGAAAGGTCATTGTCCTGTTCATATTGAAGCAAAGATTAGGACTGATATCAACCTAATACAATGGCTTGAGAAAACATTATGATTATAAATTGTTATTACTTTTGGTAATTGTAAAAACAATTGTTTTTAGTAGTTTGAGAAAGATTATGATTAAATAATAATCTTTGAAAAAAATATTTTATGCAAAAACAAATTAATTTATTATATTATTTATAAGGGTATTTTTATCGGATAGTAAAATAAAAATATTTTCAAAAACACTCTAATTTTAGTGCAGATTTAATTTAGGGATTAGAGTTGGGTTTATATATATGTACTTAGAATTTGAGATTGTAGTTCGAAATTAAAGTTTAGGGTTTGAATTTTGAGTTTATAAGTAAAAACCCAAATTCATATAATATTATGCTAAAATCTAAACCCTAATATATAAACTTTAAATTATAACTTTAAACCTTAAATTCTAACCATAATCTCTAAATTTTAAACACTTAAATCCTAAATTAAATCTTTAACCCTTAAAATATAAAGTGTTTATGGAAACAAAAGGTTTTTACCACCCGTACATGACATATTTTCCCTGTTATATTTATTTTTATGGTTTATATTTAGATTTTGGAATTATCGATAATTTTATATTTAAGATTTAATATTTTTAAATTTAAGATTTAAATTTAAATTCTTTCGAAATAAACTTGCCTTTACGCAAAAACTTATTTCTTAAACAAAATTACTTTAAAAATCACTCAGAAAAAATTAAGAAAAGCTAAGATTTATTACACATAATTAACAATACTAATATTACAAGTACTTAAAGTACATAGCTCAAATCATCATATTTTCCCTTCACTTGGGCAGTGAAACTAGCGAAAGCACACTCAAGGATTACAATGGATAAATATTGTATCTAACAATGCCAGAGAAAAGCTCCCATGGAGAACTTTCTCTTCTGCTCGACGTCGCCGGAAATCGGTAATCCGTACTCTTTAAGCAGACAATCAAGCTTCCACTCGGACATCGTCTCGTAATCAGCTTTCGTGTACCTCGGATAGTGCAACGGCATCTGGAAATGGCCGCTCCAAGTCCTAATAGGTGCCAAAGCTTCCTTTTGGTCACCGTTCGGCTCGCTGCCTAGTGTCGGAGTTGGCGATGGCTTGCCTACCGGTTTGAGTGGTTCAATACCCATTTCTGCACCCATTCAGGCCTCGACTCGACCGCCGTATTGCTCTTTCAGTCCGCCTTGTATGGTTGGGATGTAGGAGAGTGGATGAAGCAACCTTGGAGTAGGTGGTGAGCTTTTATAGAAGATTTAATGTGAGCAATGCTTACTTTTTTTGGTATTTTTGTTTTTGAACCGAGTTATGTCAGTTATATGAACATGTGTATTGTTATATTGATTAATATAGGTATGGAACGATTTATAATTGTATATTCGGTTCGAATATGATAAAAAAATAAATAATTATTTGCCCCACCCGGTTGTTAGATTGGAACAATGTAGCATTATTGTTTATATATATATATATATAATAATGTATGTGATTTTTTTAATTTTAAATAACAATAAAATAGATATAATAATATTTTTATTACCGGTGCATGAAATATTTATTTTATAAGTTAATCTCCTTACCCTTCTATAATATTGTAAAAGTCATACTGGTATTTGAAACGATCAAACCATTAGTTTAATAATAATAAAATAAAAATATAAAATAATTTAAATTACCTATTTTTTATATGATTCAATTGATTTTTTTTATTCTTGTTTCTAATATTTTGACAGTTACATTAAATACCCAAATTAATATTATTAATCGAATCATTAATTCTCGATTCAACTGACCGATCCGATCCGTTCGAACAATGTTGATCCTTCATAAGTACCTCAAAGCAAGCTTGAAGAGTCCAATTCTTGTCTACCACACATTTTATTGTAATAAATCAGATGCGTTTGCCCCACCACTTGACTCCATTACTACACCCACCAGCTAGAAACGACCCCATGGTGGCAGTGCTCCAAACCTACAACAAATGGTTAGAAACAAAAGTTGTAAAATATCAACCACTTAGGGTGCGTGGGTTTGTCACATTGCTGTCGGTTCAAGACAAGAAATATAGGCCAGGGACCCTGTCAATATATAGTTCGAGGACTGCTAGTTTTCAGTAATTTCTTGACCAACTTTATTCATGAGAAGGAATGTTTTACAACTTTGGGGTTTAATAAGTTAAGCCAAAACACATAATATTATTAATTATTTATCACATTTAAATTTTAAAGAAATATTAAATACATGTTGATTGCAAGGCTTGGAAATAGGATAAATTTGATAAGCTTGAAAACATATAATCAGACCATGTCAAAGGTTATTTGACACACAATTCTATGTTTATTTCCTTTCAGTCAATCTCTGTTAGTAGCCATTGTTGCTTTCACTTGTGCTATATACCGGGTCGGATCTTGGTAAGTTCCCATGGAAAATTTTCAGTGGATACAATGGCTTCATAAATAGGACTGCTTAAACCTGCAATAAGTTTGTCCTAGGTATTAAAAGTATGTCTAACCATCCTTTACTTAACCAACTCCATGCCGAATATCTCGGCAACTGAGACATAAGGTAGACCACACACCAAACATTCGAAGGCACGGGGAAGACAAGATAAAGAATCCCGCGACAAAGAAGACGGCGTTATGTTGACCGGGAGGAACATGACAACCCTCCGAGGACTCGATTAAAAAGAAAAGAACATATCGGATACACAAGTCAAGTAACATAGCCTATAGCAGTAATAAAATGCCACAACCATTGTTCACGGATATATAAAGTCTGCCTGAAAGAACCAAAAGAAAACACCATAGCAAGCCATCCAAAATTATATAGAGGGACCAGTAATATACAGCACTGTGATGTCATCATCCCAAAGACAACAGAGAAAAAACAAGATTGGATCCATTATAACATGCCTTGATCTTAATCTTAAGCGACAGCAATCAACTCGTAAAGTTGAATTTCACTTCATATTAAAGGCCTAAGCAGCCTCCTTATTGAGATAAAAAGTTAACCATGTCACAGAAATTAACACAATTGTTCTTTCAGAGAAGACTTAGAAATTGTTTTCTCAACTCTTTTCTAGAAGGGCAGGCAACTGCGAGACTCGCATTGATAACTAGTACAGTTTTTATTGACACAACATGAATGGGGAGACGAAAGCTACGGCGTTCACAAGGAAACATAGGAAACCATGGGTATAAGTTATGGGCAACCTCATTTAAGTTTCTATTTTTTTTGTGATTGACAAAAAAAGGTTAAAAAGACATTCCCCTAGTTTATCTTGCTCTATATTCCCTTACCTACAAAAACAGCACACATCCCTTGAACGTTAAGCTGAATTGGTACCAGTTTAGTCTGATATTCTGATCTCAACTCCTAAAATGTCCTTCACGACTTCGTATGTCACGAATGCAATAGCTATTGAAGGTACAACCTGAAAAAAATGAAGGGAACAAACAATATTAATTATCAACAACTGAAAGATGTATTTTTCATATCCGATTGTAAAGATAAAACATTGATTTCATTAGAAAACCGTAAGAGTATTTGCAAGCTATCAAGCAGGCACTTATCAACAAGTGAATCAAAAGACACTGACCTTCACAGAATTAGGGACCAGACCCTTGTATAATGCTCCAAAGCCCTCATGCCTAACAGTTTTTCTGAACGCATCAACCATGCCAGTATATTCAAGAGGAGCCTTATTCCTTCCATCACCAGTAACAACTGATGCAGCATCTTTCCATCCTACCATTTGCATTCTTCTACGGATGACGTCAAGAGGGTAAGCAACGGTTTGTCCAACAGTTCCAGCAGCAGCCCCACAAGCAAGCCTAGTTGTCACACTCAACTCAGAGTCCTCGACAAATCCAAATTGTGGATTTTTGATTAACCAATCTTTTAGAGACTCATAGACAGCAAAGTTCAAACCCACATACGGTACCTGCAAAAATAAAATGAGTTCGAAATCAACAATGCAACAAAAAAATAAAGCATTCTCTTCGTCAGGTAACACGGTAATTCAGCAACAGTAAACTCAGTGATAACTTTAAACAACCCAAAATGGGGAAACACACATTAAGCACAAATAACATGAATGTGATGGACCTGAATAAGGTCTAAAGACCAAGAAAATTAAAATAAAAAGGTGGGGAAAAACTACAGAAAGCTCCATAACAAAATTCCCGAGAAGATGACTTTACTAAGAGAGTAGGTTCCATTATTAATTATTATGTGACCCAAAGAAAAACGGATGGAATCATCCCTCCCGAATTCTTTCTCTGATGAGCTCTTATGATCTGCCAAGGGATGACCACATCACAGAATGATATTCAAAACCATTTAACTATGAAACTCCAAATAGAAAAAAATGAACAACTCACAACTCCAATGACGGAAGGAAGCCAACCCTTGTACAATGCCCGTGGGCCTTCTTGCTTCAATACAGTTGACAGAGCATGGAACATTCCTCTGTACCGATAAGGAGAGTTTTCTGCCTGCAATATAAACAATTAAAATATTAATTGCTCAGGTAGCCAAACTACAAGGAAAAACTCTGATATTAAGAATTGAAACAATTTTCAAATTTCCTTCTAACCAAATAATTCAAGGAAATAAAAAATTTATGGTTTACCACAAAGAAGTCTTCTTCATCTTGATAACATCAAGATAGATTGATCCAAAAAGTGAAACATCAAACATCTTCCAAACTGAAACAAAATTTAAGGGATAATACCTGTACAGTAAGCCTTCCTCGTACCATGTCCATTGGGTAAGTTGCAGACATGGCAATTATTCCAGCACATGCTCCGGCTCCAAGGCGTAAAAGAGGAGTGAGTTGTGCATCTTCTGCAACAAGGTGAACCCATACATGAACATTCAAGATTTCAAGGAATCTGTATATAAGTTCATATAATGCAAACATTGACCCCTAGAGCATGTATCGGACAAAAGTCATAGTGCCTTAATTAAAACCTAAATTATAACTTAATTCTGTATGATATCATATAATGCAAGCATGTGATTATTGCTCATTGCTCAGAAAGAAGTTGATTAAATTAGCAACAATACCATTGCCTGTTTGCTGTTGATACAAATACAGGATTTCCCTGTCACAAAAATAACAAGGAACAATCAGCCGAGAGAAAATCACATTTATTTTAGTTCAAAACTTTAGCATGTGTTGTAAGAGCAGTAAAAATTAAAGATTTTTTTCAGCCCCAAGGAAACATAAGGCCGATAGGTTGCACTAGCTCAACCAAAAACAATCAGTTTGAATCATTATTGTCAAAGCATAAACCTAGGTGTTATCTTCAGTGTCAGACAACAAAACAATGCTTCAAACCCTTACAATGCAAGGCATATTTTATTGGGTACAAAAAATATATGCTTAGACATACTTTTTTGTAAGACGATAGGCACAAGAAAAAGCCTCTTTAGTAACATTCTCTTTAATTTCATATTTATTTAAAACCTTTCTCATTAGTTGCACCTCTCCTAGCAAAACAGGGGATAATATAAAATTTTCTAATTATCAATATTCGAGTACTTAACAACAAACATAGAACCAAAAGAAAACCATGCATATTGGCAAACGAAAGGAAATTCTGCAAATCTTGTAGATACGTTGAACCATTATTTAAAGTTAATTATCATAGAGACATTAAGCTTATTTTACATGCATACACACACATGTCTATACATATTGCACCTTAGTCAACTCAGACAAGCACATTTTTGTGTGTTATAGTTATGCCCCAGGCAGTATAAGTACTCTAGGGCTTCAAGATTTTTTTTTCACTTTTGTCCCCCAGTATATAATTTTTTAAAAAAAATTTGGTTAATTTATGAATTTGCCACCACACTTTTAGGGGCCAAGTAAACAATAGCCTAAAAGACCTAACTAATTTCAGTATGACAGACGCTCGAACTTAGAAATACAGAGATGATCGACTAGAAAATAAAACAATCAATCAACCAACAGAACAATCAATAACAAGCTGAATTGAACAGAGTACAGACACCCTACTTTGAAGCTTGCTCGTAACTGAAGAATTTGACCGCAGAGTTCGGAACAATCCGTGCACAATTAGTACCGTTCCCTTTGAATAACCCACGAAAACCTTCTGTTCTCCAAATGTACTTCAAGCCTTGAACCGTCCCATTGTATTTTATACTATGTGGATTCTGAACCTGCATTAATCCCCCCAAGTGAAGTCAATCATTTCAGAAATCGAAGCATTCATCTTTCTGAATACGATAAAACTAAAGAAAAATCAAACAAAATAAACCTGAAGTAATATCTTTAAACGTTCCAAAGGAGCAACGGCAGTTCGTGAGCTGCATATAGAAACGATTTAGATTAAACGAAACATTAATCATAACACTCAAGATATTCAAGTGTTTTCTCCGACGGCACAAATAAAACAATCCGTAACGAGAAAGAGAGAGCTCACAGTCCACCGGCGACGCCTCCGGCAACGAGAGACTTGCAGATGCTGAGAATAGCATAGCTGGGTGCCTTGACGCCCTCTCTCGCCAGCTTCGCTTCCTCGGCTAGATTAACGATCGTCGAAACCGCCGATTCGCTACTTTTCACATCTTCCGAAGCCATTGAAAACAAAAAAAATCACAAAATAGAACACTAAAACTCTTCAAATTAGCCCTAACAAGTAGTTTCCTCCGGTTAGCTTGAAAGGATCACGGGACTATCGAGGAGTATAATCCGGCGACCGATACTATCGGATCTCCGAAGCGATTTATAGTAAGAATAGGTTCCGCATTTCTCTCTTTTTCCTTTCTCTTGTTTTCCCAGCTGTTTGTGTGTTGGTCTTGCGAGGGAGAGAGAGGTGTTGTGGACTGGTGGCGGCGACTGATTCGAGGAGCCTGAGCTATGAACTAGTTGAGCGCGTATATTTCCAGTTGCTTTCGAGGGCGCGTGGGTTTGGTGAAGATCTGTGGTTAGAGGACAACCAAGGGTTTAGCTAGGCTAAGGTTACCCACTTTGGTTACAACCAATGTCTATAAGTTTGGTTAAAAAGATATACGATTAAAATGAAGCTAAAATGATATTTTTATCATAATTATTATAAAAATTATAAGAATTTTTTATCAAATTTTTGGTATATATTAAAATTTGTATAATTTTTTTAATAAATTCGTTATATATCAAAATATTTACACTTAAAATTTTTTAAATTTTTAGAAAATTAATTTATAGAGACGGATCCATGTTATAAGTGGGAGGGGCTCTTACCCCTTCCAAATTTTTTGTTATAATTATATTTAAGGTCTTTCATAATATATATAATAATAAAATAAGGCTTTTGTCCCTCTCTCAATTTTTAGATTTAAAGCTTTAATAGACCTTTGCCCCTCCAAATATTCGATCCTAGTTTCGTCTCTGTCAGTATATATTGAATTTATTAAAAATATATATATAAATTTTAATATATATCAAAAATTAATACAAAATTCTTAAAACTTTTATAACAATTTTGATATAAACTTCATTTTAATCGATTTCACCCTTAGAATCTAAAAAGAGACAATGGTTATTATTTTGGTTACAACTAATGTTTAGAATTATTACTTTATAAGGTTTATTAAAATAATATTTCATGTATCGATACAGTGAGAAAATTATTTTAATTTTATTCAAGTTAGATTTAATTTAAAATTTAGGGTTTGTAGATTTAAATTATAATTTTTAAAAATTATGGTCTATAATTATATTTTAAGGTTTATAAATTAGGGTTTAAAATTTAAAAATTTAAAAATTTAAAGTAAAAGCCGGGGAATTCATTATTAATCAATAATATGAGATTTTTAAAGAGTTAAATGAGGTTTTAAGGAGTTAATATAATTTTTTTCATGAAAATATAAAATTGAACTCATTCGATTTATTTGGATATAAGGTCAATAATATATATATATATTATAGTGGTATAAAAATCCTCGTACCTCATACTCCGTTCTGACCCCATCATATAAAAATTTTGACTCCACAATTGAATGCATAAAATAATACTTCATCATTGGATATTGATCACTTAATTACTCTATTGGCATTATTAGTGCTTGAACTCGTGACCTTTAAGAACAATAACCGTTCCTTAAACAACTGAAGCTAGATGACTCGTGCAACAAAGGTGAGATAGTTAATTGGTTTAATAATTGGGAATATATATTACTTTATATAAATTCAAATTTTAATATAAAATTATAATATTATCTATTTAATTAAAAGAAATAAAGATTATTTTTTCGGTTATAACTTACGTTTATAATTATAATTTTATAAGGTTGATTTTTTTAATATAAAATATTCATGCATTGAGATAATATAAAGTTGTTCTATTTTAATTTCAGATTTATAGGTTTAAATTATATGATTTAAAATTTTAATTTATGATTATATATTATATTTTAAGAGTTATGTATCAAAGTTAAAAATTTAAAATTTAAATTTTTAAGATTTTAAATTTAAATTAGTAATATATATGAAAAAATCTACTGGTAGTTTATAAAATAATAATCATTTAGAAAATAGGAGGATTAATTTTTAAATGACATAATATAAAGATAATTTTAACCCTTAACGTTTATAATTTTTATCATTTTATCCCCTATTTTTTTTTGGAAAATAGCCTTAATGTTTATGTAGAACTAATGTTTTGATATAATAATTGAAAAATAGTTTTGGACTAATTTGAAAAGATTTCAAAAATGACTCTTATGTCCAAACTACTTGAAAATATATTTAAGATGTTTTTGAGAGTTTATAAATATGTTTTGAATGATTTAAAGAAATCAAAGAACTTATTTTTACACAGGTGTTTCGATACACCCTCAAGGTGTTTCGATACCTGTTCTTCATTGATTTGTTTTTTTCATAAATGCAGGTCAACGGCTATTTCCCAAAGTAGTTGTTTCGAAACAGCCTCCACGTGTTTCGATACCGCCTGTACCAAAAGAGGAAATAAGCCTTGTAATCAGCTCCAAACGGTCCCAAAACATCTCCAACGGTCATAAACGGCTAGAAGCTCTTTTGGGATGATAAAAGGAAGCCTCAAGCATCAAGAGAAGACTAATGCTTCAATTGTAACAACATTATGATCAAGAAATTGTCTTAGAGCATAATTCTCATCTTTTGGGTGGACAACACTTGTGAGCTTAATGTAAATGTATGCTCAAGTGTCTTAGGATTGAGTGAGTGCCTAGTTGCAAACACTAGCCTTATTAGAAGGATTCAAGTTTGCTAAGTTTTCTTGTTTGAGTGAATTCTCAAAGTTCGGTTGTGAACTTTGGATGCTAGATTCGGGTTGTGAATCTAGGATTGTAAGGTTATCCCTTTCTTCCTCAAAAGGTTGAAATTCTTAGTGAATTTGGGAAATCCTTAGTGGGAAGCTAAGGTAGTGGATGTAGGCGAGGCTGAACCACTATAAATCCTTGTGTCATTGTCTATATTTTTGCTTCCACATATATCTACCCAAATTAGCCAATTCTTCATCACTTGGCAAGTAAATTCGGTTGTGCATCGAGCCATTCCAAGTCTAACAATTGGTATCAGAGTGAGGCTCAATCGAGGAGGATTAACATCCTATTGAGAAGATCCGGAGAGCTCAACCAATTTACATTCAACCGATAAATACATGGCTCAATCCATTGACAAGCTACCTTTCTTTGACGGGTCCAACTACTCCCAATGGAAGATAAGGATGAAGTATTTCATCAATTCAAGAGACTACAAGCTTTGGGATATAGTTGAAGATGGTCCATTTGTGTCAAAAGGAATAAAGGCGAAATGGAGCGTGGAAGATCGCAAGAAGATAGTGCTAAATCATAAGGCTTTGCATATTCTTGTTTGTGCATTCCATCAAAGCATTTATGAGAAAATCTCTTCTTGTGAAAGTGCCAAGGAAGTTTGGGACAAGCTAGAAGTTACATACAAGGGTACAAATGAAGTAAAGGAGACCAAGATTGGACTCCTCAACCAAGAGTATGAGAACTTCAAGATGAATCCGGGAAGAGGACATTGCAAAGATGTTCGATCAGTTCTCCACCATCACCAATGGACTTAAAGAATATGGAAAGATCATTCCGGAGGAGAAGCTTGTTCGTAAGCTCATCTATTCCCTTCCCGAGTCATGGGACTCGAAAAGGACCGCCATCATTGAAGCCAAAAATCTAAAGACACTCAAGCTTGATGAACTCATGGGGTCACTCCTCACACATCAAATTATGATGAAAGGCAGACAAGAGGAGAAGAAGAAGGAAGAGATTAGAACGATGGGGAAGAAGAAGGTTCAAGAGCTTGGTGTAAATATCAACACCGTTGCTCTAAAATCCTCCAAGTGCATCCACTTTGAAGATTCAAGTGAGGAGGATAGTGAAGAAGATGAAGAGCTTGCCCAACTCTTCATTGAATTTGACCGATTCGTGAGGAACAAAAGTAGAAAATCCTCAAAGCACGAATCCAAGCAGAAGATGAAGGACTCCCACAAGTTAATCAAAAGGGGATCATCTTCCAAGAAGCAAGCATATGTGGCTACATGGAGTGATGATGACTCCAATGAAAATGAAGAAGCCAACCTATACTTGATGGCCCTCAATGAGGGGGAGGTAACTTCTAACTCATCTTGTTTAAATTCATATTCATTTGATGAGTTACAAGAAGCCTATGACAAATTGGCTTTTGAGTTCAAGGCTTCATTTTCTAAAAACAAAAAGATGATTTCAAAGCTTGAATTAAAAAATGATTTGCTTTCAAAAACCAATTTTAAAATTGAAGCAAGATTAAAAAAATTTGAGCTTAAAGTTTTTGATTTATAAAATTTACTTCAAAAGATGGAAAAAGATCATCAAATTGCTTTAGATGATCTTAAGAAGGAAAAGGATTTGATTTCCAAAGAACTTTAAAAGAAAAATGATGTGGGAAAATCAAATTTTTATTTGAAACAATCTAGTGCCCCTAGATTTGAAAATGGAAAATGTTTTAGAAGTGTTTGGGTCCCAAAAGGACTAATCACTTCAACAAATAGGGATGAAATTGAAAAATTGATTCCTAAGGGGACTAAATTATATGCTTCTAATGCTAAAGGATCCAAAGCAATTTGGATACCAAAAATTATTTGATTGTTTCATTTTAGGTGTGATGGAGGTATGAGCATCAAAGTGCAAGATTAAGGGGGAGCTCCATACACACAAGTATGACACTTGAAGAAGGAAGGCTTCACATCCTCCCTTGAGTTCAAGTGTGTTAAAATCTAGTTTTTAGATTTAATTTTTGTTTATATTTTGCTTAAACTAGATTATCATAATTGTTGAATTAACCTCTTAATGGTGCCTTGAGTAAGGGGGAATCTTTTGTTTTCATAACCAATGTTTTGATATTTAATTTTTTCAAAAATTGATATCTTTCAAATTCTCCTATTTTATGAGCTTTAAAGTTTTTCAAAATTGGTTTGAACCATTTTTGATATAACAAAAAAGGGGAGAATGTTATGAAAATTTGATTTTCAAAGACTTTCAAATGGATAAGAGGAACCTTAAATGATTTGATTCTTTAATTCTATTATTCAAAGTTTATCTGACAAAGGGGGAGCAATCTCAAAAACAATTTTTCAAGTTAGTTTTATTATATCAAAAAGGGGGAGATTGTAGAACTAATGTTTTGATATAATAATTGAAAAATAGTTTTGGACTAATTTGAAAAGATTTCAAAAATGGCTCTTATGTCCAAACTACTTGAAAATATATTTAAGATGTTTTTGAGAGTTTATAAATATGTTTTGAATGATTTAAAGAAATCAAAGAACTTATTTTTACACAGGTGTTTCAATACACCCTCAAGGTGTTTCGATACCTGTTCTTCATTGACTTGTTTTTAAGGGTAAAACCACAGTGGTATCGATACATGTATCAATACCTTTTCACCATTGTGAGCACCTATTTCGAACCATGGTTCAAAACACCCCCAACGGTCAAAATGATTTTATTAAAAAACCCAACAGCTAGGAGCGGTATCGATACTGGTATCGATACCTGTTCATAAATGCAGGTCAACGGCTATTTCCTAAAGCAGCTGTTTCGAAACAGCCTTCACGTGTTTCGAAACCGTCTGTACCAGAAGAGGAAATAAGCCTTGTAATCAGCTCCAAACGGTCCCAAAACATCTCCAACGGTTATAAACGGCTAGAAGCTCTTTGGGGATGATAAAAGGAAGCCTCAAGCATCAAGAGAAGACTAATGCTTCAATTATAATAACATTATGATCAAGAAATTGTCTTAGAGCATAATTCTCATCTTTTGGGTAGACAACACTTGTGAGCTCAATGTTAATGTATGCTCAAGTGTCTTAGGATTGGGTGAGTGCCTAGTTGCAAACACTAGCCTTATTAGAAGGATTCAAGTTTGCTAAGTTTTCTTGTTTGAGTGAATTCTCAAAGTTCGGTTGTGAACTTTGGATGCTAGATTCGGGTTGTGAATCTAGGATTGTAAGGTTATCCCTTTGTTCCTCAAAAGGTTGAAATTCTTAGTGAATTTGGAAAATCCTTAGTGGGAAGCTAAGGTAGTGGATGTAGGCGAGACCGAACCACTATAAATCCTTGTGTCATTGTCTATATTTTTGCTTCCACACATATCCACCCAAATTAGTCAATTCTCCATTACTTGGCAAGTAAATTCGGTTGTGCATCGAGCCACTCTAAGTCTAACAGTTTATTTTTTGATAAATATTTCATTTTTTAAAACTATCATGATAATTAGATCGTTAAAAATTTAACAATAATAATTGTCTAGGTATTGCCAAGACCCTGACAGTTCCAACATAAGATTATCATTTTGCTCGGATCAACCTCCGCCGGAGAGTTTTTTGCGTTGCTCATCCCAGCTTTTTCAACAGATGCCTTGCTAGTCACTCTGGGCCGTTTAAGCATGTTACCCTCATCTGAAGGTGGAGTCCTCTTAGTACCTCTACTTGAAGTAGGACGAACAACTCGTTTAGGAGTCGGCACAGTATCAAGCCATTCGGTTGCTTCCTGGAAGTCATGGTCATTGGTGAGTTCAGCCTCTAAGTCTTGGAGTTCAGGTTCCAGTAAGCTCACTGATGAGTGTCCAAAAGTATTGTTTTTATTACCCTTTTCACTCATATTATTGTTAGACTTAAGCATATTATTAATTATATTATTAGTCACCCATACATATTTACATAATTTCCTGAGTTGTCATATTTATTTCCTTTGTTGGTTGAATTATGTGGAAAAGGATACTGTTGTGGTTTATTTCCATATTTTTAGGATTCCTTCCTTGATGAAGAGCTACCGAATTAAAGGGAAAGTATTGAAGAAAAGGTCAATGTTAGAAAACAAGGAAAGATTTGGAGAATAAAGCAAAGAAGGAAAAAGGTGATGAGAATCAAATGAGAATGAAAATATTCTTTATAATTATTTCCAATTCAAGTTTATTCTATCATCCAAGTCAACCAAGCCTAGCTATTAAAAGAGGAGGATGTCGTCCAAAGCAAAGTGAGCCGATCGTGAGAGAGATTGACATAAAGGGGCTACCGAATTTCCTTCTTGTTTTCTTGTCTTACTCGAGTGATAAAGGGATATTGTTGGATGTTTTGCCCAGCCGTGAACTAATTTAAAGTTGTTTGGGTTATTTTGTTTTATGGTTTGATTTAGTTTGAATTCTATCTAAGCTTTTGAGTATTCTTAATTAAGGTTTGTCTATTCTTGGTACTTATTTGGTTTGCGAGAGAATGGGGAAAGAACCTCGATAAACAATCCATTTATCTAGATTCAGGAGAATTAGATTCACGAAACGAATAGGCATGGTTCAATCCAAGTGCGAAAGAACTAATCCGGCTTAGGGATAAGTGCAGTATTTCAACGGCTAACAGAAGCTACGTTTTGCCGAACCTTAAGGATAGTTGCTCAACTTGCTTGAGCAATTCCCTCAGCGTAATTGCCCAGGCAATCGCGAACTAACAACTCGAAGAGCTGACTAGGCCATATCCGACTGAGCCCAATTGCTGGAACGAGTTGAGTGGTGCGAGCACCCACTTGCAAGGAAAAATTCATTCGTTCATTATTCCATAATTCAGGATAACCCAACCTAATCTCTTTTATCGATTTCTCTAATTTATTTACTTGTTTATTTTATTATTTTCATTTAAAAATTAATTCTATAAACAATCGTGTCTTTATTTTTCAGTGCAAGAAATTAGATTCCGGAAGAAGCACCAATCCTTGTGGAGACGATATCTAAATCTATACTATTACTTACAACGTGTACACTTGTACCGTTTACGTTGCACTCAAATCACACAACACTCACCTCCCTAGTGTCGCCATTAGTCTTTTGTAGGGTAGTAATATTAGAGCCATGATCAGGAAAAAACATTTGTAATGGTTGAGGAGGAAACCGACGAGCGAGTAGTCTACTGGCAACGGTTGGGAGAAGTCTAAGTCCCTTCGGGATAGTCTGCGGAGATTCGTTACTTGGAACAGACTCATAGTCATTAACTGGAGAAGATGGCATAGGGGCTTTACCTTTGTCATTGGTATTGGAAGGAGGAGACGACATAGGGGCTTTACCTTTTTTTATTAGTATTGGGGGTTTGGGAGGATGTTGGCTTTGGTTTAGCAGTGGGGATATTGGTAATATAACGAATTCGATCTTTTTGTGTTTGTTGCGTATATTTCTTTTTAGGAACATGGCGAAGTCATTCTCCATATTGGAGTTGTTTGGGTCGAGCCTCGATCGGGATGGGACAAGATTTCTTTGAATGGTCAACTTTGTCACAACAGTGAAATATAGTAGGGAGACGTTTGTATTGAAGTGGGCAAAATCTGGTAGAAGCACCCCCACAAATTGTAACGCAGCGTCTAATCGGTTTCGAGGCATCTAGGGTTAACCCAACTCGAAGGTATTCAATCATGTTAAAATCGATTTTTCTTGTGTCGATTTTTGCGGTAGTTCCAATTATGGCCTCGAGTGATTCCTCAGTATTATGGGCAGATTCCTCCGAAGCAAGAAGGATAGGGAAATGTTATATATACGTACCCAAATATTCATTGTTCTGAAGGAATGTTCATCAAGGCTAATATTGGGATTGTATTGCACAAGGGCTAACCACTCATCCTTGTAGGTCCAAGACCCCTTGGCCAGGATATCCTCTTTAATCTTCTCATTTTTGAAACGAATGAGAAACAGTCGTGGCTTCAAGGTTCTCATTAAAAGTAGTTTAGCCTGAGTCCAGATTCCGGTAAAGGCTTTAATAATCACCTGATCGTTAAAACTTAACGATAATGATATATCATATTTATATAGGATGAGGTTAGATGTCATGTTATTTAAAATATATTATCATATGTATATTATATGTCATTATCGTACAGTTTAATCATAATATTAATTAAAAATAAGATATTTGTCAAAAAAAACATAGGTTAAAGGTTAAATTTATCCAAAAATAAAATACGGACTAAAATAATAAAAATTATAAACCGTAAGGATTAAAATTATCTTTATACCTTTTTAAGTCTCCTATTTAAAAATAAACAATTTTAAATTAAAATAATAGCATATAAAATGTAGGGGAGATATGAATTACTTCAAAATTATATGCCGTAAAATTATTCAAAACTGTCTCGGTCGACTTTTTAAGTTTATAATATATTGTATTGTTTTATTTTTATATATTATATATTTTATATAATTAAAAAAAATTATAATAATATAATTTAGACATTAAAAAATATTTGTTAATTAAAAGTATATAAATAAATAATTTTAATGAAAGAAAAGATTATAAAAATATCAAATATTAAATTAAAAATATAATTATTTTTTAAAATAATGTTTGAGTTATAAAATGAGACTTAAATTATTCAAAATTTTAATAGTTAATGAATTGGTTTTTAAGTTCGAGACAAGATCCTCAATTATGCATAATATATGTATATTACATATCGTATATGGTTATAGAAGTACGTTTAAATTAAAACTAATTATTATTGTAAAATTATATATATTTGTAGTTAAATTTGAATAAAAATCTGACTCTAGTCGATAAAATTTAAAATAAAATTGAAGTTATAAAATAAGACTCATCAATTTGATTTGACTCATTTGAGACACCTATTAGATTTCCAGGAGGAGAGTTTGTGTTACATTCTTGTAATTTAGATCGTAGATGTTCGATTTGATTTTTATTTGGGTATATATAAAATTATAAAATAGAGAATATTTATACTTAAATAAAAATATAATGTTTAACATAAAATTTATAATTTTTTTATGAATTCGAATATCTAAGTAGGTAACAATATTTAATTCTATTTCGGATAGCAATACTTAAATAAAAATAATTCAAATTTAAAGATATTCAACTAATATTTAATTTTTTACGGTTTCAACACAAATTATTTTTAGCCAAAAAATCTTAGTGTTAGAAAAGGATTGGTCCTTATTACGGGGTGTTTAAAATTATATGATTTGATTAATCTAATTTAATTATTTGATATTCTGATATAAAATAGACGGATAATTTTAAATTTTTTATTTCTTTTATCATGTTGGGTACCCAACTCATAATTTTTTCGGGTACGTGAGTTGGGCTTGGGCCAAAATATATTCCCTTATCAAGTATTTGACGTGATACTTTTAATATATATTTTTTATATTTTAAATTATATGTTAATTTTAGTTTTTTTAATATATTTACTCTTAAATTAAATTTAAATATCTAAATTTCTTTTACGTTTATACTATATACTTTTTAAGCTTTAAGTTTAAAATTTTAAATTATAAATAATTATTAAAATTCATTCTTCATAGTAAATTAAAAAATAATTTTTTAAACATACTACAGTATTAAAGAGTCAAATCTCAAGCAACAAAGTCTAAAACAACATTAAAAACACAAATTAAATATTGTTAATATCCTCTAAGATTAACTCATTCTCCAAATTCGAATTTAACTTAAATACATCACACAATGAATTTAAAACTAATAATTTATTTAATCTTATATTTATAAAATACTTTTAAAAAATAAATAATTCAAAGAAAAGTACATAAACAATCGATGCAAATATGAAAAAAACAAATTAATAATAATTTTTATAATAATGAAAACAAATTTTTAATAAAAAATAATATAAAATAAAATTAATAAAACAATTATAAAAAACTTTCCATAATTATATAAATACTAAATATTATAAAATTTATTACAATGGGCCCATAAAAATTATATACAATTGAAAAAATTGCGTGGTTTTCAAATTTAAAACTCCTTCTCTAACCCTTTTCTTCTTTAACCTTCGCCGGTGAGACCGTCATTGACATCTATGTCGAAGCGTAAATCTCTCAATTGCAAAACAATATTGGGACACTCATGAAGATTGTATGTCATCCCGGAAACATCTCAAAAAATATCCCAGTTGTTCGGATCATTTTAAGCCTACCTTGTCAACGTGAAGTGTTTATAATAATTTTTTTTTAGCCGTACCCGACCGTTTTCAGCCATACCGTGTCAATATAAAATGTTTATAATAATTCTTTTCATTTGTACCCGATTGTTTCGGGTACTTGAAACGGCATAGAATTATCGTACCCGTGATTTTTTTTTTTCATGAATTTGATCTATAACTTTTCATTTTTTCTCAATTATGAAGCTTATATTTTGGTTTCTTTATGGGCTCAGTCGATAAACCGGAGGAAATGCCTTCTAAAACCACATTTGCAAAGTCCTAAGAAACAAATAGATCACTACTTAATGAATCACTGAGAAAATAATACATAAAGTTGATTCATCATTTAAAAACATTTTTGTACAGGTCAGGGCGGTTTAAAGAATTTGATGACCCTGTGTAATTTATTAAAATATGATTCTTAAAAGTAATTGTCAACTAGTTATAAAATTATAACTCTTAGAAGCAAATGTCCTTTTTAGGGGCCTTGTGCGATCGTTTATATTGCATATGTCCAAAATATCACTAGTTCTACTGAAGCAATAGTAATAATAATAATCAATAAGTTTCTATAATCAATTGTCGCGTTTAAAAAATAATTATAACGTTTTAACGATTATAACTCATATTTCTTAATAGCGTTTTCAAAATTTTTCAATGAATTTCGAGATTAACATCATCTAATGAAAGTAGTTTATCAAAATTTGGGGTCCCTCTTTTTCGGTACCCTGTAAATCGTTCCTATTGGGCCTGTCTAGAACCACTGATACAGGTGTCCTAATTCAACTTGATAGCTAGATAATAAAGTACAAGTCAAGAACTTGTTCCTTCTTGCATTGTAATGTCGAACTTGTTTCTTCAACTTGGGTTTCAGTGCACTTTTCGATTCTCCTTCTTCTTTGAACTCACAGGTTTGATTTTGTTCTTGAGCGTAAACCTCTGTTTCTTGCTTCTCTTCAATTCGGGTTTCAGTTCAGTTTCCCCTTCTTCATCTCCATCTTCTGCTTTGAACGAACGTTTCGTTTTCATTCCACCATTGTTGTGACCTCTGTTTCAAACCCACCTCTTCTTGCTTGCAAAGAGACTGACAATGATCAAGTATTCAAAAGGATACCAATCGAGATCAACATGCTTAAAATCACGACTTAGATCTCTCATTTTCTTTGCAACTCAGAAAGCTCAAATTCTTTTTTCTTTTTTCTGTCTGAATGCAACTATGAAATCAGAACAAACTAAACATTTGTTTGATTTTTCTAGCGGAGTATGGGTAGTAATAGGGAAGAGATTACTTGAGCAAGAAGCTAAATTTTTTTTCTTGGGGTAAAAGTATATATATTTTTAAATTGCATTACTGCCTACAAGCTAATGTTTTCATGACTTATGTTTCAGGTGCTCTTTTTTTTCACCAGAAAGGTTTTTGAATGCAGATTTTTTGGTACTACCTTTGTATCACTTGTCGTGGTTGATGAATGGTGAGTGGTTGAACCACCATGCTTCTTATTTTATGTCACATGAAGGTATTGAAATGAATTTAAAATTATAGGATGCGACTCAATGTTGAATGCATTCTTGCAATGACTGCAACTGTCACAACCACAACTTTGCAGTCTGTTATGTCAGCTAGGGAGATTTCTTCAACCAAACTCAGTCAAAAGGCACAAGTAACGGATAATCTGTCATAGATATCTCTTGCATAAGGTAATGAAATCTCTCATAAATATCTCTTGCATGCTATGGTGATTGTTTAAATTCTTTAGGGTCTTTTTCTTGAAACTTGGAAGTTGACTTCACCAATGTTACTCGCTCACAAGGATTCTACACTTAGGTGAAAATCGTTTATCTTTTTCTTATATTTTCATTTATGTCTTCACTTTAAATTAGAGGGTTTAGGGTTTAATGTTAGGGGTTGTGGTTAGAGTTTAAGAAATTAAGGGTAGGGTGTATTTTTAGGGTTTAGGATATAAAAATAATGGTTAGAGTTTAAAATTTAATTTTCAAAATTTTTTTAATAGGAAGTATAAATGGAGACAGAGATTAAAATATGAGCCGACATATGTAGTACCCAAAAAAACAAATGCCCGAAATATATTTTTATTTTATTTATTTCTCATACACGGTCAGTATTATTTTATTTTTTTAAATAAGCTAATAGTGATTACAGTAGTATCTGTTCTAGAATATAATTGTTGGCATCACTAGTGTTTGAACCCATGACCTCTAAAAACAATAATAGTTCTGTTAATCGTTTGGGCTAAAGAACTCGTGCACACAATCAACATTATGTTAATAGTTAATGGCATTTGATGTTGAGCGACTAAAATTTTATAATATAAAAATGTAAGTGATCACATCATTATTTTTTTATATATTTAATAAGTAAAAATAAATATTTATAAAATATAAATGATTATTTTAATAATTTATTCATTTAATTATTGAATATAAATTTATATTTTATTTCGTATAATTAAATTCAAGGTTTTGATTATGAAAGCCTAAGACCCATTAGCGTTTATCTTTTTGAAGTTCAATTGCCAGTTACTTCAATTTAAAATTAATTAATTAATCGAGTCATTTGAAATATAATAAAAATTAAATATATTATAGATATTAAGCTCATTACTATTAAAATTCTAAAATCCACTAATAAAAAAAATCTAATGTTTAATTTAAAATTATATTGTTTTATCTGTATTAGATATTGTTTAAATTTAATACAAATTATCTTTGTGAACTAAAAACTATTTCGAAGGATTTTGGTTGTGTAATAATTTTGAGTAGGAAAAAAATTAATAAATTTTATTAATTTGAAAATCAATAGAATTAACTAAAATTTATTCAAATCTATTTTTTTAAATTATTTGATCAATAGTTAAAATTTTAAATATTTTAATTAATTAGATATTAGTAATTTGATTCCCGACCAAATTAACCCTTTTAAACACCCTAACAGAAATACATATATAACATGATTATGCAACAACTTTAATTGGTAATTCTTCACTTCATTTTTTGAGACAATAAAAAAATTAAAAATTTTAAGAAGTGACTTAATTAAAAATAATAAAAATTTGAAATATAAATACCACCTTTTAAAATTTTATGGGTTCACATTAAAATTTTTAAATTCTTTAAAAAGACTAAAAATTAATTTTTCAAATTTGGGGAGGCCTAGGGTCCAAGGCCTTTCAAATAGGTTTGTCTCTACTTATCCGGGATTTAAAATACGATAATTTTCGTGGTTGCAAGCCAATCAATTTGTATTCCTTAACGTTAATGTTATTTTCTATTGCCAAAGGTTTAATTTAGTTTGTGTTAGACAATTTAATAATATATTTTCGGTATACTTGCGGCAGAAATTAAAATTTTTTAAAAATATTTTAGTTTTTGTGTTTAAGGATTTGACTTAAGTTTTAGGTTTAGGGTTTGAAATTTAAAATTTAAAATTATAATTTAGATATTAATCATAAATCCTGAATTATATAACCTTAAACTATAGCCTAATTCTAACAACTATCCATAAATTTTAATCTCATAAACGCAAACCTTTAACCATACATCATAACATCCTTAAGCTCTAAACACTAATATGCTTGTAGAAATAATTAATTTTCAAGTCGGTGTATGAAATAAAATGTTATTTTTAAGTAGTTTGAGCTTAAATAATTATACATACATATTTTATTAAAATTTAAAATTTTTAAAAATATCATAATTTAGAGATTTGGTACAATTAATTCAAAAATTATATAATTTAAAATTTTTATCCACTGGTCTATGACTGAATTTTTCTAAACTCAACTATCTATTTTTCTTTGTATTTTGGTTTATATATTACTAAATATTATATTTTTAAAAATATGATATATATATATATAACGTTTTAAAATGTAAAGCTTTTAAAATAAGATTAAAAAACAAAAAAAAAATTAAAAAAATTGTAAGAATTTTAATATAGATTTTTTTAATATATATAAAAAATTTATATTTTTATAATATATATATTAAAAAACCTATATTAAAATTCTTATAATTTTTATAAAAATTTTGATTCCGTTTCTATTTCAGAACACCTCACCTTCGAACTTCCAAAATATACCAAAGCTAAACGAAATTACTTGCCAAATAACCCTTTTATCTTAAAAAATGACCTTCAAATTTATGTATTAGTACTTTGTTCTCGCAAGTTACGTATAATTATTAAAATATGTGCATTTTTTAAATTTAATTATAAAAATAATCCATAATATATTTTTTTTCAAAGTCAAACGAAATTACTGTTAAATAACCCTTTTATCTTAAAAAATTGACCTTAAATTTTATATATTATATGTACTTTGTCCTCACAAGTTAGGTATTATTATTAAAATATGTATTCTTTAAATTTAATTATAAAAATAATTTGTTAATATTTAAAAAAAAAAACATGTCTCGGACAAACAAATATAAAAAATACTCTTTAAACTCGACGAGACATGTACCATTCAGCTATACGTGGTGGAGGTCCAAAACCAATATCAAAGCAAATCCTATGGCTTGAGAGCCTCTTTTTAACTATATTATAAAGGAAAGGGATAGGGTTAGAAATAAGAAACAAACCGATTCTGAACGATGAGACGAGAAATAAAGCTTGTGCGATGCCAATGACATGCAGGACGGTTCAGGTTCAGGTTCAGACTCAGGCAGTGTCAAAGGAGCTGTTGGGAGATTCGGATCGAAACGACTTCCTCGTCGACTCCGGCTCTCATTGCATGGTACTTTATCAGAACCCCTGCTTCTTAGAGCATATAAATTATACATGAATCATCGTATATGCGCATGCGCATGCGCACATGTGTATATATATAAGGATGACAGACGGGTATAATTTTACGGATTTTGTACCACACTAGTGGGCGGCCATATATTTTACGAGAATTTCAGATTGTAGACTTGTAATGTTACCTTGATTTTCTTGTAAATTGGTGTTGACTGCAACTGCATGAAGAGCGATTATTGCTTTTGGTTGAAAGTCTTTTGGTTGTCCTATCCATGACTTGTAATCAAAGATCCCTGTTAAGTTCATTGGCATAGTTAAATCAGATCCTGAAGTATAGACTCCGAATTTTGAATATGATATTTTTGTTTCAAAATCTTCTAAATACATGAAAAAACTTTTAAAAAATTGAAGATATCCGTATCGGACATACGCCGGACGCGTACATGACACACACAAGTTCAGGTATGATGGAAAGGCTTATTAATGGAGATTCGAGTTTTACCGGCAGTTGATTTGCTTGTGAGGTATTTGAAGTCGAAAATGGCACCATAAGCTCCTCGTACTGTCTTTTTGATTTCATGAGATCCGACAAGTTCATAGTCCCAACTCCCATCCTGGTACCCCTGGCTCAGGAACAGTTCAATATGCCTTGCATCTAACATCTGCATTGTTCCTGCATAAACAATCAAATGTTCTTATTCCTGGCCATGTTTAGTTTGCGATTTACGTTGCTCGGATTCTTCGTTTTTCTTAAAGTATTTGTGCTCGATGCTATGTTCAGTGCATATCCAAATTCAAGAAGAATTTCAAGAAAATTGAAGAGATATACAGATATCTAACACTTATACACTAGTCCAAATGACATAATTGGCAACCATGATCAACAGGGATAACCTCATACACTGCATTTTCATGGGAAGTAAGTCATTTTCATTGCTCACCTTCACATTTTTCTTGGTCACATACCGGGCATCGAACAAGTTGTAAATCTGAGAAAATAAAAATAAAATCAACCATGTTCAGTCTCGAGCTTAGTTAGACTTTTGATCAAAACTTAAATCGAATACAAGGCAAAATTTATCGGATTTGAGCTGTACCAGCTATCCAGATTCCGGTCTTGATTTTCCTTAGCAAACATGAGCCGCATGACTGCAACATATCATCTATACTTCCTTGGTTAGGGATTTTCACAGGTGGATTGACCATCCTTTCGCAAAGAAATGCCACTTCTGATTCGAATGAAAATGCCCCGATCCGCATCCAATCTGATTATTCACCAAGGAAAAACAAAATACAGTATTAAGATCAGCACTTAATAATCAATTCAAATGCATACAGGGATATGATCACCTAAGAACCCTCCAAATACTGGCAAAAACTAAGAAAAATCTATTTTACTCGTGTCAAATGTATATTCATGTCAGAAATTTATACCCAAATTCGAGTATTATAGACTACTAACCAATATGTTTCTCCTGCTGGCGGAAAATGTAGGAGTGACTTCCATCTGCAAAACCCATTGGAATTTCAATATCGAACAGTTAATGATCACACTTGTTAAGATATCTAAAGGGATCTGAAATTTACCAACAACTGAACCATAGATCTTGGACCAGCTGAATGCTACGAGACCAGGATCATGAACCTGAAGGTCCCGCAAGCATGTGAACTTCCATATGCATTCTTGCATGATAACATTGTTGAACCATTTATTCGTAGCTGCCAGCATCACCAACGATCGTCCATCCAAAAACCTAGCTATGTATGTCCACAGATCCTGCTCGTACCTTTTTGAGAAAATATGAAAAAGAAATTATTACTTTAACCAACTCCTTATGCAATGAATTTAACAAATAATAATTGTTTGGTTGCTGAGAAAACAAAAACAAATGATATATAAACTGGAGTAAGAGCAATCAGTTGCACAAAATTAATGTGAGAATTGAAAATTTAAGAGAGATGTTTTCTGTTTTGAGAAAACATCTTTACGTACAGACTAGAAATGTCAAGTACGTGTTTGGTAACTAAGAAAATTTAGCGGAATTACAGAAACAGAATCTTCTACTTTCCAGGAAAAAAGGACTATGAAAAACATTTTGAAATTTGAAGATCGATGAAGATTTTCAAAAGACTGAATGCATATTTGAGCAAAACTCTGTAAGTAATAAACTACAAATGATGCAATATTTAACCTCCGGTTTACCAAATGAGTAACAAAAGTAACTGAAAGGATATTAATCTCGTAGATGTGTTTGGCATCTAAGAAAATGTAGCGGAATAATAGAAACGAAAAACATTAAGAAATTTGAATATTACGACGGAGATTTTTCAAAAGTCTGAGAATGTTTACATCCCGCCAGTTCTAAGCTACCACGCAATCCTTATTCCTTAGAACTAAAGAAGCTCGATTGACCACTCTTAAAATTATTCAAACAATTCAAATCGAGATAGATTCCCTCGGTGGAAAATATACATTTCAGTGCTGAAACTTGTTGAAATAAAAGATTCTGGAACTGAGTCATCTTTGAATAACAGAGACTCGTTTAAATTTCCAGATCAATGGCTCATAGATTCCATTTTTAGTGAAAGAAACAAGAGAAACGATTTTTCTTCTTTAAAACCACTGATCGATGCATGAAGAAGCACGAAGCTTAGAAAAATCAGCTAAAACTCCAGTAATCAGCTCAAATTCTTTTTAATTCATCATCCGTTTCTTCAGATTCAACATCCATAGTCATTTACAAGACATCGTTAACCTTAAATTCAAACTGATATTAGATCAAGATACCTGAATCAGCTCAAATTCCATTCGGTTCCTTATTCGTTTCTTCAGATTTAACATTCATAGCTACTTACGTGACCTTAATAAACTCAAATTCGAACTGATAATATATCAGAACTAACTGAATCAGCTCAAATTCTTTTTGATTCATCATTCATTTCTTCAGATTCAACAATCATATTCCACAGTCACTTATATGACATCACTAAACTCGATTTCGAACTGATATCAGATCGAAATTAACTAAACCAGCTCAAAATTTCAAAAGGAAGAATGAAAAGATATAGAAATCAAATTGACGAAGCTTCAAATCAAAGAGCGAAAGAGAGAGAGACTACCAATTGAAGGTAGAGTGATTGGTGCAACGAGGAGAGGAGCAACTGCAAATTCCCTTCGTTCTCTTCAACCGCTTCCTCATTCTTTCAATTGATTTGTAAAGCAGAACACTTGCAAGCTCTTGGTATATATAGGAAGCGACGCGCCAAATCATTATATTCAAAAGTAATTACAAAATGGAAGAAAAAAACGGAACGGATATGACATTTGAATAATGGATTGGGCTTAAATTAATGGATCGTCATATAATTCTCCACATGCACACATTAAAAATAAAAGCGTATACGGAAGAATTTATGTCTTGGGTCATCATGTGGTTCATGAGATTATTTAATTAAATACATTTATTTTATTTTTTATATTATATTTTTTATCAAATGAATTCTCACTCGGTAAAATTTTTTTAAATTTAATTTACAGTAAATATTAGTGGAGATTTATTTTATATAAAAAAGATGAGTTAAAAAAATTAATAGATAGATGTATTTGATTGGTTGGTCGTATGGACGACGTAGCGGAAATAACTTATGGTATAATTTCTCTATGTTCAGGGAAGAAATCGAGTAAAATGGAGGGACCTTAAAATCTTTTATATAGAAATTTTATTAATATTAATCGAGTTATATATTTATTTAAACTTTGAATTTTAATCCATTTATGTTGTGAATAAAACAAACAAGAATAAAAGATCAAAGATACGAGAAAAAGATGAAGATTTGTATTATATTCTCAAAGTACGGTTGTGTACAATACTTTCTTTAAAATTCTATATTTATAAGCATAAGATAAAAATTTTAATTTCAATGGGCACTAAATTCTAATAATACAGTACAATAAAAATCTCATTTAATATATGGATATATACCATAAATAAAGATATTTATAACATTGAGCCTTTGGATATTCATAAAGATAGTGTACCTCTTTTTTTTAATAAATGCAAACTATATTTATCCAAGAACCTTAAAAACAAACACCATACAATAATAGGTTTATGTCCAGCCATCGGCGGATACACATATAGAGGAGGGTGGACCCATGCCCACCCTGAATTTTTTAAAGTTCATATATTTGGCTTTGATTTTTAAATTTTAAATTTTTTTATGATTTATGCTCACCCTAAATTTTTGAAATTTTATGACTTGTGTCTACCCTAAAAAATATTTTGATATGTACCCACCCTCAAAAATATTTATGGATCCGCCACTGTATCCAACCAATCAAAACAATTAATCTTAACGTTGCAGACCCTTTTAGCAAGCTCTAACTAATACCCTAAAATTTGGCTAAGCTACTGCCTAAGAAATTTTTTACATCCCAACAAGCGAACACAAACATCATATTTCACTACCGTAAATACATCAAGTGGTGAACGCTCTTGCTTTCTATTGACCCTTTTGTTCATTTCCTGTCAAATGTAATAATTCAGAGTTCACACCAAACTAGCCGAAGAATGGTTGCCCGTAATGAATGTTTGTTTCCCTACTACAATAACCATTTTATGTCCTCACTCCAACCACGATGAACCATATTCAAGCCACAACCCCTCTATCCCTTCTCATAATTGTATCGAAAAACAATTAGAACCGAAGAGATAATTTCGTGTCTTTGGTTCACATTAACAAAGGGGACGTATAGAGTCCACAAGACATCTCTAATATATCATTCCTATTTCTGGCGGGGAACCTATCTAAAATTATTAACCAAGCAATGAACGAGTGTCTCGAGATAGAGAGCTTACCTCACACAATATGAGCCCACGGAACCTTATTCTTATGTCGTTACCTCCCAAACTTCCTTTGCTTTGAATCTACCTTGTAACCCTTTCACCAGAACCATATTGTCTGCGATAATGTATCTCTTTAAAATCTTACTAAAATAAAAATATATAAAAAAAATTTATTGAAAAAATATACATATCTTTAATATATATAACATATTACCTTATTAAAAGATTTAGGCATAAAGATAATTTTAACCCTTAACGTTTACAGTTTTTGTCGTTTTGACCCTTATTCTTTTTTGAAATAAATTTAGCCCTTAACCTATATCTTTTTGACAAATATCTTATTTTTTAACTAGCTTGATGACTGGACCGTTAAAAATTTAACGATGATATATATATGGAATATAATTTTAAATGACATGGAATGTAACCTATCAAATACATATATATATATATATGAAACATAATTTTATTCCAATATAAAATATAAAACAATTAAAATTCAAATAATATATTAAAAATTAATTAATTCTAAAATAAAAAATTATTAAACATTCTTAACCTTAACTACGATAGAATCAAAATCTCATCTTAAAAAATATAAACACAATTCGAATAAGATTTTGATTTTATTGTAGTTAAGGTTAAGAATGTTTAATAATCTTATATTTTAGAATTAATTAATTTTTAATATTTTATTTCAATTTTAATTGTTTTATATTTTATATTGGAATAAAATTATATTTCATATATACATATGCATTTGATAGGTTACATGCCATGTCACTTAAAATTATATTCTATATATATATGTATTATCGTTAAATTTTTAACGGTCCAGTCATTAAGCTAGTTAAAAAAATAAGATATTTGTCAAAAAGATATAGGTTAAGGGCTAAATTTATCTCAAATAAAGAATAAGGGCCCAAACGACAAAAACTGTAAACGTTAAGGGTTAAAATTATCTTTATGCCAAAAATTTATCAAGAAAATCCGTTGGGTAAAGAAAAAACAGTGCAAGTGTATTTACTCTCTTCATGAAAACATCACTAAGATCTTTAATTCTTTATAACTCAATTGTGAATATAATCTTTAAATGTTGAAGTAGACTATACAATATAGATCTTCTAAATTTTGCTTTATATATCGTGATTTTCATTTTTCTTATTTCCCTTTTCTATAAAGACTCATTTATATCTATAAAGACTCATGTTTGACTCATCTAAAATAGTTATATCCCGTAATTTTCTTTTCTTTTTTTTAACTATTTTGAAAGAGATTTTAGTTCCATCTGAATTACCTTATTCTATTTTGATCAACAATTTATGTGTTCACATTATTCAATTGTCTCATTCTATTTGCATGTAAATATATTAGCGACGTTGACTTAATTTCAACCCCACTTATCACCCGACATAATATAAGTTATTGAGATCTCTCTTCGATTTTTATAATTCGTTGGTTCTTCGATCAGACCATCATAATAAATAATTTATTTTAATTTTTGAGGATTTTTATTTTTAGAATTTACTAATTTATCACGCTTCATGTGTGAGTTAGACTATTTAACAATTAGAATTTGCCTTTTCGGATATTAATTTTAATAGAAATATTTATAGTTGATATATATGATTTAGTATTGGCATAAAGATATTTTTAACCCTTAACGTTTATAATTTTTATCGTTTTGACCCTTATTCTTTTTTTGGGATAAATTTAGCCCTTAACCTATATCTTTTTGACAAATAGCTTTTTTGTTAACTATCATGATAACTGGACCGTTAAAAGTCTAACAATAATAACATGTCATATGTATATGATAATATATTTTAAATGAAATAGCTTTTAACCTTTCATATATATATATATGAAACATAATTTTATTCTAATATAAAATAATTAAAATTCAAATAAAATATCAATATTTAATTAATTCTAAAATAAAATACTATTAACATTCTCAATCCTAACTACGATGGAATCAAAATCTTACCTTAAAAAATTAGTTAATTTCGAATTGTACTCATATTTTTATGCCTTTATTATTTTTTAGGTCAATAAAATTATCTGATAATTAATTTGCTAAGTTTTATGAATAAATTATTTGAACTTATATTTCACACATTGTTGAGTATGTGCTTTAATATTTTTTTATCTTAGAAAACGTTTTCTAGGTTAATTTATTTTTGTCTTTATTTGATTACTTTTAAATTTATTTGATTATTTACTTAAGTTTTATTTGACAAATTGTTATAATTAATAAAATTATAATTTCAAACATATTAAAGACGAGCATTTGACTATTCGAAAAAAAATATTTTTTTAAATAATGAAAATATGCAAACACAAAATATATTTTTTAAAAAATATTTAATATATTAATTATATAAAAATAAATTTTATACTGTAACAAAAATAGTTTTATGATTTTTCACGCAAATATTTTAAGTTTAATATCAGAAATTTAATATGTTAAAGATAAATCATAAAAATAATTTAACATTATGTAATCCAATTACACCCTTAAATATTTTGTGTAAATTTTGAAATATTTTTTAAATAAAAATATAAATTTCAATCGATCAGATATTATCGTATCAACAAACTCAACAAAATAATAAACATGATTAAAGGCTATTACAATAAAAAAAAACTTAGCAGTGGGGGTTCTGGACATGCGCAATAGGAGCGACCGCACAAGGCCCCCTAAAAAAGAGGGCCCCTAGAATTTTGATAAAACATTCTTTAGATGATGTTAATTCCGAAATTCATTGAAAGATTTTGAAAATACAATTAAGAAAGATGCATTATAATTGTTTAAACGTTATAATTATTTCCGATAATTGGTTATAAAATCTTATTGATTATTCTTATTATTATTGCTTCTATAGAACTAGTGAAGTTTTGGATAGGCACAATAGAAATAATCGCACAGGGGCCCCTAGAAAGGACATTTGATTCTAAGGGTTACAATTTTATAACTAGTAGAAATTATGGACAATTATTTCTAAGGGTCGTATTTTAATAAATTGCACAGGTCCCCCGAAATTTTTGAACCGCCCCTAAAACTTAGCATAGATTTCTGTAATCATATATAAGTCATAACCTCGTAAGCTAAGTTAGAAATAAAATTGTGTCATAAGCTAACTTAGCATAAATTTATATATAAATTTTATTAAGGATTTGATATTGGAAATTTTGATTTTTGATTATTTTATTAATTCTTTTAAATTAATTGGATTTTTTTAATTAAATTGGTGTTATTTAAAATATTGTATTAAAATTGACAGATGAAAAACATGATTCAATTATGAATGAGCGTTTGATCGAGTCGAGTCAAGTTAAAAAATTTTGAGTTATTAAGTTGACAAGTCTAATTTTATCATTTGAACTTTCATTCAAATCTTTTTCAAATCGACTCGAGTTGAAGAAATTCGAGTAGAGTCAAGTCGAGTTTTCGAGTTCTAATAAAAATTTAATTATAATTATTTATTATGTTATAGTACGATTTAATTATAGTTTAAACGACTTTCACTAATCATATAAAGATATATATTTCTTCATACTATTATATATCGATATACATATATTATAAAAATTTAAGGGACTCTTTTCAAACTTAAAAATAAATTATCTTATTTTTAAAAATTTTAAGTTATTCGAATTTTTATTTTATAATTCAAACTTTATTTGAATTTTTTTCGAGTCGAGTCGAATTTATAAAATTTTGGTTCTCTAAGAAACAAAATAGTGTAGCTCTATCTACCACTGAAGCGGAGTATATATCTTTAGGGAGTTGTTGTGCTCAAGTCCTATGGATGAAGCAACAACTCTTAGATTATGGATTAAGGTTGAAACTATACCTCTAAAATATGATAATACTAGTGTCATATGTCTTACTAAGAACCACATTCAACACTCTAGAACCAAACACATAGAAATTAGACACCACTTTATTAGAGATTACGTGTCTAAAAATGATGTTGTTTTAGAGTTTGTTGACACCTTAAACCAATTAGCGGATATCTTTACCAAAACTTTAGACAAAGAGCGTTTTTGGATACTTAGGAGAGAGTTAGGTCTAACTAGCCTTTCTTGACCTCTTATGTGTTATTTTTGTGCAAATTTATGCTTAAATCTTAATTGAAATCATGCCTATGTTATTTAGCATCTTGTTGCTTCTATGCATGTTGCTAGGGGAAGTATGAACCTGTACATGCATTTTAATCATGTCATAACTTCATATGCATGCTTCTAGGGACTTTAGAGACTCATTTCTAGTACTATAGAAGCCTAAAATACATAGCTCAACTAAGTGGTATCGAAACAGGTAAGACTGGTTTCGATACCTGTTTATCGTGATCATCTGGGAAGTTTCTGGGTAAACTTGGTATCGAACAAAGTATCGATACCAAGGTATCGATACTAGTATCGAACTGGCTGTTCCGGTATCGGTTTCGATATACGCGGCAGCAAAATGCTATTAAATTACCCTAAATCTAATTTTAATCAAATTAAAACACACCAAACTCTCCTCTAAAAACCCTAGCCGACTTTTCTCCTTTAAAAAACACTCAAATCCTTTACTTTTCACCATAAATTCGAACGAATTCCTTGAAGGTTTTTTAATCATCTCATCAAAGCCAAGACTATATCAAAGATTGGTGCTTCAATAACCCTAAATTCATCCTAATCCATAACCAAGGTAATTTTCGAAAAACTTTATTTTCGTTGATTTTTAGAATGTTAAAAATTATATTTTGAATGTTTTATTGATGCTTATTGTATGGGTTTTCATAATCCTACAAAAAAATTTCAAAATCAAAATTTTTTTATTCGAATATAAATTAATTTTATCGTATTGGTTTTTCACTATTTTTTAAGTAATTTTCAAATACTTTGAATTATTGATTAATAGGATTGAATTAGGTTGATAGAGCATATATGTTTTCATGTGCCTAATCTTAAATTGTTTTAATACTTAGATCATGGCACCAAAGAAATGTCCGCGTACCGAGGGCGGGAGTTTGCCATCCTCTCGTGCTTCCAAAGCCGACATCCAAATTGTTTTCGAAAGAAGTTTGGACAACCATGAAAGGATTGACAATTTCGAACTCTATCGCCAATATCCGCTCAAGAGGGAGCGTTGTGTTGATGTGAGATTTATCAACTCTCCTTGCTTCCAATTCCGCTATTTTCGCCTCCTTTGAGATTGGAAATTCTTGGCTTTCCTCACTCATTCCTGCAAGTTTTATCCCACTCTTGTCCTCATATTTTATGCTAATGCCTCGTGCATTCTGTAATCACTAATTTTATTCGGGTCTAAATCCGTGTTTTACTTTTGTTTTATTCGAACATTGGGCTTGTAAGTATTAAACAAAAATAAAAAATATTATTATGTACATGTGTTTTTAAGTCAAAAATTCAAAATACTACTATTATATTAACATCCATGGTTATTTTATTATATATACATATTTCTTACATAAAACATATACGTATTATTTTATTTTTTATATGTGATTAGTTTCGTTTTCTTTTGTTATTATATATTAGTAATGTTTTCATTATTTTCTTTTCCTTCTTTATATTATTATTTATTATTACTTTATTTTTATAAAGTTTTCTCTTTTACGTACTTTTTTTTTATTTTTATTGTTTTCTGTTATTATTATTATTATTATTATTATTTTATTTGTCTTTTTATTATATTATATTATATTAAATAAAAACCCATATCATAATAAATATTAAAACCTAAACCGTTTTTTTAAGTCCAATATTACAAACCCAAATAAATAATCACAACCCATACAATAAACATTAAGCCCGGATTAAAAAATATACAAGCCCAAGTTTTGAGCCCAGAACCGGTCAAAAACCTTAATCCATCTTTTTCTATCTTGCACAGCTGCATCTGAGCCGCTGGATCAAAGTTATGATCCAACGGCCAAGATTGAAAGGAGAAATCCCTCTTGTCCCCCGCGCAGCCAAACGAGGGCCGTTGGATCTGGCCCTTGATCCAACGGCCACGATCACACCAAGGAGAAACATCCAGAAGCCACACGTGCCCACGCGTTTGTCCATTGGGCTCCCCACGCGCGGGTATCGATCACGCGTCAGACCCTTCATCTGCCCAATCACCTCTTCAGCTCCTCCGATCGCCGGCGGCCGCAGTCGATCATCATCGGAGGCCGATTCATATGCACAAATAAGCCAAAAATTGTCAGAAATTCGTACAACATTAACGCCAATTATGTAAACGAATTTCGGAACCATTCGGCCACAATTTCAGAGGCTGTTCATAAACCAACAAACATTTCCAGAGGTATTTCAGACTGATATCAGACGGGTACAACAAAAATTTCAGAGAAATCGGCCAACAATACGAATTACAAGAGTAATCATAACAAAATTATCAGAAGGCAACACCGAATTGCATTGGAGAATCGTACAAGGCAGAGATGCAACCTATAGCATTTAGGTTTTTCCTTTTATTTCATGTAATTTCCGGTATAAAAACTGAAACCAACGATGTAATGGGGGGCTTTTTTTTTCTCCCACACAGAAATCAATAGGAACAAACAATTTCAGAGGTATAACCCCTGTCATCTTTGCATTCAAAAAAGAAAAACAAAAAGTTTTTACCTTCTTTTACCTCGGTCGAACAGTGGTGATTGAAGTTCTGCTCTTCACTCGGCAATAGGCCTTGTAACCATCGGATTGCGGTGGTGAGCCGGTGAAAAGGGGAAACCATCCTCTTTCGCCCTCTTCTTCTAGTCTTCCTAGAGTCAAAACAAAGGAGGTTTTCAAGATTTTGTTTTTTTTAATCGAAAGGGATAAGTTTTGTAGTAGTCTTTGGTTTCGAAAAACAAAAAGAAGGGTGTTTTATTTCCTCCGGCCACCGCTGGACTTAGCGATGTTTTTTTGGGTTCTTCATGGTTGGGGATGAACATTTCAGAGAGTTTGTTTTTCTTTTGGTTTCGGTTCAGCTTAAAATGACAAAGGGGGTAATCTTGATTTTATGTTTGTCTTTTATACTCTGAGGACTTAAGAAAAATGAGTTTTTTACGTTTTTAAATCCTCCCGTATCGTGAAAATAACACAAGAAGTCCCTAGATTTTTGTTTCGCCTTTTAATTTAGTCACTGATTCGATATAATCATCTTTTCAAAAATGGTTTTATTTTCAAGAAGTCCCTCCGTGCTTTGTAGCTTTCGTTTCGAGCCCTCCCCCTGGGTTAAATCACTTTCGAGCTCCTCCGAACTTTAAAAAGGCTTTTAATTTCATCATTTACAGAAGTTTTTTCATTATTTCTTTTATATTCTTTTTTCCTTAAATTTATTTAACATTTCATTTACATGATGTGTTTGTTTTGTTTATGTAATTGTTTTTGTGTATATTTGTTCTTTAGTGTTTGCATGTATATACTTTATTTGTCCATATTAATTTACTTTGTCATTTATACTTGTTAGTTGCATGCATTTTAGTTATGCCTTTATGTTGATGTTCTTTATTTTATTTACATGTTCATTTATTTTGTATATATTATGTCATACATATCTATTTGTTTTTTTTATTTATTTATCTTGATGTTCTTTTCGTATATATATTTGTATTTATTTCGCCTTTGCAACTCATGTTCAACTTTAATTAATGAGCCTTAATTAATCACGTCTTTATTCGGTCGTAACGAGCCCGTGTTCCAACGTAGTGGTCACGGTGTATGCGTTACCTCCGAATAAAGACACGGTAAAAATAATACTTAATTCGAATCTTTAAACAAATCGTAATTTAAATGCCATTTTAAAATTTGAATTTTTTTCTAAATTATTTAAGCGGTTATTTGATAAAGGTTCCAATTTTTGGGTGGTTTTTAAACCGTAACCAACTCTCGAACCCATCTTTTTCGAATCTCTAGTTTTTACGGTGTCCGACCTACCAAAGTGGCCGGTGGCGACTCCACCCTGTTTTTAATCTCTTCCTAAACATTTTAATCCTTAAAATTATTTTTAACCCTAATTTGTAAATTCCTTTTTTAATTTAACTTTAAATTGTGGTTTTCAAAACCTAATTTCCCTTTTTTATCCCTAATTTTAAATCTTTCAATCCCTAATTTTTCAAACCTTAGATTTTTGAGTTTCTAATTCTAAACCCTAATTCCCAATTTCTTAAATCGATTTTTTATTTGGAACCCTAATTCCAAAATTCCAAGACCTAATTCCCCTTTTAAAGTTTTTTTAGATTTTACTCAATCCCTAAATTTCATTTCTATTAGTGACCTTTTTCACACCTATTAATTATTTTAAAGATTTTAAAAGGGTCGCTACACATTCTTTTGAAGGATAAGAGCAAAGTGGTTGCCATCGAGTCCATTCTTATTGGAAGCACCTTTAGGATCGATGTCAACACTTTTGAGGATACTTTCGGCCTTGAGTATGAGGGTCTTGATGATGAGGATTCTCTTGGAACCTTCACCGGTTCGGTTGTGTCCCTTAACATCCATGATCGCTTTTTACATCTTATCATCTCTTGGTGGATCTATCCATCAAATGGTAAGTTTTCTAGAATTCATCAAGTTGATAGTTTTTGACTAAAGTGTTTCCGTGAAGGTAAACGTCCAAACCTTGCACAAATTATCTTCTCTGACATTGTTTGGCACATTAAGAACCGCTCCACTACTCTTGTCAAATCTTTTCCCTACTCTTGTGTTCTTAGCATTATCTTTGAGCGTTTGGGGATTGATTGCAGTTATGACAAGGTGGATTCCGTCAAGGAACCTACAGGTGAAACTTCTTTAAATCGTTCCCACTTTATCTATTCTAATGATGAAAGGATTCGTGGTGCTCATCCTCCTCACGTTGATCCCGAACCGCTTCAACAAGTTGCTTCAAACGCCGATTTGATGGCCTTTCTCACTTCGCGCTTTGATCGTTTGGATGCTCACTTTGATAGTATAGATGGAAGGTTTGACTCTTTAACCACTCAATTCAACTCTCATTTTGATGTCATGGATACGAGGTTGACGGGTTTGGAGAACCAAAACCTTTTCATGCGACTATCTCTTGAGGCTCTTCGACATCTTTACAACTCTTCCAATCAAGATGCTAATGACAACGAGGAAGACGATGAAGATGGTGATGGAGATGGTGATGACATGGGCGATGAGTGAACCTTAGCATTTATCCTTAGCTTTGCTATGGCTATCTAGGACTAGTTATGTTTTTCTTAAGTTTTATGTTGTATTTTCATATTAGAATTTTATGCACCTATGTTATTTCATTTTTTTGTTGTTGTTGCTTTGAACCTTTATGTTGGATTTTGATATTTTGCATAATGATATGGCTTATTTTGATTTAATGCTTGCTTACATATTATTTATGCCTTATATTGATTTTGATCTAACAAAAAGGGGAGAAATATGTCAATTCCTAAAATTTTAAAGATATGCATCTATTAAGGGGGAGTCTTTCAAAATTCTTCAAAATTTCAAACTTTTTGAAACCAAAATTTTGATTTTAAACTTCAAAATTTATAGTGGTTTTGTTATATCAAAAAGAGGGAGATTATAAAATTAAAATTGATTTTGATATAACAATTATGATAAATGACTATTTTGTAATAAATTTTATGTCCATAAGTCAAACTTTTTATTTTCAAGTCAAACCAAGAACTTTAAAATAATTTCTAAGTATTTTTATACGAAAGTATCGATACCCCTAGAACAAGTATCGATACCGCCTCTTATTTTTTAGAAAATGTTCTTGAGTCAAAGAACAAGTATCGATACCAATATCGATACCTTTTTCACCAAAACGTTACTGCCAATATCTGTTCCGAACCAGGTATCAAACCAGGGCTTAATTTTTTAAATATTTTAAAATTATAAGGGCAAATTTCGATACTAGTATCGATACCCCAAAATCCCAACGGCTATTTTAGAATTAAATGAGTCGACCGTTGGAGGTAGTTGAAGCTTTAAATGTTGGTTAACATGTTTCGAAACCAGTATCGATACCAGTCTTCGCAGTTTATAATTGGTATTGAAATATGATTCGATACACCCCTATTAAATACACGATAGCTCTTTCTGTTTATGGCCTGTTTCGAAATAGGTACCCCGAGTATTGATATCGAAGCCTACAGAAGTGCATTTATTATGGGAAGATTAAGCTCTAACGTACTTATTTCAATTCCCAACAACCTCAACGGTTAGAAATCAATGAGAATGTATAAATTGAAGCTTTTGAAGCAACATTAACAACGATTGATCCTCAAGCAACATCAAAGCACACAAATCCAACTACAAAGCACTTTATTGCAAATTCTTACTCTCAACTCTTGTATTTCATTTTAATTCCTTGTAATTGAGTTTGGGGAGAGTTTGTCTGTAATTGGGGCAATATCTATCTTGTGGGAGATTTCTTATTTGCCTTCTTTTCATATTTTTATCTTGTGAGGTAGAATCAATTCTTGGGTAGAAGAACTGATTTGAATTGTAACGGTTATCCCTTGAACCGAGAAAAATATTGAATTCTTAGTGAATTGATTTCAAAATCCTTAGTGGGAGCTAAGGTAGTGGATGTAGAGCTTGTTCCGAAGCTTGAACCACTATAAATCGTTTGTTCTTCACTTCCCAATTTTTACCGAAAATCTTCCACAAATTTTTTAAATAGCCAATTCACCCCCTCTTGACCAATTCTTTAGATCGATCAACTCAACAGTTGTTTTCTACGAAAAGAGTATCCAATTTTCGTTTTGTTGTTTATTTAAGTTATTTGATTTTGGGAATGTTGGTTGTTTAAAGAACTGGTTATAATTTAGCAGGTCTCTAGATTAAATACCCATAGGCCTAGATTGTAGAAAGCAAAGTCAAATCAAATGTGCAATCTAGATATGTAAAGAAGAAAGAGAGAGAGAGATAAGGCTGAAAGCATATGGAAAATAGCTGATAATTTGTTTTCTGATGACCTTTAAAACATTTGGTACATATATCAATTTATAAGACCTGTAAAATGTACATGATATTTCATGGTATTTCCTATAACATTTTATAACAATTAAGAATTTTACATTTACTGCTCTCCAAACAACCATGCTTCTGCAATTAAGTTGGCAATAATTAAGAGTTTTGAATTTTTGAAGGACTGACTAAAATGTTTTGTAAACATAGTTATTGGTTTATAAAGAACATTGAACTTTGATGGAAATGTAATTAAAAGAAGTAAATAATAAATAGAAGGATTGAGTATCGACATTGATAATTGAAAGGTTGTGTATTATTATTTACATGGATTTGTGTAACATTATGAATATGAAAAATGAAAATTGTGTCTTACATGTTCAAGGTCAGGAAAAAATCTATTGGTGCAGGGACTATGCCTAAGAGAACTAGGGGTGAGTATTCGATCGGATCGAGTCGAGTCAAAAAGTTTCGAGTTATTCGAGTTGATGAGTCATATTTTACAACTCAAACTTTATTTGAAATTTTTTCGGTTCGAGTCGAGTCGAATCGAGTCGAGTTTTCGAGTTCCTATAAATATTTAGTTCTAATTATTTATCATGTTATGGCATGATTTGATTCCAATTTAAACGACTTTCTCTAATCATATAAGATATGCATATATATTTTTCATATGTAGCAATATTTCTTTATATTTTTATATATTAATGTATATATACCATAAAAAATTGAGAGATTCGTCTCAAACTTAAAAATTAATCCTTTAATTATTAAAAATTTCGAGTTATTCGAATTTTAATTTTACGACTCAAACTTTATTTGAAATTTTTTCGAGTCGAGTATTTTCGCCTCAAGTCGAGTTATTCAGTTTTTTTGAGTCGAGTCGAGTTTTACTCACCCCTAAACAGAACCATAGATTTTACATCTTGGATCATGACATCCATCATAATATGATGCAAGTAAAAAATATTGTCTGCATTTACAGGTATTAAAGCAACAGATTGTTGAATGTAAATGGCTCACAAAAAGTCCTACAACATCATCCGGGAAATCGTCATAGCATGGTTCACAGAATCATCCAAATTTTGTTGTGATTGTTCATAAGGGACCTGCAGAAGATTCGCAGCTTGCTCATTTATGAGATAAAAAGATTGATTCTACAAAGTGAAAGGGAGCTGAGAACAATGGCCATGTGTCGTACCTTGTTCATTTATGAGACAGAAAGATTATTTTTTTTCTAGTGAAAGAGAACCGAGAAAGATAATCGTTGCTCGCAGCTTGTTCACTGAACGGTAAGACTGACTTTTCCCAATGAAAGCATATCTATCTTCCGTTTCAAATGACCTTGAAACTGCAATTTTTGAACAATAATTGAAGGTGGCATTGTCAACTTGCACCATACCCAAATTGTAATACTCTTTCACCCACACAGAATTCTACACAAGAACATTATTAGCAAAATATCATACACGCATCCATCATAAACAGTCAACTCTAAATTATTTATTCAACAAACAGTTAATAACTTTATTAAAAAGACAACCCATACCAAAATCGATTAATACAATGAGAGGAAATCAAAACGACACAAAACCCTAATCAATATATCATGTAAAATAAAAAATCTAAATATACATAAAAACGCCAAGAACAATCAGGTTTCCAAAACCTATCTTCGCCAAATTGATTTATCTTTGAAAAATCAGAATATACTACGAATAGAGTAACAACGAATAGGCTCGAAGAACGGAGAATCAAATATGGAAGTCTCTCAAAATCTTGTTTCTACAATTCTCATATTTTGTTTGATTTCGTGTTTTCAACGTTACCTTATTTGCTTTTCCGCTCTCTTTGAAACTTGTAATGTAAGAAAGACGAGTACTTGATGACTGGGAAATATATTTTTGCTTTTTTGATATTCTTGAAATGTTTCTAAAACTTTATTTTTATAGACCGCTTTTATAAAAAAATTATATTGACAGAAAAAACTCTTAAAATTTATGTCACTCCTAATTACGCGCCAATCACAGTATTTGAGGGCTTTGCTTAGTTCTTAAAAAAATAGAATAAATTTTAAATGAGATTTTTAAATTATTTAAAAAATAAAATTTAATAAAAAATTTAAAATTTTGAAGGATTAAATTATATATTTTTTAAATTATCTGACCAACTAATAATATTAAAAATTTTGTTGAAGGCATACATTACTAAAAATGTTAGGGAAGCAAATTATATATTTTCTTAAATACACGTCTGTTGTATGTTTTAATAACAATAATACTAATGAAACTAAAATTCAATCTTCGTTTATTAATTATAATGAAATGCATCCATTCCCTTACCTTTGTTATGCTTTACTTTTTTCTTACATATTTTGTTACGTCACTAGTTAACTTCATTCTGTAAATTATAGTAATAGCGGGAGTGAATATCTGATCAAGTTGAGTTTAAAAAATTGAGTTAGACAAACTAACGAGTTATATTTTATATTTTATTTTATTTTCTCGAGATAAATCAAATTTATGATATTCAAGTCAAGTCGAGTCAATTTAAATTAAAATTGTTTGAGTTTCTATTAAAATTAATTTTGAATATTTATAATTGTGTTACTAATTGGGTTTTTTTTTCCTCTCAATTTTTAGAGAGTTCATTTTTTCTTGGCTTATCTGAACCAACTTGCATTCTATACTTGCCTTTTGGTGAGTGAGTCATTCAGTAGGTAAGAGCGTGCAAAAAAAAAAAAAAACAATCCGACTGTTTTGATTCGTGTATTCATTGATCCAATCCAAAAATTCTGATACTCGATCTATTTTTAGTTTTTGGATAATTTGAGCATAAATATTTTTTACTTATTTGATTATCTTTGAAAATCATTTTTTAAAAATATGAATCTTTTTATATTTGATAATTCTTTAAAAATTTTATATAAATTTTATATATTCAATAATTTATTGATTGTTATATTCAAAATCTCAAATTTTATGGATGTCTTTGAATTGTATGTGGTTTGTTCAACAAATGAGCTACTTCTTACATATATATCAAAATAATTAATATCATTGAATGGCATGGAAGGCACAACAATTTAGACATAAAAGCTTGTAGCTTACTAGCCAAGGTCACAATGAACACAAGAACAGAGCTTTTGCCGGTCGACATTTCAGAAACCGGTGCGTGATGGAAGAAACCGGCAAACATCTCTCTCTTTTTTTACCATGCAACAATCTATATATTAACAGGAGTAAAAAGTTCTACAGTGCAAACCAAAATAATCCGACCATGAATCCAAATTCAGACTGAAAATTACCAGAATAGAAATTGTATGTTTACCTGAGAATACTACTTAAAAGAGTTCGACAGGAAAGACGAGAAAAAAGCGATTCATTCTTCCAATGAAGCACAGACTACGATGGGCAGAGAGAGCAACATGTTTTTCGCCATCAATCTCAGAGTCATTCATGTCCGGGACCTTCGAGCAGGCGATCGGCTGCTAATTCAATGAACATTAACCATGGAATTAGTTATGGAAATACTTTTAAGCATGCTATAATTGACATGCACATCGAGAAACATTAACTAGCTTTAATCACATTACCTGCGGTATCTCCCATACTCTGGACTCTTGTCCCTGTCATAAGCAGGACCATTATAGCGATCATAAACAGGACTCCGAGCCCTACCATAATCAGGACTTGGTCGCCTGCGATAAGGACTTGGAGACCTCCGATATGGACTATTCCTACCATTACCACCTCTTCTAGGACTATCATTTCTGCCATCCCTTTCATCATCATCCCTTAAAGCATATTCAACAGACACAACTCTGTCCAGTAACTTGCTGTAAATTGCAAAAACATTAGTAAATAAGGAGCAATGTCATCTCAAATGAAATTATTAAATAAAAAAGTATATTCCAACCTTCTCTGTGTAGCCTCAAGGGCTTTGCTAGCATCCTCTTGTGTAGCAAATTGCACAAATGCAAAGTTCCGCCTAATGCGAACATTAAGAACCTTCCCATATGGCTCAAAGTGCCTTGTTATATCTCGTTCCCTTGTGCGAACTGGGTCAAAGTTGATAACAAACAAGGTTTTGGTGGGCCTTTGATTTGTGATTGACCTAGAACCATTGGGATGCCGACCACGTTCACCCTTACAATAAAATTATCCTTAAAATCAATTTTTCTGCATTCATAGCCATTAAAATCAAAACCAGCAGCCATTGAAAGCTATAACGCACCTTAGACCACTCCACAGACAGTCGCCGGCGATCGTATCCAAAGGGTATATTGTCAAGTCCACGAATAGCATCTTCAGCATCACGTTCATCCTCAAAATAAACAAAAGCAAACCCTATAAAATAAAACAAAGTCAGAAACAGAAATGACAGTTTATACAAATTGGTGCTATACCCACACAGCTACAGGTACATCAGCCAAATAATATGATTTCTTTTCCCTTCAAGAACTAAGAAAATATACAGCACCTGCATGTATGTGAAGGGTTGATGCACATAAGTAGAAGCGTTGCATGATGCACTAAATCAAGATGGTGGCATGTTAAAAGTTAAAATCCAAGTTTTCAGGGTCTGAGACAATATTGCAAAGCATGTTTCGCCATTCAGACAGCAGGTGTTCAGAAATTGAAGGCATGGCATGACAGATTTCAGTGATCTTCTATAGTCAGTGGTACAAGGCATGACATGATAGTTTTGATAGGTCAACACCAGCCAGTGAGGTTGGTGAGTAACATAATTGAGTGAAGAAAATGCAGGATGATGCCATCTGTGAGTGGCAGGAGAGTAGACAGGCAGGCATGAATTTTTTGGAGAAAGTTGGCGAGCCCAATAGAAGCTCATTTTCCTTCAGAAGAAGTTCCTGCGCCAAAACAAACACTTAATATACTATGGTTTTCTCCAGTAAACCAGAACCCATCAGGTGTCATTTAGTTTCTCCCGGTTAGTGTGATCGGATATACAGACCCCCTGTATATGTATATCTGACATCCAATTCCAAAACAAAGTAAATGACTGTTTTACGATTCCATTCATTCAGAAATCAATGTCACATGCATCCTCAATCCAGGAAATAAGCAAGAAGAGAGCTCACCCACATTACAATAGCTTCAGGTAAGTTAAGGCGAAACAAGGTCCCAGATTCAAAGAACAAAACTAGCACATAAGAAAAACTATGACATCAACTGTTAAGTTCTCACTATAAATCGATTAAATTCAAGAAAATGTACTACAATCAGCAAACTATCAACGAAATGTAAATGAGAAGACACACCGAACAGTATAAAAGAATGCATTTTAAATTCAGAAAGGCTCGCATTCATGGGTTTAATAATAATTTTACCAGATTTCATGTCAACCCGCTCGATCCTCCCGTACTTTGAAAACAAACGTTCCAGCTCTGACTGTCGAGTCTCAAACTCGAAATTCCCCACAAAAACTGGCCTCATTTTCCCCCAAGAAACAAATATCGGCACTTTACACTCAGCAGAAACCTAATCGAGAAAATAAAAATATAAAAGACAATATTAAAACCCTAAATTTAGGGGGAACCTTCTAGTATCATTGCGGTTTCAAAAACCGGTGCCATGACCACTATCTCCCGGTCGGCACCGCCCGCCATAGCTAAAGACCTCAATAGCGGTCTGAATAAATTTCACCTCAAAATAGCAGCGGATCGAGGCCGCAAATAGCAATGTTAACGGGAAATAGAGGCGATATATCAGTCAGCTATTTCTGCTAAACACGATAGGTTTCTTAAAAGAAAAAAGATTTCCCAAACTAAGTAATCGGAGAGAGTAAGAAGAAGTATGATTCAAAACAGAAAACCAAATATTGCAGATTGATGCTGAGGCAGAGAGATTACAACTCGAAACATCATGAGTCGTGTGGAAATCGATCTTCAAGATAAATTTAGGGTTTCAGAAATTACCTTAACGAGAAATACAAGGCTTGTTTGGCGGCGGTGATGTACGAGGAACGTTTTGAGAGTAGATCGGGAATTTTTAAATGAAATTCTAGAGAGAAAGATTATATATTTTTAATTTAGAAAAAAGAAACTGAAAGGATAAACTATAAATTTAGTCACAAAACTATGTTCAATATTTTTAATTAGTCACTAAATTTAGGGGGAAACCTTCTAATATCATAATTATAAACGAAACTAAGATTTAGAGTTGAGGATAAAATATAAATATTAAAGATGAGGATAAATTTATAAAAAAATAAATTTTAAAAAATTTTAAATAGAAGAATAAAAGTAAAAAAAAAATCACCCCACGTAACTTTGTCTAGGGGTCGTATTTTCACACCTCGAACATGTAGAGATGAGCACGGGTCAGGTAGGGTCGGATTTTCGGCTCACCCGCACCCAACCCCCAAAAACATACCCTCCACCCTCAATCGCACCCGACCCGATTTTAAGCTTTAAAATCCGATCCGACCCTAATCATTAAAAAAATTAAATTTTAGGGACTTAATTATAAAAAATAAAATTTAGGATTCTAATTATAAATAAAAATAATTTTTCAGTGACCTAATTGTAAAAAAATAATTTTAATGACCTAATTATATAAAATATATTTAAAGAGGGATCATAATTGCAAATATCCCTAAAAAATATATGGAAAAATTATACTATTAGTCCTGAGTCGGGTTGGATCGGATTTTTTCCACCCTAAAACCAAACCCGACATGAAATTACCCTTAACCCCCCCGACCCCAACCTAAATTTTCTTTAAAAAATCCGCCCCGTTTAGACCAGATCGGGTCGAAACCAGTCGGATTCGGGTTCCGTATCCATCCCAACGAAAATATAGCGATGAAAGTACATGGAGTGATAGAGACGATTCTAGGCTCGGAGATTTTTTTTATTTGTCCCTCTGATTTAAATTTTTTTAAAATTATTTTTTTATAACTCTTCACTTTTAAATATTTAAATTTTATCCTCTAATTCTAAATTCTATCTTTGGGAGCATAAAACAATCACACATATTACTAAAAATTTATATTAAATATTTACATTTTTATAATATCAATATCAAATTTATTGATCGATTAAACTGAAATAAATTTTTTATTATATTGAAAATTCTAACAAAATAATTTAATCTATGATTCAAATCCTTTATTTTTTTTAGTGGTCTAGCGTTTCATCTCACAGTATATTAAATGATAATCGATAAATGATTTATATTTTTAAATTTTATAGGAAATTATTTTTTTTAAAAAATCATTTTAGGCCCAAATATAGAATAGCAAAGAAACCTTGAGGCCGGATGAACAGGCCCAATTTACTGTTTTTTCTTCCTTTAAAATCCCCTTTTCAGATCCGGAGAGAAACCCTAGCAACACTTTGCCTTGAACGTTGAATTGCAGCTGCTCGGATCTGCCCATTCTCAGATTCCTTTCTCTCAGGTAAACTATATAAACTCCCAGATTTTTAATAGTTTTATTTTCGCTAATAGTGTTGTCGATGTCAATGTTAATCGTTGTACGGACTGGATTTTCTTAACAGTTGAAACGATGTCTTCGGTTAGTGAAGCTGCTTGCTCTTACGCTGCTTTGATTCTCCATGACGATGGAATTCCCATTACCGTATCCTCTATTTGATTTTTGTTTTATAATTCTTTGATTTATGATTCGAACTTTATTTTTATTTTTAGTCGGATTTTGATTATTGTTGTTGAAAGAATTGTTTTCCCGTAGCTCTGGGAATTTGGGGTTTTCTTGTTTCCTTTAACTTTCGTTGTAGGCTGAGAAGATTGCAACTTTAGTTAAAGCTGCAAATGTTTCGATTGAATCTTATTGGCCGAGTTTGTTCGCCAAGCTTTTCGAGAAGTGTGACATTGAGAATCTTATTACCAATGTTGGTGCTGGTGGTGGTGGTGCCCCGGTTGCAGCTGCTGCACCTGTTGCTGCTGGTGGTGGAGGTGGTGCTGCTGCTGCACCTCCTGCTGAGGAAAAGAAGAAGGTTGGACTATGAAATTCAAATGAATAAGCAATCATATTTCATTTGCCACTACTTATATTGACATGATGATAATTTTGCAGGAAGAGCCAGAGGAGGAGAGTGACGACGATATGGGATTCGGTTTGTTTGATTAGAAAGATCATTTCAGTTGTTTTGGACACATTACTGGTTTATTACTTTAAGTTTTGAAAGTAGTTGCTGTTTTGAATTTTATCCGTGTTAGTATTTCTCTGTTTTGAGTAATTTTCCATTAAGATTTGTATGTTTGAATCTCCTCTTTACATATACAAGTCTTCTAAGACCCTTTTTGGCTATCTTGTCACTAGTTTTGAATTTATGTTGATTTTCATTGTGATACATGATTTGGTCCTTAGTTTCTTGTTTTGATTTGTAGCTGTGAATATTGGTTTTATTTACGTGTTATGCCGTTTTATCTCGAGTATCACTCTATTAATACACATGATTATAATATGTATATCCTTTGGTAAAATGCCGATTATGTTTTAACAATCGATTGTTTTTCATTGTTCTTTAGTATGTTAAAATATTTTCATCTGAACTGTTGCCAATGAAGTTGCTCGATATGCATAGAATAGAATGCTGTCTTATTGTTTGTTATTGCCATGCAACTTTATTCCTTGTGCGATTTTAGTATTCCTCTAATGCATTAGTCACTTTCTTCCTCTTCTACCTGGTGCTGTTTCACTTGTGCCACTGAGTTTCTTCCCCATACCAGATTATATAATCAGATTATGATTGATCCGATGGCGCCGTGATGAACGGCGGCAAAGCTTTGTTAGAATCCATACGAATGTTTGAGTATTAGCAACTGCTAATCTTAGGAACTGAGGGTTAAAATTGATAACCTTCCAAGGTAGAGTGAAAGCTGATGTGAAGACCGGACCCCTATGTTCAATTGGGTAAGTCTTAGTGTCCCACCACGTGTTCATGGACTAACCATTAAAAACACACACCTCATCAATTTTTGTCATTATTTTTTTTTCAAGTGAACTTTCACTTGAAAAAAATTATTTTTAAAATGAATTAACAGTAAATATGATTGATGATTCATTTAAGAAAATATGACATGAAAAAAATGATAGATGAATGTTTTTTAGTGGTTGATCCATGAATGACGTAGTGAGACTTTGATATAGTTTCTCGTTTAACACATCATGACATTTCCAAATTTAAGCATGTTAGGGGAATTGAAACCATGATTTCACCATTATTTTAAAGTTTACAAAATTGATTTTTGATATAATTGTTTTAAAAAATAAAATATTTAATATACATGAAAAATAATTTAATTAAAATTTTATTTTAAATGATTTATAATTATATGTCGAGTCTTTAGAATTTTAACTCTTTAATAATCAATTTAATGGTTTTTAATAATATTTAACTCTTTAATAATCAATTTAATGGTTTTTAATAATGTTTAATGATATTTTATTTTTACCATTTACCATTTTCTAATACTATGTAGGTCTTTGGAGGGGCATGCCCATCTCCATTTTTTGTTTCATTGTCTTCTAGGTCCCTATCAATTTTAAGTTAATCAAATTAAATCCTCTCCTTTTCATTAGTTTTAGGTTTCTATCAGTTATAAAGTTATTCAAATGTTGCCTCCTAAATTTTCTGATTTATGTATTTTCATGTCCCTATCACAACCCCATATTTTTAGTTAAAATACATGTTAGGTCCTCATAAATTTTTAAGCTATACAATTTGAACCCCTAATTTTAAAATGCTAATTATTTCCTTACTAATTTTGAAATTAGACAGATTAGACCCCTAATATTATATCCTAATCTCATCCTTGATGTCATCATAGGTTTTTGAAAAATAATTTACGACAAATTACATGAAAAAACTAATTAAAACTGACCTTAAAATTGAAAATCCACATTTTAAAATGCAAGGGACTAGAAATAATTATACTATAATAGTATAACTAAATCCGAAAAAATACATAATACAAGAACCTTGAATACAATTTAACCTTATCAATATTTTAAGATATAAATATTGTCAAAGAACGGTGACGGTACTTGATGTAAGAATTTAAGGGTCAATTTAAGTTTTTAAAAAAAAATTAGAGGCTTGCGTTAAAATTTTAAATTTTTTTTGAGGATTTAACTAAATTTTTTAATGATTTTGAGCAATTTAAAGAATTTTTAAAAATTATGAGAGAATATTTAATTAAAATTATTCAAATTCTTGAAGTTTAATATGATTTTTTAAAGTCTCTAGGGGGCAAACTGATTTTTTTTAAAACTATGAAGGTCAAACTTTTAGGGGTTATATCCCTTCTAGTCCCTGCAACTGTTTAAGAATTAGAAATTTCACAAAGAATTGTAAAAAAGACTTTATATGGTTCAAATCATATCAACAATGAATAATTTAATTTATTTTGGTGGATAAAGAATAGAGATAGTAGTGACTTCATAATAATAGGATTATATGTTAACGAACGTAAACTATATATAAATAAATTAAAAATATATTTTGATACTCTGTATATAAAATTTAAGGTTTATCGTTAAAATTTAGAATTCTAGATTTATAGATTAAATATAAAATATTGTATAAATTATATATAAATATATTTTAATTCCTTATTCTAGAAAGAGTCCTCTTTATATCTTATTACAATTAAACGAATCATTTATCTTAATTATAGGGATTGAAAAGTAAGTTTAAGTTGAGTTCAACTCAAGCGAATTACAACGTAAAAAAATATTAGGCATAAAGATAAATTTAACCCTTAATGTTTGTAATTTTTATCGTTTTGGTCCTTATTTTTTTTGGATAAATTTATCCCTTAAACTATATATTTTTGACAAATAACTTATTTTTTAACTATCATGATAACTGGACCGTTAAAAATCTAACAATGATGACATGTCATAGGCATATGATAATATATTTTAAATAACATGACATCTAATCTATCAAATATATATATATATATATGAAATATAATTTTATTCTAATATAAAACATAAAACAATTAAAATTTAATAAAATATTAAAAAAATAATTAATTCTAAAATAAAATGCTACTAAACATTTTTAACCCTAACTATGATAGAATCAAAATATTATTGTAATATCCGAATTTTGTCCAGGTTCGAACATAAAATAAGGCTGCAAGTAAATATATAATAATAACGAACCCGCAAGTAAATACATATCATCCTTTAAAATTGATCTGCCTCCGTCGCGGTTGCAGACGCTGCGGGCGTTACATAACGCGTAACGGCTGATGCGATCGTGATTTGTTTCTAAAAAATCATAATTTTTTAAATATTGTTTATATGTATATTTTACAACCTTGAGAACTTAATGTAGGATGTATGTATTTAGTTGGTAGGAATGAGAACTTTGAGATAATTTACTAATTTTATTATTATTTATAGTTAGGCTATGTAATTATAAACTTACAAATGAATCATGGAAGGGTTTTATTTATAGATATTTATATTTCAGATCATTTTTCGATGTTTAATTATGGTGATGCAGCGTTGCGACGCAATATATGACATATTACGGGGTTACGTAACGGTTTCGTACCGTAAAAGTCGTGATACGGTACCTTTATCGCGTTGCGCTTAAAATGCGTCGCGGTGACCTTGAAAAACGTTACGATGCGACCATTACACTGCGTTGCGGCCGTATTTTAATACTATGGTTAGAAGCAAATTTGAGGAGAAACAATGATCGGCTTTTCCATGACCAAAGGCAGAGGACAATGGGGGGTATTCGGCAGCAATGGATGCTACTGTGAATTTCGAGTGGTTCGCTTTCTTTTTATATGCTTCACATCGAGAAAGAAAGTGAGTATTGGGAATCGGAAATGGAGTTACCATTCAAGGCAGATGTGGTGAAAGGAAAGGTTGTTTGATAACAGGCGGAGGCTCCGGCATTGGTTTTGAGATTTCAAAACAGTTGGGGGAAACATGGAGCTTCAGTTGCGATCAGGAAGGAATGCCGACTTAGAAGTGTTCTCCCGAAATTGTTTCCGTACTTGAAGACGGTAATCTTTTAGTTATGGATGAGAGCTTTATCGACCATGAATGAACCAAACTCCATAGAATCTGGGATGTTGCTGCTACTACCGACGAATTTACTCAAAGCTCTTCTGCTACTAAAGAAATTAAAAATGAGGATGTACGTTGGAGGTGGAGACCCTTTGCAGCGTGGCAAAGTAAGCCGATCTCATGGCTGTTTGTTTGTGCCTTGATGCCTTTATGTTTAGGCATTGTTTCACTCTTCACTGGACATGTGGTCTCTGAGCTTGACAGGTAATTCCAGCAACTTATGAAATAAAGATTTAATTTCGATTTTGTACCTTATATTTTACTTGATATTTTATTAAATTATTTAAATTATTTCGTTTGCTTGTTTTAAAGTCATATAGTATAATTGTTTAAGGTGACACCTAATTTTCACGTAGTTAATTAAATTAAAGTCTTTTAGGGTTAGTCACTCTAATTAAAATAATTAATTTACTAGGGAGATAATTTAGTAACGATGACATTCTAATCATATATCTCGGATACACTAAGTGGTAAGTGTTTTGACATAACATTATGTTAGCCAATAATGTACTTTGATATCGTATTCGACATGTCATTGAAACATAGAAAATGGTAAATAATTTAGGGTCAAAATTTAATAAAATTAATTAGGTAAAGATTAGTAGCACCAAAAGTATTATCAATTTTGTTTGGTGTCGAGATGTAGTGTCCGTGCATTCGGATGTTATCATAATACACCCGGTGAAATTAATAATTTAATAGGCTTTAAATATTTAAACTGATGGAGCCTCATAGGTTAAAACTTAAAATGAATCAGATAATAAATCAATCCTGTATTTAAAACCTTTTTGAGGCGGAATTTATATTTTTTTAAATACGGGTTAAGGTTTCCTATCTAGAGGACGTCTTATCCAAGCTCGTATTTAAAAGAAATATATTTTCTTATCCAAAATGATATTCTTATTTGAACGATATTTATTTGACAAATAATAAATTAAATTAATGTTGTTATTCGAAATGTCAAAATACCACATATAATTAATAAGGTACCGATTTTGGACGTTTGTAAGGGTCGTCCTTACGCGTAACCGACTCCCAAACCCAAATATTTTTAATGAATCTCTGGTTTATTTTTATGGTGTCTGACCTACCAAAGTGGCCGGTGACGACTCCAAATCAATTTAAAATTCAAATTAAATGTTTTTACAAAACTCCAATTTTCACAAATCACGATTAAAAGCGATAAAACTTGGATTTTTCACAATTTACTCGCCAGGCTATTTTTCACACGTTCCGGTTTTAAAATGGTCGCGACAATTATCTTAAAAAATTAATTAATTTAGTAGTTAGGGTTGAGAATATTTAGTAGATTTTTATTTTAGAATTAATCAATTTTTAATATTTTATTTGAATCTGAATTGTTTTATATTTTATATTGAAATAAAATTATATTTCATATATATATATTTGATAGGTTATGCCATGTTAGTTAAAATATATTATCATATGCATATAACATGTCATCATTGTTAAATTTTTAACGGTCCAGTTATCATGATCGTTAAAACGCTTGTAAGAACTTTTCATTTTTACAGCTAGTATATATATTTTTATTATTTAATATTTAAAAGATTAATATATATTACGTTCGTAAATAAACAAGCATATGTTAATGCAACGGTTGTTGCTCCTAGAGATCATGGGTTCGAGCATCAATGATGTCAGCAGAGTAATTGAACGATCAACGTCAAATAGTGGATATTATATTCTAAAACAAATACTATTATAATCACTATTAGCTTGTTCAAAAAAACTACATTAATAAGATAGAGTGTATTCAATCGACAAAATTGATATACAATAGATTCTTATTTTTTATTTAAAAAGTGTAATCATATTATAATTATTTAAAAGATAATAATTAAATAAATCATTATTGTTATTATCATTATTATCTTGGTGTTTTAATAAAAAATTGACTATATAGACCTAAAAAATTAATAAAAAATATTAAATATAATATATAAATTAGGTCGTATCAAATAATTTTCACCCTAAATTTAATTTCGTCCATCCTAAGTTTGTTTTTTCAATAACAAGATCCAACTTACTCAAATCCGTTTTTTTAATAAAAAAATTTATCTCTATCGAATCAAAACCCAATAATTTTAGGTTATTCGTCATCCCTATTTACTTGCCATGGTAAATGTTCACATTCGATTAACACCCTTGGATATACAAGATCTCACGTTATCAATAATCCACGATCGAGTTTGCATGATTTTTATAATAATATCAAATGAGTTTAATTCGATCGATATTGTTATTAATGTAATACATAAATAAAAATAAAATCAAAATATATAATTGTTTATCTTAAAATATAAAGATCTTGTCAATTTGAACCGTTTTTTAAATAAAGGACTAAAATCAAAATTTCCCAAGGATCTCTAATAGATCTTCACCCAAAATTAGATCCTATAGTACTAGTTGAACTTCATATTTATGAAATTTTAAAAATTAAATTATTAGTAAAAACATTGTTTTTTAAGTAATGTTAATGTATAATTTCTTTTAAAAATAATTATAAATTTAGTTTTAATATTTATATAATTTTATTATTTAACTTTTAATTAAATTCAATCATTTAACCTTCAATTTTAATCAAATTTTGATACTAACAGAAAAATTATTACGTTATTATTTTTTCACGATATTATCGTGACAATCGAAACGATAATCCACGTATGTTTAATTATTAGCATAATTTTACGATATAGTAATTTTAAAAATTATATAAATTCTAATAATTTTATATTCATTTACTGATATACAGGAGAATCATAATCCATGTTGCCAAATAAGGACCAAATTAACAATAAATAAAAATATCAAGTACTAAATTTATCATTATACCAATAAGGGATTAACCAGACGTGTGAGTCTTTAAAGCTACGGCCTTTCCTATTTATATCCAAATCCATTTAACCAACTTCGGAACATCTCTCAAAGCATTCTGATTTACGGAAAGTGGGTTCAAAAATCAAAGCTCGAAGGATTTCAAGCCCCTTCAGCTCCGAGTTTGGTGAAACAATGGCAACAGAAAGTAGCGCTTAACAGAAAGCAAACCACCAATTTTGCACAATAGATATAGCTCTTGTTCGATCTACTCCTCAATTTCCTCAACAAGTTCCCAGGTTGGTTTGGTGTTTTCCTTACAACTTCTTGCATGGGGTTTTCATTTTAATTTTCAGTGATTGATTGGCATTTCTTGAATACCCATTTCGTATTATTGTGAAATCTTGGTGGGTTTTAAGTTTCTGTTCTTGATCTTGTCGTTTGATTCTCTTTTGGATGTGTTTCTTAGCTCAGAAGTATAATGGTTAATTCGCTTGATGCTAAAAATAGGGTTCAATCTTGTTTCTTTTAGCTTTTTCCTTTGCTGGGTTTTGCTTTTTCTCTTGTTTTCTATAATTGTTGGTATTCTAATAATGAATTTGAAGGTTTTCTTATTGATTGTGGGTTGTGATTGTTATTTTTAAATACTAAATTGTCATGGAATATGCTCATAATCTTTCAGAAACCAAAGCTGTCATATTATGCTGTAAAGGAATGTCGATTTTCTATACTTAAATCAGTTTAGATTGACTCTTTTGTGATCAATAGAGTTGCCCTTTCGAAGTTAAACTTATTCTGGTCTTGGGGTATTGTGGCTGTAAGATTCTTTGTTGATTTCTTTTGCTGCTATCAGGTTCTGCCTGCGTACAGTGATCAAACACATTCCTGGTGTTTTTGTATCGCAAAGGTTAGAAGGAACATAGTCGGTTTGCTCGTTGCATGCCGCTTCTTTGAACTAGTGTAATGGAAAGGGGTAGAGGGTTCGATGACCATGAGCCAGAACCAGTTCCTCCGGAAAGGCCTGTAGACAGATATGGTTTTATAAAGCAGGGTGTTAATAGCAGTACCGCTAAAGATGTTTTACCGAGGAGTAGGTTAGTAGCATATCTTTCCTTCAGTTATTGTGTCAAGTTTTATAAGTTGACATGAGTGATTCTGTCATTAGGATTTTATAGTTTGTGCTAATGAACATTAATTTTAGTTGTGGTTTATGTTGATTAAAATTTCCAGGGAAGCTAGAAGAGTTAGAAAATGGAGGAAAATGATCGGGGTTGGTGGGAGTGATTGGAAACACTATGTAAGGAGAAAGCCGCATGTTGTTAAAAGGCGTATAAGGAAAGGTATTCCTGATTGTTTAAGGGGTCTTGTTTGGCAGTTGATCTCCGGAAGCCGAGACCTTTTGTTGATGAACCCAGGGGTTTATGAGGTATTTCTTCAATTTCTTGTAGGTTCTTTTATAATGAAAATGTTCTTCCTTGTTGCACATATTCTTCACTGATGAAACCTTATGCTGTTGCAGCAACTTGTAATTTATGAGACATCTGCTTCAGAACTAGATATAATTCGGGATATATCTCGCACCTTCCCCACGCATGTTTTCTTTCAGCAGAGACATGGACCTGGCCAAAGGTCCCTTTACAATGTTTTGAAGGCATACTCTGTCTTCGATAGAGCTGTCGGCTATGTCCAGGTTTGTCTCATGTTTGTAGCCCCGCATGTTCATATATGTCCAGGTAGATAATGCTATTGGTTTATGTTGAAAATGCAGGGAATGGGGTTTTTAGCAGGTCTTTTGCTTCTTTATATGAGTGAAGAGGATGCATTTTGGTTATTGGTTGCCTTACTAAAAGGAGCTGTTCATGCACCTATGGAAGGATTATATCAGGTATTTATTGTATTTAAAACCCATTTTTTCTATCTACGAAGTTGGATGCGCCATTTTATGTTGTTAATGGTTTATTGGGGACATAAATGGTTCATATTAGTAGAGAAACTCAATACAACTGCAAAGTTAAGAACATTGCCAAGTAGCTTATCACAAACATGTAACATTCCCATGGTAGAGATATGATTTCTAAAATGCACAAGTAGCCTCTGTTTGCAGCATTGAGTGATGAGAACTTAGATCATGATATCAGACTACACCGGCTGGTTCAATCAGGAATTAGTAGGTCCCCTTTGGTTAAATCATGTTCCTATGACTGGAATTTTTGGTTGAACTTTCTTTCGCCACTGGCATTTGGTGCATTTTTCTGTTGAGCAGAGATTCTATTTAATTAGCATCCGATCATTATATATTTGGTCAATTCTCTGAAAATTTTGATGCGCTTGGTAGGTTGGGCTGCCTCTTGTACAACAATACTTATTTCAGTTTGAACACTTGGTGAGGGAGCACTTGCCAAAGCTGGGTGAGCATTTTAGCCGGGAAATGATAAATCCAAGCATGTATGCTAGCCAGTGGTTCATAACTGTATTCTCATACTCTTTCCCATTTCCTTTGGCTCTTCGAATTTGGGATGTATTCCTCTTTGAGGTTAGTGATTGGAAAGATGATATAGGTTCAAGCTGCTGACTAACTTACAGGGCCTGAAATTGTGATTTTGAGTAAAAGATAATAATTCAATTCTTATGATTTTCCAGGGCATCAAGATTGTCTTTAAAGTTGGTTTGGCCCTTCTGAAATACTGCCATGATGATTTGGTAAGTAGTTCAAACACTCTAATTTTCTCGTGATCCAAACTAACGTTTTTCTCTTACATTGCTGCAATGTTTCCTTGTTTATCAGGTACATTTATCCTTTGAGAAACTCATTTATGCTTTGCGTAACTTCCCGGAGGATGCAATGAACCCAGATGTATTGCTGCCCATGGCTTATTCGATCAAGGTTCCGTCTCTTTATCTCAACTCAAAGTCTCAAACACAAATATTTGTAGCATTAAGTACTTCAAATTTCTCTAATCCATTCATTTTTAAGATCTGCATTAATCTTTCCTGTGCCACAGTGATCTCTTTCTTCTCTCGGTGTCTAGCGATGATCGTTTATACCAATTAGTACTGTTATTTTACATGGCATCCTGTTTTAGACAAATGATGTAAAAATGAGAACTCTGCTAATGGTTTGTTGCAGTCAAAACAAGTGACAAAAATCTTTTCGAGTTACGTCGAGAAAATAGTAATGCATTTCATTAATCAATGAGAATATCTTCATGTTTGAGTGTTGATCAGGTATCCCGTCGCTTATCAGAATCGAAAATCAAGTACGAGAAGAAACACGGAAAGGCGAAGGAAAGACTCGAAGCCTAACCAAGTTCATTGCAGCAATTACTCTTCCTGTACAATTCTTATTCCCACTGTTTTGCTTTGATTATGTTCAAGAAAGCCTATGCCAAATGCAAACTTTTACTTCCTTTCTCATGGTGTACCAAGTATACTCAATATGCTCCTCTTTTGTAGCTTTATTTTCATGACTCGCATTTATGTGTGATTTTTATAGTATTTTAGGTTAATTCTAAATCTAAATTAAGATTTATATATAAGAGTAAAATATAAATTTATAATTATATTATCTTTTAAAATATGTAAAACAAAGGGTGAAAAATAAATTCTCAATTGAGGCAGCAACCCTTTTCTGGGTTTAGTTGTGTCTCTGTCTACACTTATGTATTAATTTGAATTTGAAACTAAATATCGTAGAATACTATTAAATTAATTAATAAATGTTAAAAATTTTAAGGACTTGTTACATAATTAATTTAATTAAAATTTTATTTTAAATAATTTATAATTATATATTGAGTTTTTTAGATTTTTAATCTTTATTAATTAATTTAATAACAGTATTCAATAATATTTAACGTTAATTTATTAAACAGTGTCCAATCATAATTTTTTTTCTCTAGAATAAACCATTTATGATTTATCTAATAATATTAAGCTATCTCAATATAATTTTTTAAATAATTTTATAATATTTATTAATTCTATTTTAAACAATTTATATATATATTAATATTTTTACATACGATATACATGATATATTTAGAAAATTAACACACACGATTCAAAAAGAATAATCAATTAATTAGTATAAATTTTGAATTATTTGAATATTTATTTTATAACTTAAATTTTATTTAAATTTTTTAATTAAATTAAATTTGTAATATTACAAATTAAGTTAAAATAAATTAAATTTTTATATATTAAATCAAATAATTTATTTTTTTAAATAAAATTTTATCGAAGAATAACTTTAGTTTAGGCAAACTTTATTATGCCACACTCTAAAACTCTCTAAAATAAATAAATAAAAACCGTACTTTCAAAGATTGTACCCATAATTAACATATTTTTACGTAATATTTTACTAAAATATATAAATGGTCATTAAATTAAAAAAATAGTTTTTAATCATTAAAATTATAAAAATTAAAATTATTAAATTATTATAAAATAGTTATTATAAATTTTAATGATATTTTATAATAAATTAACAAATGTAATAATTATTTTTAAAATATTAAATTTTTAATAATAAAAAAGATATTTTTATTTAATTCACTGACCACACGTCAGCTTATGTTTACAAGACCAGAGACAACCAAGAGACAACCGAGGGAAACACACATCAAAAGACAAAACAAACAAAAAAGGAAGACGATACGTTTTGGTGGGCGAAGTTTCCTTGGCTATCTTCTTGTACTTCCTTTCTTCTCTCGGCGCTGCAGTTCTACCGCAATGGGTTTGTTGGATTCACTTCTCAATTGGCTCCGCAGGTAATTCTTCCGGGAAAAACTCATGTTGATTGCTAACTGCTTGTGAAAAGGGTTTTTAAGAACGGAATTGAGACTGGGTACTGGAGAAATGGCTGGTTTCTGTGAAAAAAATTATCAAATACGGTTTTGATCGATAAATTTTTTATTTTTTTTGAAGTATGAGTTATCAAATTAATATACTTTGATTACACCACTTAGCCCCAAGATTTTGGAGAATTCTTAACAACACCTGTAGTTTTTTTCTTTTAAAAGTTTGATTTGGCAGCTTAATATTTTTTAGGATTTCATGTTAAATATTATTTTTTAATAATTATAATTAAATCCTCTAAAATTAGGTTTGTAAATAAATAAACAATTTTGAGTTTAAATAATTATTTTGGTGTTCCTATTTGTGTCTCACTGTTGCACTTAAAAATTAGTTGAGTGCTTAAGATTAAGCTTTAGGGTGTAGGATTAGAGTTTACGGATTGGGTTTAAGGTTTATGATTTAGTATTTAAAATTTAATTAATTTTTTAGTGTTGGTATAGAAAGGGGACGAAGGATTTTTCCTCCTTATTTAAAGTCTAGTCATTTGGCCCTCCCCCCTGGGTCTGTTTTTGCTGGAAAAATCTCAATATTAATTCTGTAAGATTATGTAAGATTGGGTTTTGATTCTGTTTTGTTGTGCTTGACTTGCTGGGAAAATCGTCAACTTTGTAAGGTTTGAACACATTGACCGCCCAATACACCTTAAATATTGTTAGAAATACCAACTACTCTAATGGTTTTGACTAGCTTCATCTTCAAAGTTCAAACTGCTGGGAAATGTTCAATGTTCGTATTGAATGTCCTTTGTTTGCCATGATATAATCATAAAATTCTTGTGTTTTTAGTGGAAAACGGCATGAGTTCATCTGTTCTTTTAGATTCTGTATTTGGTTTATTCGAGTTTCATTCAGCGGAGTTCCCGTTGTTTTATAGGTATATACTTGTTAGCCAAAGAAAGTTGAGGTGATAGCATTCTTTGTTAATCAATTGTTTTGCCATGTTTTGGCTTTACATTTGTTACTTTTTAACTAACATTGTAAGTGTACAAAAATAGTTGTTAATAATTTTGAAATTCGCTACAACTAAATGGTACGAATATTTGTGACCTGGATTATTGCCTGGTTTGGTGTTTTCTTCTGGATCAGCTCATTTGGAAATTGAAATCGGAGTAGTGAAGCTAGTCCGGACTGTAAACCGATATAGTACTAAACTGTTCTCTTTTCTTCTTCGGGTTTTAATAGTCATAAGTACTTCAAGTTTTGGTCATTCATCCTTGTGTCCAAACTCCAAAATATAGGCAATGCTATCTACCATCCTTCTTTCATCCAGGTAGTCAATTTTTAAAGTTGTGTAGAAACCGATTTTCATTGTATTGTTTGTTTCAAGAATCTGAGGTAGTAAGTTAGTGTGAAGATGTGTTTCAAGCACTTCCGTGCTTATTTCCGAGTATCTGCATTGCAGCTTATTCTTTAAGCAAGAAATGGAGTTATCCCTTGTTGGGCTTCAGAATGCCGGAAAAACATCTCTTGTCAATGCCATTGCTGTGCGTAACGCCGAATTTCTTTCTTTCTTACTTCTGTTTTGTAATAAATTTCTTTAATTATCTGATTTTTGGCATTCTTATGTTTACCAGACAGGGGGATATAGTGAAGACATGATTCCCACAGTAGGTACCTTTTTATTTGAACAAATCTGGTATAATGATTCTCCATGAGGATATTGTAAAAAAATTCATCGGACCTGAAATCCAGGTTGGATTTAATATGAAGAAAGTTACAAAGGGAAACGTGACTATAAAACTATGGGATCTTGGAGGGCAACGGAGGTTCCGTACCATGTGGGAACGTTACTGCCGCGGTGTCTCTGCTATTGTGTAATGCTTTCATTCCCGTAATCTATTATGTTCGTAATATATCAATTAGCTTTTGTTATCTTTATTTACTGTTTAATATAATATGATATAATATAATGGCAGATATGTAGTTGATGCTGCCGATAGAGACAGTGTTCCGATATCCCGAACTGAGTTGCATGACCTCTTGACAAAACCTTCCTTGAGTGGAATTCCTTTACTTGTTCTAGGCAACAAAATTGACAAGTCGGAAGCTCTTTCGAAGCAAGCTTTGGTGGATCAGCTGTAAGTTTTACAAGCTTTATAACAAGTTGTATTTGTCTTCTCTTCTCCGATGATTTACCTTGAGAAAACTCGTTTCTCTGCTCGTTCCATGAATCTAAAAACATGTTATTTCATTATTTGTTTCATAGAGGTCTTGAATCGATCAGTGATAGAGAGGTATGCTGCTACATGATTTCATGCAAAGACACCATAAATATAGATGTCGTAATCGATTGGCTGATCAAGCATTCGAGATCTGCCAAATAAGCAGCGATGCCGATGCTCTCCTATTTGCAGGTGAAGGAAGGACAAAGAGCTCATGTTTACAAAATGAAATTGTGGTAAGATTTTTCATTGAATTTCCTTTGAATCAATGTTGTGTGATCCAAATAAGTTCTTCATTGAACTGCTCGAAAGAATTTAGCCCTAGCTCCGACTCCGACGAATCATGTTGTATATAGCATAGGAACTGTTGATTAATGCCCCTGTGTTTTTACCAGAATATTTAGAGGCATATTAAACTTGTTTAATGTATTTCGAAGATGATACTCTTGCACTCGTGTGCAAAAATGTGTCGAATATGTGTGTCGAACATGATTATTTCAAGAAAAACGGAAAGTCCGATAAAGATTATAACTTCCATGTTGATGGTGGTCATGAATTTTGAAGTTTGAGTGTTTGATTATGCTGTTAAGATTGGGGTTTTGGAATACACCAAGTTGGAATTATGCTACAATGGAATCTTGAATCATAATTAGGGTTTAATATTTTATGATTTAGGATTTAAATTTCAGATAAACGGCTTTTTGTTATTTTTTACTTTAATTAATGGAACTAATAAATAAGGATGGAATTAATGAAAACAATTGTTAACTATTTGAATTAAAATGTGTTTATCATTCGATTTATGTTATAGATTCGAATAATAAAATTTATTTATGATATGTGAGTGAGTGTATAACGATGATTTGTTCATACTAGAAATTCTGATTTCTTCCTATCAAATGTTATACTTGTGTTCATCGTTCAATTCACGTTAACGTGTGAATGTATAAAGATGATTTATTACTTAAATATAATGATAGTTCGAATCGGAAAAACAATTACCTATGATTAAGGAAACTGATCAGATCAAACCACCAAATATTTATTACATAACACTTGATCCGCCTATGCGAAAAACCCAATTTAGAGTGATCACATTTTTTTAATATTATTCAGACCTATGCGAAAAATTCAATTTAGAGTGGTCATATTTTTTTTTAATATTATTCAGGTTTTAAATATAATCAACATGATCTGTATTGATAAATGTTCAATCAGGATATTATTTAAATCAAAATAAACATAATTATCTAAAACAAAATACATCATAAAATCGTTATCCTCAAAATAAAGTATATTTAAAACAACAATAACAAATATAGGCGAAATACAAATTAGAAGATTTAAATATTATATCAAAATAATAACCAGAAAATGTGTAAATCCTCCGAGTGCCAAATCCGAGATGCCTATCTACAGGTATCTGAAAGAGAAAAAAATCAGGTATGAGCTATGAAGCCTAATATGTTCCAACAATACTTAAAAATCATAAATATTCATATATGCAGTAATATTAGAAAATAAGTTATGCATATGTATAATATGTTACTCTCCAATCGTACTTTTGGATAAAATTTTCCAAAATAATATCTAAGACAAACATTAACTTAAGCTCGATAGGACGAAAGTACCGACTTAAGGGATTATTTTAGGCAACAAACGAAATTATCCTAGCAGTGGCACAAAAACCAATAACAGACGAAATTACCCTAATCGAAACTAAAAACTGTAAATAAGAGAAATTATCAGTCGGATCAAGGCTGAACTTCAGACACTTCATAACATGTCCCAAATCCCAATGTAACAATATCAGGAATGATATCAGAAATCAACAGGAATTAACTAAGCTATCATGTATATGTCGAATCAAAAAATCGCACAGGATAAATCAAGTATATATCCAAAACACAATATTTATTTAAATCTAAGAAAAACAATCATGTGCACATGATATGTTTATTAAATCGAAAAACAATAATAAACAATTATAGTGCACAACTGCACACAAGGAACACACCTAAAAAATCAATCAAGTAATTTATCTCTTTCTCTCTTGGATTTAAGAGTAAAAAAAAATGAGAAAAAACTTTAAAAATGACCTCACCCCAAAACTATTCTGTAGGAATTCCTTCTTTTTCCCTTCCTTCTCTTTATCTTTCAAAAGAAATTTACCCGAAAGCTCTCTCTAAAACCACATGAGCTAAAGACAATCAAAACCCAAAGCCCAAAATCAGTCCAACACCCAAACTCAACCCCCAAACATTGAAGCCTGATGTTTTGGATTAACTCGATATTCGAATTCAAAATCTAAATCGTTACATAAATATTGTTTAAGTAAGTCTTCATCTTAAGGCCTCGTGCAATGATAATATTTTTAAGGATTTGTTTTAAACTTGCTTCTTATAAAATAGACTTACGTGAATGATTTGAAGATTATTTTTTAAAATAATGCTTACAAAGTTATTCTTCTAATTAAATATTAAAAAATGATTTTTATTTAAAAAACCAATAGAACACAATCCAAAAATTAAAAAAAATAAAAAATAAAAAGTTGAAATAATAATAATAAAATTATATTTTTAATCCTTGAAAGCATGAAATTTATGCTTTTTACCCCTCAAAATTTAAAGAATTTTAAATTGCCCTTTTAATGAATGGCTCCATCAAAGATTCAACCAAATTTTACTAATCTTTCCCCTTTGGTGCAGTTGCCTGACTTTCCTGTATCTTCTAATTATGATATTTTGGAGGCAAACATTGAATTACTGTTAAAGCTTTTAAATGATTCTAAAATTACTAAAGGGATGGGTAAGAATTTGGAGGTAGACACTGAATCACTATCAAAACTTATAAAAGATTCTACAAGTATTTCTGGTATTCTAGAGACGATTATTGCTAATTATAAAGTAACGGAAACTGATGTTGTTGACAGTCATAAAGAAAAGGATATTGACTTCATAAATGATAAAGATAATGCAAGAGATCACTTTAAATATTTAGAATTTAATGCTTCGCTCAGCTCATCCGGAGAACTTGAAGCTGTTTATGAAAAGGGAGAAACAAAAGCCAGAGCTAATTTTGATCAGGCAAAGTTAAAAACAAGTCTGAGCTTATTGTAAAAGAATTGAATTATGGAAAAAGATAAATAAAATAAGAGCCATAAACATGGAGGTGTGTCCTTCATTGAAAATTTTACAACACAGCAAATAAAAAAGAATATATCAAGTCCCGAAAATATATTGATCAGGTTTGTGCTTTCATTTTGCTTATTGCTTTTATTTTTCATATTGTGCAGTCTTAATTAGTAGATATTATACTTCAATAATCTATTTAAAAATTGCTTTTTGCAAGCTTTAACATGACTATGGATGAGAAAGAACTCAGTGATTGAAGAATATGTATAATTCTACACATTCAAATTTTTATAATAGATTAGATCATATACATTGTTATCTTAACGTCTCATTAGAACTTGAACTTTGCTTCTCTCGCTTCATAGTTGTTTCCCTCAATTTTTTTAGGTCACATCGCTTCATATATTATATGCAATTAAGTAGGTAATTTTTAAATAATTAAACTTTTCTTTTAATAAAGCTACAGAAATTTTTTGAATTATTTTGGTTGTTGTTAGTTTTTGTAGTGTTAATATTGTTTTAATATTTTTCAAAGTATTTTATCTTCCTAAATTTTGTAATTTATTTTATAATTTATGTTGATATAAAAATTGTTAATGTTGATGGTAAGGACTTCGACCATTTGTGTGTAGCATTTAAGCTTTCACTTACTCCTGCACTAATATATTTTTATCATGTTGTTCTCGTATAAGACGTAATACGACATATTACAACATAATTAAAGTAAATGACACCGTATATTGTTTTTTCTCCTTATACTATAACACATCTCGATCTTAAGTTAACTTCAGGGATATCTATTTCTAAGACAAAACTAATTAAAATAAAGAACGACGATAAACCAGAAGAATCAATAAGCTAATCCATGGTGTTTACTATTTCTCATATTTTTAAAATTTTAAATTAAAACTCACTTCTTAATGTTATTTTGTTACAGTGGGTTCAATGTAATAAATGTAAATATTGGCAACATCAGATATGTACTCTCATTAATGAGAAAAAAAAAAGAAAAAAAAAAGAAAAATAAAGAAAAAGAATATATCTTCTCAAAATGTTACTAGAAGAAATTGAAAATGAAGAATAGATGCCCCTATCAGGGAGGAATGTTTTTGGTGCAGAAGATCTGTCACGAACTAGGCTCAGTAACCACTTAGAACAAATACTGTTTAGGTGTCTTTAGAAAAATAGAAATGATAAGAAAAGGGTATAAGAATGAGCATCGATGAGGTAAGATTTCAAGTCTTAGTATAATTTACTCATTTTTGTAGAAACATTGTTTGAGAGCAATGTACATAAAATTTTTCTTTCGTTATTGATAATAACTTAATATAAAATATATATGAGTATAATAATTTAGTAATTAAATAAATTAGGACTGGAAAGGTCGTGAATCAAATAGTTTGATTTCTATTAATGATGGAACATAAGATCTTCATTTAGAGAATTGGTTTAAAGTTTGCATTAATGTTAGAGGTTAACAGTTTGTTACAGACTTATTTTTTATTGAACTATCTGTGCGGCGTTAGCACTTCCGATTTATGCTAACAAACTTTTAATTTACGCAAACTCTAAAACAAGAAAACTTGAAAGATGGCAAGAATGGAAAAGGGACACTTTATTAAACTTTAAAGAGCTTACAATAAGATTTCATGGATGGTTTACAAATGAGGGTGGTCCTATGTATAGGCTCCCACCTCTTGAATAAACGGATGAGATTAATTTGATCGGACGGCTATTATGTTGCTTTTATAAATATCTACAAGCATCTATATTACTCTAGAGACATCTATATATATATCTATACATGTCTACAACTATCCAAAAGGTTCTAGAGAACTCCAGGGTCTTCTAGAGTAGTCCCGAGCTTTCTCGAATCTTCTCAAGTCTTCTTGAATATTCTAGATCCTTTTAGAATATTCTGGATGCTTCCAGCATGTTCCATACCCTTCTAGAATGTTCTAGAACCTTGGAGAATTATCTAGAATATTCTAAAATCTTCTAAGACCTTTCAGATGCTTCTAGACTTTGGTAGAATCTCTTGAAACCTTCTGAAACCTTCTAGAGTGTTTCGACAAGCTTCAAGATTGTTGCAGACCACTCTTGGCCATTCTAGATACTTCCTTAGTGCATGCTTGCCTTAAAATGCCAAGGATGTTCAGTTTGCCTCAATGCTAGATGGCGGGTTGTGACAAGTTGCTCCTGGAGTCTCTATTAATTTATCTTATTGTGGTAGAAGGTCTTGTTGTTAGAGAGGTTTCATCCGTTCAGAAACTTGTAAAAGTGAATCAACAGCTTTTAGATGTACTTCAACATGAGAATTACCCTTCTGAATTTCCATGCAAGTCAAAGGTATGATATTTATAATTACTAAATGTTTTGAAGGTAATTTGATATTCCCATATTGTAACATGCCTCTTTGAGGATCAATTTCTAGACTTATGTCACTAACCATGAAAATTGATTTTTAATTTTTAGGTGATTCTTTTATTTCAGAATATTGAAGAGGCAGATGTATGCCTTTTCATCATGTATGTACAAGAGTTTGGAGCAGACTGTGGTCAACCAAACAAACGTTGCATTTATATCTCATATCTCGACTCCGTCAAATATTTTAGGCTTGAAACAGAAACTGCTGGTAATGGAGAAGCTCTCCAAACTGTTGTTTACCATGAAATCTTGGTATATCATATAATTTCTTGCTCTAATTATTATATATTTTCAAAATTCATTGCTTGTTATAGTTGGTTCACTGAGATTGTGTCTTGATATTTTTTTTATTTTCGTTTTTGATAGTATACCTTGAATATTGCAAGAAACGAGGATTCACAACCTGCTATATATGGTCCTGTCCACCTAGGAAAGGAGAAGATTATATCTTGTATTGCCACTCAGAGTTTCAAAAAATACTGAAGCCTGATAAGCTGCGGCAATGGTATTTCTCTTCCTCCCCTTTCTCTCTCAGACACACATACACACATATATCTTGTATACATGTATGTGTCATTCCTGCAATTTTTGTTTGTATATGCATCTTTGTTTGCATGTCTTGACTAACAACTTTTTGCAAGTGCAGGCATAAGACCGTGTTAAAAAAGGTTATTAAAGCCGGTTTAGTGGTTGATTTGATAAATTTATACGATTAATTTTTTTTACCGAAAAATAAAACACCAATGTGATATCAACTCATTTACCATATTTTGATGGTGACTATTGGTCCGGTGCTTCCGAGGATGTGACAGAACATATCAAGAAATCAAGTGAAGAATACTCAAAAAATAAGAGCATGAAAACTCTGTCAAAGAGAACATTGCAAGCCATGGGACTCACAAATCCATCTGGTCATGCCATGAAGGATATTCTGCTAATGCAAAAGGTGCAAACCATTCATTTTAAATCTGTTTAGTATGGTTTTGTATTGATTCTTTTCTGTATGCAATTATGATGATCACTAAATATTTGATTCCATTTCTTCTTGCTTCTGTAGCTGGGCCAAAATCTTTTACCTATGAAGTAAGATTTCATCATTGCCCACCTGCAGTTCGTCTGTGAATGTTGCTATAGAGCCATATTAGACGGATGCTGATGGTCTTACAGTCTGTGTAAAAGCTTTCAGCTTTATGGAAGGTAAATTTTCAGTGTTTTTGAATTTTTTCTAGTTGTCTTCACTTGGCACTATATTTTTTCTTTGGAGCTTCGAGCAATCTATTCATTATTCATCGAGCTTTAACTATATTTTCAGGTGCTATGATACAAAACAAAGTAACTACAGAGATTCCACTCACACTTCAAGGAATGGAGAAAAATATTCACTCTGTAGAGTAAGTATCTAGTGCTCGCAATTTTAACCTTTTCTTACCTTTATTACAAAGAGTTTGGAGTATTTATGCACATTATTTTTTTTCAGATTATGGTGGATAATGATCCTTCTGATACCGATGATAAAGATGCAGACATGGATAATGATTTATTTTAGAATAGGTTAAATTTTTTGTTGTTTTATCAAAAGAACAATTATCAGTTTGACACACTTTGTCGGACCAAGCATTCTTCGATGATGATCTTATATTATCTTCACAATCCGGGGTATTGCTTGCTGCTGCTACTACTACTACATGCGGTATTTGTAACAAGGACACACCAACACGCCAGTGTTGGTATTGTGAGACTTGTTCGGATTTTTCCGCTTGTATTACATGTTATCAAAGAGACGGTTGTTCCTTATACATTCATAAGTCGACTTCTCTTTCTTCTGTTGTTGTTGATTCTTCGATCCAGAATAGAGAAACTAGTATGAAGAAGAAATTAATGGTATGTAGATATTGCCCATTTTAAAACATTTGATCCAAATGCATGTTAATAACTAGGAATGTTATTTGATTGAATAGGAACTGTTGTTGCATGTCGCTCTCGGTGCTCCGACCCGGATTGTCATCTCATGAAGAAGCTATTCTCCCATTCAAAAACGTGCACTGTTAGGATTTCTGGTGGTTGTAGACACTGTAAGAAGACATGGTTCATACTAAATATGCACGCCAGAAATTGCACAAAATTCGACTGCGTCGTACCGCGGTGCAGGTATGGCACGAGTCACAACTATATAATAATCTAGAACCCTTTCCCCTGAAAAATGATTTTTTTTTTCATTTAAATTCATTAGGGACCTAAAGCAGCATGCAAAATCATTGGCACAGAAGCATGCAGTATTTTGAAGAAGCACAGAGAAAGGGCCTAAAGCAGTATGTAAAATAATTGGCACAGAAGCCTGCAGTATTATTTTGAAGAAGCACAGAGAAAGGGTCTTGGGATTCAGGATGTGAGTTGTACATCAAGAATTGGATTGTCACAATGTAACATATGAGAATTTTGTTTAGATTAAACTCATGAGAAAGGGTGCAATTTGATTCAATCTGTTTTAATGAACTTGGTAGGAATTGCCGAAAACTGATTTTTGTGTCAAATTTTGCTTGGTCTACAATTTTGATCATTTAATTTGATGTGGCTTAGGTATCTGTGTCATCTGTTGTAGGTAACAGGATACCATTTGAATTAAGTTTGTATATTCGATCCCACATCCTCTTACTTATTGTTGTAGGAGCAACGATATCAATTGAACTAAACTCGACCAATTAGACTTAGTTCTCCTAAGCTAGTTTCTCCCAAAATAATCTTTCATAAAAACAAAGTTTAACATGAAATTAGAACTGAAATTCAAATGATACAGAATGTTGTTAGATTGCCAACATATCAAATGACTCTCACATAACCCTTTAAAGCCTTGTAATGTAGCAGTGCAATGTCTTCTAGGATTTTTTTTTCTATAGTTGTCTGAATCCTAAACCAGCAACCATATAGAAGTACAATCAAAGGCCAATTTTCGATTTGGTGAGCACATTCAATCTCTGGTAACTGTTTGATCTCAATTAAAACTGCTAACTAGTTGGCACGATTTTCCGTGCCATATCCCCTACCTCTCCCGCTATAACCATAGCCTCTTCCATAATAGGAGCCACGTGCTCGACCACCACGGAAAGGTCCACGGCCACCTCTACCGCCTCGATGCTTTGGGAAATCGCCGAAGGTCTATATGGATATAATAAAGAGAATATGTGTCAAGACTACGACATCATGATGCATATATACATGCAAGCATTAATACATATATACATACAATACTCTGATGTGAATAATGTAATAGAACAGTACCTCTGTATCTCTTCTCATTTGTTCTGAAAATCTAGTCCTCCCATTACGAGACCCACCACCAAGAGAATCACAGGACAAGGAATCAAAGAAATCATCCTTGACATATACAGGCTGCAAAAGAAGAAATAAGAGTAACAAAATGAACCAAATTATGGAAACTGGTTTGGTACCGACACACACATATGCCGGGAGCTCTTACCTTAACTTCAACTTCTGAGGATTCAACACTATCTTCATTTTGTAAGTCATCAGCATCTTCCTGAGCTCGACTGCTTCTTCCAAGATGACCCCAAACTTCATCTTTGTTAAACTTCTCGTTCATCGCAGTGAAGTCAAATTCTTCGGTAAATTTGGTTGCCGAACGTGAAATCTGCAGTACCAAATGTTGACATTACAAACTAACTATACAATTGGAGTTTGGACTAAAATGGTCTTAAGACAATTTGATAAGCAATCATTTTCAAATGTAAGAAGACCCTAAATACCCCCTTCATCGCATAGCAATTCAGCTAAACTTTCAGCATTTCGAAACATGAATAACTTGATAGAACCATTTCTCATTAGAGTACAGACACGAAGTTGGCTAATTCAGGGGATCAGAATATTAGCATTGGCACCATATGCATCATAAATCTGGCAAAGCAAAGAAACAGAAAACGTACCTCATTTCTTCCTCTTCCTCTTTCACGTCCTCTATAACTATGATAAGTGTGCATTGGAGCTCCATGTAGCTACGAAGGTAACAAAGAACCAGCAGAAAATACATCAAAAAGGGGGGAAGTGATGTCAGCATACATGCAACAATTTCAAGCCAATATGTTACTATGAACAAATGAATAAACCCATTAATAGCAAATGGTCAAACCAGCCATACTAAAGAAACCTTAATACAATTCCTCATCTGTTAAGGAAACAAGAGATAAATTGACTGGGTAGTCAACACGTGCAATAGATACATTACTCAAGGGAAAATATTTCTACATTCAATTAAATAAAAAGATTATTTGGAACTTAGCCACATTGTTTGGGAGAGATCTTTAGTTTGAAATTCCTTTTAAGATGCTAGCAACATCAGCTCAGTTGCATTGCACCAAGTTAGAGAGTGTACTAACAGGAACCAAACTCTCCAAATTAAAGCATGTAATAAATTCTGAATCAGAAAATTGTGTCCCTATGTTATACAGATATAATTATCGAAAGTTTAAAACTAAAATTTCTAGTGGTATGATTTACTTTTCACATGCCTACAGTTAACTGAGGAATGCAACAAATCCATTTTTTTCTGTCTTTTCCCCTTTAATAGTGTAAAGAAAAAGAAATTTAAGAGTAAAAGACACTGAATACATCTCGCTATGTTCACTAAAACAATCTTTTGCACAATGATTATGATATGAATGCTTTCAGGTTTGAAGAACATGAGAGTGATGTTTTAATACTGTAAGTCCAATAACATGCCCTAAAATTAGAACTTTGAGCATTGCATTCCATTAAATTAGTCTTTTTAATCTGTAGGGCAAATCATGTAGGAATAAATATGCTTGAAAACAAGGGAGAGAGGAAAGGGACACAAAGGCAAAAAAGACGGTGTTCCATGATCCTCTTTAACCCTCTAAAAAAAGAACAAAGAAAAACACTAAATGTCACATGGTCAAAGTTTCTCAGATTTTCAACTCTTTCACTTTGCAAAATGGAAGCAGTACCTTGTGATCAGAGAGTGAAGGTGAAGGCAATATAGGCTCCTGTCCTTCTGTTTTCGGTTGTTGTGGTGGTGTTTGCGTTATTAATGGTGCTAATGCTTGTGCTGACAATGATTGTGGTGCTTTCCTAACACAAATTGTGATGCTTTTGCAGGCACAGGCACTAGTGCAGGGGCTGACGTCAATTCTGGAGATGACACATGAACAACCTCCACATCCTTTTGTGCTGTTTGTGAAGACATAGACAAAGATGTTGCGACCAGTCCAGGTTGTAAAAGCTGGCCTGGGGTTAGTAAAGAAGGAAGCATTCCATCATTTAAAACAGAGCTTGTTGTCCCTGCGGTGGAGGAAGTAAAATCAGGCATGCCTTTGAGTGGCATCATGGGATCAGGGACCGTCTTTGTTTTTTCAGAAAAAGACAGCATGGCAGCACTTTTATCTAAAGCAGTACTTGATGGAGAAACCAATGGCAAGCTACTACTTGGAGCTGCAGTAGGAAGAGTTAACGAAGAAGCCCTGTCTTGATTCAAACTAGTTAATGAGTCTGAAACTACATTAGAAGACTGTGCTGGAAGAACAGATGATTGCAAATTCATTGTGCCAGTACCAAAGGGTGGCAGCAAAAGAGGAGTGTTTTCGGGTAACTGAGAACCCGGAAAGTTAGAAGCTGCAGTAGGTAAAGATGCATTCATAGCTGGATATTGCTAGATTGCTGCATGGAAGATGGCATTGATAAACCAGGTGGGGGTTGGAATAAAGGTTGCGGCTGCTGAGGAAGACCATTTGTGGACCCGTAGTAACCTTGCCAGTACACTGGCATGGAAAGCCCACTGTTTGTATTTGGAACAGTTGATGAACCCCATGGTCCTAAACTTGCACCGGGTTGATATAATGGAAGATTACCTTGAAATGTAGGCCTTGTGAGTCCTATAGGCGAAGTTTGGGAACCTGGATCTTGTATAGATCCTGAACCAGTAAAAGGCAAGCCACTGGACGCAATTGCTGACTGGGGATAGTGAGACTGCAGAAGAAAGGAATCGAACAAACGTCAGACAAGTAGATTAATTCAGATGCATCTAAACTGAAGCTTGAAAATTATAGAATTGGATTCTCAAAATGCACATTTGTAATGCTATTTGAAACCAAAAGCTTCAGTCATAAATTAATTTGATTATGTGTATCGATACATCTTAGTAATAGATAAGACATCTTTAAGAAAAGTGATGCACAGGGACGGGAAGGATGGGGAAAACAGAATCTAGAGGGAAAATGAGTAGAAGAGAGGAGAAACAGATGAAATCATTCCATATGAGAGAACTTGGTGCGAGAACAAAGATAAATACCAAAATCTCATATAAGTTCCCCAAGTTCTCGATATTTGTTCAAAACAACTAGAACAGAATTAACCAAATTCTATTTACTAGAAGATAAATTAAAAACCAAATTCAAATGCTATAATATCCTAAATACCAGGAAAATGGAACCAACAAACAAACAAACTAAAACAGACTCTTACTTCACTAGAAAGTACAATACTAGCAATAATACTTCAGACGCATAAATATTTCAAACATCATTTCATATGAACTTGATCGTAATACTGAATCCAACATGATATTACTGGTTTAAGAAAAGCTATTTACTAGAAGTAGAATACAACAATATATAGTAAAATCATTTCCTTTCCTCTACCTGTATAATAGCAGGATCATTGTGTATAGGTGCAGGGGGCTGAACTGGTGGAGAAGATTTGACCTGCAAGTCCTGAAAAACAAATGCAGAACAAAAAAAGAGCACAATTAAGGCAAGAATAAACAAGGAAATTTCTATCTTCACTAAAAGTATTTGGCACCAAATTGTACTCTAGCAAATGAGGCATCTAAACTAAAATGCTTTAGTGCAGGAAAATCCTTTTACTTTTTCAATGTATTTATTAGTGTGAAATCTAATCTCTAGCCCTGTAGCATAATTACAACTTTCAATAACACCATAAGCTTAGGCAGAACAAATTAATTTTACTTATCTGGTCACTCATAAAAACTCTATTAAGTATTAATAAATGACGCATCAAAACCTTAGACTGCTAACCAGACTGAGCTCCAGGTAGATATCAGTGGCAATCCTACCTGATTCTTTGGCACTAACATACAAAAGCACAAATTTGGAAAAATAAAAGCCTATTGTTAATAAAAGCACAAATTTTTAATCAATGCCACGATGAAACCATATATTAATGTCTGCCGAGATATTACATGTGCTACAACTGTAGAAAACAGAGTATTAAAGTCTCTGTTGCTTGATTTATTATTCAGCCGAAAGGCTTTAATATATAGGCTCTCTTTCGAGAGTTTTACAATAATAAAAGACCTAAAAGATAGAACTCTAATCTTTTAAGGAGATTAGAGATTTAACTAATAACTCCTAAAGAATAGGAGATAGGCCTAATCGATAGAACTCCAATAAAGTAGAAATTCATCTTAATAGAAATAATAACCTTATAATAACTAACACTCCCCCTCAAACTGGAGTATATATGTTGTATATACCCAGTTTGAATGAAAGCTCATCGAAGGTAACTCTTGGAAGGGCTTTGGTGAAGACATCTGTCAGTTGCTTCTTTGTAGACACATATTGTAGGTTTGCCACTCCACTGTTGACTTTCTCGTGAATGAAGTGTCGGTCTATCTCAATGTGTTTCGTTCTATCATGTTGCACTAGGTTCTTTGCTATACTCATGACCGATTGACTGTCATTGAAAATCTCAAAACTTTTATCACCTTCACTTTCCAGTTCCAGTTCTGTAAATAGCTTTTTAATCCAAATCTCTTCACATATTCTAAGGGTCATAGCTCTGAATTCTGACTCAGCACTGCTTCGAGAAACCACAGCTTACTTCTTGCTTCTCCATGTGACAAGATTTCCCCAAACATAGGAACCGTAGCCACTCACTGATTTTCTATCTGTTAATTCTCCTCCCCAACTTGCATCAGTATAGATCTTTTATTGTTCTATCTTGACTTTTTCTGAATATAAGTCTAACTCCAGGTATAAACTTCAAAAATCTTAGAATTCTATTTACTGCTTCCATGTGTCCTTCCTTAGGATCACTTATATATTGACTGACTACACTAACAGAGTATGCATATTTGGTCATGTGAGAGAGAGATAAATTAGTTTACCCACTAACCTTTGATAGATTTCTTTGTTTGTTGGATTCCCATTCTTTTCCTTGTTGAACTTCAAGTTTGGATCCATAAGTCTCAATTGGTTTGTAGCCTAACATCCCTGTCTCTGCGAGAAGGTCTAGCACATATTTTCTTTGATTGATGACAAGCCCTTTTTTGGACCTTGCAACTTCCATACCAAGGAAATACCTTATGTTCCCTAGGTCCTTAGTTCCAAATTCTTTTGTCAAGTTCATCTTTAATTCTTCTATCTCTTCTTCATTGTTTCCAATGATAATAATATCATCTACATATACTATCAACAGAGTAACATTACCTTTCGAATCACCCTTCTTGAATAGGGTGTGATCGGCTTGACTTTGCTTAAATCCTCCTTGTATCATTGCTTTAGCAAATCTACCAACTCATGCTCTAGGTGATTGCTTTAAACCATATAGGGATTTCTCAAGTTTGTAGACAGTATTTTTAGTGACTCTCCCTTCTAATCCTGGTGGCACCTCCATGTAAACATCTTCTTCTAGATTTTCATTTAAAAAGGCATTTTTAATGTCCAACTGATGCAACTTTCAATCCATATTGACAGCCATTGATAGTAAAATCCTAATAGTGTTCAGCTTTGCAACAGGGGCAAATGTTTCCTGATAACCAATACCATAAGTTTGTAAAAAACCTTTAGCAACCAACCTTGCCTTATACCTTTTTATGCTCCCATCTGAGTTGTATTTGATTGTGAAAATCCATTTGCACTCAACAACTTTCTTTCCATGTGGTAACTCTGTCAAAATCCATGTTTCATTCTTCTGTAAGGCTTTTAATTCTTCTTCCAATGCCTTCTTCCATAATGAAATTTGGAGTGCTTCTACCACATTTTTTTGGTATTTTCTCACTATCAATGCTAATAGTAAATGCCCTAAAATCAGATTGTAATTTTTCATATGCAACATATCTATTTATCGGATGTGTTGTGCATTTTCTTACTCCTTTCCTGATGACAATAGGGAAATCATCGAGTTCAACAGCTGCAATATCTCTATTACCTTCATTTTTAACATTATTGTTCTCAGTTTCAGCACCACTATTTCCTTTTTCAGTAGCAGTAATCGAGTTTGTTTCAGCACCATTATTTTCTATTTCAATAGCAGGAATTGAGTCTGGTCTTTGACTAATGCTAGGTTGATCTGCAGTGGCCTTTTTTCTTCTCGAATAGACATGGATTTGAGGTGTAGGAGTTCCAGAATCACTATTGAGAGGATTTTTGGTCGAAAGACTAGGAGGACTAGGAAGCTGGGATGTAGGAGAGGCTAATTCAGTGGCTATATCCTCTCGATTAGTCACATTATTTTCAGTAGAAGCTGGAATAATCGACTGAGGAGAAACAGTAGTGGGAACAGAAAAATAGGTTGTTGCTCAGGTAAATAAACATGCTGAAATTCCTTAGAACTCTCCCCTTGAATCTCTGTCTGGGAAAATATGGTGTATCTTCAAAAAAAGTTACATCAAAAGAAACATAAGTTTTTTTTGTAAATGGAGAATAACATTTGTAGCCGTTTTGACTAGAAGAGTACCCTATGAAGACACATTTGACAGCTTTAGGCTCTAATTTGTTTCTATGATGTTGGTGTATATGTACAAAGACAGTACACCCAAAAACTCTAAGAGGAATCTTGAATGTAAAGGTTTAAAGTGAGGGAAGTGGTTAAGGATCTCACTAGGAATTTTGAACCCAAAATTTTACTTGGCATTCTGTTTATGAGATAGGTAGTTGTCAGAATTGCCTCCCCCAAAGATACTTAGGTGCACAAGCCGAAAAGAGTAGAGACCTTGTAACCTCTAGAATATGTCGGTTTTTTCTCTCTGTCATCCTATTTTGTTAGGGTGTATTGACACAAGTAAGATGAACCTATCCCTTTTTCCCGAAAGAAAAAACTAAGAGAAGAGCTTAAGTATTCACTCCCATTGTCACTTTTAAGTGTTTTTATTTTTGTATCAAACTGGGTTGAAATTTTCTGGTAGAAGTTCTTAAAGATGGTTTCTACTTTGGATTTTTCTTTCATAAGGTAGACCCATGTAGTTCGGGAGTGGTCATCAATTAAAGAGATGAACCACCTATATCTAAACACAGTTTTGATAGAGGAGGGACCCCATATGTCACTGTGGATGATGAAAAAAAGGTGTTGTGGGTTCATATTTAATTGAAGTATAAGGTTTGCGAGAATGTTTTACAAGCTGACAAGATTCACAAGAAAAGAAAGATGGATTCTTATTAACAAATAAGTGTGATAACATCTTAGATAAATAAAAAAAATTTGGATGGCCTAATCTATAGTGCCATAACAAAATCTCATTCGTACTAAGAGTGGATAGAAAAGCTTGTTTCCTAAGATGAGTGGAGAAGGTATGATGAGGAGAGACACATCCTTCGAGTATGTATAAGCCCTTGAGAAGCTTAGCATTGTCAATCGCCTTTTTCGAGTCCTGTACCTGAAAAATACAACCACTAATGTCAAAAAGAACATTACAATTGGATTCATGAACCGACATGCTAACAGATATCAAATTACACGTAAGCTTAGGGACATAGAGAACATTGTGAAGAGGTAAATTGTTGTTCAAGGTAACTGAACCACTTCCTTCGATTTGAGTAAGTGTGCCATCTGCAATTCGAATTGCCGAAAGATGAACAACACCATAGTTCTCCAAAAGTGTAAAATCCCCTGTCATATGGTTTGATGCCCCAGAATCCACTATCCATTGAACAGAGGATTTGGAAAAAAAGTTACCTGCAATAGCAGTCTGACCAATGTTGGAAGATTGTGGTGTCATATTGCTCAGGAGTTGTTGTAAGATCGCAATTTGTTCTTTAGTAAAGGTACTCGATAATTCTCCTTGGGTAGCCACATTAGCTTCATTCTGAAATCTGAATCGGGTAGGCTTCCAATCAGGAGGTTTTCTATGGAGTTTCCAGCATTGATCTTTCAAATGGCCCAATTTTCGACAGTGTTCACACCAAAGTCGATTTCTCCTATTTTGTCTCTTAGGATTAGCACTAGTAACAGGTGTTGTAGCATCTTGTTGAACTGTTGGTGCTATCATCACAGTTTTTCTGTTGTCTTCTCTCCGAATCTCGGAAAAAGCCTCTCGTACCAAGGGAAGAGGTTTAGTTGCCAATATTCTTCCTTTAGCCCCATCAAATTCTTTATTTAATCTAGATAAGAACTGGAAAATTCGCCTCTGATTTTTCTGTTGGCCATAAAAGAGGCTGTCCTCCTGACACTTTCACTCATTCTTCTCGTACAAATTAAGTTGCTGCCAATACTTGTTAAGAAGACCATAGTATTGCACAACAGAAAGATCCCCTTGTCGAAGGTCTTTGATGAGATTTTCTACCCGAAATAGTTCTGTTGTATTATCATTACTCGAATAAGTATCCTCTGCTGCTTCCCAAATTTCTACTGTTGTTTGGTACAGCATGAAATTCTCCCCTATTTCAGGAAGCATGGAATTGACTAACCACGACATGATCATGGTGTTTTCGCTCAGCCAGGTGCTGTACTTTGGAATTGATTAACCATGGATTCAGAGAGGTACTCAATCTTCCTTCTTCCAGCGATGTAGAGCCACACTGATTGGGATCATGGGAGATAGTTATTCCCATTTAATTTGTAGGAAGTGATCGGGGAGAGATGAATCAAATAATGTATTTTCTGATTGAGAGGAATTATTCTGCGAACTAATCTCAGAAGAAGATTGATCTGGATTAGTCATGAGGCGAAAACTAACCGAGAAAAAGAAATAATATTAGTTCTGATTTCGAATCTGAGAGAAATCAGGATCGCTCTAACCTAATACAATGTAGAAAACAGAGTATTAAAGTCTTTGTTGCTTAATTTATTATTCAGCCGAAAGGCTTTAATATATAGGCTCTCTTTCGAGAGTTTTACAAAAATAAAAGACCTAAAAGATAGAACTCTAATCTTTTAAGGAGAATAGAGATTTAACTAACTATAACTCCTAAAGAATAGGAGATAGGCCTAATCGATAGAATTCCTATAAAGTAGGAATTCATCCTAATAGAAATAATAATCTTATAATAACTAACAACAACTACGCACCGTAGCATCAAAAGGTCAATTCTACCGAGCAATCTCCTCTTTCCAACCTTAACAACGCTCAAAATTGTTGGTGTGATTGCATTGTGGCTACTAATACCACAATTAATAATTATAAAAATATGATAAAATTTAAAACTGAATTTAATAAAGATTGTTCAAGTAAAATAGTTTTGTCGAATGAATTAAAACGCCAAGAAAAACACAAAGTATTTCATAATGGACCAAAAGAAACTTCTAACAAATTTAAAAACGATCATAGAAGGATGTTCAAGTATAAAAACGACTTTTGCATTTTCTAACCCCGCTTGCCCGAAGTTTAGATAGCAAATAAACAACATACGACACCATAACCGAAGGAAAGGATATTTGCAATCATAGAAATGCCTTCACTACTCTACAGCAATTCAACATTTTCCTCAGAAACAACCTTCTACAACCAAAATTCAAATTCGGAGTCCAATTTTTTATCCATGACCAATTGCCTAAAACAAAACTTCATAACTGAAAAGGCAGATATACACTAGTTCAAATAATATTATGGAATACCTTGATGTCACTTCCACGGAAGAGTATATACTCGTAAATTTTATCACTTGCTGGAACTTGTGGACCATCTTTTTTTCGCCCTTCAGTCCCAAATGATCTGACTGCAATGTCAAAGGAACAGAAGTCAATTTACAGAAGGATATAGTTGCCTACAAATGTACACTGCACGTTTCCCTTTCTAGGGTAAGACACAATTTTCATTTTTCATATTCATAATGTTACACAAATCCATGTAAATAATAAGACGCAACCCTTTCAATTATCAATGCCAATACTCAACCCTTCCATTTATTATTTACTTCTTTTAATTACATTTCCAACAAAATTCAATGTTCTTTATACTTAACTATTGACAACTTAATTGCAGAAGCATGGTTGTTTGGAGAGCAGTAAATGTAAAATTCTTAATTGTTATACAAATGTTATAGGAAATACCATGAAATATCATGTACATTTTACAGGTCTTATAAATTGATATATGTACCAACTACCAAATGTTTTAAAGGTAGTCAGAAAACAAATTACCAGCTATTTTCCCTATGCTTTCAGCCTTATCTCTCTCTCTTTCTTCTTTACATATCTAGATTGCACATTTCATTTGACTTTGCTTTCTACAATCCAGGCCTATGGGCATTTAATCTAGAGACTTTAAACAACCAACATTCCCAAAATCAAACAACTTAAGTAAACAAAAAAGGTGAAACTGTACAAAGTATCACAAAATCAAACCTCACATTAACAAGTAAAGATAAGTTATTTCACCTCAACGGAGAAAACCCACAAAGCAAAATCCAGCACAGAACTCAAATATCAAAAACAAACACGCCTAGAAAGAATTTAAATAAAACCCAGAAAATCAATAAGTTGTCATTAGAAATTTCTTTACCATTTCGCAGACCGATGCTGGATTCTTCAGTGTTGATGTTAAACAGGACGCCTTCGTACCTGATTTCAGACTTAGACGTCAAGCTTATCAAGCTGCCTATATACGAATCAGGAGACCCAGCAGTTGAAGATCTAGAGCTCTCGGTTGAGGCCATACCCTTTGAGATTTTCGCTACAACGTTGGCTTTCCCTACTTCTTCTCCTCCCCCTCGTTTCTGGCGTACAGTGAATGTAAAATTAAAGCAAATCTGAAAGAGAAAAATGGTGTTAACCGTAAAATGCAGAGCTTTAGGCGTGCAAACACACCTTTTGAAGCTTCGTGTGCGTTTAGGTGATTTGTAGAAAGCCCAAAGGGGAAGGGTGCTGAAGCTAAGAGGTGATAATGTAAAAAGCCCAGATTTTTTTTATAATTGTTTAAAGAATTAAAATAATTTTAAAAATAAAATTATAATTATAATTGAGATATTAAAAAATAAAGACATTATGTAAATTAGTATCTCAGCTCGATGATTATTTTATAATCGAATAAAAATTATCATGATTATTTTATAATCGAATAAAAATTATCATAATTATTTTATAATTTTTAAATTTTAGTAGTCAAAAATAAAAATATTTTATTTATAAATCATCATTTTGATTCATTCTATCTTAAAAATAAAAAAATTAAATATTAAAATTCAAATATTTATATGTATAATATATATATTATCGAAAATAATGAAGTTTATGATAGAATTAGAATGTTCAAAAGTTAGTGACCTTAAATCATAATTATAGTTTAATGGCGAAATTAAACCCTTTCCTTAAATAAAGGTACTCATGCTATGTTAATTGTATAATTTAGCTTAAGCGCTTGATTAGTCGTAATTTAACCGTTTAAAAAAGCTTAACTGCTAGTTTTTTTCACAGTTAATCGTTTCTTAACGACTTAATTACAAATTAACATATACAATATTTTTCAAATGTTCGTTACCTCTTTTAAGTATAATGAAATTATTTTTCTGATGAATATTATATTAAAAATTATAGAAAAAGACTTAAATAGAAAGATTTTAAACACAAATTCTATAACTAAAAAATACATATAACTTAACTATTAATCATTATTTTTAACGATTCATTAATTAAAATCGCTCTTTAATATTTAAACTATACAATTAGAAATTATGATTATCGATTTATTTTGCACACCTCTATTTTTTATTATCTAATGCTCATATTTTCAATAGAATTAAGACAAATATATAGCAATTTGAAATTAAAAAAAAATTAATATTATAGTCTTTATAAGATCGAAGTGCATGGTTCTTAAGTAAATGTAGGAGTAAATATAACCCCTAATTCAACCAAATTTGTTAGGTAAAAACTTAAAAATTAAATTATAAAACTTTATCTTCAAGTAACTTACTTTAGGTTTAAGTGGTTCAAAAATTTAGGTTACTTGACAAATAAGTAAAATCCATTAAAAATTTCAAATATCATAGACTAATTTTTTAAAATATTGTTTCAGTAATCACTAAAATATATAAAAAATTATAATTGCATGCATTCAATAAATATCAAGTTTAATAATCTCAATATTCAATTACATAAATATCGTAAACTACAAATAATAAACAATCTAAAAATTTAAATGAGGTTCATATTGATAATAATTATCTAAGTAAAATATGAAATGCTCCAAGTACCCAACTCTCTGTTAAGTTTGAGAATCTGAAAGAATTATTATAGAGGTGTCTCTAAAATGCTTAATGTGTCTTTATAATGTAAACAAACACAAAACAAAAACATATTTATTTTTTAATAAAATCTTTTCTGAAAATATAATGATTTTGAATCATAATGTTATGATGTCCGATGTATGACCTAATACCCGCTGACAACTCGATATCCGATATCATAAAAAGTAGAAGATTACTCTCGTCAGGGTGAAGATTTCTCTCACGTTTTCTGAATACAGTTCTGATCAAATTTCTAATCACATGACTCATGATATGATTTACAAACTAATAAATCTTAACTCTTACAAGTGACTATTTTCGAAAATCTGATACTTGATTTAAGAATACAATTTAAAATTTTATGTATGATATTTCACACATTTTCAATCATAATCAAATAATAAATCAAGGAAGTATAAATTATTATTTCACAAATATATTTATAGCACAATGAAAAAATATATCTTAAAGCAACAAGAATTCTAATGCTAAGAAAGATAAGTCTTGCGTTCAAGTCTAACCAATTAGAACCTATGGAATAAGATTGTTGCATTAATATTTAAAATTAACACTAAGTTACCAACTAAAACATAACACTAATCGAAATAAAATTTATGTAAAGATCTTAAAGAACGTATTTGATCGGTCTGAACAACTGAAGATAATTCAACGACCTCAAAAATATAATCACCTGAACACATGAATATTTCAATCAAATTTCAAAATTAACAGCTTTTCAGATTTTATGTACAACATAATTCTAAATATTAAAACGAGGCTTTTAGGTTCAAAATTAATAAACATGCGTAGAATGTCAAGAAAAGATTAAGATGAATGTTGTTTAAAAAACATCAACTTTGATCAATGATTAAAGTCAATGGGGTTAGTTAGTCAAAGTCAAATAGGTCAACTGATAAAGGTAAAATTAGACAATTAATCAAAATCAAACTACCTATATTTTATTGAAAAATACAAATTTTTTTAAAAAAATATAGATTCTCCTAAAAATTTTAAATTTATTTTTGAAAATCTTAAAATTTCTCCCCAAATCGTAGATAATGCTTCCTCATTTTCTCCAACAACATCATAAACTCAACGATGACACGATATTAAATACAGAATATTCAAAATGGTAACCATAAGTATCAATCACGGTCAAAACTTGAACAAATTTTTAAGCAATATACAACCAACCATTCAAAATAAATGCTCATACATAGCGAAGAACGATTGAAAATGAAGAAAAACATGATGATGGAAGGGGATTCAAATGATTTCTTTATGTTCTTCAACAATAATGACCAACACACATAATATTACGTTGTTGTTACGATCGCAGTTGCGATTGTGGTATCACGGTTTCGGGATTTGTGAACGTTACGTAACTCATAATGGATGATACGATCGTGATTAGTTTTAAAAAATTATAACTTTTCTAAAATATTACAAATATACACATTTTATAATCATATTTTAATATGATAATATTAATATATTATTTTATGTATTTTATTTATCTTTTAAAAATAAAATTATAATTTGTAGATAAAAAGTTATTAAAAAAATATAGATTATACAAACATTATAAACTAACTAATGGATAAAAGTAATCATATTTTAATGAATAACATATGAATAATATCATGCTAAAAAAAGATACATACTAATAGTGTAATATTTTTAACATGGATTATTTTATTTTACATACTTAAAAGGAAAAAAATACATACATATAAATATAGAAATTTAATTTTTGTTCACCACCAAAATAATAACGTGGAGAATCTAAAACATCTCCAATTTTATTAATGCCTTGGTTGCGATCACTTTCCACTCAATGTGAAAAAGATATCACATTGTGAGCATCATCGATAGAGAACATCTAATAAATGGTAATCAAACAATTTATAGCTTGAATTTTATTCATGATAAGGTGGATAATAGACAATGTTTAGTTGTTAGGAATGATAACCTTCAGATGATTTATTAATTTTATTATCATTTATGGATAAATTATAAGAATATAAACCTGTAAATGAATCATGTAAGTATTCTCTCATTCTCCTATAAGTTTTATCATCATCATATCTTCTATTTTAAAAATTAAAAGGTATATGTGTTTCAAACAGGCCTTGATCAACAACATAAGAATATTTGTACACTTCATTATTTTTACCAGGATCATCATTATCATTATCATCACCATTACCATCATCATCATCATCAACACTTGACGTCGATAATGGAATACTATTTTCATATGAAATATCATATATATTTTCATTCTGATTTTTTTCATCAATTTCATTAAGTAACTCTTTCATAAAACGTTATGTTCACTCTCAACTAAAGAATCTTCTCTTTCTTCAATCCATGCACTTAATTGATCTTTCTCTTAAAAAATATTATCAAGGTTAATATGATTGAAACACATATTTTAACTCTTGTATACTTTTTCTTCGCATATATCTTAGCTTCGACCTCGTGTAAATTAATTTTTGAAGCCTTTTATGCTTGAGTCTATTTTTCTTTTTTGTATGGATCAAACTAAATATACTTCAATTATGCTCACAATTTGAAGATAAAATTATTTGACTCAAAACTTTTTAGCAATCAATGCATTAAAGTTTAGATACAATTTATAAAGTATCTATGAACATATTCATTATCTGCTAAATTATAAAATTAATCTATAATTAATCTATCATTCTACTATAAAATTATAAATAATAAAGATACAATTTATAAAGTATCTATGAACATATTCATTATCTACTAAATTATAAATATGAAATTCTATTTTTATCGAGATTTGTCTTTAAAATTGCATTTTAAGTTAATAGTGTTCTAAAAGAATTTATTTTATCTCGATATAATAACTAAAAATAAATAAAGTATTAGTTATAACATGATAATTTATAAGTTTATTAAGAATTTAATTATATAAATATATACCCGATTCATTATCAAATTTTGATCATTCATGGGAGGTTTTATTTTCTGTATAATATTTTTGACCTAACGATGTTTAAGAAAGTACTTCACTTGAAGAATTGAACCTATGTAAAAATTATAGATTTAAATAATATCTTATATAAAATATATAAAAAATACTTTATAATTTAGAAAATAAAATGTATGATGTACCAAAAAAATGCAAATCATTATAAAGTTGTCTACTCAATTTTCAATCAATTATGCCCCAATATTTTTAATTATAATAACGATAATCTCTTTTAATCGTCAAATTTATTCTATTCATATCATCATAAATAAAGCCTATAGTTGATTTTTCATCACCATCACACATCCTTAACACCTTAACCAACGATTCTTGAATCTTTAATATCAAAAGCCTTTTTTCTAAAACTGGTTGAAATTGATAACTTTTATCATGTCTAGTCCAATTGGTCTTCTTGTATATGAGGATATTTTCTATTCTAAAAAAAGTCATCATATTTTAGTGCTTGTTTATTTCTAATGTTGTTTTTCAAAGCAATGGAATTAATAATAAATATGGTAATCTCTGGCCGTAGGAGTTATGCACCATTGTTAGATCTTTTTATATAATCAATCATTCATGTATGGTTGTATATGAAAGAATATATTTGTTCTGATTGATTTAAAGCCTTCTTCATACTTGTTTCGTTACCAATTTCTTCTAAAATAAAATCCAAACTATAAGCATATTATGACCCGGGTTTCAAGACTCAGATGTTAGGTTAACCCGAGGTATGTGTTTAAGTCTTAAGAACATTGTTGGACTTGAGGTTTGTTGAGCTTGGTTAAGGGATGATATCAGAGAGGTATTTTAATAATTACCCCTTTTAGGATGAAAAAGAGGAGAAATGGGTTTATTTTTTTGTATATATCAGAAAAAATTGATATCATCCATCTTTAATGGTCTCCTTTTTTTTTCTAAACCCACCCTTCATCTTTCAAAACACCCCAAAGGTAGAGTTTTGAGAGTTGGCTTATGAAATCATGTGTGGCTTGTTGAGGAAAGGTTGTTCATCTTCAAATGGTCTATCTAATAATGTATGTATGGTTGACTATGGTTAAAGTTGAGTTTTTGGATGAGGTTTGTGAGGTAGAACGAGAATGAATTTTTTGAAAGTTCTAGGATGATTAGATTTTCGTGTTTAGCTTGCTAAAATAGTTTTAATAGAATAGTAATATTTTCTTTTAGTGGGGGAGCAAGGAGAACCATCTTTAAGCTTGGACAAGGAGAAAGCTTGAAGGGTTGATATAAAGGTTTTAACTGCTAGCTTTGAGGTTAGTAAACTCCTCAATCCCAAAGTTTCATTTGCATCATCATTATGTGAATGATTGATTGGTTTATGATGATTTTGGTTGAGGTTAGAGCTTGAGTTGCATCAATGATAACTTTGAATTTGGATATTGTTAGGCTTGCATTTGAGGTTGAAACAAGAAATTTTCAAGCTCTAGGTTGTGTTTTCTAGGTTTGAGTATCGATACTCTAAATTTAGTATTGGTATGCCCCTCTTTTAAGATGGATGATTTCTTTCAGGGGTATCGATACATGTATGTTTATTAAAAATCTAGTGACCACTTTTAGTATCGGTACACCAAGGGGTGTATCGGTACAGACTTAGAATCGGTACTTAATATATGAGTACCGATATAACGTATCAAAATGTTAGGTAGAAGTATTAGTATGCCTTGATGGGGGAAACACATCAAATATGATCTTGGCATCAGTACACGAATGGGTAGATCGGTATGTAGAGAGTGGTATCGGTACATATGGGGTGCATATCGGTACGGGCAGAGTAATCTGTCCAAGTTTTTATAATTTGAGTTTGGAAGTTCAATAAATTATGGTAATGGTTTCTAAGGGTTGTTTAAGAAATAAAACGAATATTAAAATTGGAATGAGTATTCTAAATGTTGGTACGATGTTTATACCTTGTATGGTTGGTTTGTGGTGGTTACTTGTGTAATATGGTCTAAGGATCCTTGGTGGATTATTGTATGGTTTGAGTCTTTGTATGATGGAATTCGGATACCTAGTGAGTGATTGTTACAACACAATGAAGGTCATCCAATGTTAGATTTCAGGTGGTGTATTAAAGATCGATGTGAGATTATGGATGATGACTTTGCTCGATGCGAGATTCCAAGCTGCACTCGATGCAAGATTCTGAGTGAAGACTCGATGCAAGGAGTATATTAGCTCGATGTGAGATTTTGAGCATTAGTGAGTCTCCTTGTACCGGATGATATTGGGTCTCATTCCTGGTTTGTTTATATTATATTTTGATTGTTGGTTGCTTATATCATGTGTTTAGGCGACTACGATAGTGTCAATGCTTTATACCATATTGTCATAACTCATCTAGTATGTGCATAGCTATGATTTACTTAAAGCATAATTGATAGGTTATGTATCCACTAAAATTTTGTAGCTCAGAGTTCGAAATATATTTTCATGCGCAGTAGGTAATAGGTTGAGCGTGACAAAGCACCATTGTCAAGGATCTTCAACATTGACTATTGGTAGAGTATAATTCCTTACTGGCTATATATTTGTAGGACATTTTGTAATTGTAACTATATTTACTTAATTTGTATTACTTAAATGTTTTACCAAATTGTATTTAGAGTTTCTAACTATTTTGAAATGATTTAACTACTTTTGTTTGTTGGTAACATGTTGATTTTATGATATGGTTTAGGACATGATTTATTTGGACTTGAAATAAGAAAAAAATTATGGGAGCGGGTTGGGCTTGTGGCTCAAATATAGCATCTGGATTCGGGGTGTTATAGAGCATAACATGTTGACCAATACAAATAACTTTTCTTTCGCATTAACATTTGATCTTCAACTTTGATTGCTACATCATTATCTATAATAACTTGAACAATAAATTTTTCATCAATTTTATCCATTATGTCAAAATAATACTCGATGGTATGAGAGATAACACATAATGGACACACTTTTTTCCAACAATATATTTGTTAACTTCTGTAGAGATATTTAAACAAGATGCTACATTTCTTTTTTTGTAGTCAAATATTCTTTGAATCGTGTTTTTTTCCTTTAATAATTCTTTCATAAGATTTACATTTGACTTTATTATGAGAACCTTGAATCATTTCTTAACACCTCAAACCAGAATCATTAGTAGGAGTTGTATTTTTTTTACGTTTTGAATATTTTATTTCTTGTCTACACATAAATAAGTATCATAAATACAAGATCAAATTAATCAATAAAGATATAAAAAAGTGAGTTAATAATAATAAAACTTAAAACAAACAATATATATATACATATTCATAAAAATATAAAAGCAAGTTAACAATACTTACATCACTTATAATCAAGGGCATAAAAATTTTACTCGTCGGGGAATTACTATTGAAACGTCTGCTTCATATATAAAAGAAAAAAGATAAGTTGTCTACAACATGTATAATCATGGCCTTAAAATTCTGCGTCATCTTTCATCCAAAATTTCATTTTTGAAAAGATTATTTTTTTAAAGTTATATATTTTATTCCTCGTTAAAAAACAAGCATACAAATATCTCAATCGAATTTTTAATGATATTTTAACTTGAATATCTTTACTATATTGCATAAATTATTTATATACTTATATTCTTATATAACGAACATGACTATTTTAAAATTAATAAAATTTAATACTAATAGCATAGATTATTTTAGTTTAATTTTAAATTTCAATAATTACACAAGATCAATCATATGTTGCTGTAGTGAAGCATACCAATAATTCAAGACAAGTTTAAAAAAAATAGTTGAAGAAGAAAAAGAAATGAATCATAAATTTTTCACCCGCAGAATCACCAAATATTGTATAAATATATCATACATATAAAAAATATTAAAAAAATATAGATAAAAATATTATATATAAATATATGTTTTATTTCAATAATTACACAGGATCAATCATATGTTGTTGCTGTAATGTAGTATTTTTTATATTATTTTATTACGGAGAATTTGTATCATGGGTAGGTCTCACTACGTCATCCATGGATTAATCATCTCATCATTTTTTCATGTCATATTTTCCTAAGTGAATCTTCACTTATATTTACTGTTAACTCATTTTAAAAACAGTTTTTCAAGTGAAGATTCACTTGTGAAAAAATATGACATGAAAAAATTGATGAGATGGATGATTTTTAGTTGTTGGTTGTAACGACCCGGACTTCCCGTATCCGAGTGTCGGGTTAACCCGTGGTATTGGGCCTCGGGTTTGGGCTCGGGTTAATGTGGTTTGGGCTTGTTGGGCCCTTGGCTTATTGGACTTATGAGTTGTAGGTGAGGGCACTTTGGTAAATGTCTTTTAGATGACAAAGAGGGGTGTAGAGGAGTTAATTTCTCCTGTAGAGTGAGCTCATCTTTCCCCTTTTTCCTTCATCCTCTCCATCCTAGTAGCAAGGTAAGGAAGAACAAAAAGGTGAGGTTTTTATCAATTTGGTGAAGGATCTCGTTTCTGGGTAGGAAGGAAGGTTGTAGGGCTTCCAAGGATCTACAAAACAAGTTAGGGATGAGCTAGTTTAGTGGAGAGATGGGTTTTATGGGGGGTTTAGCTTGAGCTCAGGAACAAGTTTTTAGAGGCTTAAATCTATACTCTTTTAGTGTTTTAAGCTTCTAAAATCTTTCTCAATGTGTGCCTAACCCGTTCTTCATCTTTCTCTTGTACAGAAAGAGGTTTGTGAGCCATCATCTAGCCTTGGAAGGGGAAAAGCTTAAAGAGGTGTGAAGCTCGTGTTGGTTGTTGTGTTTGCTTGAGGTTGGTACTCCCAACTCTTTCTTCATCATTCATTCATGGTAGAGTGCATAGCATATAGAAAAACCATGTATGTGTGTTGTCTTGCTTGGTTTGCTTGAAAATGGGCCATTAATGGTGAAATCCGAGTTTATATGTTTAATGATCGGAAATTGATGTTAAAACATCCTAAATACACTTAGGAATGAGTAGGAAAACTTTAGGATCGTTTAGGTGAGGTTTGGGAGTGAAACTCTAGAATTTTTAAGTGTAGACCCGTCCTTAGTGTAGGGGGTATCGATACTCGGGCTACCGGTATCGATACCCATTAGAGTTTTTTAGCTTGTTGTTCAGGGGTATCGAACCTTGTTTCAATACCGTGGATTCCAGAAACTTTTTGCATCGATACCATTATCGAAACGGATCCTCTCCTTTCTGTTGACTTTTGAAGTTGGTCAACGGTATCGATACTTGTTTCGATACCTGTGTTTCGATACCCTCTTTAGGTGGGTATCGATAAAGGGTGTTTCGATACCCTACTTAAGGGTATCGATACCCCTGTGTGTTTTGGCTAAGTTGAGTAGAATTTAAGGGCTCGGTGATCTTAATAAATGAATACTTTAATCTAAAAGCTATGAAACGAATTGTCAAACTAAGATTGATAATCATAACCCCGAAAGACTTGAGTATGAAAAAGATTAATATATCTTGTTGTGATAGATCCTAGGTGGATCGTTTGTGTGGTTTGAGTCCTTTGAGTTGGAAATCCGGATATCCATAAGTGTTGCAACACGTCGAAGACCATCCGATGTAACATTCCGGATGATGATTTGACGACTATCCCGAGTGTAGGATCCCGATGCTGTATGGACGCGGGCCTCATTCCAAGATACTCGATGTGACATTCCGAGTATGGGATTTGGAGGATCCCGATGCTATGTGGACGCGAGCCTCATCCTTGAGTATGGGATCCCCATGCTGTGTGGACGCGGGCCCTACTCGTAGTGTAGGATCCCGATGCTGTGTGGACGGGGGCCTCATTACCTTGTGTGTTTTGATTGATTTGTATATGATGTGTGCGTTAATATACATCTCATTTATGCCATGTGATAGGCAAGCATGCTAGACCTTCATACCATGCATGTGATTTATATGCCATGCTTTACTGCTTTGATATGCATGATGTTGGCCGAGTTTGGCGTATCCACTGAGCTTGTGTGGCTCAGCGTTCGAAATCTGTTTTCGTGCGTAGGTTAGGTGGAGCGGGATTTATGGAGCACCATCAAGGTTTGGACTTTCAGCATCGACCGTGTTGTTAGAGTACAGTTGTTAGATGTAGTGGGCTTAGTACTATGTCGAACCTTATATGTATTGTAACTCTGTTATTTTATTGGGTCGAATGTTTTTAAATGGTCTGAAATATATTTTGGAGCTCCGATTTACTTTGAATTATTTTGGATTTGTTTTAATTTAAATGGATTATGAAATTAGTTTTGGACCTTACATGATTTTTATTATTGGACTTTTAAAGGAAATTTTGAAATACGGGTTTTGGGCAGGAGGCCCAATGTGACATCCGGGTCGGGTGTTACATTGATCCTATAGACACGTGGTAGGACTTACCCATAATATAATTTCTCTTCATTATATGTTATTTTATTCGATCTAGGTATAGTATAGTGAATCCTTATTGTAATGCCTTGTACTTAGGTTATTTTTTATCTAATTTTATTTCATTTATTTTTTTATTCTTTCAACTCTAAAAAAATAAAATTATGCATATTATACTTTTATACTTAAACATTTTTTTTATCACTTTGCTTGAATGATAACACTAAAAATCTTTAGTGAATCTTTTCTTTTATATTACAGTATAGTGCAATACTTTTTATCATTTATTACACCACGTGTTATTTTGTTCGAACTAGGTGTAATGTAGTGTAATAATTTTTTATTATAATACTTTATACCTAGGGTATTTTTCATCTAATTTATAAATAATATATGATGAGAAAATATACAAGAATCTTTTATCTCTTTATCACATGAACTTTAATAATAATATAAAAAATCATACAAAGTTAAAACATGAGTTATTATCTGTTGATATAAAATTATAAAATCAATCCTAAAAAATATATATACGAAAAAACTAAAAATAATAAAATTAAATTAGTTTGTATACGGAAAAAATGACCACTATACTTTAAAACATTTTTTATTTTTATTTATGTTTTATATATTAATAAGGTTCTTAAATCAATAAGATAATCGGTTTAACAATCTATGTTACCACATCAATGTAGTTTATTATTAAATTTTAAAATTTTTGAGTATTCTATTTACGTAGTTTTATATTTCTGATTATTTGAGAACTTATATGATATTCCGACATTGTGATCCAATATATGATATGTTTTAACATTATATAACAATTTTACATCGTAAAAGTCGTAATGTGATATTTGTAGTGTGTTGCGCTAATATTGCGTCAAGTAGGGGTGTTCATTGTCGGATATCGGATCAGATCTAATTTGATTTTTTCGGGTATTCAAGTTTTTGGATTAATGATATAGTGATCCATATGCAATCCAAAAAAAGCGGATATCCGCATATTCGGATATCGTATATTCGTATCGAATAGTCGGATATCTGATTATCCAAAAATATAATTTGATTAAACTATTTTTTTGAATTTGAAGATTGTATTTATGAAAATTTTGCAATTTCGAATATAATAAATAACAAATTATTAAATACAACAAGATTCACATTTAAAAAAGTTTCATTTTTTTAAAATTTTGAATATAACAAGATTAATATTAATAAAAATTAAATTTTTAGATTTTCGGATAATTCAAAAATTAAAATATTGTGATCCGTATCCGATCTAAAAAACTTAAAATCGGATTAGGTATCCGATCTAAAAAACTTAAAATCGGATTAGGTATCCGATCTAAAAATAAAAAATGAAATAGATATCCTAATTTCAAACATAAGATTTCAAAGTTCACGTCATGTTCATCGCATATTTGTAGGGAAACCTTTTCTTGATTCCATTAATCACATATTTGTAGCCAATTTAGACCGATAAGCATCTATGCATTTTTGTACAAGGTTGTTACAAAAAGTAGTTGTAAATCGATTTTTTTTTACAGAATTAAATCATGTTAAGATGATCAATCAATAAAGATGATTAAAAAAGTTGAATCGATGATTTTAAAAATAATAAAAGCAAATTACAAGAGAAATAAAAATAAAACAAAAGATTTATAGTTGTTCATCGATTGGTTTCAAACGCGAAATAGCACCTTTTCGAAGCCCTTTTGGCAAAGGATCTAGAGGTACCTGAAGAGGATTTGCGAGCACTTAGATGAAGACTCTCGGATAAGGCAGGAAATGGCATGTTTAAGCTTCAGAATTTGGAGTATCCTAGTCCGGCGCGCAACGTCTATTTTTTTTAGATGGGATGTCAGGAAACATAGTGTGTATTCAACATTCTCAACAAGGTCTATATCTACTACGTAACTATCCACACTAAATTTTTTTTTATAAATTTATTAATTTATCTTTTATTTTTTGTTAAAAGAGATAATCTTGCAAAACTTATACTTACACACTAAAGTTTAATAATCTCTTTTCCTAAAGATTTGTAGGGCATGAAAGATTGAAATGTCGATACTCTGAGTGTGTTCTACGCTCCTCGACACATCATGAATTACTTCCGGCGTCAATGGCGGATAACTTTCAAGCATATTTTTCGTAAAAATAATAAAATTATAGATTGTATTACTAAATTAGTCTCTCGAGCTACTTTTAATATTTATATATTTTTATACTCGTAAAAAAAATTAGTTTTTTGTGTAATGATTATTATACTGTTTTGTTCGTCTTAATTTGATTATTTCTTTTATATTATCAAAAATTAATAGTCATATTTAAAACTTGGTGCAAGTGAAACTCACTTTTCACTGGAAGTAAATTCTATTTGAGGGTTCAACGGTCATTATTTTATTCTCTGGTTCGGTCTTCCCCCCTCTTTTTGGTGTTTTACCCTTTGTTTTGTATGTGATAGTACGGAGGTTGAGTTTCTATGTACTTCCTCTTCTTTTTCTTTTTGTCGAAATGACAGGAACTTGTACATCCATCTTTTTTCTTGATGATTCAAGATATATGCCGCGACTATTTTAAAACTGAAACGTGTAAAAAATAGTTTGGCGTGATTTGAAAAAAATCGAGTTTATTGCCTTTAAATATTAAAAACCAAATTTTATACATTTGAATTTTAAAAATAATTTGGAGTCATCATCGGCCACCATAAAATAAACCAGAGATTCATTTTGAAAACATTTGGGTTCGGGAGTTGGTTACGCGTAAGGACGACCCTTACAAGCGCCCGAGATCAGTACCTTATTAATTACACGTGGCATTTTGGCATTTCGAATAATAATAATATTAATTTAATCCGTCATTGTCAAATAAATATCATTCGAGTAAGAATATCATTTTGGATAAAAAAAATATATTTTTTTAAAATACGAGCTTGAATAAGACGTCCTTTAAATAGGAAACCTTAACTCGTATTGAAAGAAATATAAATTCTGCCCCAAAAGGTTTTAAATGCATGATCGGTTTATTATCTGGTTCATTTTAAGTTCTAACCTATGAGGCTCCATCAGTTTAAATATTTAAAGCCTATTAAATTATTAATTTCATCGGGTGTATTATTAATTTAAACCCTAAAAAGACTCTAATTTAATTAAAGTGACTAACCCTAAAAAGGCTCTAATTTAATTAACTAAGTGTAAATTAAGTGTTCCTAAACAGGATATTCTATATGATTTAAAAATGTGAAAACATAATAAATAAAATAAATAATAATATTAATTAAAAAAGATAGATTTGAGAGCTAATTTATTTATTTAAACAAAAACTTAAACACTAACATATTGGCACCGTCTTGCACTTTGCAGTGAATGCACTTTGCTCTAATCTCAAAGTTGATGTTTTCAAAGCTGCTACTCTCATATCAGCAGAACCTTATTGCCAACTTGCAATTCAACTATGTCACCAGGAACAAGCTCCCGGGCCGGCAGGTCAGGTACAAGGTACCCATCTCCAAAAACCTTCTCGGATTCACATTGCATCTCTTTAAGGGCCTCGAGTGCTTTCTCGGCGTTGGTCTCTTGCCATACTCCAACAATGGCATTGAGGACTAGAATCAATACTATCACAAACGGCTCCACATAGGCCTCAAAACCAGACTCCTCGGATTCACTACCATGCACATAGGCTAAAACAAAAGATATAAAAGCTGCGACTAGAAGGATCTTTACAAACATGTCGTCGAATTGTTCTATAACACGAGCCGCCATAAGGGCTTCCTTTTCTCTTTAGCAAGCTCATTCCAATCATACTTGTCACGCTGCTTTTCCACCTCGTAACTACTCAAACTCTTGTCTAGTTTAACATTGAACTCTTTCAGACACCGCTCAACAGACCATGACCACGCGGGGAAAGGTCTTTCCTCCATTGAATCCTCGACCCCAAAGTACAAGAGTTACTTTAATTTTTGCTTAAACCCGTGTAATTTTCCTGCAAAACTGGTTCCATGAATGACCATAATTTCATGTTGCTTTGGACCAAAGAATCGCTGAAACTTCTACCAAAATTCATATCACAGTAGTCAAAGTAAACTTTCCAAATTTATGACCAACTTTGCCTTCAAAGTGATACTGCAGCGAACAAAGTTTCCCCATTGTAAATACGAACAATTTGATCAACAAACTCGGGCAAAAGTTATAGATCTTGAACTCTTCAACACCGAAACATAGCCTATGAAAGGACCAAGCGGAACCATGTTTCTTGTTTGTATATTATCATGGTGTTGAAACAATGGAGACAAAGATAAACCCTGGTGAATGATGTCGGAAGATTGTAGGAAACCGCTATGCTTGAGAGCTTGTTCCAGGTCTGCTTGTTGGGTTCCGATGGTGATAACCCTTGAAAATCAAGACTAATGTCACCGTCCCATGGTCCATTTCTTTCTGTGTATCACCGCCTGCTTCCCTTGTCTACAACGGTTAAATGCCTCTACCCTTTTCTTGGCCCCATGGAAACCGAAAAAACCATCCAAAAAACCATCCCCAAACCGATAAAATGAAACCCTCTCTTTGTAATCGAACCCCACTATCTGGTAACCTCCTGTCCTTATCCATTTTTTATTATTTTTTGAATTTCATTTATTATTTTATTCATTTATTTATGTAATATTATTTATATATTATATCTATATTTACTTGTGACCTTATTTTATATTCGAATCCGGACGAAATTCGGGTATTACAATCTATCACGACTAGGGGTAAGTATTCGATCAAGTTTAATTGAGACGAGTAAAGACTGAAAAGACATGAATTTCGTCTAGACTTCTTGGTCACTGTTATGCTAACCAAAGCTTGAATCTGTTATTCTCATTACGAATTTCTTCAAGCAAAATACCTGTCATGGAACTCGAGGTTGTTCTTCTCATTACAAAATTCTTCGCACCCCATGAAATCTGAAATTGTTGTTGTTTGGATTGGTTGTTTGAATTCTTTTTGAACATTGAATCCTTCTCTGCAAAAAGAGAAACCATCAATGAATACAAATTCAACATGGATTAAGTTGAAAAATTATATTTTTCATTTATCATCGTCATCACTCCTTTGCTCAAGCTTGAACATTTTCTTCTGATCCCATTGTTGGTTTAACTTGATTGATGTTGCTCAAGGTTTTATTTCCCTGCATAAAACACAAATCTTTAATGTTTCGTTATTCTTTTATTTTATTTTTTTCTCTCTTTTTTTTCATATATATTTTTCATGTTTTTCTTTTCTTTATATATTTTTTGTTGTTTTATTTCTATTTTTTATTTTTTATTTATTATTTTACTTGTTATATTTACGTAGGCCTTTAGGTCAAAATTCGGGTATGAAAGCTACCCTTCTTCGCTCTATGTTGTGGAGCAGGAGACGAGCAAAGACTGAAAAGACAAAAATCTTGTCTAAGCTTCTTGGCCTCTGTTACGCTAACAAAACTTGAAGTTGTTCTTCTCTTATAAAATTATTCAAGCAAAAAGTAATAGAACCTGAGGTTGTTCTTCTCATTATGAAATTCCTCGTATCCCGTGAAACCTGGAGCTGTTCTTCTCATTATGAAATTCTCCAGGGTCTGAAGTTGTTCTTCTCATTATGAATTTCTTCAAACAAAAAGTGATGGAATCCGAAACTGTTCTTCTCATTATGAAATTCTTCGTATCCCCATGGACTTTGGAGTTGTTCTTATTATGAAATTCTCCAAAGTTTAGAAAAGTTTGAAGTTGTTCTTCTCATTATGAATTTCTTCAAACTAATCAAATGGTGGAAACCGAGACTGTTTTTCTCATTATGAAATTCCTCGTCTCCGGAAAATATGGAGTTCTTCTCATTATGAAATTCTCCAGATCAAAAGTGATGGAACCTGAGGCTGTTCTCCTCATTATGAAATTCCTCAAATTCCACCAAATCTTTCGGGACTCACGTCGGAATGGCTACCAATTTATGTTTGAATCAAGACTCACGCTGGAAAAGCTGTCAATTTCTGTTTGAATCGGGACTCACGCCAAGAAGGCTGCCAATTTCTGTTTGATTCTTGGGTAAACTTTCTGCTTCAGAGAAAGTACTAATAATTTCTTTTTTCATCTCCCGACGTATCTTTTTTGATCGATATGAGAATTCATCTCAAACTCAGGTTCAATTTTCAAAATCTTTGTTTTTTGCTCTAAAGCGCTTTTTCAGGTTTTCACTTTAGATTTATTCTTTCTTTTCTTTTTTCCTGTCTTTTTCATATTTTCTTTCTTTTTCTTTCTTTTCTTTTTTACAACAAATGAAGTCTATCATGATCTCAATGACAATTGTTCTTGTCTTTCATGAATTCAACATATAAATTTTGTTCTTGTATTGTCGACCTTTGAACACCAGAGAAGATTTATTCTCTGCTCTGAAAGAACCCATCATTTCTATTGCTTCAACTTGCAAGTTTCATTCTTTTTACAGTAGTGCCTCACTCAAATTTGGGCATAATTATCTTGTTTTCTCGTTCTGATATTCACCCCGTAGAGCTTCTTTATCTTATGGTGTCCCAATAGTAATAATTTCTCCACTTGATGTCTTACCTCAAATAATGGTCAATGTTCTATCTTTACCCCAAATTTACCTATATGTCATCTTTGTTGCTCGAATATTTTTGCATTTTGAGCTTTATCTGTTTCTCATCATAAATCACGTACCGAGACCACTTTCTGTTCTGCCTGCAGTTTAAGGATTAGTACATCATAGTAATTCCCATAAAATCCTTTGCTTTTCTTGTATCTAATCAATTTATCTGCAAAATGCTTGTTAAAACGATAAGCGAAAAAACTCAAAAATTAGTTTACTAATTTTGAAAACATTGAAAGATTTGACTGTCATTGCAAACAAGAAAATATAAAATTAGGCCTTTGAATACCAAGTGCAATAGAGCCTTCGAACTAATTTGCAAAGATCAACTCCAATGTGATCATTTTCCAATTTATTAGACTTTCAGGAGAAACATTTCCATTTTCCTAATTCCACCCCATTTAAGTGGCACTCTTTGCCTCACTAATTCACTATGCCCAATATTTCCTTATTTTCTGATCTTGATCAAGCATTAGAAGACTGAAAAATCCTTGAAGAAAGGTTAACCCTAATAAGCAGGATGTATTTCTGAAGACTAACCTCTCCTTGTTCCAATATCCGTATATGGTCAAAATGGTCTTCTGTGGCTTGTAATATGGCTATGGTTCATGGCTACCAAAGAAATGATATATAGGCTCAAATAATTATTTAAGGATAAAACCAAGGGTCATTGTTGCACTGATCTGGATATACTCTGATGAAATATTTTTCTCATTTTTTTGCGGATCACTCTAGACTGCCCTGTTTGGGTTTTCACCGTAGAGGTCATTTTCTTTTCACCACTTCTTTTGTCAGTGATTCATCTCTTCAAAATATCTCACAAAACCTTCTGTTCATTTTTCTTTTGTCGTTTGCTTCAACTTTCATGTCAATCATTTGAACTTGACTCCTTAGAAACAAACTTTTACTCTCTTTTTATTTTTTCTGTGTTGATTTAGAATATTTCTCCTCACTCATCTTTTTTCTTGGTTTCTCATTTCACCTTTATATTTGCCCCTGATTCACAAGGCATCTCAAATATATTTCACTTTCGAACATGTTTTCATCTATTTTGCCCCCAGTATAGGGTGATCCTTGGTTTGGGTTGAATCGAAAGAAAAAATAACATCAGGCTCAAAGGAGATAACAAAGGATATTTTTTCTTATTTTCTTTCTTTGAAAAAGGAAATCAAGGAATGTCAAATATTATCCCATACTTGGATACCTTTGAAGAAAAGCAGACTTCAGTTGGACGTTGTTTTGGGTTATCACTTCATTCAAAGACCTTAGCCAACAATGCTTGAGAAAAAATTCACTCAAAATTTGTCCGAGATTTCTCGTAATTCCTGAACACTCATTAATGTTATCCTTTTGGCCTAAATAAAGTAGAAATGAATCACATTATTAAAGTTGATCTCTGAATTTGGTTTAAGATCACTCTTGCAATTGATATTCAACACCTAAAAGAATGATGTTAGTGATGATGATATATATATGTGTATGAGAGATCAAAAATTAACCCATAACAAAGAATGTTTTTCTATGACAGTGAATAAAAGAATTAAAGAATAAGAATTAAAGAATTAAAGAATCAAAGAATATGAAATGCTTGTCACTTAAGAGAAAAATATATATGAAATAAACACCATGAGCAAATGAATTGAACTAGCCTCCCTTACAAAAGACACCCAATGCTTACGGGCAAAAGTAATTGGGATGATTCAGGGTATTACTCCGTAACAGTCCAAAAATGCAGACCCTGTGATTTGACTGTCTACCATCCATCAAAGAAAACCGAAGTGAATTTTAACCACCCCATTTTCACCACCGACTTTGCTCTTTCTTATTTCTGTCTCAATGTTGAATTCTCGGTTTTTTGAAGCATCAATGTAACATCTCCTTTGTTTACCCCTGTTTGGTCCGAATTTCTTGTTTTTATCGTTAAATGACACTATTAATTTCATGACTCAACAAAATTTGCACTCACTTACATCGATAGGGTAAACACATGCCTAAAGTCTTCTCAATTTGTCGGCATCATGATAGAACACTTTATTGCTGTCTTCATAGCTCAAACTCTAACCTTCTAGTTTTTCAACAGATGCCCCAACTATAAAATTCAATTGTCATTTCTTTTTTCAACTTCTTTTTACATTTTTTTTCTTTTTTCCTTTATTTTTCTTCTTTTTTCTCTCTTTTTTGTAAGAAAAACCTTTCAAGTTGAACCCTTGTGTAAAATAAATTTCCATTTTAATCTCTCGTATTTGTATTTCATCTGGATGAATTTCTTTCCTGATCTTTATGACTCTAAGCAATGTGAAAACTGGTGTCTGATTCTAAGTCCAACTGATCTTTTTCATGTAAACCCAAGTAATCCTCAAAAACTTAACATATTTATGTCTCTTAAAATGAAATGCTGATAAATAATAATGTTATAATATAAAATATGAAATAAACATATGCATGAATGCAATAATATATAGATGTCAACCTGTCAAAATAATGAAATGGTATTATGAAAAAAATATATGTTAAATATAAATCTACTCTACAATGCATGAATGCAAGAGATATCGATTTCAAGAGCTAGTCATTAAAGAACACTCATCTGACTAAAAGGTCGAATACAAGGAGAAACCAATTTGTTAATGGGAGACATCTAGCTCGAGCTTCTTGGTTGACCACCTTGTTCAGCCTGGTTCGGCATCTGTCCTGGTATGTCGATAAAAATCCGTTGATGAGTCTTCCACTTTATTGAACAAAGTCTACAAATATCTGACAGTTCTTGTACTTGGTTCTGAAGTTGATCACTAACTCCATCTGCATAACCTTGGTGAGTAACTCGGTCTAGCTTTCAACAAATTGTTCTTCACTTGAAAAGGTGGTTCAAAACTTGCAAACTGATTTTTTGCCTGTCGTGTCGTATTTTCTAAATCTCTTCTATTAGTAACTTTCGTCATTCGTGAAAGTTGAACATCAATCCTAGGCTTGCAATTCTCTTTTCCTATCCCTGTGTCTTTATTCATCAACAATAAACTTGGAATACCCCTAATTTATCTATCAAATATCTAATTTCTAACTATCTTCGCCATCTAATTATTGCGCCTCACTTATATCTACATTTGCCCCTGAACCTGTCTTGAAGCTCAAATAAATGTTGATCCCAATAAATATGACTCTTTCATGCAGAAAAACTTGATTTTTCTATTGTTGATGTTGTACCCATCTCTTGAAAGCAACTAAGAATTCTTTATCGAAAATGACTCCACGTTATTGTCCAAGAATACCTAAATTACCCTTAATTTTGGTAGATATGCCCCATACTTAAAGTCTTCTGAAACACCCTTGTATTACTGATACTCGGTCTCCTCAAATATTAAGTATGATCCTGCACTGAGTCTTCTTGAAAATCAAATCTGATCGGTACCGAGTCTTCTCGAATACAGTCCATATCAGCATATTGTCTTTCATTTGTTTATCAAACCTTTAGTTTATGACTATTGTCTATACAACTAGCTCTCTAATCGATACCTATAATGCATTCTATATGAACTCACACACACACCACCAAAAAAATGTTAGTATGGTGAATTAATAATCTAAGTGAAAATAAATTAAATCACGAAAAATAACCAGAGAATAATTTATGTTGCATAAAAATTAACCAGAGAGCATATTATATTGCGTAAAAATAACCAGAGAGCAGTTTAACACAGAAATCCTAATTTTGGAGGTATTTCGACAGCATACTGCCTTGTCTTATGGTCCATGTCTGGCTCTAATAGGAGTAGGTTTCTACTCTACACATGTGGGTTTTGATCTAGACTCTGGGATCCCGAACTATCGTTACCGTTTACTGCGACGATAAGACATCGATTCGGTAGTATAGGTCCCTTACAACGGAGGTGAAGACCTCACGACGTGTAAGGTTAGTATATTGGAAGCAGATAAAAATCCAAAACTCGGAGATGGATAGCATCACAACCAAAAATATCTAACTCCCACTCAAGGGTAAAAGCTCCGATCGAGAGTTGATGCATGAATGACAAATATATCACATAGAATGAAAATACTACCCTTATTCGAATGATATTTATTTGACAATAATGAATTAAATTAATATCTATATTCAAAATACCGAAATGTCACGTGTAATTTATTATTAGGCCTGACTCTCAAAAGTTTTGTCCCCAACAGAGTCGCCAAGCTGTCGCAACCATTTTAAAAAACCGAAACGTGTGAAAAATAGCCTGACATGATTTGAAAAAAAAAATCGAGTTTATTGCCTTTAAATATGAAAAACCAAATTTTATTGAAAACATTTGAATTTTAAAAATAATTTGGAGTCACCACCGGCCACCATAAAATAAACCAAAGATTCATTTTGAAAACATTTGGGTTCGGGAGTTGGTTACGCGTAAGGACGTCCCTTACAAGCGCCCGAAATCGGTACCTTATTAATTACACGTGGTATTTTAGCATTTCAAATAATAATAATATTAATTTAATCCGTCATTGTCAAATAAATATCGTTCGAGTAAGAATATCATTTTGGATAAGAAAATATATTTTTTTAAAATACGAGCTTGAATAAGACGTCCTCTAAATAGGAAACCTTAACTCGTATTTAAAGAAATATAAGTTCTGCCCCAAAAGGTTTTAAATGCATGATCGGTTTATTATCTGGTTCATTTTAAATTCTAACATATGAGGTTCCATCAGTTTAAATATTTAAAGCCTATTAAATTATTAATTTCACCGGGTGTATTATTAATTTAAACCCTAAAAAGGCTCTAATTTAATTAAAGTGACTAACCCTAAAAAGGCTCTAATTTAATTAACTAAGTGTAAATTAAGTGTTCCTAAACAGGATATTCTATATGATTTAAAAATGTGAAAACATAATAAATAAAATAAATAATAATATTAATTAAAAAAGATAGATTTGAGAGCTAATTTATTTATTTAAACAAAAACTTAAACACTAACATATTGGCACCGTCTTGCACTTTGCAGTGAATGCACTTTGCTCTAATCTCAAAGTTGATGTTTTCAAAGCTGCTACTCTCATATCAGCAGAACCTTATTGCCAACTTGCAATTCAACTATGTCACCAGGAACAAGCTCCCGGGCCGGCAGGTCAGGTACAAGGTACCCATCTCCAAAAACCTTCTCGGATTCACATTGCATCTCTTTAAGGGCCTCGAGTGCTTTCTCGGCGTTGGTCTCTTGCCATACTCCAACAATGGCATTGAGGACTAGAATCAATACTATCACAAACGGCTCCACATAGGCCTCAAAACCAGACTCCTCGGATTCACTACCATGCACATAGGCTAAAACAAAAGATATAAAAGCTGCAACTAGAAGGATCTTTACCAGCATGTCGTCGAATTGTTCTAACACGGGCCGCTATAAGGGCTTCCTTTTCTTTTTGGCAAGCTCATTCCAACCATACTTGTCACGCTGCTTTTCCACCTCGTAACTACTCAAACTCTTGTCTAGTTTAACATTGAACTCTTTCAGACACCGCTCAACAGACCATGACCATGCGGGGAAAGGTCTTTCCTCCATTGAATCCTCGACCCCAAAGTACAAGAGTTACTTTAATTTTTGCTTAAACCCGTGTAATTTTCCTGCAAAACTGGTTCCATGAATGACCATAATTTCATGTTGCTTTGGACCAAAGAATCGATGAACCTTCTACCAAAATTCATATCACAGTAGTCAAAGTAAACTTTCCAAATTTATGACCAACTTTGCCTTCAAAGTGATACTGCAGCGAACAAAGTTTCCCCATTGTAAATACGAACAATTTGATCAACAAACTCGGGCAAAAGTTATAGATCTTGAACTCTTCAACACCGAAGCATAGACTATGAAAGGACCAAGCGGAACCATGTTTCTTGTTTGTATATTATCATGGTGTTGAAACAATGGAGACAAAGATAAACCCTGGTGAATGATGTTGGAAGATTGTAGGAAACCGCTATGCTTGAGAGCTTGTTCCAGGTCTGCTTGTTAGGTTCCGATGGTGATAACCCTTGAAAATCAAGACTAATGTCACCGTCCCATGGTCCATTTCTTTCTCTGTATCACTGCCTGTTTCCCTTGTCTACAATGGTTAAGTGCCTCTGCCCTTTTCTTGGCCCCATGGAAACCGAAAAAACCTTCCAAAAAACCACCCCCAAACCGATAAAATGAAACCTTCTCTTTGTAATCGAACCCCACTATCTGGTAACCTTCTGTCCTTATCCATTTTTTATTATTTTTTGAATTTCATTTATTATTTTATTTATTTATTTATGTAATATTATTTATATATTATATCTATATTTACTTGTGCCTTATTTTATATTCGAATCCGGACGAAATTCGGGTATTACAATCTATCACGACTAGGGGTAAGTATTCGATCAAGTTTAATTGAGACGAGTAAAGACTGAAAAGACATGAATTTCGTCTAGACTTCTTGGTCACTGTTATGCTAACCAAAGCTTGAATCTGTTATTCTCATTACGAATTTCTTCAAGCAAAATACCTGTCAGGGAACTTGAGGTTGTTCTTCTCATTACGAAATTCTTCGCACCTCATGAAATCTGAAATTGTTGTTGTTTGGATTGGTTGTTTGAATTCTTTTTGAACATTGAATCCTTCTCTGCAAAAAGAGAAACCATCAATGAATACAAATTCAACATGGATTAAGTTGAAAAATTATCTTTTTCATTTGTCATCGTCATCGCTTCTCTGCTCAAGCTTGAACATTTTCTTCTGATCCCATTGTTGGTTTAACTTGATTGATGTTGCTCAAGGTTTTATTTCCCTGTATAAAACACAAATCTTTAATGTTTCGTTATTCTTTTATTTTATTTTTTTGTCTTTTTTTTCATATATATTTTTCATGTTTTCTTTTCTTTATATTTTTTTGTTGTTTTATTTCTATTTTTTATTTTTTATTTTTTATTTTACTTGTTATATTTACGTAGGCCCTTAGGTCAAAATTCAGGTATGATAGCTGCCCTTCTTTGCTCTATGTTGTGGAGCAGGAGACGAGCAAAGACTGAAAAGACACAAATCTTGTCTAAGCTTCTTGGCCTCTGTTACGCTAACAAAGCTTAAAGTTGTTCTTCTCATTATAAAATTCTTCAAGCAAAAAGTAATGGAACCTGAGGCTGTTCTTTTCATTATGAAATTCCTCGTATCCCGTAAAACCTGGAGCTGTTCTTCTCATTATGAAATTCTCCAGGGTCTGAAGTTGTTCTTCTCATTATGAATTTTTTCAGACAAAAAGTGATCGAATCCAAAGTTGTTCTTCTCATTATGAAATTCTTCGTATCCCCATGGACTTTGGAGTTGTTCTTATTATGAAATTCTCCAAAGTTTGTAAAAGTTTGAAGTTCTTCTCATTATGAATTTCTTCAAACTAATCAAGTGGTGAAAACCGTGGCTGTTTTTCTCATTATGAAATTCTTCATCTTCGGGAAATCTGGAGTTGTTCTTCTCATTATGAAATTCTCCAGATCAAAAGTGATGGAATCCGAAGTTGTTCTTCTCCTTATGAAATTCTTCGTATCTCATAGACTTTGGAACTGTTCTTCTTATTATGACATTCTCTAAAGTTTAGAAAAGTTTGAAGTTGTTCTTCTCATTATGAATTTCTTCAAACTAATCAAGTGGTGGAAACCGAGGTTGTTCTTCTCATTATGAAATTCCTCATCTCCGGAAAATCTGGAGTTCTTCTCATTATAAAATTCTTCAGATCAAAAGTGATAGAACCTGAGGCTGTTCTCCTCATTATGAAATTCCTCAAATTCCACCAAATCTTTCGGGACTCACGTCGGAATGGCTTCCAATTTATGTTTGAATCAGGACTCACGCTGGAAAAGTTGTCAATTTCTGTTTGAATCGGGACTCACGCCAAGAAGGCCGCCAATTTCTGTTTGATTCTTGGGTAAACTTTCTGCTTCAGAGAAAGTGCTAATAATTTCTTTCTTCATCTCCCGACGTATCTTCTTTGACCGATATGGGAATTCATCTCAAACTCAGGTTTAATTTTCAAAATCTTTGCTTTTTTGCTCCAAAGCGCTTTTTCAGGTTTTCACTTTAGATTTATTCTTTCTTTTCTTTTTTCCTGTCTTTTTCATATTTTCTTTCTTTTTCTTTCTTTTCTTTTTTACAACAAATGAAGTCTATCATGATCTCAATGACAATTGTTCTTGTCTTTCATGAATTCAACATATAAATTTTGTTCTTGTATTGTCGACCTTTGAACACCAGGAAAGATTTATTCTCTGCTCTGAAAGAACTCATCATTTCTATTGCTTCAACTTGCAAGTTTCATTCTTTTTGCAGCAGTGCCTCACTCAAATTTGGACATAATTATCTTGTTTTCTCGTTCTGATATTCACCCCGTAGAGCTTCTTTGTCTTGTGGTGTCTCAATAGTAATCATTTCTCCACTTGATGTTTTGCCTTAAATAATGGTCAATGTTCTATCTTTACCCCAAATTTATCTGTGTGTCATCTTTGTTGCTCGAATATTTTTGTATTTTGAGCTTTATCTGTTTCTCATCATAAATCACGTACCGAGACCACTTTCTGTTCTGCCTGCAGTTTAAGGATTAGTACATCATAGTAATTCCCACGAAATGCTTTGCTTCTCTTGTATCTAATCAATATTATTTATATATTATATCTATATTTACTTGTGACCTTATTTTATATTCGAATCCGGACGAAATTCGGGTATTACAATCTATCACGACTAGGGGTAAGTATTCGATCAAGTTTAATTGAGTCGAGTCAAAAAATTTTGAGTTATTCGAATTGACGAGTCATATTTTACAACTCAAACTTTATTTGAAAATTTTCCGTCGAGTTTAAGAAATTTGAGTCGAGTCGAGTTTTCGAGTTCATATAAATATTTAATTATAATTATTTATCATGTTATAGTATGATTTGATTCTAATTTAAACGACTTTCTCTAATCATATAAGAAAATATATATATATATATTTTCTTATTGTAGCAATATTTTTTTTATATTTTTATATATCAATGTTTGTATATCATAAAAAATTGAGAGATTTGTCTCAAACTTAAAAATTAATCCTTCAATTACTAAAAGTTTTGAGTTATTCGAATTTCCATTTCACAACTCAAACTTTATTTGAATTTTTTTGAGTTGAGTCGGGTCAATGAAATTTCGAGTCAAGTCAAAACGAATCGAATATTTTCGCCTCGAATCGAGTCGAATTTTGCTCACCCCTAACGACGATGGTCTATTAAAAGTTTCTTTGTATTTTAAATAATTTTCCTATACTCCAGTGATCTTTAAAAAGACATGTAATTAGTGATATCGGATTTGTCGTTTTCACGCTACCATGACTTTGACTCATGGTGTTCTTTCAGTCATTCTCTATTTTTCTTGTTTTTTATTTTAATTTACGTTCGATTGTATTGTTTTTGCTTTGGTCTTGTTTTGTCTTATATTTCCTATTCTTTGTTACTATGTCGTGTTGATATTGTGTTCTTTTTATTCTTTGTCCGAACTTTTTGTTGCTGTTGTGTCTTATTGTTTTTGAGTGTCTTGTTCTTCTCCGGTATTTGATTTTTTGTTTTTAATGAAGCCTGATGGTAGTATTGTTCATATGGGTCTCTGTACTGCACACTAATTAATAATCTCCATTTCGATCTATTTGTAATTAAAATGGAATTGAAACTCGAACAATTTAACTCTAATTTCATAAATTTAACAAAATAAAATTTTTCAAATGAAGTTTAAGTTATAAAATAAATCTCATTAACTCAATGAACTCAAAATCTTTTAACTCGACTTGACCGAACATTCACCTTAAGTAATTTCTAGTAATCAAAGAACAAGGAAAGCTAACAATTTCATGAAAGGAGAAAGCATTCTGATTAAATTTAGACAAAATGATACAACACCATCGACATATATGCAAGAACCAAAAAAACAAACACCTCACACGTTATTATGAACAAATAGAATAGAGTATGTAATCGATGCATATGAAAGTTCGAAAAAACAAAGTATCATTACCTTCTAAAAGTTATGTGCTTGGTGTTTCACCAGCAGGTCCAGGTCGGGCATTTAACAGGGGCTGAAGAGCTTTGACAACGATGCTCATATTTGGCCTGAAATCGGCCTCGTATTGCACACACAATGCAGCAACAGCAGCCATCTGCAATGGAAACAGTAGAAGGTTTTAGGCACGGAAATGTAACAGTGGCAGTGACAATGGCATCAGCACCGGAAAAGTCAGGACAGGACATGGACAGGTTTAAAGCTTAAAATTGTCAGGCAGACACGAAAGTTATAGATGTTAAAGAGAAGATGTGCAAATAGAAACAGACATTATAAGGAGTAACCGAGCATATTAATACCTTGGCAACAGCCTTGGGTGGATAATCTCCTCCTAGTCTTTGATCAACACACTGCCTAACCTTGTCTTCGCTAAGTCTCGGCGTAGCCTGAACAGAATTCAAACCTCTCATTGATCATCGATGTCTGAAAAGTTTAACAATGAAACTGAGGCTGGAAATACAAAATCAAGTTGCCGAGAAGTACCCATGTCACAAGACTTTGCTGTCCACGAGGTAAAGTATGATCAACGGGTTTTCTCCCCGTCAAAAGCTCCAGCAGCACAACACCAAAGCTGTACACATCGCTCTTGGCATTTAATTGCCCAGTCATTGCATATCTGCCAATGACCAGTCAATTTTCAAGGCATTCAATCTTGAATCAAGCTAATTACAGCAACTAAGTGTGCTCAAATTTGCTTTCAACAATAATCAATGATATCTAACGAAATAAAAATAACAATAGTAGTATGAAAGTACTCCACGAATAACTTACTCAGGAGCATGATATCCGAAAGTTCCAAGAACACGAGTTGAATGAAGACGGGCTGCCATATCAGGAGCTTGATTAGATAAATCAAAGTCTGCAATCTTCGCTACATCATCATCAAATATTAGCACATTGCTGGACTTTATGTCGCGATGAATTATGTGAGGATTAGCCTTCTCATGCAAGTACTCAAGCCCTTTCGCGGCTCCTACGGCAATTTTTACTCTTTGTGCCCATGTCAGAACAGGACCTGGCTGGGCTCCCTTAACACCTTTTCTCCCTGGCATTAAAGAAATAATATTCTTGCAACATTAACAGTACAACAAATAAGTTACAAACCAGATATTTCATTTCCAATAGAAGGAGGAACTTTATAATTAATTTTTATAATAACATCACAAGGAGATCCTTCAAGCACCACTGCATTCCTATATATGGTTTTCAATTTTGTATAGCTGGAGGGATGAACAGAGCATCATCGCACATACCGTGAAGAATATCATGCAGTGAACCATTAGATGCAAACTCATAGGCAAGTATACGAGAATTCCCGTCAACACAGTAACCAAGCAATTGAACAAAGTTTTCATGCTTCAACCTTGATACCATGGAAACCTGAAAATCCATTAACCAATGGATATATGTATGAAACTCTAAAATTATATCGGGTGTGGTAAATGCAATGAATTTTAGATGTCAACTGAACCTGGGCTAAGAATTCATCATCTGGTTGCTTGCTGGCATCCAACTTTTTTATTGCTGCAGCCTGCTCACTTCTAAGAACTCCATAATAAACTCGACCATATGAACCTTCTCCAATCAGCGCATTGGTGTCATAGCTATTTGTGATTTCCCTTAATTCATCTGCTGGAATAGCAGGGACTTCAATAGGCTGAACCTTCACCGTTTGAGCACTCTTTGATGCAGTTTCAGATGTATGGTAACCTCCATCATTTCCTGTGGAAAAATTCAACCCAGATTAGACCAATTGATTCAGTACAAACAACACCAAGCATAGCCATCCATAACATGCAAAATATAGTCAAACATGTATCAAGTAGTAAACTATAAATTGGGTTTTAAAAATAGTAGCATGTGTTTGCTGTGTGTATAATATCATTCTAGTAAAAATCAAACAGCATAAAATTAAAGCTAATACACAAATTACAATTAAACTACAACTAGCCAGCATAAGCACCAAAGAATCTCATGCCGTCTTACATATTATTCTTCATTCAACTAATTCATAGTATTGAAGGTGTGGAAATATACAAGTGAAGTTCACAAAGAATCTGAGGCAAAATCCAACCACAAAGGATTACCCGCTGAATTTTTAACCACATAGTGGCCTCCATTGTCTGTGGCTTTGTGAATATCATCTTCTTCACAACAGCCAAAGCAACTCATGGTTCAATCCTTGGCAATTATCTCTGATTTGTAAAATGCAAATCTAGAAAAGGAAGCATATGGGTGAATACAAATGTTAAAAGATAATTACAAATGATTTATATGCATTGCAGGTATAGAAGATGCCAATGAATGCATTGAGATTACAAATGATCTAGAAATCCCGTGTATGTTTTCTGTCTCATTCTTTTCTCCGTTGGAATCATGTAAATATAGAGTAAACATAAATTATAGAATGTATCAAATTATTTGTGTTTAAAAGTATATTGAGTTCATTATACCGTTTTCATGTCCATTAGACATACTGTGTTTGTGTAACATTTTCACACAGTATTAAAAACCATCTCATCAGGCACATATATGAAGAACAGTATTAAAGATTGTCAGGTCGAAGCACAGATAAGAAGAACACAAGTATTTTGATGAATGGATAAAAGTGATTGCTAGGACAGAATACCAGATGCAAAATGCATTTGGTTTTTCCATTATGTGCGAGTTTTTGGTCCAGATATGACCAAAAAAACATTTGATTTTTCTCTTAGCAAATGTCCATGTGAGAGATATCTTTAGTCTTCTAAGCCACATAACATATTTTCATCTATTTTTTGTCTTCAAATAAATAGCTTGCTCAAAAAGGAGTATCTCATATCTGTGAAGACTCCCATTGAAGATATTAAATAAGCCATGTAGAAAGACACCCCCCACCCCACCCCCAAAGAACAGGTAATGTGAATAATATAAATTCTGTAAATACATGGAATTACAGCATTTGATTCTAACACATAATATCCCCCAACGAATCGACAGGTAAGGAGAATTAGACCTTTCATTTGGTCATCCAAATGCAGCCTGGCGTAGGCAAACATTCAATGAAGTCACGGGAAACTCATACTCAGAACCAACTCGAAATTGCACATGCATGAAAACATATTGAACATAAAGTTTGGTAAGGCTAATTAGCCGCTGCAACTGCTAGTAACAAAAAAGCTCAAATCTACCAGCTTTTTCACCTAAAAGTTTCCCATCACAAAATTCAATTCCAAAGTAGCACAGATTCCAGAAAATATCACAAGTCCTAACCAATAAGCTCTTCCCAGTACAAGAATGAACACTCCTCCAACAACCTTAAATCCATGTTTTTACACACTCGAACTCTCAAATCAACCAGATCAACCACTCACCAAACAAAATTGTAACTCATAATGTCAGATTTGACAGTCTAACTCAAAATCTCATTTTCTTTGATCATAATTCCGTAAAACTAATTAGTTTCACTGATCCGCATGCATGTTAACCGAAATCTACAATTAGAATCAAAGACGAAGTGAAAAATAAACAAAAAATTATAAAAAACAACCTGAAAGTAGCCGCCGATGACGTGGTGCAAGCACTTGGACTCAGATCAGACCAGTAAGAGAATGAGCGTTATAGTTGGGCCGGAGATCTGAGACGGTGGAGCCGGCGAAAGATGCGAAGATCAAGAGAATCTAAGCGCGCGTAGCGTAGGATAAAAGGGAAAACCGGAGCCTTGACTTCGCTGGCAAATTCCTTTAATTTATTTTTATTTTTGTTTTAATTTTACGTTTTATATAGTGCTTTTTGTTTTTTTGTACACACAGTGCTTGCCAGACGTGACAGTTGACTCTATCGACCGTCGGGTTTGACTTTTTGAACCGGTCTGAGATCGCTGTAATCAGACCACCGTGTTTGGTTTGCTTACGTGGCTGATTTTAATTGATCAACTAAAAATAGGTTTTATTTGGAAAATATCAAATTAGTTTAATCCATGAATTTAGCGAAAGATTGTTTTTAAAGGATCATTTTAAAATGTTAAAAAATATGAAATTTATCATTTTGGAAAGAGAATATATTTTGCGGTGGATATAATGATAGAATTAATTGTTGTGTTTATATATTTGGGTTAATTACTGTGTTAGTTATCTTTATTTATTTTTAGTATAATTTTAGTTATCGATTTAAAAAAATAATAAGTAAAATTAATTATATTTTTTGTGTAAATTTTTTGTCACTCCAACGTTAAATTCTGTTAAATATTGACGAAAAGATAATTTAACCTAATAAAAAATAAATTATCTATATAATCACTAAACTATTATTTTTATTTTATCTCTAATTTAATTCTTAAAATTTTAAAATTTTATTTTTTACCGTTTTTTAAAAAAATCTCCATTTCACTAAAAATTTTATAGGACTATTTGGTGAAACAATTTGTGGAAGAGACAGAGAAGCCATACAACAATACTTTGAGTTCAATCCTCCCTTATGATTAGGAATGGACAAAAAACTCGATTTTTTGATTTCAGTTTCGGATTTAATAAAACCTAATAGATTTTTATCTAGTATTAGTTTCGGTGAGACTGAGACTGGATTCAAAATTTAGGTTCCGGTCATAATCGGGACTGGATCTTGATTTTTTGGACCCGATACTCGGTGGATACCCAATAAGACCGGGATCAATACCAAATATTTAGTATTTATTTTATTTTATTTTTCTTATCAAACATTCTCTTTATAAATAATTGAATATTATGACTAGTTTTAAGACTTTAATTTTCAAGCCTATAATATTCTAACTTTATTATTTAATATTACTATTGGTGGTTGAAAAAAAACTCCAATTACTCAATTTTTTTAAGAATAAACTAATTGATCGGGTATCCAGTATTGAAACCGGTTCTCACCAGTAACAGGACCAGTTTTTAATATTTAAGATCTGGTGTGACTGAGACCGGGGCTAGTTCTAATTTTCAGAAAACGATGATTACCGAAACTGAGACAAGGAACGGAATCAATTTTATTCAAATTGGTCGGATATCTGGTTTTACCCACCCGATGAATCCTTCACGGATTCGCATTAGACTAGATTTTTTATGTCCGAATAAACAGATGTATGAAACAAACCGTAGAGCAAAGTCTTACTTATACCTTTATTTATAGTCAAAATATTAAAAAAAAAAAAACAGTTTTAAAAATAGCATTGTGAAATTTATGTTGTAAAAAAGAAAATTGAAAATTTGTCAATACACATGATTGGAACATAAAAAAAATCTTAATTTCAGTTTTTATTACCTACAAACATCTAAATTCCAGCAAGCAAGCAAGGTGTGTTGAAAGCTATTATGGCTTCCCTGTCTCTTCACGAATCGTTTCACCCAATAATACTTTAAAATTTTAAAAGAAAAAGAAGATTTTTTAAAAAAAATATAAAAAATAAAATTTTAATATTTAAGGATCAAATTAAATATAAAATAAAAATAAAATAATAATTAGAGATTATCTAAGTAATTTATCCTTTTATAGCATGAGATTATCTTTTTGTTAACATTTAACATTTAATGTTGGAGTAACAAAAAATTTAAGTGATTTTACTAGTTGTTTTTCAAAATTGGTGACTAAAATTGTAACGAGAGTAAACAAAGGTGACCAACGCAGTAATTAACCTAATATATTTTATTAAATTAATTTTAATTTTAAGGATATCAATAAGGGTTGGGCATTCGATCGAGTCGAGTCAAAAAATTTTGAGTTATTCGAGTTGGCACGACCTATTTTATCATTTAAACTTTATTTAAAAAAATTTCGAGTCGATTTTATAAAATTCGAGTCGAGCCGAGTTTCGAATTTTTGTACAAATTTAATTATAATTATTTATAATATTATAATTCAAAGTGATAAGTACTTCTTGTTCATATATTTTTTTGCGAGTGTAAATAAGATTTTTAATATAATTTAATAAATCAATTATTATAAAAAATATATAATATATTTATAATGATATATTTATAGGTAATAGGTTACTCCATTAAAGTACAATCTCATTAAAAATCGAATTGAAAGTGTCACCGGAAAATAATTCAGAACAATCAATCTTGAAATCAAGGACAAACAAATATAGAACATTCATAAAATTAAAGCAAATTGTCCATCACCAGAAATCATATAGATAAATTCTGATTTCGAGCAATTGAGACTAGATTGCTAAATTTTCAAAATTCAGGATCAAAAATATGAGTTTACCAAAATTTAGGAACTTAACTGAAACTTTTAATAGTTAGTACTATATAGATTTAGGTTTTTTTGTCTTACACATAAAGAAAAATTATTATTACATATATCAATATTTATCATTTAATGGTTAAATAATAAAATTTTAAAACTTTAGGGACCTAATAGTAAATTTTTAAAAGTTCTAGCTCCAAAGGAATGTTCATTTCATTAATAGATTTTATTCTTAATCTCATTTTCATCTCAAAAAATGAATTTTAAAAAATTTACGATTGAATCGGAGTTCAATTAAAAAAGTTATGAAATAGTAATCAAAATGTAAATTTTCAAAATTAAATTTTGTTTTTTCGAATATTCGAACTTCCAAAATTCAAAATCGACTCGAACTTGAAATTCACTCGAGTTATTTGAGTAGACTTGAATAACTCAACTTGAATAACTTAAAATTTAAAAAATTAAATTTTTTAATCGATTCGAGTTTTATCCGCCCCTAATGTCAATCAGAATATGCTCTTTGTTCTTGTATCGAACAATTATCTCGACCGCACTCGAGTTCAAAACTCGCATGGCTCGGTCAGTTCATAACTGATTGCTTTCTGGTCCGGTTTTGAGATCGGGGATTGAACTGTTTCGACAACATAGCATTACCATAAGTATCACCATCACTAAGATAATATACTTTTATAAGTATTATTTTTCAAATCTAATATTAATTAGGAAAACAAACTTAATTATATTCGTATCTTTTAAGTGTATTAGGATTTGTATATTAGTTTTGAAATTTATTTAATATATAAGAATGATTATTTATTTTATGGGATTTTTGAACTAATGAAAATTTTACTCATAAATTATAAGATATTATGTGACTAATTATATTCGAATATATATACTTTTACGTTTTTCAACAACAATGGTACGAATTGAAAGGCACAACTGACATAAAAACTTGAAAACTAATTTAATCAGCGACAAATCTATATGTTAGGTTGGGTGAGATGTGCCTGCTTAAATTTTTTAGAGAAGAAAGGTCGATATATTTTAGAGTAATTGGTATTGCTAGAGAGTTTATCTCAAAAGATGTATATCTTGAACACAATTTTTTGTTTTTTAGTTTGATATGTCTGGTTTGTTGGGCGTAAGTAACGAGAAACTTAGTCCATCAGATCGAGTTAGAGGTAAATCCAAACTAGTAGAAAAGAGTTACTACAGGGAGATATGCAAGGTAGTTTGACGGAATATATTTTTTGACGACAGTTATTCAGACGAGTAGTTCATATGGGTGGATGATCCAGTATGAATCAGATGTTCTTGATGAGAAGAGTGATCCTTATGTGAGGATAACTAAGCTTGATACAAGGAGGTCCCAAGATCATTTTAAATTTTAATTTGAGGTGACAATGATGATATTACGAAGTTTAACGGGATAATATCACAAGTCGCGAGTTAGAGTACAAGTTATTAATGTAGTAAATTGCCCAAGAGGTTCAAAGACATACTTTGGGATTGAAGAGATCATCAAACTAGCCTGATCCATGGTAAAGTCCAAGAAAACCATTTTATACACACCTACGTGAACACACTATGTGAACATCGATAACAAGAGAATGTTCTTGTTATTATATTTTATCGTTGGTAGAATTGTATCTAGATCATCGATAAAAATAATGAGAAATCTTAAATATATTGGAAATCAACTATAAATAGAAGTCTCACCAACTTCACTTGTATAATCTATCTTTTTATCTATTTTTGAATAATAAAGGATATTTACTTTAAAATCTTGTAAATTATTTTTATTTCGTTTTAAATTTTTTTTAGTGTTCTTTATAATTATTTTTATAGTTTGTTTTTACTTAGAATGATTTTGTATTTTTTTGTGTCTTAGAATTCTAATCTCCCAAAATAAATTTCAAGTTTACTTAATTATTTGTTTTGAGGATACAACTAAGGCCGTAAGGTTAACTAATTTAGAAATCTAGCTCCATGCCAAGTATAAAAAAAATAACAAATAAAATTAAAAATAAATATATAAAACTAAAAATTAAGTATTTTTTTTTGGGGAAAGTAAATATTATTATTTAGCCATAAATGGCATCCTCCAACACCATCTGTTCAATACAAGATGGAACATCATAAGAAAAATAAAAAGGAGTAGATAAAGAGAGGGCCCAATGAGCAAGCTCATGAGCAACTCTATTCGCTACACGACTTATATGAGAAATAGCATATTCAGGCTTTAATTGTAGTAATGAAAAGGAATCCTTAAGGTGTGATGCAGCTAAAGATCTATCAAGTGTAGGAGCTTTAAGCTTGTTTGATAACAGAGATTGAGTCGCCTTCGATGAAGATTTTTTCCCAACCATTATCTACTGCGAGTTTTAGACCTGCAGCAAAAGCGCAAGCCTCTGATGTTTCAGCAGAGTGAGCTCCCTGCAGTTTGTAAGCCAAACCATCAATCATCAAACCAGAATTGTTTCGTGCAATAACACCAATAGCCGCTTGTCCAGAGATCTTCACAAAAGCAGCATCAACATTAATTTTAATTACATCAGCTAGTGGACATGACCAACGCGAGGCTCTACTACATGGAACTACAGGAGAAATGATTTCGTTTGCCTGCAAAAAATCTGATGCAAGCAGTTGAGAATTATCAACAATCATTCGAGCAGTAAGAAGAGTACCATTATGCAGCCAATGATTCCTCCTATTCCAAATGTTCCATAATAAAATAAGAAAGAATGAAAATTGATCCTTGGTGAGAGCACGTATAACAGATTCAAACCATTCTTTACAATTATAAAAGAGACCTTGTGGTAAGATGGTGCTCAGACCACAAAGGTTATAAATATCCTGCACCAAGTTACAATCTCTAAGACAATGAATCAGAGTTTCCTCATCAGTAGAGCAAATCGGACACAAACCAGAACCAAGCCCTGCCGCTGCTAATTTCTGCGCAGTGGGAAGGGCCTCGTGACCAGTCCTTCAACCAAAAATTTTAATCTTTGGGAGGGTAGGGAGTTTAGCAATTAACTTCTAGATGGAAGATGAGTCTCGTAAAACTCCAGATTGATCAAGTAACCATTTGTGACCAGACCTAGTAATAAACTTCTTGGATGAGTGATGTCCCCAAACTAATAAGTCTCTTCTTTCACCAGCAATAGGATAATGTAGAATAATCCTTGCATCCTCATTTGTAAACACTTGCTGCACTTTACTTTCATTCCAAACATTGCATCCTGAAATCATAAATTCCTTACATTTAATTGGATTTAGAGCAGACATGTAACTGTCAGTTAGATGAATAGGATTATCTCCACCCCATTTATCAGTAAATAAGTTCACTTCACTATCAATGCCTACACTCCAATGAAACCCTTCTTTTAAGACCTCTTTAGCATTGTAAATACTTCTCCAAACAAATGAAGGTTTATCACCAAGAGTGGCCTGCAGAATATTACCTGAGTTGAAATATTTTGCAAACAGAACCTGAAAACAAAGAGAGTTAAAAGTTTCAATCAACCTCCAGACTTGCTTTCCCAGCAGAGCTATATTAAAAAGCTTAAGATCCCTAAAACCAAGCCCTCCATCTTTTTTTGGCCTGCAAAGTTTTTCCCAAGCAACATGATTTCAGCCTTTATGTCCAATTTTCCCCGACCACCAGAAACCTCTCATAGCAGAAATAATTGGATCGACAATACAATCCGGGAGAAGAAAACACATCATAACATAGGATGGAAGAGCTTGCGCAACTGATTTTAAAAGAATTTCCCTTCCAGCAAAAGATAAGAAATTATTTGTCCAGCCCCCTATTCTTTTGCTCACCCTATCTCTAAGAAAACCAAAAGAATCTGACTTATTTTTTTCGACAATTAAAGGTAATCCCAAATAATTACCAACATCTTCCTCTTCTCTCATATTCAAAATAGCTAGGATATTATGTTTGCAGCTTGCAGACATTCCACTACTAAAATAAACACAAGATTTCTCTAAATTAACTTTTTGCCCTGAAACAGTTTCATAAGAGACTAAAGTGTCCTTTAAGCATCGAGCTTCAGCAGTAGAATTCTTAATGAACAATAAACAATCGTCTGCATAGAGTAAATGATTAATCCTAGGTCCATATCTACTAGCTCTTACTCCCTTGATGTCTCCGGTCTCCTGTTTTTTCAATAACTGGGCAGATAATCCTTGAGTGCAAAAGAGAAAAAGAAAAGGAGATAAAGGGTCTCCTTGTCTTAAAAATTAAGTATAGTTCATATATAAAGAGATTAATATAAGATATTAAGAATCGAGTTAATGTGTATAAAAGTTTAAAATAAAAAGCGGCAAGTTTTGTCATTGTTGCTAAAACGAATCAAAACATTTATAATATAAATATTACAAGAGAAAATTAAACTAATCGAAGATATATATAATTTTCGGTGTAAAAATATTAGAATATAGTGTTAACAGTGATTACTTATTAAATTATCAACATATAGATAAAGATTTAAGTGGAGATCACTCGAAAAAATTATAAGATTTTTACCCGACTTTTTATATTCTGGAATCCGAAATTAAAGATATAAAACTTTTTAAGTATATTTAAGTTTTATTTTTTTCTTGTTTTTTTTTCTGTTTTCTTGAAATTATTTAAAATAAAAAATATAATTGAACGAATCAAATTCAAATACAGAGAAAGAATCAGAATTTGTTAGAGACGATGCACATATTCTTTATACTGATAATTTTAAGAGAGATGACTTATCTTTACATCTGTGTCGTTTAAATTTGTTTATATTTTTCATTTGTTATTCTTATTTTATTATTTATTCTTTCAACATCTTAAAAAAAAAAGCTTATTATTGATTTTTTTTTTGTTATTTATAATGATTAATAGTAATAAAAACTCAAATTTTTATTTTAATTCTAAATTATTTACCAACTATAAACTTTTATCAACTTAAGCATTAAAATTAGATGTATTTTTAAAATATATTAATCAAATTAAAAATTATATATTTTTTATTGATGAACAATTTAAATTTAATGTATTAAAAAAATAATTTTCTTTAACCCTAGTAGACAACGATTTGAAATTTTAATGTCACACTTAAGTTATTCCTATGGTGTATTTTAAATTTATTAAATGTCAAATTCAAATTGATTATTTAAGTTGACACGATATTGATTTATTTATGTATAATATTAATTATTTATTATGTTATAGTATAATTCAATTTCAATTTAAAAGATTTTTTTTAATCATACAAAATAATGTATATATATTTCTTCGTATGTGAATATTCTTTTATATTTTTATATATGAATATATATCATAAAAAAGACTCATTTCGAACTTGAAAATAAATTATTTAATTACTAAATTTCAAATTATTAAAGTTTCCATTTATAACTCAGATTTTATTTAAAACTTTTCCGAAACAAATTTATAACATTTCAAATCAAGTATTTTCACATTGAATCGATTCAAGTTTTGTTCACATCTAACCTAATGATCCGCACTATTTCATCAATACTAAGATGATATGTAATAAAATATCCCTTGGTCATGATATCTGCACTATTTATCTCGTAGGAACTAGGAAGTGACTGTCAAGATTTGGTTGATATAATCAAACAAATCAAACGCGGTCTCCTCCTGAATTATGGGATTAGCTGCAAATCTCAAGGTTATCTGACTATCACAATTTCACAATGAAAAAACATGGCTTTGCATGCTTCGGACTGATGTCGGTTAGCAAACTAGAGCACCAAGCTAGCTCTGTTATTGTGGCCATGCTTAGGTATTCAGCTTCAGCTGAGGATTTAGAGGATTAAGACAAAAAAATAAATAAATCGGCTCAAATTTTATTAGGAAGAAAGACAAGTTTTGGAGAACCAACCTGCTCGTCACCCGGCTCATTTTGCTCCGTTAGCTGGTAGTAATAGACTAGTCTTGGTGGCAACATCCAACTTCTTGTATCTGCCGACGGCATTGTATCAATACTATTGACATCGATGAATCAATCATACAAATGCAGTATTTCCTCGAAAAGTGTTTCTTTTAACAAGACAAACTTTTCTTTAGAAAATAAATAGAGACTCAATCTAACATAGATAAAGAACATGAAATGGCCAAGCTAAGGCAAAAGGAACAGTCCAAGATTATATTTGGTGTTCCTAAACCGATTACCATCAAAGGTCCTAAACCTTCAAACTCCTCTAAATACCCTCAAAAAGGTCTTTCCCTTATTTTGAGTTTTTAATCTTCCAGCAAAAATATTTGGTTGTAAAGCTTTTGTCCATAATTATCAACCCAATCAATCCAAACTTGATCCTCGAGCCCACACCTGTGTCTTCATTGGCTATTCCCCACACAAAAGGGTTACAAGTGTTATTCACCAACCTTACATCGAATGTTTGTCTCTTGGGATGTCACTTTTTTTGAGAACAAACCATACTTTGCAGCATCTCATCTTCAGGGGGAGATTCTCAATGAAGATGAAACCCTTAATACCCTCCTCATTATACCCCTCATGATCCTACTACTATCACAAAAAAGCCTATCAATTAGGGTGCCATTGTTATTCCAGATATTGTTTTCCCTATACAACAAGAAGTTAATACCACCACTGAAGAGGAACAACTAATTAATTCAAGAAGACAACAAGAACAGGCTCCAGAACTTCGGGTTTACTCTCGACGACATCATTCTCCTGAAACTGATACAGCAGTGCCAATTTCATCCCCAAACGAGGACTGTTCTGAAACACAAGTCTCACCTCTATCACCATCCATGTATCTTCCAATTGCAGTCCAAAAAAGCACAAGGAGCTGCACTCAACATCCTATTTCTCGGTTTATGTACTATGGAAACTTATCTAAGTCTTACAAAAATTTTGTATCTAATGTTGATTCTGTAGAAACTCCAAAAAAATATTGAAGAGGCTCTTAAAAATCAAGTGGAGGTAGGCTGTGATGGAAGAAATGAAGGCTCTCAAAAGCAATTAAACATGGGAAGTCTCAGATCTACCGAGTGGGAAGAAGATAGTAGGATGCAAATGGATCTTCACTACAAAATATAAACCCGATGGCAATATTGATCGATACAAGGCACGGCTTGTGGCTAAGGGCTTCACCCAAACCTATGGCATTGACTATGACGAGACATTTGCACCCGTTGCCAAGCTAAACACCATTCGAGTTCTTCTATCCCTAGTTGTCAACTTGGATTGGCCCTTGAACCAATTGGGTGTAAGAAATGCATTCCTCAATGGAGAATTAAATGAGGAAGTGTACATGGACTTCCCACCCGAGTTTGAAGAAAGCAAGGGCCAAGTGTGTAAATTAAAGAAGTCTTTATATGGGCTAAAGCAATCTCCAAGGGCGTGGTTTAGCCGATTTGCCAAAGCAATGATCAGTAGAAGTTACATTCAAGGACAAGCAGACCACACCATGTTTTGCAAACACTCGGAAAGTGAAAAATATTGCATCCTCATTGTTTATGTGGATGATATAATACTAACAGGAGATGATTCAAGTGAAATTGAGAGGCTAAAAGAGTTTCTTAGTGCTAAATTCGAACTTAAAGACTTGGGGAATCTTAAATACTTCCTTGGAATGGAGGTAGCGAGATCAAAAACAGGTATTTTCATCTCCCAAAGAAAGTATGTTCTTGATTTACTCTCAAAAGCCGGTTTGTTGGGCTGCAAACCAGCTGAAAGTCCTATGGAATGTAATCTTAAATTTGGAACTGATAAAGATGGAGAAGAAATCGACAGGGGGAGATATCAACGACTAGTAGGGAGACTTATCTACCTGTCTCACACTCGTCCAGACATAGCCTTTAATACATGCATGCCCCAAAAGAGAAGCACCTAGAAGCTGCGTATAGAATATTAAGGTATCTAAAAGTAGGGGTGGGCAAAATACCCGATTACGCGGTCCCGGTAAAACCTAGTGGATTATTATCTGGTATTGGTTCCGGTGGGACCAAGACTGGATTCAAAATTTAGGTCCGGTCATAACCGGGACCGGGACTGGATCTTGATTTTTTGGACCTGGTACCCAGTGGGTACCCAATAATACCGAAACCAATACCAAATATTGAATATTGGTTTTTCTTTTGTTTATTTTTTTATTAAACTCTCTTTATGTATGAATATTATGAGTATGACTAATTTTAAAACTTTAATTTTAAGTTTATAATATTCTAATTTTATTATTTAATATTATTATTGGTGGTTGAAATTTTTTTGTTCCAATTACTCAAATTTTTTAAGAATAATTAATTAACCGGGTACCCGGTATTGGAACCGATACCCACCAGTAACAGGACCGATTCTTAAAATTTAGGATCCGGTATGACCGGGATCGAGACTGGTTTCAATTTTTAGGAACCGGTAGTTACCGGGACAGGGATCAATACTATTCTAATTGGCCGAGTACCCGGTCTTGCTCACCCTTATCTAAAAGGGACTCTTGGAAAAGGATTGCATTTCAAGAAAACAACCAACCGGAGTGTGGAAGTATACACTGATGCAGACTAGGCAGGATCTGTTACTTATAGACATTCTACAAGTGGTTATTGTAGCTATGTTTTGGGTAACCTTGTGACATGGAGAAGAAAAAAACAGCATGTTGTAGCACGCAATAGTGCAGAGGCAGAATATCGAGCACTATCCCATGGTATATGCGAAGGGACCTGGTTACAATGACTAATGGGAGAATTACAAAAGCCTTACACCAAACCTATAAAGATGTATTGTGACAACCAAGCAACTGTCAGAATAGCACATAATCTTGTTCACCATGATCGCACTAAACATGTGAAAATGGATCGCCACTTTATCAAAGAAAAAATTAACTCAGGAGAAGTGTACATCACCTACCTACCAACTAGACAACAAGTTGCAGACTTGTTAACCAAAAGCTTGAACAGAAACATGTTTGAAGAACTTATTGACAAGCTGGGTTTGATAAATATCTATGCTCCAGCTTAAAGGGGAATGTTGAAATCCCTAAGATCAAGGAAAGATTTTAGTCACTAATTCTTAGGGATTTACTGATTTTTTTGTTTCCGATTTTTAGGGATTATTTCCTTGTTTGTAATTATTATTTCTTTGTTCATACTTAGTCCTCTCTATAAAAGTTGTAAAGTAATCTTCATAAAATATCAATCTTCTTTCTAAGCTTGTTCTTTCTAAGCTTTTAGATTCATAATCATGGCACAATAGGTACAAATGAAGGATCTTTTTAATGGAAAAAAAGATCCATAAATCAGAACTTTAGAATAAATGAGGTGCACCACCAAAATCCAATGAAAGGAATACAAGATAACATACATTTCATAATCATGGCACAATAGGTACAAATGCAGGAGCACAATCAAATGAGGGGCACAAGATATAACCTTTGCCTTGCTTGGCAGATGAAAAATTAGTTGATCAAATGGTTAAGTTTCATAAACACTTTCTACTTCAAATCTTAACCATTTAATTTCTTTCCTACCAAGCAAAGCCAAAAAGCTTAACAAGGGTTTTTCAATCATATCACATAGAAAGACTGCAAAATCAACAATCACAAGACAAAGACATAATAGCAATACAATTGTTATTATTGCAAAGCAAAACACACTGACCGCAAAATCAATAATCACAAGACAAAGACATAATAACAATACAATTGTTATTATTGCAAAGCAAAACACAATGACCGCAAAATCAACAAATCATGCACCAATTGCCTCATATATCACCAATTCAAAGGGCAATTCATCTATGGTTTCACTTTGTTTTGCATTAACAGAACCAACAAACAAATAAAATGGATCTATAGCAAATTAAATAAATATTAGAACATAACAAGCATAATACAGCATTTGAAGGAAGCACACAATAATAGTATTTATATTACATGTTCTCAAGAGGATTTAAATAAATCCCATAGACATAGATATGAGTTTTACTCAAACAAACAACAATTAACACACGGTTTTTATTCATATTAAAGACTTCTAACATATATAATTTGATCAATGGGTTTCCTTAACGTTAACGGTGGGAATACTTACGTACCCAACCTTCTTAGGGCTAAGTTCTCCATCGCTCTCATCTTCCTCCAAAAAACCTTGATGATAATCAAACCGGGCCGTGAATAGGGTCCATACCAAGTACAGGGTGGCCCCCGTGAGTGCGCCGCAACCAACGCCGAAGAGAAGGGCGACGACCACGCTAAGGATGTCCCTGCTACGCTCGCGGAAAGAGCTGAAGACATTGGACGGTTTGGGATCGGATGGTTTGAGACTCAATTGGCTGATCTCGGCGACGACAGTGACGAATCCGTTGGAATCGGCGTCGGCGGAGGAAGGATCGTTAGTGTTTTCAAAGGAGAACGAATAGGAGGTGACGAAGAAGGTCCTGCAGGGTCTTGCGGTGGCTGAGACTGAAAGGAGGCCGACCACCAGAATCGTCACCGCAACCGCAAATTGACTCCACTTTCCCATTCTTCCTTCACTGCAATTTCTTCGTATTTTACGATTCGAATTTGCGAATCAGAATTCCGTTTCTAGTTTCTCGCCCCCCAAATTTATTTATACCCTCACATTGACTTTGTTTGTTGACTTTTTGATTAATTGCACATTAGTCCTTTTACTATCTCAAATATACAAGAAATGCCATTGCATATTTTTGAAGTTACAATTATATTCACAAACATTTTTAGGATATTCACAAACAAATTTTGAAATTACTGTTACAATCAGTAATGATACGTATAGGATTATAATAAAATATTAATAAATTAAATTCATGCATCCATAAAAATATGATATATGCATATCGAAAAATATATAATATATTGAGATATTTATTTGATATAAAATTTTGAAAATATGTTTTGGACTTTAAATATATAATATATAAAAGTTCATTTAAGTTGAAATATATGTTTAAACCATTTAAACCTTAAAAATATGTGATATTAATTGTTTTATATTTATAAAAATATTTTTGAGTTGATTAAAATATATATTTTTGATTGGAAGGGCTGGTAATTTATTCAAATAAAATAAATCAAAGTTACAACAACACAAAAAGAAAAAAAAAACTGAATCAAAAAACACAAACCAACTAAAATATTTTTAAAGTGTTTAAAAATGGTTTTAAAACCTTTTAAATCATGAAAAATCATTAATAAATATAGTCTATAAGTACTCACTATCATGTACACACTATGCACATACCAATACGTTTTATTCACGTATTGATATGTACTATTCACAAATAAATCTTGAGCTATTAAAATTTTAAATTAAAACCTATAACAATTATATTTTAAAAGAGTATCAATATCAATTTTTCAGTATTGATACCTACTAGACATAATTACATTTTATGAAAGAAAAACATCATTTAACGGCTCTAAATCTTTCCCAAAGAATATAAACGACTAGTTTAACCGTCCATGCTATAAACACAAACCAAAAACAATCGAAAAATAAAAGGGTAGACATTCAGGGTTCAACATGAAGAGAATAAAGTTTTTCATTGTTATTATTTTATAATCTTTTGTAATTTTTTAATCCAATCCTAGTGAACTAAAAAGTGTAAAAATGTACCTAGAGAAGTAATTTTTTTACAAATTCCAAGACATCTTTGTTGATCCTTATAAAAGTTAGGAAGACAGTTTTATCTTATCTCGTGAAAAAATAAGTTGTAAAGATTATCTCTTTATCTTGTAAAGTTTGGGATAATAGTTAGGAGTTTAACGTATTTCGATAAACATAGATGAAATATTTAAATACTCCAACCATATACCGATATATAGTTCCATAGAACTATATATATAAATACTTACGTGAGGCCCAACTGGTGTAAGAGTGCTCAATGGGTTTAAATCATAGAAAATATTTCATAATCGGTTTAGAAAAATCATTTCAAATAATTTATTTAAACCAATAATATAACATACAAGGAACCCACCTAAAAAAATTTGTCGAAAGGGTTTACAAGATACCGGACTCATTTTAGGTCATAGATCATCACAAAACATGACTACTTCTACAGACTAATTCTAATTTAATAATTTCACTAAGCTTTAAGATGATACGACTAGCTATGGGAGCGTGTTGGTGAATAAAATCTTAGGTAACTTTGAATAAATACACTTTAGGACTCATTATAAGTTCTCTTAAATGGATAAATTAATTATATATACATGCTCGAGTTTAAGGTTAGATTTAAATTTTTTTCAAGTTAAAATTTAGTGAAACATACTTCAAAATCAAATTCAAGGCACCGACACTTAAAATAAGTTTTTTAAAAGTTGTCTTTTTTTCAAAGTCAATAATCAATAGGATTGATTCGGTCAACAAATTGACGCAAATGATTTGACTTAATCGAGTGAACTCAGTTAATGGGTCAAATTATATATACATCTGCTCGTTAAATTTACAAAGCTCAGTAATACATGTCAATTTTATTTTCATAATATTTATAAAAGTAAATATACAATAAACAACGAGTATATGCTATAAAGACAAAAGAATTTACAAGTACCATCGTAGTGGTAGTCAACCTGTAAATTGAGGACCATGTCGACATCGAGTCCTTTCATTTTCTATATACACGAAAGCACCTACCCATCAGATAGTAGTAAGAGTTAGCTATTTGAAAATGTTTAGCCATTGAGTAGAAGCATCACATACTCAAAAGTACCTAGCCACTGAGTAAGGTTATCTCATACTTAAAAATACTTAACCATTAAGTAGAATATTTTGTACCCGAAAATACATAGTTTTTTTTAACAAGCTAAAATGATTACAATAATATCTATTTATCATAGAATATATAATAACTACCATTTGACGTTAATCACTCAATCACTCTGTTGATATTATTGGTGTTCGAACTCCTAACCTCTAAAAATGACAATCATTCCTTTAACCACTTCTATTAAAGAGCTTATGTGTTAGAATGAGTATAATTAAGTTTGTTATATATTTTTTGTTAAGAGTTTATGTTACAAAACCCAGATCTTGTGCTATATAAACAAGGTCATGCATTGTATTTACGCATGGTTCATTTACTCAGCTTTAAATGAAGTACAGATTCTTTCTCTCTCTTTCTATTATTAGTTTCTCCTTTCTGTTATTAGGTTTAGTTTTTCTTTAGTTTCCTAATATGGTATCAGAGGTCCTTTACAGATCTTCATAGTACTTCACATTCTTTGCATTTCTTAGGTTCTTGCTGTGTGATTCTAATAATGGTTTCGCTGCTTTCTATCAGATCTGTTGCGTTGTGGCCCTATTTCTGGTACGATTAGTTTGTCTGCATTGCTTCTTCGCCAGATCTCAGGTACTGTTCTTCTGGTTCAATTTGTTTCAGCTTCTTCTTGCTGGTGGTTGAGTTGCTTGTTGTTTACCTGTTTGTATTAAGTTTTATTTCGATTGTGGCTCGTATTTGTTCATGGCTCGTGTTACCTTGTCACAAGAAGAAGAGTTTGAGGTTCTTGGTGATAATTATAATATCAATCAACAAAATCAAACAACATATACTACTGGTAATCAATTGTTTTCTACAAAGAAGATTAATATTACCTTGGTGTAATACTCGAATTTCGTCCGGATATACGTAGAAAATAAGGCTTGAGTAAATATTATATATATAAATAATATTACATAAATAATAAATAATATTTAAAAAAATAAAAATGAATAAAAAGAAATGGATAAGAGAGTAGGAGGTTTTTTTGGGAGGTTAGCAGAGGTTAGTCGGTTAGGGGGAGTGGTCCTTGGCAGCAGTGAAGGCGTTACCGAAACCGTTTTCTTCATTTAAGAGGGAGATGGTCTAACTACAATGGGGGGAAATTTTTCTGGTCTGAAACCCGGGTTTCATGAATTCTACGTTCATGCCCTTGGTGACACAACAAATGAATGTATTTGAATAGTGGGGGGGATTCGGTCATGAAAATTGTGGGGGATGGACTAGCTACAGTGGAATCCTTTTCCTCTGCAAGTAAACGCATTGTGACGCCACAAGGGATCATTCGCAAAGCCAGTACTGTGAGGGGATGCTTACACCGCTTCGGTACAGAGACAAAACTTCAAGTTCACAGATGGAATGCAAGGAGGCCAAACACTTGGCAGCACCCATCATAGTTGTTTAAAGCCATATTCATGAGTGCATGGCAAAGAGAAAAAATTGAATCAGAGGCATTGTACGTGTGGTAGCTATTAAGTTCCCTCTTCCCTATAGGATCCCCTGGTCATCAGAAGGCTAAAATGGAAGAATTATCCAAATTTGGACGGCCACCTAAAATACGTATTTCGACTTGGTGGGTTCACTTTTTCGACCAAATTAGTTTACAAGAAAATGAAGCTGCCACAAAGAAGTTTGAGCAGACTGCATCAAAGAGTTCATACCTGCCAGCTTGTCAAGTGTTCCACCTAAAGCCTTATCACTGATACAAAGAGAAATTCATTAATGCTCCTGCAAAAGTTGAAGCAATTCATTGGGAATCTGGTAAGTTGATTCATTGCATATTATCTTTATTACCAACAATTAACCATGAGGCAACCGAATGTCCAAATATTCTTTTCATGTTTTATTTAATTATTTTATTTAATTTATATATTTGCATTTTTAATTCATATAGTATACTTATTAGGAAACACTTAATTTTACTTAGATTAATTAAATTAGAGCCTCTTTAGGATTAGTCACTTTAATTAAATAATTAATTAAATAGGGAGATAATTTAGTAACGATGGCGTTCTAATCTTATACCTTGGATACACTAAGTGGTCAGTATTATGAAATGGCATTATGTTGGCCAAGAGTGTACTTCGGTATCGTATTCGGTGCATCATCGAAACATAGAAAATGATAAATAATTTAAGGTTGGAATTTAATAAAATTAATTAGGTAAAGATTAGTAACACCAATAGAATTATTAATTTTGTTTGGTGTCGAAATGGTTGTCCGTGCATTCGGATGTTATCATAATACACCCGGTGAAATTAATAATTTAATAGGATTTAAATATTTAAAATGATGGAGCCTTTTTAGGTTAGAACTTAAAATCGACAAGATAATAATCGATCATGCATTTTAAAACCTTTTGGGGCAGAACTTATATTTCTTTAAATACGAGTTAAGGTTTCCTATCTAGAGGACGTCTTATTAAGCTCGTATTTAAAAGAAATGTATTTCCTTATCCAAAAGGATATTCTTATTCGAACGATATTTATTTGTCAATAATGAATTAAATTAATATTATTATTCAAAATATCGAAATGCCACGTGTAATTAAAAGGTACCGATTTTCGGGCGCTCGTAAGGGTCGTCCTTACGCGTAACCGACTCCCGAACCCAATGTTTTAAAAATAAATCTCTGGTTTGTTTTATGGTGTCTGGCCTACCAAAGTGGCCGGTGGCGACTCCAAATTATTTTTAAAATTCAAATGTTTTCAATAAAATTTTGTTTTTCATATTTAAAAGCAATAAAACTCGATTTTTCAAAATTCACTCGCCAGGCTATTTTTCACACCTTTCGGTTTTAAAATGGTCGCGACACTTGGATGATAACAATTACTTGTTGTGGCAGCAACAAGTTCTCCTCACTATTAAAACACATCGATTACAAGAGTTGTTGGATAACAATGTCACTCGACCCGCTCAATATATTAGGAATAATGGAGTAGTTAGTTTAAATCCTGAATATGAGATCCATGAAGAACAAGATGGGGCTTTAGCTTCCTGGCTCCTCTCCACGATCAGAAAGTTCTACCACATCTAATAGGATATAATACTTTTGCTGAAATTTGAAATACTTTGCATAACTTGTATAGTGAGAAAACAACCTCTAGGCTTATGTCTCTTAGAAGGTTGTTACATTCTCAGAAGAAGGGTGAGATAAGCATGAAGGATTTTCTTGTCAAAGTCAAGAGTATCTGTGATAGTCTGGCAAGCTGTGGGGAAGTTATTTCTGTTCAAGAACATATAACTGTTATTTTAAATGGATTGCTACCTGAATTCGAGTCTATTGTTACTGTTATCACTGCTAGTCCTGCTCCTAATATGCAAAATGTTAGAACTATACTTTTAGATACCGAAGCTAGACAGTCCATCATCTTGAGTCAGGTTTTTGCCTCAACACATCTTGTTCAGCAACAGACTGATACTACTGGAACTATAAATTTGGTCCAACAATCCTATGTTGAACCTAGTCAAATTGGCTATAACAATAATAGCTTAGGTAACTTCAGTTCCTTTCGAGGTCGAGGTCGAGGTCGAGGTCGTGGTCGATTTAATAATTCAAATAGGCCACAATGTCAGTTATGTGGTAGGTTTGATCATCTTATGGACAGATGCTATTTTCGGTTGGACATGAATTTTAAAAATGAGTCGTCCAGGTCAAATCAAGGTCCTACTGAAAAAGGTTACAATTCTGGTTATAATTCACCTTCCAATACTTTTTCGAATCCTGGTTCTTCAATCAATATTGCAATGTATTATGCTTCACCATCTATGGTTATTCCTACAGCTATGATGTCTTCAATTAATCCTTAGTTTCAGCAACATAGTTAAGGTCTTAGTACTGCACCTTTACCTACTCAGCATATAGCACCTAATCTTTTTCATTCCTCAGTAATTCCTTCAGCCAATCCACAGCTCGTGACTGCTGCACATCCCTCTCATATGTCTCTAGTCTCATAATAATTTCATTCCCAAGCAATGATAGCAACCCCAGATACTGTTGCTGATGTAGCATGGTACCCAGATTCTGGTGCCACGAAACACTTGACTAATGATATCAATAATCTCACTCTTGGTCCCATGAATTCATGTTCAGGTAATATTAGAGTTGGTAATGGTCATGTTTTACCTATTTATTTTGTTGGTCACACTAATATTTCAGGTTATAACAGGTCAATGAAGCTGAAAAATTTATTATTTACACCTGACATCACTAAGAATCTTTTATCCGTGTTCAAATTTACTTTGGACAACAAAATGCTTCTTGAGTTTTATCCCAAACACTGTTATGTTAGGGACTTACATACCAGGGAGATTTTTCTCACTGACTTTAAGCATGAAGGTCTTTACAAGCTGGAGTTGCCATCTCATAGTACCATAGAAGCTTGGTCAAATAAAGCCGCATGCTTAGGAGCATGTAATGTTGTTTTTACTTGTGATACTGATACTACATCTTCTCTTACTGTTTTTTTAGATGTGTGGCATAATAGGCTTGGATATCCTGCCCATAATGTTCTTCTTCTAGCCTTAAAACAATGGCATATGTCATACACAACAAATAAACATTCATCACTTTGTTCTGCTTGTCAATATGATAAATTTCATAAGCTTCCTTTTCACGAATCACATACATAGTACACTAAGCCTTTGGAGCTTGTAGTTGCTGATATTTAGAGTCCAGCAGCCATATTTTTGAATAGATTCAGGTATTATATTGCTTTCATAGATGCATTTTCTCATTTCATTTGGATTTATTTTTTGAAACAAAAATCTAAAGTTTTTACTATATTTCCTCAATTCTTAAGACAAGTAGAAAGACAATTTGAGTGCAAACTAAAGGTCAATCAGATGGGGGAGGTGAATTTGTTGCCTTACAATCCTTCCTCAAAAGCCAAGATATTGTTCACAGGCTCTCTTGTCCTCACACATCTGAGCAAAATGGTATAATTAAAAGGAAACATAGATATATTGTTGAAGTAGGATTGATCTTATTAGCTCAAGCCTCTATGCCATTGTCATTTTGGAATGATGCTTTCACTAGTGCTATATTTTTAATTAATCGATTACCTTCCAAGGTCTTAAATAGTATATCACCATATCATAAGCTTTTTAATAAGCCACCTGACTATAGCTTGTTAAGAACATTTGACTGCTTATGATATCCTTTTCTTGGTCCCTACAACAAGAATAAATTTCAGTTCAGATCGATTAAGTGTGTCTTTTTAGGCTACTCTACCTCACATAAAGGGTATAGGTGTATGGATTATGCAGGAAGGTTATACATTCTCCATGTCACTGCCCTAGATCCTCCATGTTCTACATCAGGTATGCATACTGCAAACTCTGATCTTTAGAAAAATGTAACCACAACAGTGTCTTCAAATTTTTTTGATTTTCAAAATAACTTTAATGCTACTCAACAAGTTATTCCTCTTCAAAATGATCGAGAGACACTACTTGGTTCTCCTGTCAGATTTTCAGAAAATGGTTTTCAAAATAAAATTCTAAGAGGTTCTCATAATCATCTTTCAAATGAGGCTTACAATGGTTTGCCTAGTCATAGTTTTCAAACACCAAATAATTTTCATAATTTTACATATAACTTTGGTTTACAAAATAATAGTGATGTTCAGACTAGTTTTACTGGTTTACAAGATATGTCTGAAACTCATCAAAATGATTTAGAATTTTCAGTTGATACTTCCACAGTTCCATCTTCATCTCCTGCTATTATTCCATCTCCACACAACCTATCACATCGACTACCAACACCACTGAATCTTCACCTCATGTACCTGTTCCATCCTCACCACCTGGATTTTCTAGAAACAACAATAGGCATCCTATGGTCACTCGATCCAAAGTTGGTATTTTTAAACATAAAGTGTTCCTTGTTGCACATGATCAAAAGGAACCTGCCTCAATCCAAGAAGCCTTCAGGATACTAGATGAAGAGCTGCTGTTCAGAATGAATATGATGCACTAATGAAGAATCAAACTTGGGAACTACAACCCTTTCTTGTAACAGGAAAGCCATTGGTTGCAAATGGTTGTTCAAGGTCAAATATAACCCGGATGGTTCTGTTGAAAGGTTCAAAACTCGTTTGGTTGCTAAAGGTTATTTTCAAGTAGTAGATTATGATTATAAAGAGACATTCAGCCTAGTGGTTCGATCCATCACCATTAGAACAGTTCTTGTTGCTGCTGTTATGAAGAAATGAATAGTGTGACAGATTGACATCAACAATGCCTTCTTGAATGGCCAATTGATGGACGAAATATATATGCAGCAGCCTCCAAGATATGAATTGCTAGGTCCTAATGGCCAGGAGCTTGTATGCAAATTAAAGAAGGCCTTGTATGGATTGAGACAAGCCCCTCGAGTTTGGTTTGATACTCTAAAAGCATATATGGTGACCAAGTTGAAATTTTCTTCATCCAAGGCCGATACTTCACTTTTTGTTTGCAAACACAAGTCATCCACTCAGGTGCTCATGTTTTACGTGGATGACATTGTCATCACGGGTGATAACTCTGATGAAATTAGTGAAGTCATACAACATCTACATGCTGAATTTGCACTTAAAGACTTGGACCATTTGAGTTTTTTCTTGGGGATGGAAATTCGCCAAGGTTCCACTGTCTTATTTCTCTCGCAATACAAGTATATCCTTGAATTACTACAAAGGACTGATATGATGAATGCTTCTCCTTTAAGTACACCCATGGTGGTGTCCCCTAAGTTGGTACCTGACTCAGGTCAAGCTGCTACAGGTATGACATAGTGAATAACGGTATCCATTTATGGGTAATACTGTAATAGTATTGTACCTCACATCGATACCAAAATATATTATTAAAATTTGAAAAGACGTAATCATGTTGATATTGGATCGATCGTATAGATATACATGCTCAAGTATCTATATTAAATTATATACTAATACTAAAATTAGTTACTAGAATTTTTTAAAACCTTCAATTTAGCAACGAAATTCTCTAAAAAAATTCTCTATTTGTACCACCTAAAATTTTTTATGCTTTCTGACATTTAATAGGTTTATTAATAGCAATTTATAGCCCTTTCAAATATATTAATAACTACAATTACCCAAAATTAAAAAAATATTAAAAGTTACAAACCCAAAAGAAGGCGTAGAAAAACCTAATTCTCTCTAACCCTCTGCTGCCGTTTCTTCCCAAATTCTATCTTTTTCGGTTTTTTGTTCTGATTATTTCTTTTGATCGGTGGTCGACAATCAATTTTAGTGTTGGTTTTCGACCACCAGATCTATCTCTTTTTCTTATTTTATTTTAATAAGGATCTTTTTTTTTCTGTTTTTTGTGACACGCTTTTCTCTGTCCTTGTGACATGTTTTTATTTTTGTTTTGGTGTTTGATCCGTCTGTCCTTATGGCATGTTGTAGCATACCCTAGTGATCGGTTATGGTTCGCACAAAGATTCAATCGATGCTAGTTTTCTGATTTATTGTTTTGTCGGTGGTCACTTGGAAAGACTTATCCCCACTCAGTTGATGATTGTTTGCCGATAAAATCAGTCCTGGGTAACAGTACTTTTTGCACAACAGTTTGAATCGCCTATAACTCCTTCTTCCTTCACTATGCGTCTCGTTTGGACAGAGACAAGGAGATTCAGGAAGCTGCTGAATTTTATTGTTATGCTTATTTCCATAAGAATTTTATTTTTCGTTGTTTTCGTGTTGTAAGAATTTTTGGATTTTTTAATCCAATTATTTTGCTTCTTAATTACGTTGTAATTATAATTTTCTATAGATTTAATAAAAATTCAGTAACATTTATCAAAAAAATATTAAAAGTTAGCAATGCTTAAACACCTATAACACCTTAAAACATAATAATACAAAATAATCACAAATATAAAAAGTATGAAGCACATTGGAGTCAAAAATATACTAATATTATCGAAACTATTTTTTTCCACAAGTTCTTATCGACTTCTTATCTTTGTCCTTTGTGTGAAATGACTCTTCAACTTCTTTAACTAATCAATAACTCTTAAAAGAATATAAAAAAATTCTTAAAATTAAATTTTTTATAGGGAATGTTACTTCAAAATTGTAGATCATACGAGAGGGATCAATATACTAAAAACTCATTTTTTAAATACAAGGATTGATGGTAAAAGATTGAATCTTTACCTTGATGTTAAAAGAACTCTTGAGGAGAGAATGTGTGTTCTTAAAAGAAGAAGAGTTTAATGAAGATATAAGCACAAAAACTTGTTCTCCTTACACCTAAACTCCAAATCAGTATGGGGAAAGGGTGCTCAACCTTTCCGTTAAATTTGAAATAAAATATCAAATAAACTCCTCAAATACATCATTGTTTTTATCTAGACACATGTTTCCAATTTTATGAATTAAATTTAAAACCCGAGGTCATATTTTTTGGCTCATAAAAAGAAATATAAAGTCTAACACTTCAGCTCCTACACTCATGTCAATGTTAAACCGTTGACTCAGAAATTAGGATGGTTATATGCATGACTCTAATAGTTAAAAAATATTATCAATCGATGAAAAATAGAAAAAAAATATAAAGAATTTTAAAGTTTACCAAGCTTAGATCAAACGAAAGTTACGTCTAAAATAAGGGAAAATAAACCTTCTCCTGTTTCAGACAACATTGGTTCTGAAGAAGATGAATCACCACCACCTTCACTTATTTAATCTGATTATCTACGTACATCGAAACCTTCTCGTGTGTACCTTTTCTTTTTAAGAATTGAGTTAGGTGATATTGTTTTATTCTAGAATTTATTTTAATATAATTTTTTTTGTAAGATACAATTCTGATAGATATGAACGTGAGAGACGTTTTTCCCGATGTTAGAGTTTGACCACTAAAGGTGTGTTCTCTCCTTGTACTATATGTGTTTTATTCTGTGAACTATTTTTAATATACACATTACCAATATTATGTGTTGTGACTTTATGTGGATTGTGCTAACATGCAAACTATGCTAAACTGTGATAACTGGGTTTTATTGAGATGATCGAAATTTTAGAACTGTAACCCTCTTATTTAATATGAAAAATTATGATGCGATTATGTGTTTTACAATTATCACTACAACAAAACAGATCTTTCGCAGCGTTTTTTAGTCCTATTGTGGCGTTTTTAAGCGTCGCTATAAATTTTTCGATGCTAAAAAAAACGCCGCAAGAATTGCCGCTAAAACCACTGCCGTAATAGTTTGCGGCGTTTTGGGGCAAAAACGCTGCAACAAGTCAGATCTATAGTAGCGCTTATTTTACAAACGCCACAAAAAACGTTTTCTATAGCGGCGTTTGTAAACACAAACGTCACAAAAAACGTGTTATGTAGCGGCGTTTTTGTTTTCAAACGCCGCAAAATAACGTGTTCTGTAGCGGCGTTTTTGTTTTCAAACGCCGCAAATAGCATGTTCTGTAGCGGAGTTTGTTGTGATAAACGCCACAAAAAACTTGTTCTGTAGCCTATGGATCATACCTACTCAACTGTGTATCGATCGAAAGGCAGGGCGGCACAGCCCCCAACCAAGGGAGTGGTTACGTCCAGTATGTCCCCCCTTATTCTCGACATGCTATGGTGCTCCGGGGTGGGTAGGAGCGGGTCGAGTCCGTATCGCCTCGGAGCAACAGCCACGTCCGGATCTGATCTATCTACTCGGCAATTCATCCGGTGACTTCACGGTCGCCAAAGAAGCCCCAAGAAGCATCAAACATTTCTGATGAGATCCATGGAGCAATTCTTAGATAGCAAGCACTAGCTCCCGGTGCGACTTCATAAAAAGCAATCAAAGATAAGATCGAAGAGAATGAAACGCACGTAGTGGTCATTATAGCGGTTCCTTCTGATCCTAGAAAACGTCCGAAAAAACCTGCTATGAAACTACCGAGCAGGGGCAAAAATACGATAAGTAGATACATAATATCGAGTGTGATCAGACAATGACAGAGCGGCCGACCAAGTAGGGATACTTGTAGCGCATGTTGGGCGAAGAAGATGGCTCCATACGGGATACAACACATACGTTATAGACATCATGGTACATAAACAGGAAATTATGTTTAGTTTTTCACTTGGGACCCTAAGTAGTGGGTATACTTTTTTCCTTGACTAGGGTCCCAAATTTCCTTGTCTTGAGTATACTTTTTATGAGGTATACCGGGGAGGAGAGGTAACGGGGGGAGATTTACTCTCGAGCCCAGAGCGCCAACCGTATGCAGCGGGAAACTCCCCTAAAACCAAGTGAAAAAACGCAATCATAGGCTCTGGGACAGATGACTTGACTTTCTGGTGAGTAAGCGGTGCTAGTTCTGTTACGGGCAAAATAAAATAAAATTTCCACCTGTTAATTAAGCGCTATTCTTTACAGTCCATAGACTCAGGCCTTGACCTCCTCTTTAATCTGTGTATGTACTTTCTTGAAAGAGAAAGATAAAGTAGCTTGATGCAGGAAAGCATTGTAGAGTCCCCACCCTTGTTTACTTCGTTCACAAGTCCCCTACGATGAGCGGGCAGCCAGTTCGAATCTAGAGAGTGGATCAACTACTTCCGTTCTGCGCTCGGGTAAGGCCAGGCGGAAACTCCTTGACTTTAGAAGGCGGCTTAGCTTTAGCTGCGGGTGCGTATGAAAAAAGTAGGGATGAAAGCCCATTGCCGTACCATTCATTCATAGAAGGGGCGGGGCATAGCTTCATTCTATAAGTTTGACTATAAGCGGGCTACCTGACAGGGGAAGACTCAAGGTAAAGGCTTAGTGCCAAAGAACCTACTCTTGAAAAAGAAATTGAGAGTTCCCCGTTAATTCCTTCAATAGCGGCTCTAATGTCAAATGAAAACCTTCAACCCACTAGCACAACTGCGGTTAGTGATTCAATCACAACGGGTAGACCAAGAGCAGTGCTTTATTAATAGTCGTGGGGTTTGGGTCTAAGGATCTCAGCTAAATGAGTTAGGGACCAAGGTCTATAGACTGACGCCTTCTATTTGCAGTAGCCATGCATACTATATGGGCTTTAAAGAGGTTTTTATCGAAGAAATTTATTACACGAGAAAAGGTAGCTAATATTTTTAGCTTCTGGATCCATTTGCCTTTAAGCTTCGTTTTGCAAGATTTGTCCCAGACCTTTTTTAATATTGTCTATCCTTGCCCTGTGGTTTGACCAAGTAGAAGGGCAGGTCCTTTGAACCTTTCGTAGTCTTCAGGACTTAAACTACTTGACTCAATAAGCTCCTTCATGCCCACCCTATGGACAAAGATTTGTTTCACCATAGTGGCGATATCAGCCTAGTAGGACAAGCGGTAGCTTGCGTAAATAGCTGATATCAGGGACGGCAGCTCACCAACCTGTGAAGCCTATAAGCAAGCAAATCAGGAGGCAGATGTCTCTAAAATAGGAATAAAAAAACTCATCCCAAAAGGGGAGAAAGCTCTTTTCCCGAAAAAAACGTGTTCTATAGTGGCGTTTTTCACAACAAACACCGCTAATAACACCATATTTTCAAAAAAAAAATAATATTAATCCAAAAAGCATACTATTTTCTAAAATTTATTACATTCAGCATCAATACCGTAAATCAACTATAATAATCTCTTTAATAGCTCTGTCCATTGCAATTAAAAAATAATATTCTCTTAACATACATTTTCCTTAAAATTAAATCCTCATACATGCATACGTTTCCAAATTAAATAAAAAACTTTCTTTGGATACTTAAAAACAGACCATAAACTTTCATAGCTCCTTTGTTGTTTGAGTTGTTATAGAAACACTACGCTAAACAATACCCGCTACAATCTTCTGTCCATTGCAATTGAAACCACCTACAACAAAACTGTAGATTAACATAACAAATCTGTATACTTAACATTTCCAAACTCATAGGAAGTAAAATTTTTAAAAAATATTTCTCTGAAGTAATGTATACCTAATCTTTCCAACTTGACATCTGGATACTTCACTTGTAATGGACTGCATGCCAACAAACAAATAAGTATTTGTTTATTTCAAAGGCAAAGGTTCCTAGTTAAGGGATATGTGTCTGTTTGTTCTTAGGCATTAATGCATCAAGTACATAATACACAAATTGATGAAATACAAATTGCATGTAAAACAGGCATTGCCACTACAGTTTGGGACTTTTAAATTCTACTACAACTCCAATCAAAGGAAGCAACAAAGGCATTGCCAGCTTGGGACTTCCACTCGTAATCTGCATTCGGGGTCCATTCGTTAGACCAAACATTATCATAATCTGTATCAGGCAATTTTACTTGTATACCTATAATTGCTAAAGTATATATGATAGTGATCTATGAGAAATATGAAAATATTTGCTACCAAATATTACTTTGATCGGTAATGAATATCTTCACCAAAAATATGACTCATTCAGACAAAACTACGAGATTTCAGAGTAGCATACAGAGCTCAAAGGGTCTTACGTCTTAATCAGAGATTTAAAGTATAAAAAATACACATGAGATAAAAATATGCATCCCATAAAGTGATAGCAGTCGCAAATATATCTTAGTTAGAGCTTAATAGCCTATACACAAGAAATAAATGGCTATGCAAGTGATTTTTTTTTGCTTATAGCAGAATTCTTTAGGACATACCATGAAAGGGGAATCCACTTAATATATGGTTTCTGTAATCACTAATTTTATTCGGGTCTAAACCCGTATTTTATTTTTATTTCATTCGAACATTGGGCTTGTAAGTATTGAACAAAAATAAAATTATTATTATGTACATGTGTTTTTAATTCAAAAATCCAAAAATATTACCATACTATATACACTTATTTATTCCATTTTGCTTTAATTTCGTTCTATTATCTAAAAAAATCGAAATCAAAATATTATCTTTTATTTATGTAGGTATGCACGCATATTTTAAACATTTCTTTCAAAAAATCAAAAACATTATGTGTTATTTAATTTATGTATATATTTAATCGTTTCTAAAAATATATGTATAAAATAGAGGTTTTCTTTACTTTAATTTTTCTTTGTCTTACTTTGTTTGTTATTTCTTTTATTATTGTTATTATTATTATTATTTAATTTTATTTAGTATTTTATTATTATTATATTTCAGATGAATAAAACACAAATAACAAATCCAATATAAATATATACAAGCCCATTATACAAATCAAATAATACTTGAGCCCGTAACCCCAGCCCAAAACCGGATTAGCCCAGATCTAGAATTACAACAAAAACCCTAATCTAACTTATGCTTATCCTTTGCGCAGCCTGATCTAGGTCGTTGGATCTGATTTTGATCCAACGGCTCAGATCAAATAAGAGAATCTTCTGGAGCTTCCACGCGCTCACGCGCGCCGGTTCACCTCACCACACGTGCACGTCAGGTCCACGCGCGACTGTTCGAGTATCCAGATGACCGTTGGATTTCTATCGCTGTTCAACATCTCCGATGATCCCTCCCGTCGGCCGATTCATATGCAAACAAAAAAAAGGGGGAAATGTCAGTATAGTACGAGTTTTGCAGCACGTCACAGAGCCAAAATATAAACCGGCAGGTATAAGCAATTACAGAGCAACAATCAGCCAAAAATCGCGGGGGATTTCAGAATCATTCCAACTTATATGCCAGATTAGTACGAAACCTCAGAGGAAAAGCACGAATGACAGCAGAGAAATATAGGGGACAAAAGTAAATTCATTCCCAGTAGAGCGGATAAATAGAAAACTAGGGGATTTTATTTTGGGGATGTAACTTCTGGTCATAAAAAAAAACGAGAACATTTGTAAAAAAAAAGAGGGGACTATTCTGAGACCCACGATTATCAGAAATAAAAAAAGAAAGGTAAAGATTATCAGATTTGTTTTTGAGTTTACCTTTGTTCTTCTGTTGAGTCGCCTTTCTCCTCCCTTTCTTCTTTCGCCGGAAATGATCCAGAGGTCTTCGGACTATCATTTGCGAGCCAAACGCGAGAAGAAAATGGGTTTCTGGTTGTCTCGTTTCGAATGAGGAGGAGGGATTGATGTTTTTAGGTGTAGGAGTTGTTTGTGTTTTAGGGAAAATCATATGGGAAAGGGTTTTCGTTTTACTACTGGTTTGAAAAGGAAAAAGGAAACTTCGATTTTACCTCACCGGCCGCCGCTAACGGCGGTCGTTGCGGTGTTTTTTTGGAAGGTGCGGTGGCCGTTTTCTGGGAAGGATGAACGAATGGCGGTGTTCATCCTTTTCTGGGTTGGAGTTTAAGAACACAGGGAGAATGTTTTTCTTCTTTTAATCGTTTTTTTTAGGAATGATAAAAAAGGGGGCCTATTTTAATTCTATTTGAGTTTTATACTCACAAAACCTTTTAAAAATGGTTTTATAACATTTTAAAACCCTCTGTCCCTTAATAATCACGCATGAGGTCCCCCTGGATTCGTTTGGTTTTACAATTTCATCACTAATTCTATGATAATCGTTTTAATCGAAACGGTTTATTTATTTTTTGATCTCTCCGCGTTGGGAGATTAATTCTTCAGCCCTTCCTCACTCGAAATTACTGCTTTGAGGGTTTGAAGATTCACAAACGTTTCCAATTTGGTCCCTAAACAGATGTAAATATGTTCCTTTTGATTTTTTTATTTTATTCTTTTTATTCTTTTTTTATATATATATCTTTTCTTTTTCTAAAAAAAAACTCCCATCTATTTTATTTAGAGCTTTCAAATTTTCCTTCTCTTTATTTTCGGTCCTGTTTATTATCTTATTGTCTTTTTATTCATTCGATGTGTATTTAGTAGTTTATTTAATATTAATTCGCTTTATTCATGTATTTTTGTATTAATATACTTATATTCTCTTTTACTTGTGTTAGGTTTGATTCTTGCTTTGTTACATGTATCATATACACGTTATAACATTTCGATTTTCATTTCACCGCATGTCATTCTATATATGTTTATTCCTTTTACTTAGCTTATTTTATCTCTCGGAATATGTTGTTATTCGTGTCATATACGGATCATTCACTTCATTTATTCGTTTATATTATTAATATGTTTTAATGTTTATTTTTTTCATTTATACCATGCTTTATCTTATATTTTTGTCTACTTTGTTTGTATGTTCTATTTTTGTACACATTTACTAATCATGCTTCATGTGTCTCATTACTCTACGTTATTTTGTCATGCATATTTCACTAAGGCCTCACATATTCAATTTGTATTTCATGTTGTATTTTATTTTGCTTACATCGTTTATGTTGTACATTCCATTTGTTCACATGTACCTGTTTTTCTTATATTAGTGTATTTATTCATCATGTCCATCTCTTTTTGCTAAGTTATATCTCATGCTCCCATTAATTAATGAACCTAATCCCGAACGTCGTTATTCGGTCGTAACGGGCCCGTGTTCCAGTGTAATGGTCGCAGTGTATGCGTTGCCTTCGAATAAAGACACGGTAAAAATAAAATTGATTCGAATTTTCAAACAAAAATTAATTTAAATGCCACTTTAATCCGAAAAATCTAAAATTAATTAAGCGGTAATTTATCTTAAAGGTACCAATTTTTGGGCGGTTTTAAAATGCCAACCCTATTTTTAAATCGTAACCGACTCTCGAACCTATTTTCATTCGAATCTCTGGTTTTACGGTGTCCGGTCTACCCAAAAGTGACCGGTGGCGACTCCACCCCTTTTTAAAAAAATCATTTTAACCTTTCTTTTAAATTCTCAAAATCGTTTCAAATCCCTAACTTTCTTAACCTTGATTTCAATATTTCCTTTTAATTTCAACCATAATTTTCAATTTTCCCCTTTTTCAATTTAAATTTAATTCTTTTCAATTACGTATTTTCAAACCCTAATTAGAATTTTTTTAAATCCCTAACTTTTCAATTTAAACCCAATTTTATAATCTTGGGGACAATTTTAAAATTCCTAATTTTTATTCTTTCATAGCGACCTTTTTCCACATTTGATTATTTTCGATTTTCAAAAAGGGTCGCTACAGTTGGCGACTCCGCTGGGGAACAATTTTTCAAACGAGTCAAGCCTTGTTTTCAAATTACCGCTTAATTAATTTCGAAAGTTTTGAATTAAAGTGGCAATTAAGTTATCGTTTGTTTATTAATTCGAAGCTATATCATTTCAACCCGTCTCTCTAAGTGGGGGGAAAATACTAAGGCTTTCGTAAGGATATTGTTCCTTCGTATGGGCCTAGTAAAGTACCTTCGGGGCTCGACTACCCTATGTCTTCGTGGGAATATTGTTTCCTCGTATGGGCATAGTGAAAGGGTCCTCCCGAATTGAACTCGATTGAGATGAGCCTATAATGGGTGATGATCGGGGGCCTTGCTACTCTTAGAAGAGGACAGCAAGGACAATTCGGGTACCTCCTAGTACCAAAATTGCATATAGAGAATATAGTCAACCCACCCCGTTAGAGCCATGCAGATAATCTAGGTGAATTAGGTATGATATCTAGATTTTGTTTATCTTTCTCTTCCTCCTTGTCATTTGTTTATGTCATTTATTTATGCTTTTGTTATTTATGACATCCTTACTAACACATTTCCCTTTTCCTATTGTTTGTTTTGTTTTTTTCCTTTTCTCGCATTCTTTTTGCATTCCTTTTTAAAGGTGTTGATTCGAGTGGTTTGCCCGTATTGAGAGCTTTCATTATGGATAAAGGTCTTCTAGGTTCCCAAGATAAGAACTCAGCAATTCGACACTGGTCCGAAGTCAATCAAAAGGCCTTTGGGGATAGTCAACCAAGTGAGCGCATAGTGCCCGGTTACACGTATGTCAGTCTACAACAGAATAATCTGTATGAGCTAAAAGAAATATGGGAAAGTTGGGAAACAAGGGTACAGAACTTGTTCCGCGAAAATTATGGGGATATAGCTCAGTTAATATATGTTAGAATTAATCAGCCTTTGCTTAGAGCCGCTTTTCAGTTCTGGAGTCCCGCTTTTTGCTGTTTCACCTTCAATGGAAATGATTTGATGCCAACAATAGAAGAATACACAGCTTTGATAAATAGAAGGAATGTCAACAAGGATTGGATCTATTCGAAGCCTCCCAAGTCTCAGAACTATCATTCGAAGTTGAGTTCTCTAGCCGGAATGAGTGATGCGTGGGCTAAAGGAATAATTCAGGTTCGGGGAGAAAGTATCGCATTTTCATGGGAGAGCATTCGGGATATAATACCTGTTCATCCAGATGAGGAAATGAAGATGGATTTATTTGACATAGGCATATACGGGTTGGTGATTTTTCCCCGAGTGTTGGGTAACATAGACGTGGCTATTCTCGATTTGTTCGATCGGTTAAAGAAGAAGGCTAACCCGGTGATGGCCATATTAACAGAAACCTTCATTTCTTTGAATGCATGTCGGAAACACGAAGAAGGACGTTTTAGAGGGTGTGCACAACTCCTTTAGATATGGATACAAAGTCACTTTTGGAAGGAGCCAACCTAGGTCTTGTCTGGTATCTTTCAAGGAAGTTTCTCCTCGGTACGAGAGTATTTAGCTAGAGAATGTCGAGAAGATCTCGATAAAAGGAAATGGTCAGAAATCTTCAGGAATCTGCGGGATGATGATATTGTGTGGAGAGTCCCGTGGATGGGTCACGAGTTTCATTTCCTTTACAGGATCGGTGACTACAATTGGGTCATGATGATCGGCTTACACGGAGGAATTGCCTATGCGCCCTAAGGTCCAAAAGATAACAAGGGCGTGGGGTTACTGTTACCGTATCCGAATAGAAGGAAGTAATCAAGGAATGACCATACCGGATTATGACCTTTGGAGACGTATCAGGGTTAATGACAAAATCCCGATATCCGACCACGGGCCTACCATGACATTGGAGGAGCACATGCGCATTGTCCCTTCTGAAGCCGATATACTAAGAAGTGAGATGGACGAAGTCAGAAAACAGATGGAGGAAATGAAAGCCCAGTATGCGGAAGAACTATACAAAGTAAGTTTGGATCTCGATGTCAAGGATGGGACAATTAAACAACTAAAGAAGGCTAATGAAGATTTGAGTGAGAAAAATACCCTCTACAAGAAAGACACCATCAAGCTGTATACTCAGGTGCAAACTGCTAACCGAAAGAAGTTTCTCGCTGTGGAAAGGGAAAGGATGAACGGGATTCATATCCTAGAAGAAGAAAAGGAAAGGGGTAAGCAAGCCATGAATAAGGAAATAAAAATCCGAGAGGCTGAAATTAAGAAAGAAAAGAGGGATGCTAGGAGAGCAATCAGCCAAGAGAAGGAAAGGTACCGGGAAGAAAAAGAGAAAGGAAAACAAACTGTAGTATGGGAAAGGGAAAATACTAACACATGGAAGAGAAGGGCTCAGGAAAATAAGAACCGTTTCTATGAGATGCAAGATCTGTATGTCTCTACTTCTGAAATTCTGAAACAGTGTCAAGCTCGGAATACTTTGTTGGAACACAAGGTCGAGGACTTAGACCACTCTTTAGAGAAATATGTGGCCAGAAATGGGTTTTTGGAATTACAGCTCAGTCAACAAGAGAACGCATCGCTTCGAGCATGGATAGGAGAGTTAGAAGCCAAGGTCCAAGACTATTTGGGACGACTAGTGGTCCTCGAGGGGGCTGCACAAGGGGGAGATAACTATTGGTTGCGTCGTCTTCGTGATACCACCCGCATGATACAAGACCGAGATGATTATAACACCACTCTAATGGTGCAAGTACAAGAAGTGGCCCAATATGTGAAAAACCTAGCCGCGGAAGCTGAAGCCTTAACACCCTTTGTGGCACAGGACATGAAAGAGGCAGCCCGATTCGTTCAACTACTCAAAGCAATTCAAGATTTAGGAACTAGGGCTGATGCCTATCTGTAGTTTCTATTTCCCTTTGTAATGAAGACTTTTTAAAGTTTAATGAAAGTTGGTTCAAGGATGATCACTAAATGAGTCAACACCTTTACTTGCATTGCTTATCTTTTTGAAGCATTTCATCATTTGCATGCATCCATTCATGCATTTTATATGCATTAATCATGTATACAATTAAATTAACCTGGAAGATGTTGTAAAACAGAATTTGCAATCATTCTGCATCAATATTGCACTCGATCTCAAGTGAGAAAAATGGAAGAACACTTCAGTAAGTTAGAAGAAGATCTGAGAGCCCAGATAGAAAGATCGCAGTTGGAACTGAAAGAATCCATGTTGAAAGCTCAGCAAGACATGCTGGAACAGCTCACCCAAATGTTAGGACTTAAGCCATCAGATGATGCGAAAGGAAAAGGAACGGTAGAGAATCCGCTTCAAACCGGGATAGAACCGGCATATTCCCCCATTGTTATCGGCTCAGCCCCTGTCCCACAAAAGGGAGCGACGTTTAGTTTCCGAGCTGGAACATCGATCCAGAATCCGTTATTTGGAACGGCTGAAAGTGATGAGAATGCTGGTGAAAATGTGCCTGATTTGGATGAACTCGAGAAATTCAATAAAGTAAAAGCAGAATTCTCTAAACAGCTCGAGGAGACTAAGAAAGACCTTGAAGAAAAGCTCCGGGTTAGAGAAGTAGAAGAGGATTCTCTTGGTTTGAACGCGGGAGACCTTAGCCTAGTCCCCGATGTAGAAATTCCCCCGAAATTCAGAACACCTGAGTTCGAAAAGTATGACGGCACAACATGCCCCACTGCACATGTGACCATGTTCTGTCGGAAGATGGCAGGATTTACCAGCAATGAAAAGCTTCTCATTCATTGCTTCCAGGACAGCTTGATAGGATCCGCGGCAAAGTGGTATAATCAGTTGACCCGTGCACAGATTAAGTCATGGAAAGACTTAGCAAAAGCTTTCATTGATCAGTACAAGCATGTTACTGATATGATTCCCAACAGACTTATGCTGCAAAATTTGGAACAGAAGAAAAGTGAAAGCCTTCGCGAATATGCTCAGCGATGGCGAGATCTCGCGGCACAAGTACAACCGCCACTTCGTGAAAACAAAATCGCTCCCATGCTTGTGGATACTTTGAGAGGAGTGTTGTACGACCGACTCATCAGTAATCCAATAAGTAACTTTGCTGAATTAGTCATGACCGGAGAGCGCATTGAGGCAACCATCAAAAGTGGTAGGATTGAGGGAGGTGAACCGCTTAAGAAGCAATTTAAGAGAAAGGAGCATGAAGTAAATGCCTTCGAAACATGTTAGAATTTAACAATATCGCAATCACAACCGGCCAACAATACTCAGGGAGGCGGTAGAAGAGATGACAGGAAGCCGAAGAAAGAATTTGAGAAGACGACCTTCACCCCTATCCCGATCCCGTACAAGGAGTTGTACGCTCAGTTACACAAAGCTGATTTGGTGCGACCTTTCCAGGTGACTCCTTTCAGTCCACCATATCCAGCATGGTATGATGCAAAAGCACATTGCGAATATCATGCCGGCGTTCCTGGTCATAACATTGAGAACTGTATAGCTTTCAAGAAGCTTGTTCAGAATTTGTTGAATACGGGAGTCTTACAATTGGGAGAACCAAGTACCACTAGTAACCCGCTTCCTAACCACGGGAGTCAGGGGATTAATAGTATTGAAAAAGAATCCCCTAAAAAGGCCATATCTATGGTGTCGGAGATACGATCCCCTTTAAGGTGGGTGTTCCGACATTTGTGCATGGCCCGTTTAATTGACCGAGGGGTGATAATTGTAAAGGAGGGATGCGGTCGATACTGTGAATACCATCAGTCTAGTGATCATGACATCCAAGTCTGCACAGAGTTTCGGAGTAAGGTGCAAGCACTCATGGATACCAAAGAAATTGAGTTCTTTGCAAAATGTGAGGAGGAAAAGCCAGAAGTCTGTATGACGGATATTCCAGGCAACAAATACACAGCTCAGAGACCCTTTATCATCAGTCGTAGGGTGGACGAAGATGGGTCTTCTAGCCAAAATGCTCCGAGACTCATAATTTCTCATCCCTCGACCTTTCCCTTTAAAAGCACACAGAGGGTGCCTTGGAATTACACCGCCAATATCTCTACACCTGGAAATCCAGGAACGCAAGAAGCCGTTACACCAGAAGAGGGGAGGCCAGTTCAGGAAGGTGATGCATTAGGGCAGAATTCCGAAATAGTGAATGAAGTAGGGCACTTTACAAGAAGCGGGAGATGTTATTCCCCTCAAGAGGAGAAGAAAACCGACGAACAAAAGGGTAAGGGCAAACTCGTTGAGCCAGAAAAAGTATTCGGGGATGATCCCCCCTCAAAGATTCTCGAGCCCGTGACTGAGGCTCAGGCCCAAGAGTTTTTAAGGTTCCTGAAGCACAGTGAGTACAATGTGGTTGATCAACTTCGAAAGCAACCGGCCAGAATCACGGTGCTCGACCTGTTACTGAATTCAAAAAAGCACCGAGAAGCATTGCTAAAGGTGTTGAATCAAACTTTTGTAGAACAAGACATCACTGTCAAGAAGCTTGATCAGATTGTGAACCACATAGCTGCTGATAATTATATCACTTTCAGTGATGATGAAATCCCAGAAGAAGGAAGAGGTTCAACTAAAGCTCTCAATATCACAACTCACTGCAAGGGGCATGTTTTGCCAAGAGTGCTTATCGATAACGGGTCTGCCCTTAATGTTATGCCCATGGCTACTTTACAACGACTGCCTATTAATAACTCCCATATGAAGTTTTGTCAGAACATTGTCCGGGCATTTGACGGTACTCAGAGGGAAGTGGCCGGGAAGATCGAGATACCTCTGCTTATAGGCCCAGTCGAATATGCCATAGAGTTCGTGGTTATGGACATCCGACCGTCATACAATTGCTTATTAGGGAGGCCGTGGATTCATGCAACCGGGGCTGTCCCTTCTTCTCTTCATCAGAAGCTGAAATATGTGATGGAAGGAAAACTTGTGACAGTCAACGCGGAAGAAGACGTTATTGTTGTTGTAACTTCGGATGTTCCCTATGTGCCCCCTGCTGAAGATGCTCTAGAATGTTCCTTTCGAGCCTTGGAATTCATCAATGCCACTTTTGTGGCGGAGGGGAGTCGGATCCCAACCCCGAGATATTCGAACTGCACTAAGATGGTAGTGATTGAAACTGTTGGAAAAGGAGCTAGGAAAGGGAGATGACTCAGAAAGAACTTACAAGGATATCTGAAAGTCAGAAGTGTAATTGACAAGAGGGATAGGTTTGGGTTAGGCTTTCACCCTACCTATATGCAAAGGAAACAAGAAAGAAAGAGGAAGGAAGAGCAAAGAAGAGCCTGACTCAGGGGAGAAGATATCCCATGGAAACCAATAGTCAAAACTGATCTCAAGAATAGTTTCACCTTCGGAAGGATTGAGAATTCTGGGGAGAAAGTGCACCAAGCCAATTTAGAAGGACAGAAGTTTTATGAGGCTGAGCTTATGAGTGAAATTTTCGAAATGATGGATGTAAATATGATCTCCCAGAATGCCAAGGGAAAGTCTGCTCTATGTGCCATTCGTCCATGTCTCCCGGATGAAAAGCTCAACAATTGGACAAGCATCGATCTGCCTGTAGTTGCTAAGAATGAATCAAAGTAATGTCTAAAAAACACCTCCCATTCGCTTTCGCCCCAAAGCAATGGGATTTCTTTGTAAAGGGCATCTATGTTAAATCTGCATTTCAATGAAAACAAAGGGCTTCATGCTCTTTTTCTCAAATGGCAAACAATCTTCTTTTCATACATTTTGTTCCTTGCATTCTTTATCTCTTTATTCTTTATTTTTAAAGTATGTATACTATTTCCCAACATAGGAAATTTAAATTCTTGCAGGTTCGATAATATCGACTGCATGAATGATACTGAACTTAATCCTGTACCGAATTTCGAGCAACCCGTACTTGTCGCAGAAGCCGAAGAAGAGGAAGAGGAGTTAGAGATCCCCGATGAGTTAATAAGGTTGATGGCCAGTGAAAAAAGCAGATACTGCCCCATCAGAAGGATCTGGAGATAATAAATTTGAGATCCAAAGAAGAAAGAAGAGAAGTAAAAATAGGTACCACTTTAGCATCAGACTCAAGGGAAAAATTAATTGGGTTGCTTTCAGAGTTTAAAGATGTTTTTGCTTGGACGTATCAAGATATGCCAGGTCTAAATACAGATATTGTTGTACACAAGCTACCCACACGACCGGAGAATAAGCCCGTCCAACAAAAGCTCCGTAGGTTGAGAACGGATATGCTGTTGAAAATTAGAGAAGAAGTGAGAAAGCAGTTCGAAGCCGGGTTCTTGAAAGTAGCGAAGTACCCAGAGTGGGTTGCAAATATTGTGCCGGTGCCCAAAAAGGATGGGAAAGTACGCATGTGCGTAGATTATCGTGATCTCAATAAGGCCAGTCCCAAAGACAATTTTCCTCTCCCGCATATTGACACCCTTGTTGACAATACTACGGGGCACTCATGGTTTTCTTTCATGGACGGTTTTTCGGGCTATAATCAGATCAAGATGTACCCTGATGACATGGAAAAAACCACCTTCGTGACACTGTGGGGCACGTTCTGCTATAAAGTAATACCTTTTGGGTTGAAGAATGCCGGGGCCACCTATCAAAGGGCAATGGTGACCCTTTTTCACGACATGGTGCACAAAGAGATTGAAGTGTATGTGGATGACATGATCGCCAAATCCAAGACGGAGAATGAACATATTCAGAATTTGCAAAAGTTGTTTCTGAGGTTAAGAAAATATCAGTTGAAGCTCAATCCCGCCAAATGTACCTTCGCAGTAACGTCCGGAAAGCTCATCGGGTTCGTAGTCAGCCGAAGAGGAATAGAAATTGATCCGGATAAGGTCAAAGCCATAAGGGACCTCCCGCCACCGCAAACCCAAAAGGAAGTTCGTGGTTTCTTAGAAAGGCTGAACTACATCTCCCGTTTCATATCTCAATTAACGGATAAGTGTGACCCTATTTTTAGACTTCTCCGTAAAAATGACCCGGGAACCTGGGATGAAGATTGTCAGGCAGCGTTTGAGAAAGTTAAGGATTATCTAACTAAAGCCCCAGTTTTAGTGGCTCCCGTGCCCGACCGACCATTGATTTTATATTTAATAGTTTTCGAGAACTCAATGGGCTGTGTGTTAGGCCAACAAGACGAGTCAGGTAGGAAAGAAAGAGCAATCTACTATTTAAGTAAGAAGTTCACAGAAGGCGAATCTCGATATCCACAAACTCAAAAGTCGTGTTGTGCCCTGGTTTGGGCAACTAAAAGGTTGAGACAGTATATGTTGTATCACACCACCTATCTGATATCACGGTCTGATCCCTTAAAAGCCCTAATAGAAGCACCGGCGTTGACAGGAAAAATGGCTCGATGGCAGATGCTTTTGTCTGAATTTGATATTGTGTATGTGAATCAAAAATCCGTAAAGGGCAGTGCAGTGGCCGATTTCTTGGCAAGTCGGGTTGCGAAGAATTATGAACCCCTGAACTTTGATTTCCCGGATGAAGATTTAGTATCCGCCATAGCCGAGGGTAGAATAACCGAAATCACATTGCCATGGAAACTATATTTTGACGGGGCTTCCAACGCCCTTGGGCACGGCATAGGGGCAATGTTGGTCTCCCCGGAGGAAGTCCATTATCCGTTCACGAGCAGGTTAAATTTCTTTTGTACTGATAATATGGCAGAATATGAAGCCTGTATAATGGGTCTGTACGCAGCTATCGAACGGAAGGTTCGTGTCCTTCAGGTGTTCGGAGACTCTTCGCTAGTCATTTATCAGTTACGGCAAGAGTGGGAAACCAAGGACCCTAAGTTGATCAAGTATTATAATCTGATCCAGGATTTGATTCAGAATTTTGAAAAAATCAGTTTTGAGTATTTGCCGAGGGAGGATAACCAAATGGCTGATGCTCTGGCCACTCTGGCCACGACTTTCAGGACAAACACAAAGGCTCAAATGAGGTCACTAGAGATGCAAAGTATCGAATTACCCGCTCATTGCTATGGAGTGGAAGAGGAGAAAGATGGGAATCCTTGGTATTACGATATTCTACAGTACATCAAATCTCAGGTTTATCCTGAAGGAGCCACAGATGTTGATAAAAGGACTATTAGAAGAATGGCAACAGGGTACGTCCTCGATGGGGATATCTTGTACAAAAGAGGGAGTGATCAGGTGCTAATAAGATGTGTTGGCGCCCAAGAAGCTAAAACCATAGTGACAGAAATACACGAAGGCATATGTGGGACTCATGCTAATGGTTTTGCAATGGCTAAAAAAATCATGAGGTGTGGCTATTATTGGTCAACGATGGAAGGAGACTGTATTAATCATGCCAAAAGATGTCACAAATGTCAGATTTATGCGGATAAAATTCATTCCCCACCATTGTCGTTACATACTTTGAACGCACCTTGGCCTTTTGCCGCCTGGGGGATAGATGTCATCAGACAGATTCATCCTAAGGCATCTAACGGACACCGTTTCATTTTAGTAGCAATTGATTATTTCACTAAATGGGTAGAGGCCGCCTCCTATGCCAACATCACGCGAGCCACGGTCTGTAGGTTTTTGAAAAAAGAGATCATCTGTCGTTATGGTTTGCCAGAAAGAATCATTACCGATAACGCCACAAATCTGAACAACAAGATGATTTCTGAGGTGTGTGAACAGTTTAAGATTATGCATCACAACTCTACCGCATACCGACCCAAGATGAACGGAGTAGTTGAGGCTGCTAATAAGAACATTAAGAGGATCATAGCGAAAACTACAGATACTTTCAAGGATTGGCATGAGAAGTTACCTTTTGCGTTGTTTGCTTCGAACCTCAATACGAACCTCGACCGGGGCAACCCCATACTCACTGGTTTACGGTATGGAAGCAGTCCTACCACTCGAAGTTGAAATACCTTCTCTCCGAATTCTGAGTGAATCTAAATTGGAAGATGTTGAATGGACACAAGTCAGGATAGACAATTTGAATCTGATAGAGGAAAAGAGACTGAACGCCATTTGTCATGGCCAGATGTATCAGAAAAGAATGATGCGAGCCTATAATAAGAAGGTTAGGCCTCGTGAATTTCAGGAAGGGGATATGGTGCTAAAAAGGATTCTACCTATTCAAAAGGATTTCCGAGGAAAATGGATGCCTAACTGGGAAGGGCCGTACATTGTGAAGAAGATCTTTTCAGGGGGAGCTGTCATTCTGACAGAGATGGACGGGAATGAGTTGGGTAATCCTGTGAATTCCGATTGGATCAAGAGGTATTATGCTTGAGTTAGAGAAAGAGAAAAAAAGAAAAAAAAGAAAAAAGAAAAAAAAAAGAGAAAAAAAAGAAAAAAGAAAAAAAAAGAAAAAAAAGAAAAAAGAAAAAAAAAGAAAAAAAAGAAAGAAAAAAGAAAAAGAAAAAAAAGAGAAGAAAAAAAAGAAAAACGGAGGGTTCAGGGTGAAAACCCGAAAAGGGCACCTTAGGACCATAGGAGGGTTTAAGGTGAAAATCCGAAAAGAACGCCTTGGAACCGAAGGAGATTTTGAGTTGAAAACCCGAAAGGGCGGCTCAAATATTTGCAAGGCCCGACACTTCGTCAACCCTCTCGGAGGCTAGTGTGATCAAGTCGAGGAGCAAGATCTTCGATGCGGTTGATGAGTTCTCGTATCATTCATACCTCCAATATTGTGAAGTCTGTTTTGAGTTTAATTCTCCTCCTTCTCTTGCATATTTCGTGTTTGCCATGACTTTTGAAATATAATAGCTATATTAAATATTTCTTGTTGCATCATATTCATTCCTTTTTGGTATATTCATAGATAAATCAACCCGGAACATCAATGAATAAAGTTTTTTCGAAGTTGCTATGATTTATCCCATTAGCTACAGGTCGGAGAGAAGCGAAGTCCAAGTCAACCCGCTGTAACCAACAAAGATCATCGAAGATTCAACTCTACAAGGTGAAAACCCGAAAGGGCGCCTAAAAGAAATAAAGAAAGAAAAAAAAAGAAAAGAAAAAAAAAGAAAAAAAAAAGAAAAAAAAAAGAAAAAAAGAAAAAAAAAAGAAAAAAAGAAAAAAAAGAAAAGAGGAAAAGGGGAAAGAAAAGTCGTCAAAGTGAAAACCTGCAAACGGGTGTTCTAAAAGAAGTAAATTCAGGAATCCCGTTTTTGGAGGCGAAAAGCAATGTCAGCAGATGGCTTGAGTCCTAACATAGGGAGCGTTTACAGAGAAGACATGAAATCAAAGAGACCAGATCCGGACAACTTTCATCTATGACCCGAACATGTATCATGTAGAATAGGAGCATGTTAACCCATACCATGTCGCATCATATGCATTTACAGGAAAGAAGAACACAAGCACTTTAATGTGTGCCCACTACGGTATACGCTCGAAGAGAGGGACCGTCAGATGCTACAACGATCAGAAATCAGAGCATCTCAATGATGTGGATTCTATGGAGAAGGGATCAACATCGTTTTTGCGACATACACTCGAAGAGAGAGGTCGCCCACCACGGTATACGCTCGAAGAGAGGGACCGTCGGATGCTGCAATGATCAGAAATCAGAGCATCTTGAAGATACGGATTCTACAGAGAAGGGATCAATATTGTTAGAATTCTAGATTTAGGGTCTCATATAGGAGAGACTCGGATCGAAGACTATTGCGAAGAGTTTTATATAGGAAAGACTCGAGGTTTTTTTAGAAGTTGGTTCCATATAGGAAGGGTCAATTTCTTCCATAAGTTCAGAGCTTAGAGTCTCGTAGAGGGAAGACCCACAACTCAAGATCTTTTAATTTGTTCAAAATAGTAAAATAAGGGAATCAAGATTCGCTTCTGATAAACCTCTTTTAATATGTGCAGGTAGTCAGGTTGCCGGTTATGGATCACGGGATCAAAGAGTAAAAGATCTATCAGAGTTATGGAAAAAGGGCTTTTAGATCAGAATCTCCAAACAGGGAAGTCGGATAAAATTAGTGTTTTTTGTCTTTGCTTCATCATTGTTTTACAACGATAAGCAAAGAGGGGCAACTGTAATCACTAATTTTATCTGGGTCTAAACCCGTATTTTATTTTTATTTCATTCGAACATTGGGCTTGTAAGTATTGAACAAAAATAAAATTATTATTATGTACATGTGTTTTTAATTCAAAAATCCAAAAATATTACCATACTATATACACTTATTTATTCCATTTTGCTTTAATTTCGTTCTATTATCTAAAAAAATCAAAATCAAAATATTATCTTTTATTTATGTAGGTATGCACGCATATTTTAAACATTTCTTTCAAAAAATCAAAAACATTATGTGTTATTTAATTTATGTATATATTTAATCGTTTCTCAAAATATATGTATAAAATAGAGGTTTTCTTTACTTTAATTTTTCTTCGTCTTACTTTGTTTGTTATTTCTTTTATTATTGTTATTATTATTATTATTTAATTTTATTTAGTATTTTATTATTATTATATTTCAGATGAATAAAACACAAATAACAAATCCAATATAAATATATACAAGCCCATTATACAAATCAAATAATACTTGAGCCCGTAACCCCAGCCCAAAACCGGATTAGCCCAGACCCAGAATTACAACAAAAACCCTAATCTAACTTATGCTTATCCTTTGCGCAGCCTGATCTAGGCCGTTGGATCTGATTTTGATCCAACGGCTCAGATCAAATAAGAGAATCTTCTGGAGCTTCCACGCGCTCACGCGCGCCGGTTCACCTCACCACACGCGCACGTCAGGTCCACGCGCGACTGTTCGAGTATCCAGATGACCGTTGGATTTCTATCGCTGTTCAACATCTCCGATGATCCCTCCCGTCGACCGATTCATATGCAAACAAAAAAAAGGGAAATGTTAGTATAGTACGAGTTTTGCAGCACGTCACAGAGCCAAAAAATAAACCGGCAGGTATAAGCAATTACAGAGAAACAATCAGCCAAAAACTGCAGGGGATTTCAGAATCATTCCAACTTATATGCCAGATTAGTACGAAACCTCAGAGGAAAAACACAAATGACAGCAGAGAAATAGAGGGGAAAAAAGTAAATTCATTCCAGTAGAGCGGATAAATAGAAAACTAGGGGATTTTATTTTGGGGATGTAACTTCTGGTCATAAAAAAAACGAGAACATTTGTAAAAAAAAAGAGGGGACTATTCTGAGACCCACGATTATCAGAAATAAAAAAAGAAAGGTAAAGATTATCAGATTTGTTTTTGATTTACCTTTGTTCTTCTGTTGAGTCGCCTTTCTCCTCCCTTTCTTCTTTCGCCGGAAATGATCCAGAGGTCTTCGGACTATCATTTGCGAGCCAAACGCGAGAAGAAAATGGGTTTCTGGTTGTCTCGTTTCGAATGAGGAGGAGGGATTGATGTTTTTAGGTGTAGGAGTTGTTTGTGTTTTAGGGAAAATCATATGGGAAAGGGTTTTCGTTTTACTACTGGTTTGAAAAGGAAAAAGGAAACTTCGATTTTACCTCACCGGTCGCCGCTAACGGCGGTCGTTGCGGTGTTTTTCTGGAAGGTGCGGTGGCCGTTTTCTGGGAAGGATGAACGAATGGCGGTGTTCATCCTTTTTTGGGTTGGAGTTTAAGAACATAGAGAGAATGTTTTTCTTCTTTTAATCGTTTTTTTTAGGAATGATAAAAAAGGGGGCCTATTTTAATTCTATTTGAGTTTTATACTCACAAAACCTTTTAAAAATGGTTTTATAACATTTTAAAACCCTCCGTCCCTTAATAATCACGCATGAGGTCCCCCTGGATTCGTTTGGTTTTACAATTTCATCACTAATTCTGTGATAATCGTTTTAATCGAAACGGTTTATTTATTTTTCGATCCCTCCGCGTCGGGAGATTAATTCTTCAGCCCTTCCTCACTCGAAATTACTGCTTTGAGGGTTTGAAGATTCACAAACGTTTCCAATTTGGTCCCTAAACAGATGTAAATATGTTCCTTTTGATTTTTTTATTTTATTCTTTTTATTCTTTTTATATATATATATATATATATCTTTTCTTTTTCTAAAAAAAAAACCCTCCCATCTATTTTATTTAGAGCTTTCAAATTTTCCTTCTCTTTATTTTCGGTCCTGTTTATTATCTTATTGTCTTTTTATTCATTCGATGTGTATTTAGTAGTTTATTTAATATTAATTCGCTTTATTCATGTAATTTTGTATTAATATACTTATGTTCTCTTTTACTTGTGTTAGGTTTGATTCTTGCTTTGTTACATGTATCATATACACGTTATAACATTTCGATTTTCATTTCACCGCATGTCATTCTATATATGTTTATTCCTTTTACTTAGCTTATTTTATCTCTCGGAATATGTTGTTATTCGTGTCATATACGGATCATTCACTTCATTTATTCGTTTATATTATTAATATGTTTTAATGTTTATTTTTTTCATTTATACCATGCTTTATCTTATATTTTTGTCTACTTTGTTTGTATGTTCTATTTTTGTACACATTTACTAATCATGCTTCATGTGTCTCATTACTCTACGTTATTTTGTCATGCATATTTCACTAAGGCCTCACATATTCAATTTGTATTTCATGTTGTATTTTATTTTGCTTACATCGTTTATGTTGTACATTCCATTTGTTCACATGTACCTGTTTTTCTTATATTAGTGTATTTATTCATCATGTTCATCTCTTTTTGCTAAGTTATATCTCATGCTCCCATTAATTAATGAACCTAATCTCGAACGTCGTTATTCGGTCATAACGGGCCCGCGTTCCAGTATAATGGTCGCGGTGTATGTCTTGCCTTCGAATTAAGACACGGTAAAAATAAAATTGATTCGAATTTTCAAACAAAAATTAATTTAAATGCCACTTTAATCCGAAAAATCTAAAATTAATTAAGCGGTAATTTATCTTAAAGGTACCAATTTTTGGGCGGTTTTAAAATGCCAACCTCATTTTTAAATCGTAACCGACTCTCGAACCTATTTTCATTCGAATCTCTAATTTTACGGTGTCCGGTCTACCCAAAAGTGACCGGTGGCGACTCCACCCCTTTTTTAAAAAAATCATTTTAACCTTTCTTTTAAATTCTCAAAATCGTTTCAAATCCCTAACTTTCTTAACCTTGATTTCAATATTTCCTTTTAATTTCAACCATAATTTTCAATTTTCCCCTTTTTCAATTTAAATTTAATTCTTTTCAATTACGTATTTTCAAACCCTAATTAGAATTTTTTTAAATCCCTAACTTTTCAATTTAAACCCAATTTTATAATCTTGGGGACAATTTTAAAAATCCTAATTTTTATTCTTTCATAGCGACCTTTTATCACATTTGATTATTTTCGATTTTCAAAAAGGGTCGCTACAATTTCAATAATATAAGGAGAAATACATGTCAAAGTTTAGCAATAAAAATGATAGGAAGTGAAATAAACCCTCACCTATGACTAATAACAAAGGGAACAACAGTGCCCTTTTCATCATCCGTTTTCTTTCTCTTTTCACCTATTTTCCGGTAGGAAAACCACAACAGATTTAACTTGGCAATTCCAATGGCATAACTAGGGAATGGAACTAATAAGTGTTGGGGGAATAAAGGAAAGGAAGGATATAAAAAAGGTCGATCCAACCTTGTGGCAACCATATCAAGTTTGTTGATCAGCTACTTTAGAATCAAATCAACTCAGGGAAAAGGCAATACTTACTGTATAGCATGGTGAGCCTTAAAAACCTCTCAAATGATGTCCTTGGATGCATGATTTTCTTCTTTCTGACACAAATAAAGAAACAGTTAAAACCTTCTTAGTAACTTTTTATGTCTATAATCTTCCAGTGTTACAAAAAAAATTATTGAATTTTCCAACAGTTCTCACCAGAAAATCATGTATTCTCTTTTCATATTTTCATGATCTTATAACACAACATAAAACAATTATATTGTTGCTCACCTTAAAACTGTAGCTGAACACAAACTTGGTTGACAACACTAGTATCCTAAAAAATGTATACCTATATTGTAACAAAAATATGAAACTGAATCTAATAGATAATTTCTGTGCCAGTGCTTTGCATAAAGATGTCTTTCTTGTCCCCTGGGGAATGTAATAAAATAATGCTTTAAAAAAAAATCACCAATCAGATTTTTGTGGTACTATTATTGATGCCTGTAATCAGCTGGACTTTCCTATTATCTAGATTACAAAAGAGCAAACAAAGAAAATATCAAAGAAGAAAATAATAGCATCTACTGTTAACAATCTTGAACCACTGACTAATAAACCATATGAACCATTGCTTTAGCTTGTTTCTATTAGTTTCCCGTATGATCAATAAACCATCTAAGCTTTCTCTCTCTATATAAAGCTTTTCATTATCAAGAATACAAGACTACAATAAAGAGGAATTGTCAAACGATAAATATGAACAAGTATATTCATGGTGTTAAAAGATAGACTAGTTGAAACTAACCAAGACTCTAACTAGCTCTAACTTGTGTCAAATTCTGACCTTCTCCATGGACACCGTTTGTAACTTATTGTAAGGATGGTTTTCAAAAGAGCCGACCGTTGGAGTTTATTTTGTTTTGTTTTTTGAATTTTCTGTTAATCCTGTTTATATTAATGATGCGTTGCGTTTTGGCTTTAAGCTTATGAAGTGAAACGTTGTCGTTTTGTTGAGTAGGGTTTTAAGAGTCGTCCTCTTCATTGTTTTGGGTTATTCCAGATTTGAATGAAGTCTCTTTCCTTTCTCATTTCTGCTCTCGATCTCATCTGTTTCTTCCTATCTTTGTTCTTATAAAAAATTCTTTGATTCATTATATTACAAAGGCATCAGAGCCACCGATTCTCAGACCATGGTGGAGACCCGCAGTCAATCGACATTGTTGGCGATGGGAGCTCAACCACCCAACCCAGAACCTGGAAATACTTCAACTGTTCCAGAATGACAGTCGGTTACAGATAAGCTACAAGAGGATGTGCAACGCTGGAAAACTCGCTGAATAATCGCTTCCAAGATATGCAGACGATGATGCTGGCTAATCTCCATAGGATGTTCGAGATAGCCATGGGTAAGAAGATCGATGCGGGAGAGTTATTATCCCAACACACCGGGATATTGGGAACACCTCAACCTGCAAGGCCAAACCAACCAGCTCGACCCAATCCGATACTGAATGAAGAATCCAAATCTGGTGGACAAGATTCTCCTGTAATAGCGGTGGTGGATGTGGGTTCAGATTCACAAAGTGGTGGAGGGAATCCAACTCAGAGCTTTGGCTAAAATTTTGCTTACAAGTTATTATGTCCCAAGTTCGATGGTTCAGATTTCAGAGGGTGGATAGCGAAGCTGGAGCAGTACTTCGAAGCTGAAAGGGTGCCGGAAAATGCCAAGGTACGTTTGGTAATGATGAACTTAGAAGGAAAAGCTTTGGAATGACATCAGTTTATTGCGAAGAATTTAGGGAATTTGAATCAGGCTTGTTGGGAGAATTATTTGAGTAGAATGAAGGATAGATTTACACCGGAAGGGTTTACTGATCTCTTTGTGGAACTAGTGGCTTTGAGACAGGAAACTAGTGTTGAGCAATTTTATGATGATTTTATCCATCTGCTGAATCAAGTTTAACTTCTGGAGGATTATGTGTTAAGTATGTTCAAGGAGCATTTGAGGATTGAGATCAACCTAATGGTTAAGTTATTGCAACCCAAATCACTATTGGATGCATATCACTTAGCGAAACATGTGGAGACCATGGTATTTAACAACCAAAGAAGACCACCTATATCTCAGATGAGGGGAACTCCTTCTTTGAATGTTTTTGTGCCTCCAAGATTTGAGAGTAATATTGCTAGAGGACCAGTAGGTATAACTTTATCTGGAGGACCTACATCGGCAAGTGTGGTTGGATCTAGTTCGGTCAGTCCTAGCAATCGGAAGGGAGGAACTCAGGTTGGTCAGAAGGGAAGTGGGAAAACCTTGTCTGCAAGTGAGATAGAATAAAGGAGGAAAAAAGGTTTTGTGTTTTTGATGTGCTGCCAAATACACTCCGGGACACAGATGTGCTAGAACACAGCTATATCAAATCATAGTGGAGGGATTAGAGGAGGAAAATAAAAATGAGATCTTTTTGGACTGTGAAGAAACAATTGATAATTCTCAAGGAGGAGGAATACAAGGAGAAGGACCGACTTTATCTCTAAATGCTATGTGGGGAGCTACGAATTATGAAACTATGAAGTTGAAAGTGGAGTTAGAAGGAAGAGTTTTTGTGGCTTTGATAGATTCTGGAAGTTCACATAACTTCCTCAGTCTTACTATAATCAAGAGGTTGAATTTGGGGGTGGATAAAAGACAGCAAGTAAAAGTGATAGTGGCTGATGGGAATTCGATGGTAACCATGGGGAACTGTAAAGACGTGCAGTGGATGGCTCAAGGGTTAAAGTTTCAAACTAATTTTTATGTGCTACCTATGAAGAATTGTGATCTGGTTTTAGGAGTGCAATGGTTGTCTCAATTAGGCACCATTAGTTGGAATTTTGCTGAATTCAGAATGGAATTCAGGCATCAAGGTGAAGAAATAAGGTTGTAGGGATTACAACAAGGGTGTTTACAATGGATAGACAGTAATGCATGTACCAAATTGATGAGAGGAATTCATGGCCCTTATACAGCAGCATTATGGATGATAAATTCTCAATTGGAAGTGAAAAAGGAGGAGCAGACCCCTGTTGAGATTTCAGAACTGTTGCAGCAGTTTTAAGAGGTTTTTGATGAGCCTCAAGGACTGCCACTAGAACGAGGTCATACTTACAGGGTTGAACTTAAAGGATGAAGGGGTTATTGTGAAGGTCAAACCTTATAGGCATCCAACATACCAGAAAGATGAGATTGAAAAATTGGTGGCTGAGATGTTAAAGACAGGAGTAATCAGAGACATCAGCAGTTCATTCTCTTCTCCAATTATCATGGTCAAGAAGAAAGATGGGGGGTGGCACATGTGTGTTGACTATAGGAGGCTTAATCAGATAACCATTAAAGATAGCTTCCCTATGCCAGTCATTGAAGAGCTATTGGATGAGTTAGGAGCAACTTCTTTTTTCTCTAAATTGGATTTGAGGTATGGGTACCACCAAATTCGAATAAGGGAAGAAGATATACAGAAGACAGCATTCCGAACCCACGAAGGACATTACGAGTTCTTAGTGATGCCCTTCGGACTCACTAATACTCCAACGACCTTCCAAGGTCTCATGAACAAGGTATTCAAGCAACATTTAAGGAGATTTATATTAGTCTTCTTCGACAATATATTAGTTTATTCAGTGGACTGGGAATCTCACTTGCAACATCTCAAAATGATGCTGGAAATTTTGAGGAGCCATCAATTGTTTGCAAAGAAGTCGAAATGTTGTTTTGATGCGGTGAGGGTTGACTACTTGGGATATGTGATATCCGAAGGGAAAATCTCAATGGACCAAGCAAAGGTGGAATGTATAATGAAATGGCCAGCACCATCAACTATCAAGGAATTCAGGGGATTTCTTGGCTTATCTGGTTATTATAGAAGGTTTGTTCAAGGGTATGGTTGTTTGACCAAACCTTTGACAGATTTATTTAAGAAAGGGGCATGGAAATGGGGTGAAGAAGATGAAGAAGTGTTCTTGAGATTAAAACAAGCTATCAGCTCAGCACCAGTATTAGCCCTCCCAAATTTTGAGATTACCTTTGTGGTAGAAACCGATGTTTCGGAGCAAGGTGTGGGAGCAGTTTTGGTACAACAAGGCAAACCATTGGCCTTTTTCAGCAAGGGTTTGGGAGTGAAATAAAAGGGATTTTCAGACTACGAAAAAGAGATGTTAGCTGTTCTCATGGCAGTTAAGAAGTGGACTGCTTATTTGATTGGAAGGCACTTTATAATTATGACTGACCATCAGAGTTTGCGTTTCCTAGCTGAGAACCAAGCTGTGACTCCCTTTCAACAGAAATGGGTAGTCAAAATGATGGGTTATGATTACGAAATTCAATATCGGAAGGGTGCTAATAATATTGTTGCAGATGTATTATCAAGGAACCCTGAGCATGGCAACTTGCTGACTTTGCAAGTGAGTTCTGTGAACACTGATATTTTTAAAAGAGTAAGGGAATCATGGTACAAGGATGACAAGTTAACAAAGATAATCAGGAAGTTAGAAGGGGGTAGCACCAAGCACCATAAATATAGCTGGACTTGAGGTATTTTACAGAGAAAGGAAAAGGTGGTGGTTGGTAATGATTTGGAATTGAAGAATTAATGAATTTTTTCTATGGTAGTGTGGTCGGAGGACACTCGGGAGTTAATGCTACTGTGAAAAGAATTATTGTTATGTTCTATTGGAAAGGATTGAGGAGGGACATTAGGAATTTGGTTAGGGAGTATTGTCTGCCAAAGAAACAAAAGTGAGCTGCAGCACCCAAAAGGTTTGTTACAACCTCTCCCTATACTCGAAACAATTTGGTCTTCAATTAGCCTAGACTTTATTGAGGGTTTACCTAATTCAAGGAAGAAAGATTGTATTTTGGTGGTGGTGGATAGGTTAACAAAATATAGTCATTTCATTCCCTTAGCTCATCCATACACATCGAGGGATGTAGCTCAACTGTTTTTGGAGCACATTTTCAAGTTACATGGCCTCCTTAAGGACATAGTATGTGACAGAGATAGAGTCTTTATGAGTATTTTCTAGAGGGAAATGTTGGGAAAGATTGGAGTGGTTATCAACGCTTCAACAACTTATCATCCTCAATCTGATGGACAGACTAAGAAGGTCAACCAATGCTTGGAGACGTATTTACGATGCATGACAGGGGAGAGACCCAAGGAATGGAAAGAGTGGTTGCACTTGACCGAATGGTGGTATAACACCATATTTCACACGGCCATACAAACTACTCCTTATCAGGCTTTGTATGGCCAGCCTCCACTAGTGTACATACCTTATTTGGCGGGGGAATCATTGGTAGCAGCTGTGGATAGGAGCCTTCAACACTGAGAGGCTGCAATTAAAATGTTGAAGTTTCACTTAAAAAGGGTACATGATCGCATGAAGATACAGACTGATAAAGGAAATACTGAAAGTGAAATATAAGTTGGGGACTGGGTGTTTTTGAAGTTGCAGCCATATAAGCAACAAACAGTATCTACTAGAAACTGTCAAAAGTTGGCACCAAAATGGTTTGGCCCTTTCTTAATCATTGCTCGAGTGGGGAAGGTTGCTTATAAATTAAAATTGTCTGAGGATTCACGAGTTTATCCGGTCTTCCATGTGTCCCAACTTAAGAAAAGAATTGGAACAAAGTTGGTGCAATCTGAGTTTCCTGTTATAGACCCGAATGGATACATCAATAAGGAGCCCATAAGGATTTTGGACAGAAGAGTGGGGAAGAGAGAAAATAAGGCAGTCACGGAAGTTTTAGTGGAATGATCCAATTCTTTCTCAGAGGATGCGACATGGGAAGTCCATGTGCTGAAACAACAATTTCCACACTTTAATCCTTGAGGACAAGGATTTGTTTAAGGAGGGAGCATTGTAAGGATGGTTTTCAGAAGAGCCGACCGTTGGAGTTTATTTTATTTTGTTTTTTGAATTTTATGTTAATCCTGTTTATATTAATGATGCGCTGCGTTTTGGCTTTAAGCTTATGAAGTGAAACGTTGTCGTTTTGCTGAGTAGGGTTTTAAGAGTCGTCCTCTTCACTGTTTTGGGTTATTCCAGATTTGAATGAAGTCTATTTTTTCTCTCATTTCTTCTCTCGATTTCATCTGTTTCTTCCTATCTTTGCTCTTATAAAAAATTCTTTGATTCGTTATATTATATTTAAGTAGATGCAGAGTTCGTATCAATCAAAATTGCCCCAACAAAACTTACAACCAGCAGAAAATGTATCTCTAATAGTAAAGTCGAACAATGTTGAAGATGCTTATGGAGATACTTGTAAAGGTCATTACGAACAACAACTTGAGCTAAATTTTCATTGTTAACCAAAGCTGAGCGAAGGTCAGTCAACTCTCACATATTTATATCGGCATGATTGTGGTAGAGATATCGGATTATCAGCAAGTCTAACACAGAATCTCCAAGAAATTATTCATAAAATACTAAAACACTGCAAGTTATTTAAACCTAATTGATATATCCAACTAAAGAAGGAAAAAAATAAAATTGAAATCCAATCATCAAAAGGATGTAAACTTTTGATAAATTTCAATACCTGCCCTGACGCAAGAAGCATTGATTTTTTTCAACCATTTTTTTAATCATTGAACTTGCCCCGATAAATAATCTGGAAGAAATAGCTAAAACCAAACCCTTAACATTGTCCGAGGATATTTCCTTGCTTTATCTTCGCATAGCCGACATGCTCTAACCCTCAATTTACAGAGACATGGAGTAGTTCGAAATTTGAAAAAGGCGTTAAACAAATTTTCAGCCTCAAAATAGAGTGAAATAGGAATATCAATCAACCGAGAAAAAGATTTGAGTTATTTACAAATTGGAATATGGGTAAGAATCTTGACTCAATACATTTGCAATGAAGACGAAGAGAAAGGAGGCGAATGAGTGACGTTGGATTGGATGAAGTGAGGCAGGGAAAAGATTGTTATAGAAATTAGGTATCTGGGGTAATTTGATTTGGGGATTATAGGGTGAAAGACTGTGAAAGTTAAACCTTTTGCGGCGTTTATAACCCAAACGTCACTGAAGTATGAGTTTTTGTGGCGTTTATTGGAAAACGCCGCTATAAAACACATTTATTGCAGCGTTTGTAACAAAAATGACATTAAAGTACTAGATATTGTGGCGTTTGTGAAAAAACACCGCTATAAAACAAATCTATTGCGGCGTTTTAAACACAAACGCCATTAAAGTACAAGTTATTGTGGCGTTTGTTCCATAAACGCCGCTATATATCAGTTTTGCTGTAGTGTATTATTGTGTTTCATATGCATGAGATGGAGTTGTACAGAGGAAGAAGTGATTTGACCATACTGTGACAAAGAATTATGTGAACTACCTCTACTATAACAAGTTTGTTATGTCAAGATTGTGATTGAAGCTTGTAATTGATTGTATTATCTAATTACGTTATTTCATGCATTGTGTTTATGTGTTAGAATTGTGTTATGTGTTTTACATCACTCATGTTCTGTGTTTATGTGATTTTATATAAATATTATTTTCTTCAGATATTACTGTAAGATTTGAGACTGCGTTTACTACACTTTAGAGACACTAGTTTTGTAGCTTACACCTCTTTAGTCTTTCTTTCACCTTCTCAAATTGGTTAGGCGATTCGGTATTTGGAGCAACTCGTATTTTTTCTCATATAGTTATTATCAGTATGACCGTTATTTCAAGCTTTCAGATTATCTATATTTTATTGATTTGAAATATTTATGCAATCAGATTTTGATATTATATTCTCAAGTTATATATTTTCATATATATTTTCTGATTTTAAATTCTATAAATAACTAAAATATTTTATAATAATTATAATTTATTAGTTTCTAAACCTAAAAGGTATTATTTGAGAGAAAAATTTTCCTAACTTGACTCTCAAGTTTCAATTAAGAAATTAGGTTGAATTAGAGGGTTACAAACTCGTTTTCATCGAAAAAGATGATGATGTGTTTCATTATGAATTCATTCATTTCTCTAATATTTTTTAGTTAAAATATGTGCCTAAAGATTTATTCCGTTAATTTTTTAAGATAACACCGCTAAAAAACCATCAACCAATCATAATTTTTTTAAATAAATTAAAAAAAGAAATTAATTTAAAAAATCTTAAAATTTTTAAAAAAATCTCAAATCCTTAAAATCTCAAATCTCAAAATTGACACAACTACCATCAACGATAATCTTGCCGTCGCCTGAGATCACCGCTCGTTTCATCCAACCACTCATCGTCGATTATTGACGAGATGCATTGCAATTAGACATTGAACTTCTTTTCACATTCGTTGTTCAACGTCTAATTGAAACCTTTCCGTCGATTATCGACAATGAGTGGTTAGAGAAAATCGACGGTGAACTAAGACGATGATGATGATAGGGTAAGACAAGTCTGTCAACGGCGATAAAGATACTAATTTTGATTTTAAGGTTTAGAGATTTTTAAGATTTTGGGACTATTTCATGATTTTTGAAAAATTTAGAATATTATTTAAATTATTTTATTTTATTTTTTATTTATTTTAATTAAAAATTAAAAATTATACGTTAATCTATTATTAAATAATAACTTTTAACGATATAATCTTAAAACGAAATAAAATTTTAAACATCTATTTTAACTAAAAATATTAAACATTTTTAAAAATATATAATTTAAATATTTTTTAAAATTAATTCTTTATTATAAAAATAAAATTTAATTATTATTTTATAATATTTAAAACTTAATTATCATTTTATTTTGTAAAAAAATTTAGTCATCCATCTGTTTCCTTTTTTTCCGAACAGTTCGTATCTAATGATTCATCGTTCGTTGCAATAATTTTGGAAACCCTAAAATCACAGTCTTTCATTTCTTCATTTTACATTTTCTTCACTCCGTCGTCGTTTGCTCGGCCTCCGTGTCGCGATACAAAAATTATACTCTCCGCCCGCCTTCAGGCCGCGCTTCTATCCCATCCTTTCCTTTTCCTACCCATTCATCATTTTCTTCCGCCGTTTGTGGTCCTTTCCACTTTCGGTATCCGCCCTCTTTAACCTCCTCTCTTTGTACACTCACGGAAGCCTTGAAAAGCAGTTCTCAAATGATGAACCATTGCTATCAGGCCTAGAATCAGCTGCCTCTCTCCATTTGCTTCACCCTTCCCACTCCCCTCTGTTTAAAATCCCAAAATTTAAAGGTTAGAGTTCTTGGGTATTTTGGGTTGATGAAAATCTAGAGTTGGAAATAACATTTTGCTTTTATTTGCAGGAATTTGAATTCGATTCATATCTTATTGGGGTAACTTCCGATTTCGTTGTGTTTTAAAATTTATGATTACTGTAAATTTTACTGGTTTGATTAATTCTGTCTGATCGTGTTGATGAATGGAAAATGAAATGGAAGATATTTTGTATTTTATGGTGAATAATTAACGGAAAAAAGATTATAGCTGGAATTTTAATTGAGTTAAGAAAATTTGAAGGAATTACCGAGGGGAAATGAAGAAATGAATTAAAGGAATTTCTGGCATCCTTGTCTGGTCTCAGACTGTTGGCTTTTGACGCTTGGTTAAGCTGTTTCGAATCAGAAAAATGGAGCTGCAAATGAAGGTGGCGCAGGCAGTCCATGTGCTGAATCATGATACTGAATCTTGTAACCGTGTCGCAGCCAATCAGTGGTTAGTCCAGTTCCAACAGACCGAGGCAGCCTGGGAGGTCGCCACCTCCATCCTTACTTCAGATCATCAACATTTCCCCTCTGATTATGAAGTGGAGTTTTTTGCGGCTCAGATTCTCAAACGGAAGGTATGCTCAGGTTTTTGAAAATGTTTAAAACTTTGTAGGAGTTCATTAACAGCACCAGGCTTTACTTCTCTCTACTCATTCTCTTGCGCTACATGTTTAGGTTTCCTTTACTAGTATTCAGGCTGGGATTAGATAAAATATGCCTCGTATTTTCCAAATATTTTGGTGCAGATCCAGAATGAAGGGTATTATTTGCAGTTAGGAGTTAAAGATGCTTTGCTTAATGCACTTCTTGTGGCTGCTAAAAGGTTTGGTTCGGGGTCTCCACAGGTACTGTTTTTATTTTTTATTTTTCATTTTTCGTCTGAAGAGCGAATACTATGGTTTGATTTTCATTTTCTGTAGAAAGAAAAACGATCCTGTCCTTGCTAAGATTCTGTTTTCTCTTGATAACAGCTTTTAACCCAAATTTGCCTTGCACTCTCTGCTCTTATACTTCGTTCTGTTGAGCATGGAAAACCCATTGAGCAGCTTTTTTATAGACTACAAAATTTGCGGACTCAGAATGATGGGATTGTTGCTGTCCTTGAGATGCTCACTGTTCTACCAGAAGAAATTGTTGACACCCAAACCACTGATTGTCAAATAAGTGCATCCCACAGAAGTCAATATGGCCAAGAGGTCTGCAATTTTCCGTTTTGTGCTTGCTGCCTTCTCTAACTTGTTTTTTGTTTAATTTTACTCTCCTTGGTTGCTCAGCTTCTTTCACATACTCCTATGGTTATTGAATTCCTACTCCAGTTGTCTGAAAATAAGTTTGAAGATGGCATGCAACCAAATGAAAGGAATAGAAAAGTTCTCCGTTGCTTACTCAGTTGGGTAAGATAGTTACTTAAAATTACGTTGGTTCCAACACAATTGGGTTTTTACTTGCTACACCTGCTTGAGTTTGCATGCTTTTATTTACTAAAATCTACACTTTTGAGACAAATACTCTCAAAACAATGATGAAAGAAGCTGCTACAACTTACATTACTGATTTTATGGCTCTCATCACCCCATTACCCTTTTTCTCCTTTTATTTAGGTTCGAGCTGGGTGTTTCTCTGAGATTCCTGAAGTTTCATTTTCAACACATCCACTGATTAATTTTGTATTCAATTCACTACAGGTTAACTTTTACTGTCAATATAACGACTTATTGAGCCAAGTAGTTATTGTACACTTATATTTTCTCTGGTGGTTTTAGGTGTCCTCTTTATTTGACTTGGCCATTGAAGTTCTTGTTGAACTAGTGAGTCATCATGAGGTATGGTTCCTGCTCTCCGGCATTTGTTCTATGCTTTGCTTGTTTGTAAACCTTCGTACTTTTTGTTTGTTACATCTGTTATGCTTGCTTTCATAGGGGATACCTCAAGTTCTGCTATGCAGAGTACCTTGTCTTAAAGAAATGCTTCTTCTACCTGCTCTTACTGGAGGAGATTTGAAGGTGATTGCCGGCCTTGCATGTTTGATGTCCGAAATTGGGCAGGCTGTAAGTATTCTGTGTCTCATGGGGATCCAATAATATTACTTTTATTAGACCAGTCTTTAGATTTATTGTTAGACATACTTTTAATTTTACCATACACACTTGTGTCTATTGTATATTATTTCACACAGGTGAGTGCTTCTTTTCTGTACCTTGTGCCTTGGGCGATTTAAGGGTTTTGGTGTCTCACACATTGCTCCCTTGAAAACATTGTTTCGTATAAGCATGTTCAAATTTATACCGGGCATATCATAGCTGTTATTGATGTTATCTAAGGTGGCATATCTTCAAATCACTTCCTAATTAACATTTCCCACTTTTATACATGCTAGGCGCCATCTTTGATTTTAGAGGCAAGTGCTGAGGCACGTGCACTGACAGATGCTCTGTTGAGGTGATGTTTTGATCTATAAACTTCCATTTCTCACTGATCACAATTGCATTCTGATATCATGCAGAAGCTGGTGAACACGCTTTTTTAATCATCCTCTACCTTGCTGTGATAAAATCCAACTATGGTCAAATAAGGAGACACGCATTTGCTTTTGGCTGGTTGTTATATGGCAACTTGTTTGAGCATTGTGTGTTAACGGTTTATTAACCATGTGATTTATCTTTTATAAGTATGATATAGATCATCATATGCAAAAGGGATAACAATTTGAGAAGGGCCCATGACAGGATGCATGCTCCACCGCAATTCTCTGTTTTTTTTTTGTCTTTGTTTTTGTCACCTTTTACTTTTCATTCATAAATTTCATTCTGGCATTCATGTAACCACAGATTTTAGTATGATCTGTAATTTCTGCTTTCAGTTGTGTGGCTTTTCCCTGTGAAGACTGGGATATTGCAGATTCAACTTTGCAATTTTGGTACTTTTCTAAACACTTCTGCTGAAAGAAATCTTGTTTTGCAGAATAAATGTTTTTTCTTATTGATTTTTTATTTGGAGGCAGAGGCTCTCAATCTTCTTTTATTTCCAGGTCTGGTCTTGCAAGCTCTATACTTAATCTTGACATTGATGGTACAAATAAGAAAAATGTCGAAAACATGTTTTTTTCTGTATTCTCAGCATTACTTGATGCTCTTTTGCTACGTGCTCAGGTTATTTCCTTCTCCTTTATTTACCCTCTGCTATATCTTCTATTCCTCTCTATGAAAAAGGAAGCGTTTCATGGGTCTAACTATTAGTTATAAGAGTATTAGGTCGAATAGGATTATATCATACTCGAAAAGAGTATTAGGTCGAATAGGATTATATCCTACTCGATAAGAGTTTCAATTATTAAGTTTCCAGTTTAGGTCAAACTAGTTAAAGAGAATTTAAGTCAAACTCTTGTAAGAGAGTTTTAGTTCGAGTCAAACTTGTTTAGTTTGAAACCTATAAATAAGGTTTCATTTTGAATGAATAAAATACAAGAAACAGAGATTAATTCCCTCTGTTTTCAACACTAACCAAGATTTGTAATTATCATGTTTGAACTGGAACTCAATTTATTCATTTGGGGAAATAAGATTTTGTGTTCTTTGAAAGGGAAAAAAGCTGAAAGCAAGTAGCAAAATTGCAACCAATTGGAGCCGAACTTATGGATTTATCAACTAGTTTGGCTAAATTCTATTTCTTATTTGGCAAGTTAATTGTATTAGTATCCTGCATCTTCTTAATTAAGACGGCAGATTTTTTGGTTGAAGCAAGGGGGCAAAGGAAACGGAAATATTTGAACATAAATGATAGGTTCTATCATTTTGGGGTCTAAGCATAATTCTGAGATGCATACTGCAGTCTTTTGTTTATTGGCTTGAGTTGCTGCAGTTTATTTTAATGCTGAACCTTCCTTTGTTTCGCAGTGGAGGTCCAATAGTAAACCTTTTGGGCTTGAGTTTTGATGAATGTGTTGAAACCTCAATAGAACTGTGCCACTCTTGTAGCCTAGTGATATAATTGGCCTTTGTAATTTGAATTCTTTTTGGACATGAAAGCCTTTTTAGAAATATACTATCCTCACATTTTTATGCTAATCATTGTCTATTCCTCACACTCTTGAATATTTCATGCTTATTATTATTAATAACATGTTGATAGGTGAGGAAATGCATCCAAATGATTACCCACTACTATTGCACGCCCTTAGGGGAGTAATTGGGTTGATGGCCCCTGATTTGCTCATCTATGATTTACTTTTAATAACTCAACAACTGATAGGAATGCTTACTTCACCATTGCTTCTATTTAATGTTATTCTTGTTGAATATCACTTGGCATTTTAGTTCTGCGTGATGTGTGCATGTGCATTTAGATGTCTGGTTATGTTATTTATATTTGAAAATGGAGACTAATATGTTGAAATTGTCTTTCATAGGTGGATGAATCTACATTTAATGACGAGAGTGAAACTTTCGATTTGCCAGATGGTCTTGTCCAATTTAGGAGGGATCTTGTTGAGCTTTTGGTGGATATATGTCAACTACTACAACCCTCCACCTTCATACAGAAGGTGCTGATTCTGTACAACTTGTCCTGGTCAATGATATCTCTTCCATAAAGATGAAATCATCTTTGTTGGTTTAATTCTGTTTTTATGCCTGTTCAAGTACTTGTTTTGTTTATTGATCTAACTTTAGTATACTATCATGATGACTGAGCTTTGAGAACCAACATTACTCTAGCTTCATTTCCATTTTGCTATGACATATTTACAGAACTCTGCATCTATTACTTTCACCTGCTTACCTATATGGGAGGAATGTTAATCCGCTTATAATTTTTTTTCTTTGTCTTTTCTATATTATTACGTTCCCCCCCATTGTTCCATGACAAAGTTTGATGTTCTTCCAATCTTGTATCATTTTTCATGTTTCTATTGGCAGCTTTTCTTCAGTGGTTGGTTTTCCACTAATGGGGCGATACCTTGGAAAGAGGTGGAAAGCAAATTGTTTGCCCTTAATGTGGTAAGCACAACATGCATCTTTGTAGCGGTTCTTGTTTCTTCTGAATTCTTAGGACATTGTTCATTTTCCATCTTTTTAAGCTGCTTAAAAGTTTTACATTTACAGGTTTCTGATGTCTTGCATTGTATAAGTTATTTACTGACTGATCCCAACAATTGGTGTTTTAAGAATGTCACTTTGTTTTCCTTTTAATTTATGTAATGAACACTTACCGACTCCAATTGATTGTATTTACTGTTTGAGCTAATGGTCAATGAGATTGTGTATATTTAATCTACACGTGGGCAAATGTAACATATGTATATATTATTAATAAGTAGATAAACGATAGGTTTTTGAATAAACTTGATTCGTTTATTCCATTGATTAAAGAACAAGTTTACAGACTCTTTTATAGACTAAGAAAGGAACTTCTAATTGAATTAGGAGTTCTAGATATCCTAAACTTTGAACTCTAAGTATAAGACTTTAACTATAACTAAGACTCTTTTATCAAAATAAACTCTTGATAAACTAACTATTAATAAACTAACTATTAATTCTTTTACTAATACAATCTCGACAACTAACACTCCCCCTCAAACTGGTGAGTATACATTGTATAATCCCAGTTTGGACATAAACTTGTCAAAAGAGGCTTTTTGTAAAGCCTTTGTAAATATGCCTGCCACTTGTTCCTCGGTCGGGATATAAGATAGAGATGTGATTCCACTCGTGAGTTTCCCTGCTATGAAGTGTCTGTCTATCTCAACATGTTTTGTTCGATGACGTTGGATAGGATTCTTGGCAATCTGAATTGTTGATTGATTGTTACAAAAGATTTCAAACTTTTTGTCTTGATACATTCCAAGTTCTTCAAGTAGCTTTTATAACCAAATTCCTTCATATATTCCTAGAGCTAATGCTCTATATTCGGCTTCAACACTGCTTCTTGAGACTAATGTTTGCTTCTTACTTTTCCCAGTCACTAGGTTACCCACAAACGAAAGAACAATAACCACTTGTAGATCTTCTATCTGTAAGTTTACTGGCCCAACTTAAGTCTGGAGACACCCTTACACTTCTGTCATGGTTCTTCTCAAAGATTAAGCTATGTTCGGGTGTACCTTTTAAATACCTTAGTATTCTTTTTGTAGCTTCTATGTGTTCCTGTCTGGGTTCGGTCATGCACAATATTAACAGGAAAAGATATATCTGGTCAAGTTAAGGATAAGTAAATCAACTTTCCTACTAGTCTTTGGTATAACCCTTTGTCTATCTTAGGGCCTAATTTTGCCTTGTTAAATTTCAGACCAACATCCATAGGGGTGTCTACTGGTTTACAACCCATTAACCCAGTTTCTTCAAGTAAATCCAGAATATACCTTCTTTGATTAATAATTAGTCCCTTGCTTGATCTAGCCACTTCCATGCTTAGAAAATATTTGAGTTCACCTAGGTTTTTAATTTCAAATTCTCCGTTGAGCATGTTCTTTAGTTGATGGATCTCCCTCTCATCATCTCCTGTTAGGATTATATCATCCACATATACAATTAAGATAACTCTTTTGTTTTCTGGAGCTACTTTAGAGAATAGTGTATGATCTGATAAAGCCTGTTTATTACCCATTCTCAAGACGACTCTGATGAATCTTTCAAATCAAGCTCTTGGTGATTGCTTCAAGTCATAGAGGGATCTGTTAAGCTTACACACCTTCTGGTTATTTTTAGCATCTTCAAGCCCAGGTGGAATCTGCGTATAAACTTCTTCTTTCAATTTTTTATTTAGAACGACATTTTTGATATCAAGTTGATGTAAATTTCAGTCACAATTTACGGCTATGCTTAATAAAACTCTAACAGAGGTAAGTTTAGCTACTGGAGCAAAGGTTTTTTTATAGTCGACTCCATAAGTCTGAGTAAATCCCTTAGCAACTAACCTTGCTTTGTATCTCAATACATTACCATCAGAATTAAATTTGATAGTAAAAACCCATTTGCAGCCAACCGGTTTTTTACTTTGAGGTAGGTCTGTAATGGTTCATGTATTGTTTTTATTTAGTGCCTCAACTTCTTCTTCAACTACCTTTCTCCATTTAGGGCATTGTAGAACCTCTTCAATAGTCTTAGGAACTTGTTCTTTATCCAAACATGCTGTAAATGTTTTAAAGGATGATATCAACTTCCCATACCCTACATACCTTTGAATAGAGTATTTAGTACATTGTCTAACTCCTTTTCTCTTGGCAATAAGCACACATTTAAATTCAAGTAGATGAGAAGGAATATTAGTTGAGTTGTTACCTTCACTTTCTTCACAGGTAGCCAAATTTAAGTCCAATTCTTGACAAATACCAGTTTGCAAAGTGGAATTCTTTTTCTGGTATAGACTTGAAGAGGTTTTGGAGGGGTTGTAATAGTGATATAGGTGTGTTTGGTGAATTGACAGGAGTAGTAGAGGTAGGTGAATTGACAGGAGTAGTAGAGTATTTCTTTGAGCATGAAGGAGTAAAGTGAATGAGTATTTCTTTGTTACCCGTGATCATAGGCACCTGAATCAATTATCCAATTTGACGTATGTGCAGCGGAAAGAAGGGTAGTAGAGGTAGGTGAGTTGACAGGAGTAGCAGAAGTAAGTGAAGGATATGAACTTTCAATAAAACTTTATGTATTTGGTGGTAAATATTGGCTAGGATGTAAAGAGGTTGTTGAGGGAATGGATGAACTAACTTGAGTATGATTAGGCTAAAGACAATATAATTCTCCCCCTGAATTGCAGCCTTGGAGAAATAGGAATCATGTTCAAAAAAAGTAAGGCTTAATGAAACAAATACTTCTCGGGTGGGTGGATGGTAACGTTTGTAGTCCTTCTTTAGTGCAGAATACCCTATCAAAACACATTTGATAGCCATTGGACCTAATTTAAACCTAGAGAGATCTAAATTTTGCACAAAAATAGTGCATCCAAACACTCTCAAAGTAAGAGTGGAAGATATTGGTTTAAAATTGGGAAAACTATCTAGAAATATATCTCTGGACGTTTGAAAATTGAGGATTTTACTAGGAATCTGATTTATTAGGTATGTAGCTGTTAATAGGGCTTCACCCCACAAGTACTTTGGTACATGATTAGTGAACATAAGGGCTCTAATTACTTCTGATAGATGTCTATTTTTTCTTTCTGCAACTCTATTTTTTTGTGGAGTGTTAACACATGAACTTATTTGGACTATCCCCTTTTTTAGAAAAAAATTTCTAAGGATTGTGTGAATTAAAGAGAAAGGATGTGAGGGTTTATGAGATGATGGTGAATAACCTACTTTTGTTTGTTTAACAAGTGGACAAATATAGCATTTAAAGGAATAAAAAACCAAATGTGGAAACATCTTTGCAAGATAATTGAAATTTAGATGACCTAACCTAAAATGCCTTAACATAATATTGTCAATATGTCCTAAAGAATTAAAACAAGAAGGAGAAAAAACTTGGACAGGATTATTTTTGTTTGTCAAAATGTAGAGACCACCTTATAGCCTAGCACTGCCAATCCTCTTCTTCGAATCCGGTGCCTATAAGAAACATTCTTTGTCAGTAAAATAGAAAGAACAAATTCTGATCTCTGGAAAGCTTGCTCACAGACAGTAGGTTACAATCCAAACTAAGCACAAAAAGAATATTTTTTAGGACTAGATCACTGTTAATAAATACAGTACCAGTGTCTTTAATTGGAGTGTTAGTTATAAGATTGTTATTTATATTATAATGAATTCCTACTTTATAGGAATTCTATTAATTAATATTATCTACTATTCTTTAGGAGTTGTTAGTCATTTAAAGAGATCAGAGTTCTATCTTTTAGGATTTGATTATCATAGAACTCTCATGAGAGAGTTTATATATTAAAGCCTTTCGGCTGAGTAATAAACTAAGTAACAGAGACTATTTCACTCTGTTTTCTACATGGTATCAGGTTAGAACGATCCTGATTTCTCTCAATTCGAATTCTTGTTTCTTCTTCTCGGATTAGTTTTCTCCTCATGGCTAATCCAGATCAATCCTCTTCTGAGGTTAGTTCTCAAAATAATTCCTCACAATCAGAAAATATATTGTCTGATTCATCACTTTCTCCGATAACAACCTACAAATTAAATGGGAATAGCTATCTCCCATGGTCCCAATTAGTACAACTATACATCACTAGAAGAAAAAAGATTGAGTACCTCTCTAATTCCATGGTCATTCCGACAAAAACAGATCCAAAGTATAGCACCTGCCTGAGTGAAAACACCATGATCATGTCATGGTTGATCAATTCAATGCTTCCTGAAGTTGGAAAGAATTTTATGCTGTATCAAACAACAACAAAGATATGGGAAGCAGCAAGGGATACCTATTCGAATAATAATAATACTGCAGAACTTTTTCGGATAGAAAATCTCATCAAAGATCTTCGACAAGGGGATCTTTCAGTTGTGCAATACTATGGTCTTCTCAACAAGTATTGACAGCAAGTTGATTTATACGAGAACAATGAGTGGAAGTGTCAGTAGGATAGTCTATTATATGGCCAACAGAAAAATCAGAGGCGAATTTTCCGGTTCTTATCTGGATTAAATGGAGAGTTTGATGGGGCTAAAGGAAGAATATTAGCAACTAAACCTCTTCCCTTGGTACGAGAGGTTTTTTTAGAAATTCGAAGAGAAGACAATAGAAAAACTGCAGTGATAGCACCACCAATTCAACCGGATGCTGCAGCTCTTGTCACTAGTTCTCATCCTAAGAACCAAATCATGAGAAATCGACCATGGTGTGAACACTGTCGAAAGCCTGACCATTGAAAAGATCAATGCTGAAAATTTCATGGCAAATCTACTGATTGAAAGCCTACTCGATCTAAAGTTCCAAATGAAGCTAATGTGGTTACCCAATAATCATTGTCGAGTCCCTTTACTAAGGAACAAATTGTCACATTACAACAACTTCTGAACAATGTGCCACCTCAATCTTCCAACATTGCACATGCTGCTATTGCAGATAACTCTTTTTCCAAATCCACTATTCAATGGATAGTGGACTCTGGGCATCAGACCACATGACAGGGGATTTTACTATTTTGGAGAACTATGGTGCTGTTATCTTCCAGCAATTCGAATTGCTGATGGTACCCTTACTCCAGTCGAAGAAAGTGGTTCAGTTACCTTGAATAATAGTTTAATTCTTCACAATGTTCTCTATGTCCCTAGCTTACATGTAATTTGCTATCTGTTAGCAAATTGGTTCATGAATCCAAGTGTAATGTTCTTTTTGGCATTGGTGGTTGTACTTTTCAGGAACAGGACTCGAAGAAGGCGATTGGCAATGCGAGGCTACTAAAGGGCTTATACATACTCGAAGGATGTATTTCTCCTCATCATACCTCTTCTCTACTTTTCTTAGGAAACAAGTTCTTCTCTCCACTCTTAGTACAAATGAGATTTTGTTATGATACTATAGATTAGGTCATCCAAATTTCTTTTATTTATCCAAGATGTTACTACACTTGTTTGTTAATAAAAATCCATCTTTATTCACTTGTGAATATTGTCAGATTGCAAAACATTCTCGCAAACCTTATGCTTCGAATACATATGAACCCACAACACCTTTTTCAATCATTCACAGTGACATATAGGGTCCTTCTATCAAAATTGTGTCTGGATATAGGTGATTTATTTTCTTCATTGATGACCACTCTCGAACCACATGGGTCTATCTTATGAAAGACAAATCTGAAGTAGAAACCATCTTTAAGAATTTCTATCAAAAAATTTCAATTTGATACAAAAATAAAACTATTTCAAAGTGACAATGAGAGTGAATACTTAAGTTCTTCTCTTGGTTCTTTCTTTCGAGAAAAGGGGATAGTTCATCTTACTTCATGTGTCAATACACCCCATCAAAATAGGGTGGCAAAGAGAGAAAACCGACATATTCTAGAGGTTAAAAGGTCTCTACTTTTCTTGGCTTGTGCACCTAAGTACCTTTGGGGGGAGGCAATTCTGACAGCTACCTATCTCATAAATAGATGTCAAGCAAAATTTTGGGTTCAAAATTCCTAGTAAGGTTCTTCTTGACCACTTCCCTCTCTTTAAACCTTTACATTCAAACATTTCTCCTAGAGTTTTTGGGTGTACTGCTTTTGTACATATACACCAACACCATCGTAGCAAATTAGATCCTAAAGCTGTCAAATGTGTCTTCATAGGGTACTCTCTTAGCCAAAAAGACTACAAATGTTATTCTCCATCCACAAAAAAAATTTATGTTTCGTTTGATGTAACCTTTTTTGAAGATAACACCATATTTTTTCAAATCAGGGGGAGAATTTTAAGGAATTTCAGCATGTTCATATACCTGAGCAACCTATTTTCCCTATTCTTATTACTATTTCTCATCAGTCAATTATTTCAGCTCCTACTGGAAATAATGTGACTAACCGAGAGGATATAATCACTGAATTATCCTCTCCTTTATCCCAGCTTCCTAGTTCTTCGACCAAAAATACACCACCTCAAATCCATGTCTACTCGAGAAGGAAAAAGGCCACTGCAGACCAGCCGTGCATTAGTTAAAGACTAGATTCGGTTCCTGCTACTGAAACAGAAATTATTGATGCTGAAACAGAACCTATTTCTGTCACTGAAACAACAGATAGAAGTGCTGAAACAAACCTTGTTCTTGCTACTGAAACAGAAGATAGAAGTGCTGAAACCGAAAACAATAATGTTGAAAATGAAACTAATAGAGATACTACAGCTGTTGAACTCGATGATTTCCCTATTGCCATCAAGAACGGAGCAAGAAAATGCACTGCACATCCAATAAATAGATATATTGCATATGAAAAATTGCAATATGATTTCAGGGCATTCACGGCTAGCATTGATAGTAAGAAAGTATCAAAATATGTGGCAGAAGCACTCCAAATTTCAGAATGGAGGAAAGTAATGGAAGAAGAAATAAAAGCTTTACAGAAAAATAACACATGAAATTTGATTGAGTTACCAAATGGAAAGAAAGCTGTTGGGTGTTGGCGGATTTTCACAATCAAATACAAATCAGATGAGAGCATAGAAAGGTATAAGGCAAGGCTGGTTGCTAAAGGTATAAAGCTGAACACTATTAGGATTTTGTTATCAGTAGCTGTCAATATGGATTAGAAGTTGCATCAGTTGAATATTAAAAATGCCTTTTTAAATGAGAATCTGGAAAAAGATGTTTACATGGAGGTACCACCGAGACTAGAAGGGAAATCATTAAAAATATTGTCCGTAAACTCGAGAAATCCTTATATAGTTTAAAGCAATCACCTAGAGCATGGTTCGACAGATTTGTTAAAGCAATGATACAAGGAAGATTCAAGCAAAGTCAAGCCGATCACATTTTGTTCAAGAAGGGTGACCCGAATGATAAGATGACTCTGTTAATAGTATATGTAGATGATATTATTATCACTGGAAACAATGAAGAAGAGATAGAAGAATTAAAAAGGAACTTGGCAAAAGAATTTAAAACTAAGGACCTAGGGAACATGAGGTATTTCTTTGGTATGAAAGTTGCCCGATCCAAAGGACTTGTCATCAATCAAAGGAAATATGTGCTAGACCTTCTTACAGAGACAAAAATGTTATGCTGCAAACCAATCGAGACTCCTATGGATCCAATTTTGAAGTTCAGCAAGGAAAAGAATGGAAATCTACAAACAAAGAAACCTATCAAAAGTTAGTTGGTAAACTAATTTATCTCTCTCACACGATCAGATATTGCATACTCTGTTAGTGTAGTCAGTCAATATATGAGTGATCTTAAGGAAGAACACATGGAAGCAGTAAATAGAATACTTAGATTCTTGAAGTTTACACCTGGTGCTGGTCTTATATTCAGAAAAAATCAAGATAGATCAGTGAAGATTTATACTGATGCAAGTTGGGCAGGAGAATTGACTGATAGAAGATCAGTGAATGGCTACTGTTCCTATGTTTGGGACATCTTGTCACATGGAGAAGCAAGAAACAAGCTGTGGTTTCTCGAAGCAGTGCTGAGTCAGAATATAGAGTTATGGTCCTTGGAATATGTGAAGGGATATGGATTAAAAAACTACTTACAGAACTAGAACTAGAAAGTGAAGATGACAAAAGTTTTGAAATTTTTAGTGATAGTCGATCGACCATGAGTATAGCAAAGAACCCAGTGCAACATAATAGAACGAAGCACATTGAGATAGATCGACATTTTATTCACAAAAAAGTCAATAGTGGAGTGGCAAACCTACAATATGTGTCTACTAAGAAGCAACTGACAGATATCTTCACCAAAGCCTTTCCAAGAGTTACTTTCGATGAGCTTTCATTCAAACTGGGTATATACAACATTTATACTCCAGTTTGAGGGGAAGTGTTAGTTATAAGATTGTTATTTATATTAGAATAAATTCTTACTTTATAAGATTATATTAATTAATATTATCTGTGAGATTATATATATAGTATTGGTAGGAATTTGAGTTATGATCTATTACTTAGAGATAATTTTAGTAGAATTAAAAGTCTTAAGTTAATAGGATTAAAATCCTAAAGTAATTAGGATTTCTAATCCTATTCAAAGTCTTATTCTAAAGCCCTATAAAAAGGCATTAGCTTGTGTAAACAAAATCATTCATTCAACAACAGAAAATCAATTATGTTTCTTCTTCTGTTTCACAAAAAGCTTAAATTTTCTTTTTCTTTTTTTCAACATTATTTTATTTTTTCACAAAGTTGGAAGTTGATTTTCTATATGGTATCAGTCTAATATCGATCCTAGTCCGAATTCTTAATGGGATTCCTTTCGACAACTTCTGAGATGTTACCCCCAACAAAACAAACGGTTGGATTGGAGTTTTTTCAAGCAATTCCAGGTTCGATAGTAACCTGTGAAACAAATTTAGTTTTTGTGGAGGATAAAGGCATACAAAATATTTGTTCTCCTACTGCACTTTTTTCTTCTAAAGGTACATTAACATGGTACAAATTTAGTTTTCGTGGAGGATAAAGGCATACAAAATAATTATTCCTTAATTTTTTAGATTCATCTTTTAGAAGTTCTATTAAAACAGCCGATGACTCTTTTTCTCCTATCAAAGAAAGTGGCTCAGTCCTCATTAATGATAACTTGTTGCTTGGAGATGTTCTGTTTGTGCCTAATCTTGCCTACAATCTTATCTCTGTTAGTTAACTTTCCGAGAATTTAAGTGTTCATTACAGTTTACTAAATCTGGTTGTTTTTTACAGACAATGAATTCGAGGAAAATGCTTGGCAATGCTAGCTTACAAAATGGTCTTTATGTCCTCGGTAATCAACCAACTGCCATACCAAATACTTCTTGTTCCTTTACTTCTTTAGGACAAATTGATAATATAATGTTATGGCATTTTAGGTTAGGGCATCCTAATTTCCATTATCTTGCTAAATTATTCCCTAAATTGTTTGTTAATAAAAATTCAAATTCTTTTAAATGCCATATATGTCCTTTTGCTAAACAGACAAAAACATCTTATTTACCATCTTTCTACAAATCATCTCACTCTTTTTTATTGATTCATAGTGAAGAATGTAACTGGTAGTAGGTGGTTTGTCACTTTCATTATTGACCATAGTAGAATAACTTGGACATATTTGTTAAGGGATAAATCTGAAGTAGCCTCTGTTTTTGAGAAATTTTATCGTATGGTAGAAACCCAATTTGGATGTAAAATTCAAATATTCAAATCTGATAAAGTCATTGGAAGAATTTTTTAACAAAAAAGGGATTTTGTAAATAAGCACCTGTGTGGATAAACCACAACAAAACGGGTTGCAGAAAGAAAAAATAGACGTTTGTTAGAGATTACTAGGTCTTTGATGTTCACCAGTAACATTCTTAAGTATTTGTGGGACGAGGCTTTATTAACTGCGACCTATCTCATTAATCGAATGCCTAGTAAGGTTTTGCAACATAGAACACCTAGAGCTGTTTTTTAGAGTGTTACCCAAATTTTAAACAATTGTCATCTATTCTTCCTTTTAAAGTTTTTGGTTGCACTGTGTTTGTAAAAGATTCTACTCCCTCTATGTCAAAACTAGACCCTAGATCTTTGAAGTGTGTCTTGGTAGGGTATTCTTCACTTAAGAAGGGCTACAAATGTTACCATCCTCCTTCTCAAAATTTTTTTATTTCATTGTATCTCACCTTTTTTGAATATGAACCTTATTTCCACTCGACTAAAAATCAGGGGGAGAATAGTGATATTTTTCAGCCTCTCAGAAGTTTATTCTTCAGATTTATTTATTAATAATTTTTTGTCATTTGAAACAAGCAGTTGTATCTAGAAGCAGCGCTGAAGTAGAATATAGGGCTTTAGCATTGGGAATGTGTGAAGGAATTTAGTTATTGAAGCTACTGAAAGAGCTAGATGTGAACCAAGAAAAAAAGTTTGAGATTTTTTGTGATAATCAGTCTGTCATACAAATTGCTCAAAATCCAGTTCATCATGATAGGACGAAACATGTAGAGATTGATAGGCATTTTATCTCAGAAAAGATTACTAATGAGACAACTTCTTTATCCTATGTTCCTACAGAAGAACAAGTGGCAGACGTGTTTACAAAAGCATTACCAAAAGCTTCATTCGACAAGTTTCTATTCAAGTTGGGAATATATAATATATATTCTCCAACTTGAGGGGGAGTGTGAGATTATATATATAGTATTGGTAGGAATTTGAGTTAGGATTATTACTTAGAGATAATTTCAGTAGAATTAAAAGTCTTAAGTTAATAGGATTAAAAACCTAAAGTAATTAGGACTTCTAATCCTATTCAAAGTCTTATTCTAAAGTCTATAAAAAGGCATTAGCTTGTGTAAATAAAATCATTCATTCAACAACAGAAAATCAATTATGTTTCTTCTTCCGTTTCACAAAAAGCTTAAATTTTCTTTTTCCTTTTTTCAACATTATTTTATTTTTCCACAAAGTTGGAAGTTGATTTTCTACATTATCTACTATTCTTTAGGAGTTAGTCATTTAAATCTCTAATCTCTTTAAGAGATTAGAGTTCTATCTTTAGGGTTTGATTATTGTAAACTTTCATGAGAGAGTATATATTAAAGCCTTTCGGCTGAGTAATAAACTAAGTAACAGAGGCTATTTCACTCTGTTTTCTACATGGAGACAGGGAATCATCAACTATTTTAATAGAACTTTTTGAGCATGAAGGAATAAAGTGAATGAGTATTTTTTCACTTCATTTCGATTTCAGATTTTTCTAAATTATTTTTATAAATAAAAGGAATAAAAGGAATTCGAATATCTAACTAATATCTAATATGTATTAGAATTTTAGAAAAAAAAAGCCTTCAAATTCGGAAATTCTATTTATTTATTCTATTTATTTTATTTTATTCTATTTATTTTCAAAATGGATTCGCCCGCGAAAACGCTCTGATGTGATTAATTTTTCATAAGGGTATTGAATAGTTACGGGTAAACGGTTTGCGTGGGATAAGGTAATCATGAACCCTTGACCAATGTACCTTGCTGCTCGGACTGTTTGGTGGCCATAATTCATGAATCAATTATCCAATTTCACGTATGTGCAGTGGAAAGAAGGGCAGTAGAGGAGGATTGTTGATGGATACCTTCATTTTCTGCTAGGGCTAGATTTTCTTCACTACTACTATTAATCTTATTGAATAATTATTGTAATTCTAGCATTTGTTGTGTTGTGAAACTATCTTGTTGTTTTGTCGTGACAGCAGCAGAAGAGATTTCCTTTGATGGTTTTTGTACTGAACTTTTCCCATCGAATGGTTTACATGTAACTTCCAAAATTTTTCTTTTAAGTGTTTTGTTTTTTTTGCAATAGTCACATACGATTCTACCTCTCCTTTTTTGATTAGAGGGGGCCTGGGTAACAAGGGCAGAATTATCAGGGGCAGGAGCACCAGAAAACATTTGTGATCTCCTGCTTTCTTCCCTTCGAGCCTCAGAAAAAGCTTCCCTCAGAAATGGTAATGGGCTACTGTTGAGGATTCTGGATTTTACAGGATCCCATTCCTTATTTAACCCATTTTAAAATTGAAAAACCCTTTTCTGTATAGTTATTTTTTTGTATAAGGCAGCATCAAAGGTTGTTTCCCATTCGTGTGCCTCAAATAGATCAAGTTTCTGTCATAGGGTTGTTAGGGTAATATAAAATTGTGTAATAGTAAGTCCTTCTGCTTGAGGTTAAGGCCTTACTTTCACCTTCAAATAATTCAGAATTGTTGTCTGTACTGGAGTATGTTTCTCGAACTGCAGTCCAAACTTCACTTGCTGTTTCATACAGCAGAAATTGAGAACTAATCTCTGACATTGTGTTGAGCAACCAAGACGTGACTCTTCTATTCTCTTGAACCCACTTTTCATAAACCTGATCATCGACAGAGGGTTTTTTGATTTTTCTGGTAATATATCTTAGAGTTCCTCGACCAATGAGGAAGATTTTAACAGATTGCGACCATTGAAGATAATTATGGCCGACAAGTCTGTGACAAGTAACAATGGTTCTTGTTACTTTTGAAAAATCTGCCATGGTGGCAGTGGAGGTTGAGGAGGATGTTATTTCACTCGACATGGATTGAGGAGGAAAATACATGGAAGAAATATTATCGATAGGATCGATTTAGACTGATACCATGTTAATAAGTAAATAAACGATAACTTTTTGAGTAAACTTGATTTATTTATTCCATTGATTAAAGAATAAGTTTACAGACTCTTTTATAGCCTAAGAAAGGAACTTTAAATTGAATTAGGAGTCCTAGATATCCTAAACTTTAAACTTTTAAGTATAAGACTTTAACTATAACTAAGCTCTTTTATCAAAATAAACTCTTGATAAGCTAACTATTAATAAACTAACTATTAATTCTTTTACTAATATAATCTCAACAACTAACATATGTCCATATTTTGCATTTAATGGGCAAGTCCTTTTGTCTCTAACCTTTCTCGAGTTTTTTTGTGCTTAATCTTTATTTAAGTCTTCTCGTCACTCTTTTCAGTTAGATGTTCAAAATGCTTTAGCTTTCTCCTAGCTGCTGCTAATGCGGGAGAATCCATCTTTTGACTATTCACATACATATTTTTCCTTGTATTTTTTTGTACTATTAATAATATCAGACTCCTGCAATTACAGGTTTCTGACATCTTGCAAGGAGGCCAAACTTTTGATTTCTCGGTAGTTATGCAGTTGGTTACAGTGTTGTCTTCCCGGCCTTCTGATGAGCTCAAGGGATTCATGTGCATTGTAAGTCAGTTTATTATCGGTTAATTTGCAATGGACACTATTTCTCAATATAGTTTCGTTTATCCAAAAGAAGATTTTGCTCAGGACTTTTGTTTTTAACTAGGTTTACAGATCAGTGGCAGATGTTATTGGTTCCTATTCCAAGTTGATATCTACCCTGGAAACTAATCCTAGACCTTTACTGTAAGGATGCCCATTTTCTATTGGTTAGCAATGATGTGCTCTCTTTCTGTTAGAATACATTATAGTAAATTTTACGTATATAATTTTATCAATTTTCTCTAAATTGCTACTTTCAGATTGTTTCTTGCTGCAGGGATTTCAAAACCTCTCTCCTCAAATTCTTGTGCATCTGCCCTTCGCAAACTTTGTGAAGATGCTTCTGCTGTAATGTGCGAGTCATCAAATCTGGATATCTTCTTGTGGATAGGAGAGGTCATTATTCTTCATGTTCTTTTATATGTTTAAATTAAAGGGAAAATGCTTTTTGCTTCATCCAATTTTTTCTGGAGTTATTTGGTTTAACATATACACTGCAAGCAAGTCATTTTTGCATGTTACTGTTTGCATAACTCCATAATAATTCATAACATAGCTGATGATTTGTTGGTTATATTTTATGATAAGAATCCTAGTTAGTAGGAAGTTATCGACAAAGATGCTGACCTATTATCTAGGAGTTCTTTTAAGAGTTTTATTTGTTTATTTTTATCTCTTATCTTTTTATCGAGTTAAGAGATTAAAGGTCTATTCTATTAGGTCTTCTAAGTCTCGAAGACTCTTGTAAGCAAGGAAGTCTATATTAAGACTTCTTTTTCATTAATAATATACGACACAGAGAATGATCTTACTCTGTTTCTACATGGTGTCAGGTTAGAACGATCCTCAAACCAAGTCAAGTATTCTGTGCCTCAGATGTTTGTTCTATTCCTCTTTTTTTTGCCTTTCGTGTATTCGTGAATGATGGTTAATCCAGATCCATCATCATCTGATATTAGTTCCCCAAACCCTTCTTCTCCATTAGAATTTCATATTTCTGATTCGTCTCTTTCCCTAATCACTACCTATAAATTAAATGGCCACAACTATCTTCCTTGGTCGCAATCTGTCAGACTCTACATTACTGGCAGAAGAAAAGGAGAATATCTCTGGGACTCGATAACAATTTCAGATACAAAAGATCCAAAATACAATACTTGATTGAGCGAGAATACCATGATCATGTCATGGTTAATTAATTCTGTCGCGACCTCTTTTTAAAAACGCGATTTTAGGTGAAAAAATAACTTGACGATTGGTTTTGAAAAAATATAAATTTATCAATTTTAATTTCGAAAAACCCAAATTTTAGAAAATCTATAATTTAATTTTGAAAATGATTTGGAGTCGCCACCGACCACTTTGGTAGGCCAGACACCATAAAACAAACCAGAGATTCATTTTAAAAATGTTGGGTTCTGGAGTCGGTTACGTGTAAGGACGACCCTTACAAACGCCCAAAAATTGATACCTTGAAAAAAATTACGTGGCATTGATACTTTGAAGGTAGATATTAATTTAATTTTCCATTGTTAATTGAACACTATTTGAATTTTGGATATCCTTTTGATTTAGAAATTATATCAACTTTAAACTTGAGTTGAACGAGACGTCCTCTAGATAGGAAACCTCACCCAAATTCAAAGGAATGTAACTTCCGTCTCAAAAGATTAAAGTAAAATGCATGACCGTTTTTATCTTGTTCATTTTAAGTTCTAGTCCTAAAAAGGCTCCATTAATTAAGTGTTTAAAACCTAAGTTACTAATGCCACTAGTTGTTTACCTATCAATTTTATTTAATTCTAAATCTAAGTTATTTTGTCAAAATTCTAGGTTTTAATAGCACGTGAATTCGATACCAAGGTACACTCTCTAGGTCAGCATCATGGTACGTCAAAATACCAACCTCTTTAGTGTATTCGAGATATAAAATTCCAATACTCTGTACTAAATTATCTCCCTAATCAAATTAATTAATTAATTAAAATAACTAGTCCTAAAGGGTTCTAAAGTAATTGACTTAAATGTTTATTAGGTGATCTCTCTAAAATATGCTATGCAACACTTAAAATAAGATATAAAACAAAGTGAAGGAACTTGACATTTTTATTAGAATCATGAGAGTACAAGTTACATCAAAAATTGTCATCACAAGTATAAAAGGACTTACATTGGTAAAGATGAAAGGGACAAGAATTCAAACCTCAAAAGATGAATTAGATTTAATTAAGTGTAAAATTAATTTTAAAGTTGAGAAATTTTAATTAAATTAATTAATTAAATTTTCCTAACTTCAAATTTTAATTAATCCTAAATTAAATCTAACTTGGTGAATTTTAAGTTCTAAGGGTTGGATTAAACTCAATTAGGTTAATTTTTAAATCTTATCTTAGAAATTTTAAATTAATTAAGAGACTTAATTAAAGTGGTTTCTAAATTTTTAAGAATTTAAATTAACCTAATTAAAGTTTAATTTTGGTGAAATTTGGGGTTAATTAGACCTAAATGATTTTAAGTCTTATCTTTTAAAAATTAATTAAAATTAATTAAATTAATTAAGTAAAATTATTTCTTAAATTTTAAGAATTAAATAAGCCTAATTTTTAAGTCTTAGGGGTCAAATTAATCCTAAATTAGATCTAACTAGGTTAAATTAATTTTAAAGTTTCTTAAAAATTAAATTAAATCCTAAATTAGAACTTAGTTAATAATTTTAAGTTTTAAAATTAAATTTTTATCCTAATTAAGTCTAAAATAATTTAATTTAAAGCCTAGGGGGTTAATCTAGAGGCTTAGGGACCTAATTGGGTGAAAATTAAAGTCCTAGGGACCTAATTGGGGTTTGGGGGACTAAATTGAATAGCACCTAAAACCTAGGGGGACTAAGGAGGTAAAAAGCCCAAAATCTATTAAAACACGCGGATCCGGGTTGAATCCGGATCCGACCCACGTGCCCGGCTGTCAAAACGGCGCCGTTTCAACAAGTGACAAAACCCCTAGCTGCCGAGTTGGCTCGGCCATTTGGGCCGAGACCAACTCGGCCTGACTCGGCTAAGCCCATAATTTTCTGGGATAAACACGAATTTTCCAGAAAAATGAACCAAAACGGATCAAAAACACTTGTTCTTCATGGTGTTTATCAGTGTTTTTCACAAAAATGAAGAACACGATGAACATGACCTCTAAACCGCCACACCTTCCGCCGTTGGATCCGAATCGCCGTCGCCGATCACCGCACCGGCGAGTTTTTTGGCCACCGCGACGAACCATTTCTGACGCCGGTGATCAAATCCGGCATCGGTGAACTCGCCGGAACCCTCAAAAAGCTCGGAATCGCGTCAGAAACTTGAAAAAAACCTATCCCGAACACCCCCCAAACACAAATCCTATGATCTAAACAACCTAAAACACCCAAACATCACCCTAAATCGACTGTAAACCCAGATTACTCAAAATCAAAACAATCGAAACAAAAAAATGAACTGAAGAAACAGAATCGGAAAAATCTTACCCCCGGCGACTCACCGATCTTCAAGCTTCCAAAAACCTCCTATGATTCGAAACAGATCCTTATTGCCCCTGAACCCCCGATTTCCAGTCCTCCTCTAACTCCAGTCGATTGAATCATTTATAGGATTCAAAACTAGAATCCTCCCCAAATCAAACTCCTACAAAACCCAAACTCTTCTCCTGAAATCTCTCCTTCCACACTCCCACTCAAACTAAAACCCTTCAAAACTGAAAAACTCACTCCACGATTCTGGGTTTTGTTTTTTCACGTTTTTTTGCTTTTTTTTAATATTTTATTATTTATTATATATTTTATTATTTTATTTATTATTTATATTTCAAATTCGTGTTGACAAGTTCGATGATTCCGAAAGTTGTAAAGAACTTTATGCTATATCAGACTGCTGCAGAAATTTGGACAGCAGCAAGAGATTCTTACTCTAGTGTTGATAACACCTCGGAGCTATTTGAAGTGGAAAGTCAAATTAAAAATCTTAGGCAAAGAGAGTTGTCAGTTGTGCAATATTTTGGTGCTCTAAATAAGTGTTGACAGTAGGTTGACTTATATGAAAATATTGACTGGAAATGTCAGAAAGATAGGAACCTTTATAATTTTCAAAAAAATCAGAGGCGAGTATTCCAATTTTTGTCTGGGCTGAATGTAGAATTCAATGGGGCAAAGGGTAGAGTCTTGTCCTCTAAACCTCTTCTTTTGGTTCGTGAGGTTTTCTCAGAAGTAAGAAGGGAGGAGAGTAGAAGGGTCTTTAATGGTACCAATAACTCCACAATTTGAAGCTTCAGCCATGGTGACTAGTTCGAATTCAAAGAACCAGCAAGAAGAAGCAGACCTTGGTGTGAGCATTGTAAGAAAATGAGACATGTGATGGATTACTATTGGAAGTTACATGACAAACCTTTTGATTGAAAACCCAATAAATCTAAATTTTCAAAGGAGGCTCATCTTTCCTCTCAAGAGGACTCGTTCAGTAGCTTCAGTAAAAGGCAAATTAAGGACTTACAGCAGCTTTTAAGTACTCTGATAGTAAAACCTTCACCCGAGACTACTACTACTATAGGTACTGGTTCATCCACTAAATTAGTTCAATGAATAGTAGATTCGGGGGCGACAAACCACATGACAAGAAATATTACTCTATTGAAAAATTATGACAAGAACAACCTATCAACATTGATTCGAATAGCAGATGGTTGTGTAAATTGGAGTGGTTCGGTTATCATAAATGACAATTTGGTTCTTCATAATGTTCTTTACGTGCCTAAACTAGCTTGTAATTTATCATCCAATAGCAAGTTAGTTTGTGATTCCCATTGCAATGTTATGTTATGTTTGGTACTGGTGGTTGTGTTTTTCAGGAACAAGATTCGAAGATGATGATTGACAATGCTAGGCTTGACAAAAGGTTGTACCTTAGTAAAAGTCCTCCACCTCAAATCATTGCCTTATCCAGTCAACTTAAGAAACAAGTTTTAGTTTCTGATTTTAATATTAGTGATATTTTGTTATGGCACCACAGATTGGGCCATCTTAGCTTTTTTTACTTATCAAAATGTTTCCAAACTTGTTAATTAATAAAAGTTCGTCTTTCTTTTTTTGTGAAGTTTACCAATTTGCCAAGCATACTCGACAGTCTTATAGCCTAACGAATGGGAGTGATGATGGGAGTGAGTATTTAAGTAAGTCCTTTAGTTCTTTCTTTCAGGAGAAATGTATGGTTCACCTTACTTCATGTGTCAATACTCCTCAGCAAAATGAGGTAACAGAACGAAAAATAGACATTCTTGAAGTTACAAGGTTCATTATGTTTACTGTTAAAGTGCTACCTATGGGGAGAAGCTGTTCTTACAGCTACCTATATTATCAATAGGATGCCAAGTAAAACTTTAGGGTTTAAAATTCCCAGAGGTTCTCTTTCATCATTTTCCTCATTTTAAACCCTTACATTCGAATCTTACTCTTTATGTATTTGGATGCACTGTTTTTGTTCATGTACATCATAATACTAAAGGAAAATTGGATCCTAGGTCTATAAAGTGTGTGTTCATAGGCTACTCTTCAAGTAAAAAAAGGATATAAGTGTTGTTCTCCATCTACCAAAAGAACATATGTGTCCTTTGATGTCACATTCTTTGAAGATACTTTTTATTTCTCCAAAGCCGAAATTCAGGAGAAAAATCTTCAAAAATTTCAATTCAAATGCCTAGTATATCCTTCCACCCGAACCTAACATTACCGCTTAATGTTAGTCTGCAACCTACTGTGACCATTGGTCCGCAACTTATATTCAAAATTTTAATGATAACAGTGAGATAGAAACAAATTCTGCTGAGTCACCATCTTCCTCTGTAGAAACAGAGTAAAAGTATTCTCTGTATTATGTTTACTAATGAAATGTTTATTAATGAAAGAGAAGTCTAAATATATAGATTTATTTACAAGAAACTTCAATACTAAGAAGTCTTATTAAAAAAGATCTTTAATCTCTTAATAAGATAACAGATAAAGTAAACTAATAAAACTTTAAAAGAACTCCTAAAAGATAGATCATTATCTTTGTCGATAACTCTTATTATCTCTATATTATGTTTGTTAGTTGTTTCTTTGTAGGAACATATTGTAAGTTAGCGATTCCTCGATTGACTTTTTCATAAATGAAATGTTTGTCTATCTCAATGTATTTCGTTCTATCATGTTGGATTGAGTTTTTAGCTATGCTTATAGTTGATTGGCTATCACTAAATAATTCAAAACCCTTCTCATCATCTAAATTTAACTCAGATAATACTCTTTTAATCCACATTCCTTCATAGATTTCAAGAGCCATTGCTCTATACTCTGATTCAGCTCTACTTTGGGAGACAATTGCTTGTTTTTTGCTCCTCCATGTGATCAAGTTGCCCCAACATAGGTACATACCCATCACTGATCTTCTGTCAGTTAATTTACCTATCCAGCTGGCATCCGTATACGCTTTTACACTTCTGTCTTAACTCTTTTTGAAGAACAATCCTGCTCTCAGTGTAAACTTCAAGAACCTCAGAATTTTGTAAACAACTTCCATATGTTCTTTTCGAGGATCACTCACATGCTGGCTAACAATGTTGACTGAATAAGCAATGTCTGGTCTAGTGACTGAATAAGCAATGTCTAAAGTTTTTTTGTTTGTTGGGTTTTCGGCTCCTTTGCTAAACCTCCATTGGTGTTTCAATCGGCTTGCGATCAAGCATCCCTGTTTCGGCAAGGAGATCTAACACATACTTGCGCTGATTGATCTACAATCCTTCCTTGGATCTTGCAATTTTTATATCTAGAAAATATCTCATGGTCCCTAGGTTTTTAGTTTCAAATTCTCGTGCTAGATCCATCTTTAGTCTCTTTATTTCTTCTTTATTATTCTCAGTAATAATTATATCGTCTATATAGACTATTAAAAGAGTAATTTTACCACTCGACGCAATCTTCTTGTAAATCGATCAAACCAAGCTCTAGGAGACTATTTTAAATCATAAAGAGATTTTTTTAGTTTACAAACAATATTTCTGGTCACTTTCCCTTCTAATCCTAGTGGAATCTCCATGTACACATCCTTCTCGAGATTTCTATTTAAGAAGACATTTTTTATATCAAGTTGATATAGTTTCCAGTCCATATTGACTGCTATTGACAATAACACTCTGATAGTGTTCAATTTCGCAACTGGAGTAAATGTTTCTTGGTAATCAATGTCATAGGTCTGTGAAAAGCCTTTAGCAACCAACCTTATTTTGTACCTTTCTATGCTTCCATTCGAGTGATATTTGATAGTGAGTATCCATCTGCATCCGACAATATTCTTTCAAACAGGTAGATCTGTCCATATGTCATTCTTTTGTAGAGCCTTTATTTCCTTTTCTACAACTTCCCTCTACTATTGAAACCGAAAGGCTTCTATCACATTTCTTGGTACTTTCTCATGATCGACACTTACAGTGAATGCCCTGAAATGAAACTGTAATTTGCCATAAGCAACATATCGATTTATAGGATGTGTAGTACACCTTCTTACCCTTTTCTAATTGCAATAGGAAAGTCATCAAAGTTTGTAGTAACAGTCTCTTGGAGCCTTTCATTACCTTCTATTTCAGCATCAACAACTTGTTCCTCATTAACAGGAGTTGAGTCTAGTTGTTGGATAATGCTAGGCTGACTAATTTCTTCTATATCTGTTTTTCTTTTTCTGGAGTAGACTGAGTTGAGGTGTTACGGTATTGTAGTCATTGGTAGACTCGGTTTTTGAAGTAGAAGGAGTTTTACATGGACTCGATTGTGGGAATAAGGTAGGAGGTAACTCAGCAGAATTTGTATCTTTCTCACCACTATCACTCGAAGTTTGAACATTAGGAATAGTAGGTGAAGTTCTGACAGTGGGGACAGTAGGTTGCAAATCCATAGTAACTGGTAATGTCAAACTTGGTTGATAGGAGGTACTGGGTATTTAAACAACCTGAAATTCTTGAGAATTTTTCTTCTGAATTTCCGTCTTGAAAAAATAAGTAGTATTTTCAAAGAAGATGACATCAAAGGAAACATATGTTCTTTTGGTGGACGGGAAATAACACTTATATCCTTTTTGGCTTGAAGAGTAGCCTATAAACATACGTTTGATAGCTCGAGGATCCAATTTCTCTCTAGTATTTTTATGTATATGAACAAAAGCAGTACATCCAAATACACGAGGAGAAAGTTTCGACTGTAATGGTTTAAAGTGAAAAAAGGAATTAAATTCTCTGCGGGAGTCTTAAACCCTAAGGTATTACTTGGCATTCTATTAATAAGACAAGTGGCCGTAAGAATATCTTCTCCTATAGGTACTTAGGTGCTTTAGCAGTAAACATAAGAGACCTTGTGACTTCAGGAATATGCCTATATTTTCTCTATGCTATCCTATTCTGCTAAGGTGTATTAACACAAGAAGTAAGGTGAACAATATCTTTCTCCCGAAAGAAATAACCAAGGGACTTACTTAAATACTCACTCTCATTATCACTCCTTAATATTTTTATTTTTTATCAAATTGAGTGATAATTTTTTGATAAAAGTTTCAAAAGATAAATTCAACTTTTGATTTTTCTCTCATTGAAAATACCCAAGTTGTCCTAGAATAATCATTTATGAATGATACGGACCACTTATACCTAGAAATGCTTTTAACAGAGGAAGGTCCCCATACATCACTCTGAACAATCAAAAAGGGTGTTGTTGGCTCGAACTTGGTTGGATTGTAAGGCTTTCGAGTATGTTTAGTAAATTGACAAACTTCACAAAAAGATAGAAGGATTCTTATTAATAAAAAGGTGTGGGAACATTTTTGATAAATAAAAATAATTTGGATAGCCTAATCTGTAGTGTCATAATAAGACATCACTGATATTAACATCAAGAACTAAATCTGGTTTTCTAAGTTAACTCGAGAAAGCAATATTCAGAGGTGCATGGCTGTCATATATGTAGAGACCTTTGTCAAGCCTGATATTGTCAATCATCTTCTTCGAATCCTGTTCCTGAAAAACACAACCACAAATACCAAATAGAACATTATATTTTGGATCAAAAATTAACTTGCTAATAGATAACAAATTGCAAGCTAGCTTAGGCACATAGAAAACATTATGGAGAACCAAATCTTTATTTAGAGTAATCGAACCATTCCTTTCAAACTAGTGAGGGAGTCATCTGCTATTCGGATTGATGTTGGTAGGTTATTCTCACCATAATTTTCCAATAGAGCAACATTCTCTGTCATATGGTCTGTTGCCCCCGAGTCTACTATCCATTGTACTGACTCATTGGATGAATCAGTACCTGTACAAGTAGTATTAGCTTCAAGTGAAGGTTTTGTTGTCAAAGTACTGAGAATCTGCTGCAATTCTGCAATCTGTCTTTTACTGAAACTGTTGGATAATTTTTCTTGAGAAGCAAGATGAGCCTCCCTCTGAGATTTGGGTTTACTCGGAAGGTTTATCATGTAACTTCCAACATTGATCCATCATATGTCCCATCTTCCTACAATGTTCACACCAAGGTCTATTTCTTTTTTGTTGATTTTTAAATTCGAACTAATTACCAGTGTTGAAACTTCTGATTGTAGAGTTGTTGATCCCATTAATAACCTTCTGCTGTCCTCCCTCCTTATTTCTGAAAACACCTCACAAACTAAGGGAAGAGGATTAGAAGCCAAAATCTTTCCCCTTGCTCCATCAAATCCTCCATTGAGCCCAGACAAAAATTGTAACACTTGTCGTTGGTTTTTCTGATGGTTGTAAAGGTTCCTATCTTTCTAACACTTTTGGTCAATATTTTCATATAAAACAATCTGTTGCCAGCACTTATTGAAAACATCATAGTAATCCACAACTATAAATCTCCTTGTCGAAGGTTTTTAATCTAATTTTTGACTCCAAACAGCTTCAAGGTGTTATCGGCACTGGAATAAGTATCTTTCGCTGCTGTCCAAATCTCTGCCATAGTCTGGTATAGCATAAAGTTTTCCCCTACCCTTGGAACCATCGAATTAATCAACCATTACATGACCTTGGTATTCTCGCTCAACCAGGTGTTGTACCTAGGATCATTTGCCTCTGGTATCGACATAGATTCAGAGAGATATTCTCCTTTTCGTCTGTCAGTAACGTAGAGCCGGACAAATTATGACCAAAAAGGATAGTTGTGACAATTTAATTTATATGTAATAATTGAAGAAAGGGACAAATCAGAAATATGAAATTTTGATGGAGAAAATTTATTTTAAGAACTAATCTCAGAGGAAGATTGTTCTGGATTAACCATAATTCAAGATGAATCGATAATTACAAGAAAGAGGAGTAGAACAAGAGTCTGAGACAAAGGAAAATTACTCGGTTTAAGGATCATTCTAACTTAATACCATATAGAAACAAAGTAAATGTATTCTCTGTATTATGTTTATTAATGAAAGAGAAGTCTAAATATATAGACTTATTTACAAGAGACTTCGACATTAAGAAGTCTTACTAAAAAGATCTTTAATCTCTTAATAAGATAAGAGATAAAATAAACTAATAAAACTCCTAAAAGAACTCTCAAAATATAGATAATTATCTCTGTCGATAACTCCCTATTAACTAGGAGTTATATCCTAAGATAATAACCAACATCCTTATCCCCACAGCCAAGTCCATGTAAAACTCCTTCTACCTCAAAAATTTTGCCTATCGATTACAGTAACATCTTAACACCTAAAGTTTATTCCAGAAGAAGGAAAATAGATAAAGAAGGAATTGATCAACCTAGCATTATCCAACAACCAGATTTAACTTCTGTTACTAAGACAGAAGTTACTAATGCCGAAACAAAAGGTGATGAAGGGATCCAAAAGATTGTCGATGTGAATCTGGATGACTTATTGCCATTAGAAAAGGAGTAAGAAAGTGTACTACACATCCCATAAACAAATATGTCGCATATGAAAAATTATAATCTGATTTCAGGGCATTCACTGTGAGTGTCAATCATGAGAAAATACCAAGGAATGTGACAGAAGCCTTCAATCCCCAGAATAGAAAAAGGCTGTGGAAGAGGAAATAAATGTTCTACAGAAGAATGAGACATGAAAATTGACAGATTTACCTGTTGGAAAGAAAGCTGTCGGATGCAGATAGGTATTCACTACCAAATATCACTCGGATGAGAGCATAGAAAGATACAAAGTGAGGCCGGCTGCTAAAAGTTTTTTCCAAACCTATGGCATTGGTTACCAAGAGACATTCGCTCCGGTTGCAAAATTAAATACTATCAGGGTGATACTATCAGTAGCGGTCAACATAGACTGGAAACTACATCAACTAGATATAAATAATGCTTTCTTAAATAAAAATCTCGAGGAGGATGTTTATATGGACGTTCCACCAGGATCTATATGGTTTAAAACAGTCTCCCAGAGCTTGGTTTGATTAGTTTGCCAAAGCAGTGATTAAAAGTGACTTCAAGCAAAGCCAAGCAGATCATACTCTCTTCAAGAAGATTGCACCAAATGATAAAATTACTCTTCTAATAGTTTATGTAGGCTATATAATTATCACTGGTAGTAATGAAGAAGAAATAAAGAGACTAAAGATGGACATAGCAAGAGAGTTCGAAACAAAGGATTTTGGGACCATGATATATTTTTTGGGCATGGAGGTTGCAAGACCAAGAAAGGACTCTTGATCAATCAGCGCAAGTATGTGTTAGACTTTCTTGCCAAAACAAGATGCTTGGTTGCAAACCAGTCGAAACACCTATGGAACCAAGTTTAAAGTTTAACAAAGAAAAAGCTGAAAATCCAACAAACAAAGAAACTTATCAAAGGTTAGTTGATAAATTGATCTATCTTTCACTCACTTGACCAGACATTGCATACTCAGTCATCATTGTTAGTCAATACATGAGTGATCCTCAAAAAGAACATATGAAAGCTGTTCGCAGAATTCTGAGATTCTTGAAGTTTACATCAGGAGCCGGATTGATTTTCAGAAAAAGTCAAGAAAAGAGTGTGAAAGTATAAATAGATGCTAGTTGGGTAGGTGAACTAACTGACAGGAGATCAGTGAGTGGCTATTGTACCTATGTTTGGGGCAATTTAGTCACATGGAGGAGCAAGAAACAAGCAGTTGTCTCTCGGAGTAGTGCTGAATCAGAGTATAGAGCAATGGCTCTTGGAATTTGTGAAGGAATATAGATTAAAAGAGTGTTATCTGAATTGGAGTTAGATAATAAAAAAGGGTTTGAGATATTTAGTGATAGCCAATCAACTATGAGCATAGTAAAAAGCCCTGTCCAGCATGATAGAACGAAGCACATTAAGATAGACAGACATTTCATTCATGAGAAGGTCAACCAAGGAATAGCCAATTTGCGATATGTTTCCACAAAGAAGCAACTAGCAAATATCTTCACTAAAGCCCTTTCCAGAGTGACATTTGATGAACTTTTATCCAAACTGGGTATATACAACATATATACACCAGTTTGAGGGGGAGTGTTGGTTATATTTTAGGATAAGAATCCTAGTTAGTAGGAAGTTATCGACAAAGATACTGACCTATTTTCTAGGAGTTCTATTAGTAGTTTATTTGTCTACTTTATCTTTTATCTAGTTAAGAGATTGGAGGTCTATTCTATTAGGTCTTCTAAGTCTCGAAGACTCTTGTAAGCAAGGAAGTCTAAATTAAGACTTCTTTTTCATTAATAATATACGACACAGAGAACAATCTTACTCTGTTTCCACATGATTCAGCAGGTTATGTGCTTTTAGTTGCCGATATTTTTTTTTCTTCTTATTGTTTCTTTTTCTTTATTTATTCATTACTTTTTTATTTTTTTTAGCTTAATATATGTCTTGGCCCTTGTACTATAGTGAAATTGTCACTTTCGCCCTTTTATTATTTTCCATTTACTTTGACCCTTCGGCTTTCATTATGTCATCTCTTTTAGCCGCTTGGTGTTAACCTTTAGAAACCTGACCTGGCCTAATGGGACACTGCCACATGTCAGCAATTTAAAAGAACATCAAAAATTATAAAATTTGCAAAAAACTCATAAAATTCTTAAAAAATTCTTTATATATGTAGTTATAAATGCAGAAGTAATTTTTCAAATTATATATTTTTAAAAATGTAATTATGTGTAGTTTCTTTTTAAAATAATTAAAAATCATAAAATTGTAAAATAACCCTTAAAATTCTGAAAAATTAGAGAACTATGAAAAATAATCTAAGATTTTTTTTTTCGAGAATTTCATTTTTTAGTCTTTAATGATTTTTTTTTTGAAAAATGTAAGTTTGTTTAATTCCTTTTTCAAACATAAAAAATCATAAAATTATAAAAAGAATCCTTAAAATTTCTAGAAAAAATAGAAAAGCTCTGAAAAAGAATAGATATATTTTTCAGAATTTTAAAGAAAGTTTTATATTTTACTGATTTTTTATTTTTTAAAAAAATAATTAAACATAATACCATTCTTTATAAAATATATAATTTCCAAGAATAGATTCTGAAATTTTAGAGAAAAAAAGATTTTTAGGATTTATTATTTTTGAAATTTAATGTTTTCTCATTGCGCTATGTCAGCCTTTTTTAATGGTAAACTGCAAGGGATAAAGTGATGACAGAATGAAAGTATAGAGGCCAAAGTAACTGGAAAAATAGTAAAAGGGCCAAAGTGACAATTTCGTTATAATGTAGGTGCCAAACCATATATTAAGCCTATTCTTTTCCCTCTATACATCTTCAACAGCTTTCATATTTCTCGTTGAAATTAGGTACTTGCTGATCATTTCATTCAGTAACCTGTTTTATTTCTTTATCATTTCATCCCACAGGCTTTGGAGAAGAAGTGTCTTCCTTTGGAAGATGAAGAAGACGTCGTTACTGCAATCAGCCTGGTCCTTGGTCATGTATCTAACAAGGAGCTGCAGAACAACTTGTTGTCTAAATTGCTATCATCTAGTTATGAAGCTTTTGGGAAACTTGTGAGTTACATGTTTAGTAATTGGTCTATTATTATGGTTCTGTGTCTCTTTTCCTTTCTGCGTGGTTGCTAGTATTTGCATTACTATTAACCAGGTTATAGAAATTGCTTCCATGATTCTCTGAAGCATGTAGTCAACTTATAAAAGTTTAAATTGAGAAAATGGTTTTAAAGGAGCTAAGCAAAAAAGTAATGATTTCGTTTAATGATTGTTGCACTTTCTGCCTAGTGCCTACTGTTGTAGCAATTATAAATAGGTATTGCAATTTGAGATGTAACTTTGCTTCATGACGCTGGGGTGTAGAGAGGTTTGAACGTTCAGGTGTAGAGTAAAAATAGTCTGTTATAGCACAGATATAAATGATAAGATATGTATAACATAGCAGTAGCACATACTTTTACTCCGAAACCAGAAGCTCTATGGGCATTAAATACAACCCAATATTAGGGTTTTAGATTATTTCAGGTTTGTACTTACTGCATGGTCGGGCCATATTTCTGAGTTGAGGCTCTGTGGTTTCTGGGCCATTTTTTCCTTGTAGGTTATCCATGGTTGCTGTTCTAATTTCTAACAACAAGCAAATTGAAGCTCTATTTTTTATGATTTTTCTTTTTTAGGAATCTCGATTTTGGTTGTGCCTTTGTTTCATATTTTTTAAAGAATCTTTACTCTTTTCCAATTGGTGCCTGTGTATGCTAAATTTCTCATCCGCTCTTGTTGAGTGCATCCAAGCAACTTATTATCTGTTCAGGTCTTATTTTGAGCTACATCCCCAATCTAAATTCCCTCATCTTTTATTGAAGAAAGAATGATATTTTTTTAATCCTCTTCTCAGATTCTGTCCTCTTATGTTGGCGTAAGTTGTGGTGGTGTTAAATGGTGGTTGATGACAATTTTACAAGGACAATTTAGTTGTAATTTAATCTGAATGATATTCATTGGAAAGAGAGGTGCAGTAGACATAGAAGCTGAGATAGAAGTCAAATGAGAATAAATGCATGTTGATAGATTTTATTTCCTTGGTTCTTGATGTCACTGTCAATGGTAACTCCTAAATTTTATGGAATCATATTTATATTGCTTTTGATTTGAACTTTTGCGGACTTTGTTATTTGACATTCCAAATTTTTTGTTTATTACAACTGATAGCCTAATTTTCTTTCAGATTGACGATGATAATAACCATTCTTTAAGGCAGAATCCAGCAGCTTATACCCAAATTTTGGGTTGCGCAACAAGAGGGCTCCACAGGTATTATTTTCAGAGTAATGGCTTGAATATCACACATGATACAATTTATGCAATCTTACTGTCAGGTGTAATCTTCGGTTGCCTTTTTTTTTTTTCAGAATGGGAATCATCTTCAGTCATCTGGCAATGCCTCTACCATCTGAGGCTTCAACCGATAATCCCATCATTGCGGTAATTAGGGTTTTTTGGCCTATGCTGGAGAAGCTTTTTAGATCAGAACACATGGAGAACAGTGGTTTATCCACTGCAGCTTGTCGTGCTCTTTCACTAGCAATTCAATCCTCAGGTACTGGACAAAGTTCCACCTTTTTTACCTAGGATCAAATAACTTCAGGTTTGGGGGCATGGAGTCATTTGATTGAATGATGCTACAATGCTGGATGTTGCTTAATTGTGCAGGCGAGCACTTTGAAATTCTTCTGCCCAAAATATTAGATTGCCTGTCTACAAACTTTTTGTCTTTCCAAAATCATGAATGCTACATCAAAACCGGTAAGTATTTAGGCTCTCGTTCTGGAGCAATTTGTGCTAGTAGGTATTATGATCAGCCCTTCTGCATCATCAGTAATAGCATGGTTCATGATTGAAGAATTAGCATACGTACAGTCGCATATGCTAGGATTGTTTGTATAGCACTTCATTTTTCTTTGGCTGTTTTTTCATGTGGTACATTGACAAGGATGCTATTTTTTTTCTTTCCCTGAAGTTAATATAGCACATGGCATGCTGTAACGTCATCTCAAACGCTCACATGCAAATTTATTTTATATTATAGTAGATAGCAGCGTTCAATGAACTTCCTTTCACAAGAAATTTGCTTCTCCTCAGCTACACTTGTTATCGAAGAGTTTGGTCACAAGGAGGGGTACAGTCCTTTGTTCATTAGCACATTTGAACGATTTACTCAAGCATCTTCCGTAATGGCCCTTAATTCTTCATATGTATGTGATCAAGAGCCTGACCTAGTAGAGGCCTACACAAATTTTGCATCTACATTTGTTCGTGGCTCTCATAAGGTGTAATATACATCATATTCACTATTTATTCTTTTCTTCTTTTTTTTTTCCTTTATTGGAAATCAATCCGGGAAATTTACTTTGTAGACATTTTATAAGCCTTCTACAAGGAAATAATTTGAATGTTTTTTTTCTTTTTTGTTGTTCAATAAAAATCTCAGGAAGCATTGGCTGCATCCGGTGCTCTTGTAGAAATCTCTTTTCAAAAGGCGGCTATATGCTGCACTGCTATGCATCGTGGGGCAGCACTTGCAGCTATGTCGTACTTATCTTGTAAGCACTTTGTGTTAACTAATCGTTTTCTTCTCCTTGTACTTGTGAGATCAAGGCTCATGGCCCCTAATCGATATTACTCGTTGCCTGTGGGTTCTGACATCTAACAGTGGTTGCAATCTGAATTATGTTATTTAAGGAAGCAATCAACTGATGTCTACGGTTTCAATTTTGTCTTAAAATCGCCCTTTGTTTCAATTCAATCGAACTCTTTTTCCTTTTTTTTTTAATATGGATGAATTACAGATGAACTCACGGTGTATGCACACACATGTTTGGAGTCTGTTCATATCATATGACACAACTGAATTACTGATTTGTAACCCATACCAGTTATTATAATTGCTTATATTTAATCATTGGATTGCTTGTGCTTGAATTTTCTTGATAATTCTTGTTTTATCCTTTTTATTTTTAAGTTATAACTTATAACTAGGCGAAGGATATTAATATGATTTGATTGAGCCTTTTAGGTTTCTTGGAAGTTGGCCTGGATTCTTTGTTGGAATCAATGACCTTTTCTCCTGAAGGATCATTTGGTGCTACATCTATTCATGTTATTTCCCATAGTGGGGAGGGACTTGTATCTAATATAGTGTATGCTTTACTCGGAGTCTCAGCAATGTCGCGGGTAAATGTGGTTTTCTTGAATCTCAAATATATTAACGACTGTATTTTATTTAAAAATCCATTCCTTGTTTTGGTGTAAACTCTTGGTGTCATATGTGTAGAGGCAATGAAGCCACATACATTCCATGTTACATCGAAGCATCTCATGTATGTATGTACTTAACACGACTGAGAAATTACTCTGCTGTTTTCTCCATAATAGGTCCACAAGTGTGCAACAATATTGCAACAATTGGCTGCATTTTGCTGTTTGAGCGAGAGAACTACTTGGAAGACCATTCTTTCTTGGGAAGTCTTGCATTCATGGTTACAATCATCGGTCTCTTCCCCACTTTCCTCCTCTCTGTATGCATATATGAATATCCTTCCAAAATTGCTGTGTGGACTCGATTTTTTTATGCTTAAAATGTGAATAATGCAGTTGTATGCTGCTGATTTGATTTTCCTCTTGACCTACATCCTGTTAAGATGTGGAGTGTTCTATTTTGGCTCCTTTATGATGGAACTGCCAAAACGAGACCCTTTTCCATAGACCAATTGCTAGAAATAGGCTAGCATGAGGACAGAGACTAAAGAGAGGTTAACCTTCTGCACTACCATAGGAATCCTTCCGGAGAGGGGAAACTCTGCCTTACAAAGGGAAGAGCCTGACGGGCCCTGTTAACGGGGTTGAGTAGCATTTGACTAACGTTGCTTAGCTTTTACTAAAGAACTTCATTCAAGAAGCTAAAGGTCGTGTTTGAGTTTTGAGAGAGATGGTTTGGTACCCGGTTCTATTTTGGATCCGATATTCATATCATGGAAATGCCAAAATCACTGTAGGGTAACAGGACTGTCGATTGGATAAAAGACAGCATTCCGAACCCACGAAGGACATTACGAGTTCTTAGTGATGCCCTTCGGACTCACTAATACTCCAACGACCTTCCAAGGTCTCATGAACAAGGTATTCAAGCAACATTTAAGGAGATTTATATTAGTCTTCTTCGACAATATATTAGTTTATTCAGTGGACTGGGAATCTCACTTGCAACATCTCAAAATGATGCTGGAAATTTTGAGGAGCCATCAATTGTTTGCAAAGAAGTCGAAATGTTGTTTTGATGCGGTGAGGGTTGACTACTTGGGATATGTGATATCCGAAGGGAAAATCTCAATGGACCAAGCAAAGGTGGAATGTATAATGAAATGGCCAGCACCATCAACTATCAAGGAATTCAGGGGATTTCTTGGCTTATCTGGTTATTATAGAAGGTTTGTTCAAGGGTATGGTTGTTTGACCAAACCTTTGACAGATTTATTTAAGAAAGGGGCATGGAAATGGGGTGAAGAAGATGAAGAAGTGTTCTTGAGATTAAAACAAGCTATCAGCTCAGCACCAGTATTAGCCCTCCCAAATTTTGAGATTACCTTTGTGGTAGAAACCGATGTTTCGGAGCAAGGTGTGGGAGCAGTTTTGGTACAACAAGGCAAACCATTGGCCTTTTTCAGCAAGGGTTTGGGAGTGAAATAAAAGGGATTTTCAGACTACGAAAAAGAGATGTTAGCTGTTCTCATGGCAGTTAAGAAGTGGACTGCTTATTTGATTGGAAGGCACTTTATAATTATGACTGACCATCAGAGTTTGCGTTTCCTAGCTGAGAACCAAGCTGTGACTCCCTTTCAACAGAAATGGGTAGTCAAAATGATGGGTTATGATTACGAAATTCAATATCGGAAGGGTGCTAATAATATTGTTGCAGATGTATTATCAAGGAACCCTGAGCATGGCAACTTGCTGACTTTGCAAGTGAGTTCTGTGAACACTGATATTTTTAGAAGAGTAAGGGAATCATGGTACAAGGATGACAAGTTAACAAAGATAATCAGGAAGTTAGAAGGGGGTAGCACCAAGCACCATAAATATAGCTGGACTTGAGGTATTTTACAGAGAAAGGAAAAGGTGGTGGTTGGTAATGATTTGGAATTGAAGAATTAATGAATTTTTTCTATGGTAGTGTGGTCGGAGGACACTCGGGAGTTAATGCTACTGTGAAAAGAATTATTGTTATGTTCTATTGGAAAGGATTGAGGAGGGACATTAGGAATTTGGTTAGGGAGTATTGTCTGCCAAAGAAACAAAAGTGAGCTGCAGCACCCAAAAGGTTTGTTACAACCTCTCCCTATACTCGAAACAATTTGGTCTTCAATTAGCCTAGACTTTATTGAGGGTTTACCTAATTCAAGGAAGAAAGATTGTATTTTGGTGGTGGTGGATAGGTTAACAAAATATAGTCATTTCATTCCCTTAGCTCATCCATACACATCGAGGGATGTAGCTCAACTGTTTTTGGAGCACATTTTCAAGTTACATGGCCTCCTTAAGGACATAGTATGTGACAGAGATAGAGTCTTTATGAGTATTTTCTAGAGGGAAATGTTGGGAAAGATTGGAGTGGTTATCAACGCTTCAACAACTTATCATCCTCAATCTGATGGACAGACTAAGAAGGTCAACCAATGCTTGGAGACGTATTTACGATGCATGACAGGGGAGAGACCCAAGGAATGGAAAGAGTGGTTGCACTTGACCGAATGGTGGTATAACACCATATTTCACACGGCCATACAAACTACTCCTTATCAGGCTTTGTATGGCCAGCCTCCACTAGTGTACATACCTTATTTGGCGGGGGAATCATTGGTAGCAGCTGTGGATAGGAGCCTTCAACACTGAGAGGCTGCAATTAAAATGTTGAAGTTTCACTTAAAAAGGGTACATGATCGCATGAAGATACAGACTGATAAAGGAAATACTGAAAGTGAAATATAAGTTGGGGACTGGGTGTTTTTGAAGTTGCAGCCATATAAGCAACAAACAGTATCTTCTAGAAACTGTCAAAAGTTGGCACCAAAATGGTTTGGCCCTTTCTTAATCATTGCTCGAGTGGGGAAGGTTGCTTATAAATTAAAATTGTCTGAGGATTCACGAGTTTATCCGGTCTTCCATGTGTCCCAACTTAAGAAAAGAATTGGAACAAAGTTGGTGCAATCTGAGTTTCCTGTTATAGACCCGAATGGATACATCAATAAGGAGCCCATAAGGATTTTGGACAGAAGAGTGGGGAAGAGAGAAAATAAGGCAGTCACGGAAGTTTTAGTGGAATGATCCAATTCTTTCTCAGAAGATGCGACATGGGAAGTCCATGTGCTGAAACAACAATTTCCACACTTTAATCCTTGAGGACAAGGATTTGTTTAAGGAGGGAGCATTGTAAGGATGGTTTTCAGAAGAGCCGACCGTTGGAGTTTATTTTATTTTGTTTTTTGAATTTTATGTTAATCCTGTTTATATTAATGATGCGCTGCGTTTTGGCTTTAAGCTTATGAAGTGAAACGTTGTCGTTTTGCTGAGTAGGGTTTTAAGAGTCGTCCTCTTCACTGTTTTGGGTTATTCCAGATTTGAATGAAGTCTATTTTTTCTCTCATTTCTTCTCTCGATTTCATCTGTTTCTTCCTATCTTTGCTCTTATAAAAAATTCTTTGATTCGTTATATTATATTTAAGTAGATGCAGAGTTCGTATCAATCAAAATTGCCCCAACAAAACTTACAACCAGCAGAAAATGTATCTCTAATAGTAAAGTCGAACAATGTTGAAGATGCTTATGGAGATACTTGTAAAGGTCATTACGAACAACAACTTGAGCTAAATTTTCATTGTTAACCAAAGCTGAGCGAAGGTCAGTCAACTCTCACATATTTATATCGGCATGATTGTGGTAGAGATATCGGATTATCAGCAAGTCTAACACAGAATCTCCAAGAAATTATTCATAAAATACTAAAACACTGCAAGTTATTTAAACCTAATTGATATATCCAACTAAAGAAGGAAAAAAATAAAATTGAAATCCAATCATCAAAAGGATGTAAACTTTTGATAAATTTCAATACCTGCCCTGACGCAAGAAGCATTGATTTTTTTCAACCATTTTTTTAATCATTGAACTTGCCCCGATAAATAATCTGGAAGAAATAGCTAAAACCAAACCCTTAACATTGTCCGAGGATATTTCCTTGCTTTATCTTCGCATAGCCGACATGCTCTAACCCTCAATTTACAGAGACATGGAGTAGTTCGAAATTTGAAAAAGGCGTTAAACAAATTTTCAGCCTCAAAATAGAGTGAAATAGGAATATCAATCAACCGAGAAAAAGATTTGAGTTATTTACAAATTGGAATATGGGTAAGAATCTTGACTCAATACATTTGCAATGAAGACGAAGAGAAAGGAGGCGAATGAGTGACGTTGGATTGGATGAAGTGAGGCAGGGAAAAGATTGTTATAGAAATTAGGTATCTGGGGTAATTTGATTTGGGGATTATAGGGTGAAAGACTGTGAAAGTTAAACCTTTTGCGGCGTTTATAACCCAAACGTCACTGAAGTATGAGTTTTTGTGGCGTTTATTGGAAAACGCCGCTATAAAACACATTTATTGCAGCGTTTGTAACAAAAATGACATTAAAGTACTAGATATTGTGGCGTTTGTGAAAAAACACCGCTATAAAACAAATCTATTGCGGCGTTTTAAACACAAACGCCATTAAAGTACAAGTTATTGTGGCGTTTGTTCCATAAACGCCGCTATATATCAGTTTTGCTGTAGTGTATTATTGTGTTTCATATGCATGAGATGGAGTTGTACAGAGGAAGAAGTGATTTGACCATACTGTGACAAAGAATTATGTGAACTACCTCTACTATAACAAGTTTGTTATGTCAAGATTGTGATTGAAGCTTGTAATTGATTGTATTATCTAATTACGTTATTTCATGCATTGTGTTTATGTGTTAGAATTGTGTTATGTGTTTTACATCACTCATGTTCTGTGTTTATGTGATTTTATATAAATATTATTTTCTTCAGATATTACTGTAAGATTTGAGACTGCGTTTACTACACTTTAGAGACACTAGTTTTGTAGCTTACACCTCTTTAGTCTTTCTTTCACCTTCTCAAATTGGTTAGGCGATTCGGTATTTGGAGCAACTCGTATTTTTTCTCATATAGTTATTATCAGTATGACCGTTATTTCAAGCTTTCAGATTATCTATATTTTATTGATTTGAAATATTTATGCAATCAGATTTTGATATTATATTCTCAAGTTATATATTTTCATATATATTTTCTGATTTTAAATTCTATAAATAACTAAAATATTTTATAATAATTATAATTTATTAGTTTCTAAACCTAAAAGGTATTATTTGAGAGAAAAATTTTCCTAACTTGACTCTCAAGTTTCAATTAAGAAATTAGGTTGAATTAGAGGGTTACAAACTCGTTTTCATCGAAAAAGATGATGATGTGTTTCATTATGAATTCATTCATTTCTCTAATATTTTTTAGTTAAAATATGTGCCTAAAGATTTATTCCGTTAATTTTTTAAGATAACACCGCTAAAAAACCATCAACCAATCATAATTTTTTTAAATAAATTAAAAAAAGAAATTAATTTAAAAAATCTTAAAATTTTTAAAAAAATCTCAAATCCTTAAAATCTCAAATCTCAAAATTGACACAACTACCATCAACGATAATCTTGCCGTCGCCTGAGATCACCGCTCGTTTCATCCAACCACTCATCGTCGATTATTGACGAGATGCATTGCAATTAGACATTGAACTTCTTTTCACATTCGTTGTTCAACGTCTAATTGAAACCTTTCCGTCGATTATCGACAATGAGTGGTTAGAGAAAATCGACGGTGAACTAAGACGATGATGATGATAGGGTAAGACAAGTCTGTCAACGGCGATAAAGATACTAATTTTGATTTTAAGGTTTAGAGATTTTTAAGATTTTGGGACTATTTCATGATTTTTGAAAAATTTAGAATATTATTTAAATTATTTTATTTTATTTTTTATTTATTTTAATTAAAAATTAAAAATTATACGTTAATCTATTATTAAATAATAACTTTTAACGATATAATCTTAAAACGAAATAAAATTTTAAACATCTATTTTAACTAAAAATATTAAACATTTTTAAAAATATATAATTTAAATATTTTTTAAAATTAATTCTTTATTATAAAAATAAAATTTAATTATTATTTTATAATATTTAAAACTTAATTATCATTTTATTTTGTAAAAAAATTTAGTCATCCATCTGTTTCCTTTTTTTCCGAACAGTTCGTATCTAATGATTCATCGTTCGTTGCAATAATTTTGGAAACCCTAAAATCACAGTCTTTCATTTCTTCATTTTACATTTTCTTCACTCCGTCGTCGTTTGCTCGGCCTCCGTGTCGCGATACAAAAATTATACTCTCCGCCCGCCTTCAGGCCGCGCTTCTATCCCATCCTTTCCTTTTCCTACCCATTCATCATTTTCTTCCGCCGTTTGTGGTCCTTTCCACTTTCGGTATCCGCCCTCTTTAACCTCCTCTCTTTGTACACTCACGGAAGCCTTGAAAAGCAGTTCTCAAATGATGAACCATTGCTATCAGGCCTAGAATCAGCTGCCTCTCTCCATTTGCTTCACCCTTCCCACTCCCCTCTGTTTAAAATCCCAAAATTTAAAGGTTAGAGTTCTTGGGTATTTTGGGTTGATGAAAATCTAGAGTTGGAAATAACATTTTGCTTTTATTTGCAGGAATTTGAATTCGATTCATATCTTATTGGGGTAACTTCCGATTTCGTTGTGTTTTAAAATTTATGATTACTGTAAATTTTACTGGTTTGATTAATTCTGTCTGATCGTGTTGATGAATGGAAAATGAAATGGAAGATATTTTGTATTTTATGGTGAATAATTAACGGAAAAAAGATTATAGCTGGAATTTTAATTGAGTTAAGAAAATTTGAAGGAATTACCGAGGGGAAATGAAGAAATGAATTAAAGGAATTTCTGGCATCCTTGTCTGGTCTCAGACTGTTGGCTTTTGACGCTTGGTTAAGCTGTTTCGAATCAGAAAAATGGAGCTGCAAATGAAGGTGGCGCAGGCAGTCCATGTGCTGAATCATGATACTGAATCTTGTAACCGTGTCGCAGCCAATCAGTGGTTAGTCCAGTTCCAACAGACCGAGGCAGCCTGGGAGGTCGCCACCTCCATCCTTACTTCAGATCATCAACATTTCCCCTCTGATTATGAAGTGGAGTTTTTTGCGGCTCAGATTCTCAAACGGAAGGTATGCTCAGGTTTTTGAAAATGTTTAAAACTTTGTAGGAGTTCATTAACAGCACCAGGCTTTACTTCTCTCTACTCATTCTCTTGCGCTACATGTTTAGGTTTCCTTTACTAGTATTCAGGCTGGGATTAGATAAAATATGCCTCGTATTTTCCAAATATTTTGGTGCAGATCCAGAATGAAGGGTATTATTTGCAGTTAGGAGTTAAAGATGCTTTGCTTAATGCACTTCTTGTGGCTGCTAAAAGGTTTGGTTCGGGGTCTCCACAGGTACTGTTTTTATTTTTTATTTTTCATTTTTCGTCTGAAGAGCGAATACTATGGTTTGATTTTCATTTTCTGTAGAAAGAAAAACGATCCTGTCCTTGCTAAGATTCTGTTTTCTCTTGATAACAGCTTTTAACCCAAATTTGCCTTGCACTCTCTGCTCTTATACTTCGTTCTGTTGAGCATGGAAAACCCATTGAGCAGCTTTTTTATAGACTACAAAATTTGCGGACTCAGAATGATGGGATTGTTGCTGTCCTTGAGATGCTCACTGTTCTACCAGAAGAAATTGTTGACACCCAAACCACTGATTGTCAAATAAGTGCATCCCACAGAAGTCAATATGGCCAAGAGGTCTGCAATTTTCCGTTTTGTGCTTGCTGCCTTCTCTAACTTGTTTTTTGTTTAATTTTACTCTCCTTGGTTGCTCAGCTTCTTTCACATACTCCTATGGTTATTGAATTCCTACTCCAGTTGTCTGAAAATAAGTTTGAAGATGGCATGCAACCAAATGAAAGGAATAGAAAAGTTCTCCGTTGCTTACTCAGTTGGGTAAGATAGTTACTTAAAATTACGTTGGTTCCAACACAATTGGGTTTTTACTTGCTACACCTGCTTGAGTTTGCATGCTTTTATTTACTAAAATCTACACTTTTGAGACAAATACTCTCAAAACAATGATGAAAGAAGCTGCTACAACTTACATTACTGATTTTATGGCTCTCATCACCCCATTACCCTTTTTCTCCTTTTATTTAGGTTCGAGCTGGGTGTTTCTCTGAGATTCCTGAAGTTTCATTTTCAACACATCCACTGATTAATTTTGTATTCAATTCACTACAGGTTAACTTTTACTGTCAATATAACGACTTATTGAGCCAAGTAGTTATTGTACACTTATATTTTCTCTGGTGGTTTTAGGTGTCCTCTTTATTTGACTTGGCCATTGAAGTTCTTGTTGAACTAGTGAGTCATCATGAGGTATGGTTCCTGCTCTCCGGCATTTGTTCTATGCTTTGCTTGTTTGTAAACCTTCGTACTTTTTGTTTGTTACATCTGTTATGCTTGCTTTCATAGGGGATACCTCAAGTTCTGCTATGCAGAGTACCTTGTCTTAAAGAAATGCTTCTTCTACCTGCTCTTACTGGAGGAGATTTGAAGGTGATTGCCGGCCTTGCATGTTTGATGTCCGAAATTGGGCAGGCTGTAAGTATTCTGTGTCTCATGGGGATCCAATAATATTACTTTTATTAGACCAGTCTTTAGATTTATTGTTAGACATACTTTTAATTTTACCATACACACTTGTGTCTATTGTATATTATTTCACACAGGTGAGTGCTTCTTTTCTGTACCTTGTGCCTTGGGCGATTTAAGGGTTTTGGTGTCTCACACATTGCTCCCTTGAAAACATTGTTTCGTATAAGCATGTTCAAATTTATACCGGGCATATCATAGCTGTTATTGATGTTATCTAAGGTGGCATATCTTCAAATCACTTCCTAATTAACATTTCCCACTTTTATACATGCTAGGCGCCATCTTTGATTTTAGAGGCAAGTGCTGAGGCACGTGCACTGACAGATGCTCTGTTGAGGTGATGTTTTGATCTATAAACTTCCATTTCTCACTGATCACAATTGCATTCTGATATCATGCAGAAGCTGGTGAACACGCTTTTTTAATCATCCTCTACCTTGCTGTGATAAAATCCAACTATGGTCAAATAAGGAGACACGCATTTGCTTTTGGCTGGTTGTTATATGGCAACTTGTTTGAGCATTGTGTGTTAACGGTTTATTAACCATGTGATTTATCTTTTATAAGTATGATATAGATCATCATATGCAAAAGGGATAACAATTTGAGAAGGGCCCATGACAGGATGCATGCTCCACCGCAATTCTCTGTTTTTTTTTTGTCTTTGTTTTTGTCACCTTTTGCTTTTCATTCATAAATTTCATTCTGGCATTCATGTAACCACAGATTTTAGTATGATCTGTAATTTCTGCTTTCAGTTGTGTGGCTTTTCCCTGTGAAGACTGGGATATTGCAGATTCAACTTTGCAATTTTGGTACTTTTCTAAACACTTCTGCTGAAAGAAATCTTGTTTTGCAGAATAAATGTTTTTTCTTATTGATTTTTTATTTGGAGGCAGAGGCTCTCAATCTTCTTTTATTTCCAGGTCTGGTCTTGCAAGCTCTATACTTAATCTTGACATTGATGGTACAAATAAGAAAAATGTCGAAAACATGTTTTTTTCTGTATTCTCAGCATTACTTGATGCTCTTTTGCTACGTGCTCAGGTTATTTCCTTCTCCTTTATTTACCCTCTGCTATATCTTCTATTCCTCTCTATGAAAAAGGAAGCGTTTCATGGGTCTAACTATTAGTTATAAGAGTATTAGGTCGAATAGGATTATATCATACTCGAAAAGAGTATTAGGTCGAATAGGATTATATCCTACTCGATAAGAGTTTCAATTATTAAGTTTCCAGTTTAGGTCAAACTAGTTAAAGAGAATTTAAGTCAAACTCTTGTAAGAGAGTTTTAGTTCGAGTCAAACTTGTTTAGTTTGAAACCTATAAATAAGGTTTCATTTTGAATGAATAAAATACAAGAAACAGAGATTAATTCCCTCTGTTTTCAACACTAACCAAGATTTGTAATTATCATGTTTGAACTGGAACTCAATTTATTCATTTGGGGAAATAAGATTTTGTGTTCTTTGAAAGGGAAAAAAGCTGAAAGCAAGTAGCAAAATTGCAACCAATTGGAGCCGAACTTATGGATTTATCAACTAGTTTGGCTAAATTCTATTTCTTATTTGGCAAGTTAATTGTATTAGTATCCTGCATCTTCTTAATTAAGACGGCAGATTTTTTGGTTGAAGCAAGGGGGCAAAGGAAACGGAAATATTTGAACATAAATGATAGGTTCTATCATTTTGGGGTCTAAGCATAATTCTGAGATGCATACTGCAGTCTTTTGTTTATTGGCTTGAGTTGCTGCAGTTTATTTTAATGCTGAACCTTCCTTTGTTTCGCAGTGGAGGTCCAATAGTAAACCTTTTGGGCTTGAGTTTTGATGAATGTGTTGAAACCTCAATAGAACTGTGCCACTCTTGTAGCCTAGTGATATAATTGGCCTTTGTAATTTGAATTCTTTTTGGACATGAAAGCCTTTTTAGAAATATACTATCCTCACATTTTTATGCTAATCATTGTCTATTCCTCACACTCTTGAATATTTCATGCTTATTATTATTAATAACATGTTGATAGGTGAGGAAATGCATCCAAATGATTACCCACTACTATTGCACGCCCTTAGGGGAGTAATTGGGTTGATGGCCCCTGATTTGCTCATCTATGATTTACTTTTAATAACTCAACAACTGATAGGAATGCTTACTTCACCATTGCTTCTATTTAATGTTATTCTTGTTGAATATCACTTGGCATTTTAGTTCTGCGTGATGTGTGCATGTGCATTTAGATGTCTGGTTATGTTATTTATATTTGAAAATGGAGACTAATATGTTGAAATTGTCTTTCATAGGTGGATGAATCTACATTTAATGACGAGAGTGAAACTTTCGATTTGCCAGATGGTCTTGTCCAATTTAGGAGGGATCTTGTTGAGCTTTTGGTGGATATATGTCAACTACTACAACCCTCCACCTTCATACAGAAGGTGCTGATTCTGTACAACTTGTCCTGGTCAATGATATCTCTTCCATAAAGATGAAATCATCTTTGTTGGTTTAATTCTGTTTTTATGCCTGTTCAAGTACTTGTTTTGTTTATTGATCTAACTTTAGTATACTATCATGATGACTGAGCTTTGAGAACCAACATTACTCTAGCTTCATTTCCATTTTGCTATGACATATTTACAGAACTCTGCATCTATTACTTTCACCTGCTTACCTATATGGGAGGAATGTTAATCCGCTTATAATTTTTTTTCTTTGTCTTTTCTATATTATTACGTTCCCCCCCATTGTTCCATGACAAAGTTTGATGTTCTTCCAATCTTGTATCATTTTTCATGTTTCTATTGGCAGCTTTTCTTCAGTGGTTGGTTTTCCACTAATGGGGCGATACCTTGGAAAGAGGTGGAAAGCAAATTGTTTGCCCTTAATGTGGTAAGCACAACATGCATCTTTGTAGCGGTTCTTGTTTCTTCTGAATTCTTAGGACATTGTTCATTTTCCATCTTTTTAAGCTGCTTAAAAGTTTTACATTTACAGGTTTCTGATGTCTTGCATTGTATAAGTTATTTACTGACTGATCCCAACAATTGGTGTTTTAAGAATGTCACTTTGTTTTCCTTTTAATTTATGTAATGAACACTTACCGACTCCAATTGATTGTATTTACTGTTTGAGCTAATGGTCAATGAGATTGTGTATATTTAATCTACACGTGGGCAAATGTAACATATGTATATATTATTAATAAGTAGATAAACGATAGGTTTTTGAATAAACTTGATTCGTTTATTCCATTGATTAAAGAACAAGTTTACAGACTCTTTTATAGACTAAGAAAGGAACTTCTAATTGAATTAGGAGTTCTAGATATCCTAAACTTTGAACTCTAAGTATAAGACTTTAACTATAACTAAGACTCTTTTATCAAAATAAACTCTTGATAAACTAACTATTAATAAACTAACTATTAATTCTTTTACTAATACAATCTCGACAACTAACACTCCCCCTCAAACTGGTGAGTATACATTGTATAATCCCAGTTTGGACATAAACTTGTCAAAAGAGGCTTTTTGTAAAGCCTTTGTAAATATGCCTGCCACTTGTTCCTCGGTCGGGATATAAGATAGAGATGTGATTCCACTCGTGAGTTTCCCTGCTATGAAGTGTCTGTCTATCTCAACATGTTTTGTTCGATGACGTTGGATAGGATTCTTGGCAATCTGAATTGTTGATTGATTGTTACAAAAGATTTCAAACTTTTTGTCTTGATACATTCCAAGTTCTTCAAGTAGCTTTTATAACCAAATTCCTTCATATATTCCTAGAGCTAATGCTCTATATTCGGCTTCAACACTGCTTCTTGAGACTAATGTTTGCTTCTTACTTTTCCCAGTCACTAGGTTACCCACAAACGAAAGAACAATAACCACTTGTAGATCTTCTATCTGTAAGTTTACTGGCCCAACTTAAGTCTGGAGACACCCTTACACTTCTGTCATGGTTCTTCTCAAAGATTAAGCTATGTTCGGGTGTACCTTTTAAATACCTTAGTATTCTTTTTGTAGCTTCTATGTGTTCCTGTCTGGGTTCGGTCATGCACAATATTAACAGGAAAAGATATATCTGGTCAAGTTAAGGATAAGTAAATCAACTTTCCTACTAGTCTTTGGTATAACCCTTTGTCTATCTTAGGGCCTAATTTTGCCTTGTTAAATTTCAGACCAACATCCATAGGGGTGTCTACTGGTTTACAACCCATTAACCCAGTTTCTTCAAGTAAATCCAGAATATACCTTCTTTGATTAATAATTAGTCCCTTGCTTGATCTAGCCACTTCCATGCTTAGAAAATATTTGAGTTCACCTAGGTTTTTAATTTCAAATTCTCCGTTGAGCATGTTCTTTAGTTGATGGATCTCCCTCTCATCATCTCCTGTTAGGATTATATCATCCACATATACAATTAAGATAACTCTTTTGTTTTCTGGAGCTACTTTAGAGAATAGTGTATGATCTGATAAAGCCTGTTTATTACCCATTCTCAAGACGACTCTGATGAATCTTTCAAATCAAGCTCTTGGTGATTGCTTCAAGTCATAGAGGGATCTGTTAAGCTTACACACCTTCTGGTTATTTTTAGCATCTTCAAGCCCAGGTGGAATCTGCGTATAAACTTCTTCTTTCAATTTTTTATTTAGAACGACATTTTTGATATCAAGTTGATGTAAATTTCAGTCACAATTTACGGCTATGCTTAATAAAACTCTAACAGAGGTAAGTTTAGCTACTGGAGCAAAGGTTTTTTTATAGTCGACTCCATAAGTCTGAGTAAATCCCTTAGCAACTAACCTTGCTTTGTATCTCAATACATTACCATCAGAATTAAATTTGATAGTAAAAACCCATTTGCAGCCAACCGGTTTTTTACTTTGAGGTAGGTCTGTAATGGTTCATGTATTGTTTTTATTTAGTGCCTCAACTTCTTCTTCAACTACCTTTCTCCATTTAGGGCATTGTAGAACCTCTTCAATAGTCTTAGGAACTTGTTCTTTATCCAAACATGCTGTAAATGTTTTAAAGGATGATATCAACTTCCCATACCCTACATACCTTTGAATAGAGTATTTAGTACATTGTCTAACTCCTTTTCTCTTGGCAATAAGCACACATTTAAATTCAAGTAGATGAGAAGGAATATTAGTTGAGTTGTTACCTTCACTTTCTTCACAGGTAGCCAAATTTAAGTCCAATTCTTGACAAATACCAGTTTGCAAAGTGGAATTCTTTTTCTGGTATAGACTTGAAGAGGTTTTGGAGGGGTTGTAATAGTGATATAGGTGTGTTTGGTGAATTGACAGGAGTAGTAGAGGTAGGTGAATTGACAGGAGTAGTAGAGTATTTCTTTGAGCATGAAGGAGTAAAGTGAATGAGTATTTCTTTGTTACCCGTGATCATAGGCACCTGAATCAATTATCCAATTTGACGTATGTGCAGCGGAAAGAAGGGTAGTAGAGGTAGGTGAGTTGACAGGAGTAGCAGAAGTAAGTGAAGGATATGAACTTTCAATAAAACTTTATGTATTTGGTGGTAAATATTGGCTAGGATGTAAAGAGGTTGTTGAGGGAATGGATGAACTAACTTGAGTATGATTAGGCTAAAGACAATATAATTCTCCCCCTGAATTGCAGCCTTGGAGAAATAGGAATCATGTTCAAAAAAAGTAAGGCTTAATGAAACAAATACTTCTCGGGTGGGTGGATGGTAACGTTTGTAGTCCTTCTTTAGTGCAGAATACCCTATCAAAACACATTTGATAGCCATTGGACCTAATTTAAACCTAGAGAGATCTAAATTTTGCACAAAAATAGTGCATCCAAACACTCTCAAAGTAAGAGTGGAAGATATTGGTTTAAAATTGGGAAAACTATCTAGAAATATATCTCTGGACGTTTGAAAATTGAGGATTTTACTAGGAATCTGATTTATTAGGTATGTAGCTGTTAATAGGGCTTCACCCCACAAGTACTTTGGTACATGATTAGTGAACATAAGGGCTCTAATTACTTCTGATAGATGTCTATTTTTTCTTTCTGCAACTCTATTTTTTTGTGGAGTGTTAACACATGAACTTATTTGGACTATCCCCTTTTTTAGAAAAAAATTTCTAAGGATTGTGTGAATTAAAGAGAAAGGATGTGAGGGTTTATGAGATGATGGTGAATAACCTACTTTTGTTTGTTTAACAAGTGGACAAATATAGCATTTAAAGGAATAAAAAACCAAATGTGGAAACATCTTTGCAAGATAATTGAAATTTAGATGACCTAACCTAAAATGCCTTAACATAATATTGTCAATATGTCCTAAAGAATTAAAACAAGAAGGAGAAAAAACTTGGACAGGATTATTTTTGTTTGTCAAAATGTAGAGACCACCTTATAGCCTAGCACTGCCAATCCTCTTCTTCGAATCCGGTGCCTATAAGAAACATTCTTTGTCAGTAAAATAGAAAGAACAAATTCTGATCTCTGGAAAGCTTGCTCACAGACAGTAGGTTACAATCCAAACTAAGCACAAAAAGAATATTTTTTAGGACTAGATCACTGTTAATAAATACAGTACCAGTGTCTTTAATTGGAGTGTTAGTTATAAGATTGTTATTTATATTATAATGAATTCCTACTTTATAGGAATTCTATTAATTAATATTATCTACTATTCTTTAGGAGTTGTTAGTCATTTAAAGAGATCAGAGTTCTATCTTTTAGGATTTGATTATCATAGAACTCTCATGAGAGAGTTTATATATTAAAGCCTTTCGGCTGAGTAATAAACTAAGTAACAGAGACTATTTCACTCTGTTTTCTACATGGTATCAGGTTAGAACGATCCTGATTTCTCTCAATTCGAATTCTTGTTTCTTCTTCTCGGATTAGTTTTCTCCTCATGGCTAATCCAGATCAATCCTCTTCTGAGGTTAGTTCTCAAAATAATTCCTCACAATCAGAAAATATATTGTCTGATTCATCACTTTCTCCGATAACAACCTACAAATTAAATGGGAATAGCTATCTCCCATGGTCCCAATTAGTACAACTATACATCACTAGAAGAAAAAAGATTGAGTACCTCTCTAATTCCATGGTCATTCCGACAAAAACAGATCCAAAGTATAGCACCTGCCTGAGTGAAAACACCATGATCATGTCATGGTTGATCAATTCAATGCTTCCTGAAGTTGGAAAGAATTTTATGCTGTATCAAACAACAACAAAGATATGGGAAGCAGCAAGGGATACCTATTCGAATAATAATAATACTGCAGAACTTTTTCGGATAGAAAATCTCATCAAAGATCTTCGACAAGGGGATCTTTCAGTTGTGCAATACTATGGTCTTCTCAACAAGTATTGACAGCAAGTTGATTTATACGAGAACAATGAGTGGAAGTGTCAGTAGGATAGTCTATTATATGGCCAACAGAAAAATCAGAGGCGAATTTTCCGGTTCTTATCTGGATTAAATGGAGAGTTTGATGGGGCTAAAGGAAGAATATTAGCAACTAAACCTCTTCCCTTGGTACGAGAGGTTTTTTTAGAAATTCGAAGAGAAGACAATAGAAAAACTGCAGTGATAGCACCACCAATTCAACCGGATGCTGCAGCTCTTGTCACTAGTTCTCATCCTAAGAACCAAATCATGAGAAATCGACCATGGTGTGAACACTGTCGAAAGCCTGACCATTGAAAAGATCAATGCTGAAAATTTCATGGCAAATCTACTGATTGAAAGCCTACTCGATCTAAAGTTCCAAATGAAGCTAATGTGGTTACCCAATAATCATTGTCGAGTCCCTTTACTAAGGAACAAATTGTCACATTACAACAACTTCTGAACAATGTGCCACCTCAATCTTCCAACATTGCACATGCTGCTATTGCAGATAACTCTTTTTCCAAATCCACTATTCAATGGATAGTGGACTCTGGGCATCAGACCACATGACAGGGGATTTTACTATTTTGGAGAACTATGGTGCTGTTATCTTCCAGCAATTCGAATTGCTGATGGTACCCTTACTCCAGTCGAAGAAAGTGGTTCAGTTACCTTGAATAATAGTTTAATTCTTCACAATGTTCTCTATGTCCCTAGCTTACATGTAATTTGCTATCTGTTAGCAAATTGGTTCATGAATCCAAGTGTAATGTTCTTTTTGGCATTGGTGGTTGTACTTTTCAGGAACAGGACTCGAAGAAGGCGATTGGCAATGCGAGGCTACTAAAGGGCTTATACATACTCGAAGGATGTATTTCTCCTCATCATACCTCTTCTCTACTTTTCTTAGGAAACAAGTTCTTCTCTCCACTCTTAGTACAAATGAGATTTTGTTATGATACTATAGATTAGGTCATCCAAATTTCTTTTATTTATCCAAGATGTTACTACACTTGTTTGTTAATAAAAATCCATCTTTATTCACTTGTGAATATTGTCAGATTGCAAAACATTCTCGCAAACCTTATGCTTCGAATACATATGAACCCACAACACCTTTTTCAATCATTCACAGTGACATATAGGGTCCTTCTATCAAAATTGTGTCTGGATATAGGTGATTTATTTTCTTCATTGATGACCACTCTCGAACCACATGGGTCTATCTTATGAAAGACAAATCTGAAGTAGAAACCATCTTTAAGAATTTCTATCAAAAAATTTCAATTTGATACAAAAATAAAACTATTTCAAAGTGACAATGAGAGTGAATACTTAAGTTCTTCTCTTGGTTCTTTCTTTCGAGAAAAGGGGATAGTTCATCTTACTTCATGTGTCAATACACCCCATCAAAATAGGGTGGCAAAGAGAGAAAACCGACATATTCTAGAGGTTAAAAGGTCTCTACTTTTCTTGGCTTGTGCACCTAAGTACCTTTGGGGGGAGGCAATTCTGACAGCTACCTATCTCATAAATAGATGTCAAGCAAAATTTTGGGTTCAAAATTCCTAGTAAGGTTCTTCTTGACCACTTCCCTCTCTTTAAACCTTTACATTCAAACATTTCTCCTAGAGTTTTTGGGTGTACTGCTTTTGTACATATACACCAACACCATCGTAGCAAATTAGATCCTAAAGCTGTCAAATGTGTCTTCATAGGGTACTCTCTTAGCCAAAAAGACTACAAATGTTATTCTCCATCCACAAAAAAAATTTATGTTTCGTTTGATGTAACCTTTTTTGAAGATAACACCATATTTTTTCAAATCAGGGGGAGAATTTTAAGGAATTTCAGCATGTTCATATACCTGAGCAACCTATTTTCCCTATTCTTATTACTATTTCTCATCAGTCAATTATTTCAGCTCCTACTGGAAATAATGTGACTAACCGAGAGGATATAATCACTGAATTATCCTCTCCTTTATCCCAGCTTCCTAGTTCTTCGACCAAAAATACACCACCTCAAATCCATGTCTACTCGAGAAGGAAAAAGGCCACTGCAGACCAGCCGTGCATTAGTTAAAGACTAGATTCGGTTCCTGCTACTGAAACAGAAATTATTGATGCTGAAACAGAACCTATTTCTGTCACTGAAACAACAGATAGAAGTGCTAAAACAAACCTTGTTCTTGCTACTGAAACAGAAGATAGAAGTGCTGAAACCGAAAACAATAATGTTGAAAATGAAACTAATAGAGATACTACAGCTGTTGAACTCGATGATTTCCCTATTGCCATCAAGAACGGAGCAAGAAAATGCACTGCACATCCAATAAATAGATATATTGCATATGAAAAATTGCAATATGATTTCAGGGCATTCACGGCTAGCATTGATAGTAAGAAAGTATCAAAATATGTGGCAGAAGCACTCCAAATTTCAGAATGGAGGAAAGTAATGGAAGAAGAAATAAAAGCTTTACAGAAAAATAACACATGAAATTTGATTGAGTTACCAAATGGAAAGAAAGCTGTTGGGTGTTGGCGGATTTTCACAATCAAATACAAATCAGATGAGAGCATAGAAAGGTATAAGGCAAGGCTGGTTGCTAAAGGTATAAAGCTGAACACTATTAGGATTTTGTTATCAGTAGCTGTCAATATGGATTAGAAGTTGCATCAGTTGAATATTAAAAATGCCTTTTTAAATGAGAATCTGGAAAAAGATGTTTACATGGAGGTACCACCGAGACTAGAAGGGAAATCATTAAAAATATTGTCCGTAAACTCGAGAAATCCTTATATAGTTTAAAGCAATCACCTAGAGCATGGTTCGACAGATTTGTTAAAGCAATGATACAAGGAAGATTCAAGCAAAGTCAAGCCGATCACATTTTGTTCAAGAAGGGTGACCCGAATGATAAGATGACTCTGTTAATAGTATATGTAGATGATATTATTATCACTGGAAACAATGAAGAAGAGATAGAAGAATTAAAAAGGAACTTGGCAAAAGAATTTAAAACTAAGGACCTAGGGAACATGAGGTATTTCTTTGGTATGAAAGTTGCCCGATCCAAAGGACTTGTCATCAATCAAAGGAAATATGTGCTAGACCTTCTTACAGAGACAAAAATGTTATGCTGCAAACCAATCGAGACTCCTATGGATCCAATTTTGAAGTTCAGCAAGGAAAAGAATGGAAATCTACAAACAAAGAAACCTATCAAAAGTTAGTTGGTAAACTAATTTATCTCTCTCACACGATCAGATATTGCATACTCTGTTAGTGTAGTCAGTCAATATATGAGTGATCTTAAGGAAGAACACATGGAAGCAGTAAATAGAATACTTAGATTCTTGAAGTTTACACCTGGTGCTGGTCTTATATTCAGAAAAAATCAAGATAGATCAGTGAAGATTTATACTGATGCAAGTTGGGCAGGAGAATTGACTGATAGAAGATCAGTGAATGGCTACTGTTCCTATGTTTGGGACATCTTGTCACATGGAGAAGCAAGAAACAAGCTGTGGTTTCTCGAAGCAGTGCTGAGTCAGAATATAGAGTTATGGTCCTTGGAATATGTGAAGGGATATGGATTAAAAAACTACTTATAGAACTAGAACTAGAAAGTGAAGATGACAAAAGTTTTGAAATTTTTAGTGATAGTCGATCGACCATGAGTATAGCAAAGAACCCAGTGCAACATAATAGAACGAAGCACATTGAGATAGATCGACATTTTATTCACAAAAAAGTCAATAGTGGAGTGGCAAACCTACAATATGTGTCTACTAAGAAGCAACTGACAGATATCTTCACCAAAGCCTTTCCAAGAGTTACTTTCGATGAGCTTTCATTCAAACTGGGTATATACAACATTTATACTCCAGTTTGAGGGGAAGTGTTAGTTATAAGATTGTTATTTATATTAGAATAAATTCTTACTTTATAAGATTATATTAATTAATATTATCTGTGAGATTATATATATAGTATTGGTAGGAATTTGAGTTATGATCTATTACTTAGAGATAATTTTAGTAGAATTAAAAGTCTTAAGTTAATAGGATTAAAATCCTAAAGTAATTAGGATTTCTAATCCTATTCAAAGTCTTATTCTAAAGCCCTATAAAAAGGCATTAGCTTGTGTAAACAAAATCATTCATTCAACAACAGAAAATCAATTATGTTTCTTCTTCTGTTTCACAAAAAGCTTAAATTTTCTTTTTCTTTTTTTCAACATTATTTTATTTTTTCACAAAGTTGGAAGTTGATTTTCTATATGGTATCAGTCTAATATCGATCCTAGTCCGAATTCTTAATGGGATTCCTTTCGACAACTTCTGAGATGTTACCCCCAACAAAACAAACGGTTGGATTGGAGTTTTTTCAAGCAATTCCAGGTTCGATAGTAACCTGTGAAACAAATTTAGTTTTTGTGGAGGATAAAGGCATACAAAATATTTGTTCTCCTACTGCACTTTTTTCTTCTAAAGGTACATTAACATGGTACAAATTTAGTTTTCGTGGAGGATAAAGGCATACAAAATAATTATTCCTTAATTTTTTAGATTCATCTTTTAGAAGTTCTATTAAAACAGCCGATGACTCTTTTTCTCCTATCAAAGAAAGTGGCTCAGTCCTCATTAATGATAACTTGTTGCTTGGAGATGTTCTGTTTGTGCCTAATCTTGCCTACAATCTTATCTCTGTTAGTTAACTTTCCGAGAATTTAAGTGTTCATTACAGTTTACTAAATCTGGTTGTTTTTTACAGACAATGAATTCGAGGAAAATGCTTGGCAATGCTAGCTTACAAAATGGTCTTTATGTCCTCGGTAATCAACCAACTGCCATACCAAATACTTCTTGTTCCTTTACTTCTTTAGGACAAATTGATAATATAATGTTATGGCATTTTAGGTTAGGGCATCCTAATTTCCATTATCTTGCTAAATTATTCCCTAAATTGTTTGTTAATAAAAATTCAAATTCTTTTAAATGCCATATATGTCCTTTTGCTAAACAGACAAAAACATCTTATTTACCATCTTTCTACAAATCATCTCACTCTTTTTTATTGATTCATAGTGAAGAATGTAACTGGTAGTAGGTGGTTTGTCACTTTCATTATTGACCATAGTAGAATAACTTGGACATATTTGTTAAGGGATAAATCTGAAGTAGCCTCTGTTTTTGAGAAATTTTATCGTATGGTAGAAACCCAATTTGGATGTAAAATTCAAATATTCAAATCTGATAAAGTCATTGGAAGAATTTTTTAACAAAAAAGGGATTTTGTAAATAAGCACCTGTGTGGATAAACCACAACAAAACGGGTTGCAGAAAGAAAAAATAGACGTTTGTTAGAGATTACTAGGTCTTTGATGTTCACCAGTAACATTCTTAAGTATTTGTGGGACGAGGCTTTATTAACTGCGACCTATCTCATTAATCGAATGCCTAGTAAGGTTTTGCAACATAGAACACCTAGAGCTGTTTTTTAGAGTGTTACCCAAATTTTAAACAATTGTCATCTATTCTTCCTTTTAAAGTTTTTGGTTGCACTGTGTTTGTAAAAGATTCTACTCCCTCTATGTCAAAACTAGACCCTAGATCTTTGAAGTGTGTCTTGGTAGGGTATTCTTCACTTAAGAAGGGCTACAAATGTTACCATCCTCCTTCTCAAAATTTTTTTATTTCATTGTATCTCACCTTTTTTGAATATGAACCTTATTTCCACTCGACTAAAAATCAGGGGGAGAATAGTGATATTTTTCAGCCTCTCAGAAGTTTATTCTTCAGATTTATTTATTAATAATTTTTTGTCATTTGAAACAAGCAGTTGTATCTAGAAGCAGCGCTGAAGTAGAATATAGGGCTTTAGCATTGGGAATGTGTGAAGGAATTTAGTTATTGAAGCTACTGAAAGAGCTAGATGTGAACCAAGAAAAAAAGTTTGAGATTTTTTGTGATAATCAGTCTGTCATACAAATTGCTCAAAATCCAGTTCATCATGATAGGACGAAACATGTAGAGATTGATAGGCATTTTATCTCAGAAAAGATTACTAATGAGACAACTTCTTTATCCTATGTTCCTACAGAAGAACAAGTGGCAGACGTGTTTACAAAAGCATTACCAAAAGCTTCATTCGACAAGTTTCTATTCAAGTTGGGAATATATAATATATATTCTCCAACTTGAGGGGGAGTGTGAGATTATATATATAGTATTGGTAGGAATTTGAGTTAGGATTATTACTTAGAGATAATTTCAGTAGAATTAAAAGTCTTAAGTTAATAGGATTAAAAACCTAAAGTAATTAGGACTTCTAATCCTATTCAAAGTCTTATTCTAAAGTCTATAAAAAGGCATTAGCTTGTGTAAATAAAATCATTCATTCAACAACAGAAAATCAATTATGTTTCTTCTTCCGTTTCACAAAAAGCTTAAATTTTCTTTTTCCTTTTTTCAACATTATTTTATTTTTCCACAAAGTTGGAAGTTGATTTTCTACATTATCTACTATTCTTTAGGAGTTAGTCATTTAAATCTCTAATCTCTTTAAGAGATTAGAGTTCTATCTTTAGGGTTTGATTATTGTAAACTTTCATGAGAGAGTATATATTAAAGCCTTTCGGCTGAGTAATAAACTAAGTAACAGAGGCTATTTCACTCTGTTTTCTACATGGAGACAGGGAATCATCAACTATTTTAATAGAACTTTTTGAGCATGAAGGAATAAAGTGAATGAGTATTTTTTCACTTCATTTCGATTTCAGATTTTTCTAAATTATTTTTATAAATAAAAGGAATAAAAGGAATTCGAATATCTAACTAATATCTAATATGTATTAGAATTTTAGAAAAAAAAAGCCTTCAAATTCGGAAATTCTATTTATTTATTCTATTTATTTTATTTTATTCTATTTATTTTCAAAATGGATTCGCCCGCGAAAACGCTCTGATGTGATTAATTTTTCATAAGGGTATTGAATAGTTACGGGTAAACGGTTTGCGTGGGATAAGGTAATCATGAACCCTTGACCAATGTACCTTGCTGCTCGGACTGTTTGGTGGCCATAATTCATGAATCAATTATCCAATTTCACGTATGTGCAGTGGAAAGAAGGGCAGTAGAGGAGGATTGTTGATGGATACCTTCATTTTCTGCTAGGGCTAGATTTTCTTCACTACTACTATTAATCTTATTGAATAATTATTGTAATTCTAGCATTTGTTGTGTTGTGAAACTATCTTGTTGTTTTGTCGTGACAGCAGCAGAAGAGATTTCCTTTGATGGTTTTTGTACTGAACTTTTCCCATCGAATGGTTTACATGTAACTTCCAAAATTTTTCTTTTAAGTGTTTTGTTTTTTTTGCAATAGTCACATACGATTCTACCTCTCCTTTTTTGATTAGAGGGGGCCTGGGTAACAAGGGCAGAATTATCAGGGGCAGGAGCACCAGAAAACATTTGTGATCTCCTGCTTTCTTCCCTTCGAGCCTCAGAAAAAGCTTCCCTCAGAAATGGTAATGGGCTACTGTTGAGGATTCTGGATTTTACAGGATCCCATTCCTTATTTAACCCATTTTAAAATTGAAAAACCCTTTTCTGTATAGTTATTTTTTTGTATAAGGCAGCATCAAAGGTTGTTTCCCATTCGTGTGCCTCAAATAGATCAAGTTTCTGTCATAGGGTTGTTAGGGTAATATAAAATTGTGTAATAGTAAGTCCTTCTGCTTGAGGTTAAGGCCTTACTTTCACCTTCAAATAATTCAGAATTGTTGTCTGTACTGGAGTATGTTTCTCGAACTGCAGTCCAAACTTCACTTGCTGTTTCATACAGCAGAAATTGAGAACTAATCTCTGACATTGTGTTGAGCAACCAAGACGTGACTCTTCTATTCTCTTGAACCCACTTTTCATAAACCTGATCATCGACAGAGGGTTTTTTGATTTTTCTGGTAATATATCTTAGAGTTCCTCGACCAATGAGGAAGATTTTAACAGATTGCGACCATTGAAGATAATTATGGCCGACAAGTCTGTGACAAGTAACAATGGTTCTTGTTACTTTTGAAAAATCTGCCATGGTGGCAGTGGAGGTTGAGGAGGATGTTATTTCACTCGACATGGATTGAGGAGGAAAATACATGGAAGAAATATTATCGATAGGATCGATTTAGACTGATACCATGTTAATAAGTAAATAAACGATAACTTTTTGAGTAAACTTGATTTATTTATTCCATTGATTAAAGAATAAGTTTACAGACTCTTTTATAGCCTAAGAAAGGAACTTTAAATTGAATTAGGAGTCCTAGATATCCTAAACTTTAAACTTTTAAGTATAAGACTTTAACTATAACTAAGCTCTTTTATCAAAATAAACTCTTGATAAGCTAACTATTAATAAACTAACTATTAATTCTTTTACTAATATAATCTCAACAACTAACATATGTCCATATTTTGCATTTAATGGGCAAGTCCTTTTGTCTCTAACCTTTCTCGAGTTTTTTTGTGCTTAATCTTTATTTAAGTCTTCTCGTCACTCTTTTCAGTTAGATGTTCAAAATGCTTTAGCTTTCTCCTAGCTGCTGCTAATGCGGGAGAATCCATCTTTTGACTATTCACATACATATTTTTCCTTGTATTTTTTTGTACTATTAATAATATCAGACTCCTGCAATTACAGGTTTCTGACATCTTGCAAGGAGGCCAAACTTTTGATTTCTCGGTAGTTATGCAGTTGGTTACAGTGTTGTCTTCCCGGCCTTCTGATGAGCTCAAGGGATTCATGTGCATTGTAAGTCAGTTTATTATCGGTTAATTTGCAATGGACACTATTTCTCAATATAGTTTCGTTTATCCAAAAGAAGATTTTGCTCAGGACTTTTGTTTTTAACTAGGTTTACAGATCAGTGGCAGATGTTATTGGTTCCTATTCCAAGTTGATATCTACCCTGGAAACTAATCCTAGACCTTTACTGTAAGGATGCCCATTTTCTATTGGTTAGCAATGATGTGCTCTCTTTCTGTTAGAATACATTATAGTAAATTTTACGTATATAATTTTATCAATTTTCTCTAAATTGCTACTTTCAGATTGTTTCTTGCTGCAGGGATTTCAAAACCTCTCTCCTCAAATTCTTGTGCATCTGCCCTTCGCAAACTTTGTGAAGATGCTTCTGCTGTAATGTGCGAGTCATCAAATCTGGATATCTTCTTGTGGATAGGAGAGGTCATTATTCTTCATGTTCTTTTATATGTTTAAATTAAAGGGAAAATGCTTTTTGCTTCATCCAATTTTTTCTGGAGTTATTTGGTTTAACATATACACTGCAAGCAAGTCATTTTTGCATGTTACTGTTTGCATAACTCCATAATAATTCATAACATAGCTGATGATTTGTTGGTTATATTTTATGATAAGAATCCTAGTTAGTAGGAAGTTATCGACAAAGATGCTGACCTATTATCTAGGAGTTCTTTTAAGAGTTTTATTTGTTTATTTTTATCTCTTATCTTTTTATCGAGTTAAGAGATTAAAGGTCTATTCTATTAGGTCTTCTAAGTCTCGAAGACTCTTGTAAGCAAGGAAGTCTATATTAAGACTTCTTTTTCATTAATAATATACGACACAGAGAATGATCTTACTCTGTTTCTACATGGTGTCAGGTTAGAACGATCCTCAAACCAAGTCAAGTATTCTGTGCCTCAGATGTTTGTTCTATTCCTCTTTTTTTTGCCTTTCGTGTATTCGTGAATGATGGTTAATCCAGATCCATCATCATCTGATATTAGTTCCCCAAACCCTTCTTCTCCATTAGAATTTCATATTTCTGATTCGTCTCTTTCCCTAATCACTACCTATAAATTAAATGGCCACAACTATCTTCCTTGGTCGCAATCTGTCAGACTCTACATTACTGGCAGAAGAAAAGGAGAATATCTCTGGGACTCGATAACAATTTCAGATACAAAAGATCCAAAATACAATACTTGATTGAGCGAGAATACCATGATCATGTCATGGTTAATTAATTCTGTCGCGACCTCTTTTTAAAAACGCGATTTTAGGTGAAAAAATAACTTGACGATTGGTTTTGAAAAAATATAAATTTATCAATTTTAATTTCGAAAAACCCAAATTTTAGAAAATCTATAATTTAATTTTGAAAATGATTTGGAGTCGCCACCGACCACTTTGGTAGGCCAGACACCATAAAACAAACCAGAGATTCATTTTAAAAATGTTGGGTTCTGGAGTCGGTTACGTGTAAGGACGACCCTTACAAACGCCCAAAAATTGATACCTTGAAAAAAATTACGTGGCATTGATACTTTGAAGGTAGATATTAATTTAATTTTCCATTGTTAATTGAACACTATTTGAATTTTGGATATCCTTTTGATTTAGAAATTATATCAACTTTAAACTTGAGTTGAACGAGACGTCCTCTAGATAGGAAACCTCACCCAAATTCAAAGGAATGTAACTTCCGTCTCAAAAGATTAAAGTAAAATGCATGACCGTTTTTATCTTGTTCATTTTAAGTTCTAGTCCTAAAAAGGCTCCATTAATTAAGTGTTTAAAACCTAAGTTACTAATGCCACTAGTTGTTTACCTATCAATTTTATTTAATTCTAAATCTAAGTTATTTTGTCAAAATTCTAGGTTTTAATAGCACGTGAATTCGATACCAAGGTACACTCTCTAGGTCAGCATCATGGTACGTCAAAATACCAACCTCTTTAGTGTATTCGAGATATAAAATTCCAATACTCTGTACTAAATTATCTCCCTAATCAAATTAATTAATTAATTAAAATAACTAGTCCTAAAGGGTTCTAAAGTAATTGACTTAAATGTTTATTAGGTGATCTCTCTAAAATATGCTATGCAACACTTAAAATAAGATATAAAACAAAGTGAAGGAACTTGACATTTTTATTAGAATCATGAGAGTACAAGTTACATCAAAAATTGTCATCACAAGTATAAAAGGACTTACATTGGTAAAGATGAAAGGGACAAGAATTCAAACCTCAAAAGATGAATTAGATTTAATTAAGTGTAAAATTAATTTTAAAGTTGAGAAATTTTAATTAAATTAATTAATTAAATTTTCCTAACTTCAAATTTTAATTAATCCTAAATTAAATCTAACTTGGTGAATTTTAAGTTCTAAGGGTTGGATTAAACTCAATTAGGTTAATTTTTAAATCTTATCTTAGAAATTTTAAATTAATTAAGAGACTTAATTAAAGTGGTTTCTAAATTTTTAAGAATTTAAATTAACCTAATTAAAGTTTAATTTTGGTGAAATTTGGGGTTAATTAGACCTAAATGATTTTAAGTCTTATCTTTTAAAAATTAATTAAAATTAATTAAATTAATTAAGTAAAATTATTTCTTAAATTTTAAGAATTAAATAAGCCTAATTTTTAAGTCTTAGGGGTCAAATTAATCCTAAATTAGATCTAACTAGGTTAAATTAATTTTAAAGTTTCTTAAAAATTAAATTAAATCCTAAATTAGAACTTAGTTAATAATTTTAAGTTTTAAAATTAAATTTTTATCCTAATTAAGTCTAAAATAATTTAATTTAAAGCCTAGGGGGTTAATCTAGAGGCTTAGGGACCTAATTGGGTGAAAATTAAAGTCCTAGGGACCTAATTGGGGTTTGGGGGACTAAATTGAATAGCACCTAAAACCTAGGGGGACTAAGGAGGTAAAAAGCCCAAAATCTATTAAAACACGCGGATCCGGGTTGAATCCGGATCCGACCCACGTGCCCGGCTGTCAAAACGGCGCCGTTTCAACAAGTGACAAAACCCCTAGCTGCCGAGTTGGCTCGGCCATTTGGGCCGAGACCAACTCGGCCTGACTCGGCTAAGCCCATAATTTTCTGGGATAAACACGAATTTTCCAGAAAAATGAACCAAAACGGATCAAAAACACTTGTTCTTCATGGTGTTTATCAGTGTTTTTCACAAAAATGAAGAACACGATGAACATGACCTCTAAACCGCCACACCTTCCGCCGTTGGATCCGAATCGCCGTCGCCGATCACCGCACCGGCGAGTTTTTTGGCCACCGCGACGAACCATTTCTGACGCCGGTGATCAAATCCGGCATCGGTGAACTCGCCGGAACCCTCAAAAAGCTCGGAATCGCGTCAGAAACTTGAAAAAAACCTATCCCGAACACCCCCCAAACACAAATCCTATGATCTAAACAACCTAAAACACCCAAACATCACCCTAAATCGACTGTAAACCCAGATTACTCAAAATCAAAACAATCGAAACAAAAAAATGAACTGAAGAAACAGAATCGGAAAAATCTTACCCCCGGCGACTCACCGATCTTCAAGCTTCCAAAAACCTCCTATGATTCGAAACAGATCCTTATTGCCCCTGAACCCCCGATTTCCAGTCCTCCTCTAACTCCAGTCGATTGAATCATTTATAGGATTCAAAACTAGAATCCTCCCCAAATCAAACTCCTACAAAACCCAAACTCTTCTCCTGAAATCTCTCCTTCCACACTCCCACTCAAACTAAAACCCTTCAAAACTGAAAAACTCACTCCACGATTCTGGGTTTTGTTTTTTCACGTTTTTTTGCTTTTTTTTAATATTTTATTATTTATTATATATTTTATTATTTTATTTATTATTTATATTTCAAATTCGTGTTGACAAGTTCGATGATTCCGAAAGTTGTAAAGAACTTTATGCTATATCAGACTGCTGCAGAAATTTGGACAGCAGCAAGAGATTCTTACTCTAGTGTTGATAACACCTCGGAGCTATTTGAAGTGGAAAGTCAAATTAAAAATCTTAGGCAAAGAGAGTTGTCAGTTGTGCAATATTTTGGTGCTCTAAATAAGTGTTGACAGTAGGTTGACTTATATGAAAATATTGACTGGAAATGTCAGAAAGATAGGAACCTTTATAATTTTCAAAAAAATCAGAGGCGAGTATTCCAATTTTTGTCTGGGCTGAATGTAGAATTCAATGGGGCAAAGGGTAGAGTCTTGTCCTCTAAACCTCTTCTTTTGGTTCGTGAGGTTTTCTCAGAAGTAAGAAGGGAGGAGAGTAGAAGGGTCTTTAATGGTACCAATAACTCCACAATTTGAAGCTTCAGCCATGGTGACTAGTTCGAATTCAAAGAACCAGCAAGAAGAAGCAGACCTTGGTGTGAGCATTGTAAGAAAATGAGACATGTGATGGATTACTATTGGAAGTTACATGACAAACCTTTTGATTGAAAACCCAATAAATCTAAATTTTCAAAGGAGGCTCATCTTTCCTCTCAAGAGGACTCGTTCAGTAGCTTCAGTAAAAGGCAAATTAAGGACTTACAGCAGCTTTTAAGTACTCTGATAGTAAAACCTTCACCCGAGACTACTACTACTATAGGTACTGGTTCATCCACTAAATTAGTTCAATGAATAGTAGATTCGGGGGCGACAAACCACATGACAAGAAATATTACTCTATTGAAAAATTATGACAAGAACAACCTATCAACATTGATTCGAATAGCAGATGGTTGTGTAAATTGGAGTGGTTCGGTTATCATAAATGACAATTTGGTTCTTCATAATGTTCTTTACGTGCCTAAACTAGCTTGTAATTTATCATCCAATAGCAAGTTAGTTTGTGATTCCCATTGCAATGTTATGTTATGTTTGGTACTGGTGGTTGTGTTTTTCAGGAACAAGATTCGAAGATGATGATTGACAATGCTAGGCTTGACAAAAGGTTGTACCTTAGTAAAAGTCCTCCACCTCAAATCATTGCCTTATCCAGTCAACTTAAGAAACAAGTTTTAGTTTCTGATTTTAATATTAGTGATATTTTGTTATGGCACCACAGATTGGGCCATCTTAGCTTTTTTTACTTATCAAAATGTTTCCAAACTTGTTAATTAATAAAAGTTCGTCTTTCTTTTTTTGTGAAGTTTACCAATTTGCCAAGCATACTCGACAGTCTTATAGCCTAACGAATGGGAGTGATGATGGGAGTGAGTATTTAAGTAAGTCCTTTAGTTCTTTCTTTCAGGAGAAATGTATGGTTCACCTTACTTCATGTGTCAATACTCCTCAGCAAAATGAGGTAACAGAACGAAAAATAGACATTCTTGAAGTTACAAGGTTCATTATGTTTACTGTTAAAGTGCTACCTATGGGGAGAAGCTGTTCTTACAGCTACCTATATTATCAATAGGATGCCAAGTAAAACTTTAGGGTTTAAAATTCCCAGAGGTTCTCTTTCATCATTTTCCTCATTTTAAACCCTTACATTCGAATCTTACTCTTTATGTATTTGGATGCACTGTTTTTGTTCATGTACATCATAATACTAAAGGAAAATTGGATCCTAGGTCTATAAAGTGTGTGTTCATAGGCTACTCTTCAAGTAAAAAAAGGATATAAGTGTTGTTCTCCATCTACCAAAAGAACATATGTGTCCTTTGATGTCACATTCTTTGAAGATACTTTTTATTTCTCCAAAGCCGAAATTCAGGAGAAAAATCTTCAAAAATTTCAATTCAAATGCCTAGTATATCCTTCCACCCGAACCTAACATTACCGCTTAATGTTAGTCTGCAACCTACTGTGACCATTGGTCCGCAACTTATATTCAAAATTTTAATGATAACAGTGAGATAGAAACAAATTCTGCTGAGTCACCATCTTCCTCTGTAGAAACAGAGTAAAAGTATTCTCTGTATTATGTTTACTAATGAAATGTTTATTAATGAAAGAGAAGTCTAAATATATAGATTTATTTACAAGAAACTTCAATACTAAGAAGTCTTATTAAAAAAGATCTTTAATCTCTTAATAAGATAACAGATAAAGTAAACTAATAAAACTTTAAAAGAACTCCTAAAAGATAGATCATTATCTTTGTCGATAACTCTTATTATCTCTATATTATGTTTGTTAGTTGTTTCTTTGTAGGAACATATTGTAAGTTAGCGATTCCTCGATTGACTTTTTCATAAATGAAATGTTTGTCTATCTCAATGTATTTCGTTCTATCATGTTGGATTGAGTTTTTAGCTATGCTTATAGTTGATTGGCTATCACTAAATAATTCAAAACCCTTCTCATCATCTAAATTTAACTCAGATAATACTCTTTTAATCCACATTCCTTCATAGATTTCAAGAGCCATTGCTCTATACTCTGATTCAGCTCTACTTTGGGAGACAATTGCTTGTTTTTTGCTCCTCCATGTGATCAAGTTGCCCCAACATAGGTACATACCCATCACTGATCTTCTGTCAGTTAATTTACCTATCCAGCTGGCATCCGTATACGCTTTTACACTTCTGTCTTAACTCTTTTTGAAGAACAATCCTGCTCTCAGTGTAAACTTCAAGAACCTCAGAATTTTGTAAACAACTTCCATATGTTCTTTTCGAGGATCACTCACATGCTGGCTAACAATGTTGACTGAATAAGCAATGTCTGGTCTAGTGACTGAATAAGCAATGTCTAAAGTTTTTTTGTTTGTTGGGTTTTCGGCTCCTTTGCTAAACCTCCATTGGTGTTTCAATCGGCTTGCGATCAAGCATCCCTGTTTCGGCAAGGAGATCTAACACATACTTGCGCTGATTGATCTACAATCCTTCCTTGGATCTTGCAATTTTTATATCTAGAAAATATCTCATGGTCCCTAGGTTTTTAGTTTCAAATTCTCGTGCTAGATCCATCTTTAGTCTCTTTATTTCTTCTTTATTATTCTCAGTAATAATTATATCGTCTATATAGACTATTAAAAGAGTAATTTTACCACTCGACGCAATCTTCTTGTAAATCGATCAAACCAAGCTCTAGGAGACTATTTTAAATCATAAAGAGATTTTTTTAGTTTACAAACAATATTTCTGGTCACTTTCCCTTCTAATCCTAGTGGAATCTCCATGTACACATCCTTCTCGAGATTTCTATTTAAGAAGACATTTTTTATATCAAGTTGATATAGTTTCCAGTCCATATTGACTGCTATTGACAATAACACTCTGATAGTGTTCAATTTCGCAACTGGAGTAAATGTTTCTTGGTAATCAATGTCATAGGTCTGTGAAAAGCCTTTAGCAACCAACCTTATTTTGTACCTTTCTATGCTTCCATTCGAGTGATATTTGATAGTGAGTATCCATCTGCATCCGACAATATTCTTTCAAACAGGTAGATCTGTCCATATGTCATTCTTTTGTAGAGCCTTTATTTCCTTTTCTACAACTTCCCTCTACTATTGAAACCGAAAGGCTTCTATCACATTTCTTGGTACTTTCTCATGATCGACACTTACAGTGAATGCCCTGAAATGAAACTGTAATTTGCCATAAGCAACATATCGATTTATAGGATGTGTAGTACACCTTCTTACCCTTTTCTAATTGCAATAGGAAAGTCATCAAAGTTTGTAGTAACAGTCTCTTGGAGCCTTTCATTACCTTCTATTTCAGCATCAACAACTTGTTCCTCATTAACAGGAGTTGAGTCTAGTTGTTGGATAATGCTAGGCTGACTAATTTCTTCTATATCTGTTTTTCTTTTTCTGGAGTAGACTGAGTTGAGGTGTTACGGTATTGTAGTCATTGGTAGACTCGGTTTTTGAAGTAGAAGGAGTTTTACATGGACTCGATTGTGGGAATAAGGTAGGAGGTAACTCAGCAGAATTTGTATCTTTCTCACCACTATCACTCGAAGTTTGAACATTAGGAATAGTAGGTGAAGTTCTGACAGTGGGGACAGTAGGTTGCAAATCCATAGTAACTGGTAATGTCAAACTTGGTTGATAGGAGGTACTGGGTATTTAAACAACCTGAAATTCTTGAGAATTTTTCTTCTGAATTTCCGTCTTGAAAAAATAAGTAGTATTTTCAAAGAAGATGACATCAAAGGAAACATATGTTCTTTTGGTGGACGGGAAATAACACTTATATCCTTTTTGGCTTGAAGAGTAGCCTATAAACATACGTTTGATAGCTCGAGGATCCAATTTCTCTCTAGTATTTTTATGTATATGAACAAAAGCAGTACATCCAAATACACGAGGAGAAAGTTTCGACTGTAATGGTTTAAAGTGAAAAAAGGAATTAAATTCTCTGCGGGAGTCTTAAACCCTAAGGTATTACTTGGCATTCTATTAATAAGACAAGTGGCCGTAAGAATATCTTCTCCTATAGGTACTTAGGTGCTTTAGCAGTAAACATAAGAGACCTTGTGACTTCAAGAATATGCCTATATTTTCTCTATGCTATCCTATTCTGCTAAGGTGTATTAACACAAGAAGTAAGGTGAACAATATCTTTCTCCCGAAAGAAATAACCAAGGGACTTACTTAAATACTCACTCTCATTATCACTCCTTAATATTTTTATTTTTTATCAAATTGAGTGATAATTTTTTGATAAAAGTTTCAAAAGATAAATTCAACTTTTGATTTTTCTCTCATTGAAAATACCCAAGTTGTCCTAGAATAATCATTTATGAATGATACGGACCACTTATACCTAGAAATGCTTTTAACAGAGGAAGGTCCCCATACATCACTCTGAACAATCAAAAAGGGTGTTGTTGGCTCGAACTTGGTTGGATTGTAAGGCTTTCGAGTATGTTTAGTAAATTGACAAACTTCACAAAAAGATAGAAGGATTCTTATTAATAAAAAGGTGTGGGAACATTTTTGATAAATAAAAATAATTTGGATAGCCTAATCTGTAGTGTCATAATAAGACATCACTGATATTAACATCAAGAACTAAATCTGGTTTTCTAAGTTAACTCGAGAAAGCAATATTCAGAGGTGCATGGCTGTCATATATGTAGAGACCTTTGTCAAGCCTGATATTGTCAATCATCTTCTTCGAATCCTGTTCCTGAAAAACACAACCACAAATACCAAATAGAACATTATATTTTGGATCAAAAATTAACTTGCTAATAGATAACAAATTGCAAGCTAGCTTAGGCACATAGAAAACATTATGGAGAACCAAATCTTTATTTAGAGTAATCGAACCATTCCTTTCAAACTAGTGAGGGAGTCATCTGCTATTCGGATTGATGTTGGTAGGTTATTCTCACCATAATTTTCCAATAGAGCAACATTCTCTGTCATATGGTCTGTTGCCCCCGAGTCTACTATCCATTGTACTGACTCATTGGATGAATCAGTACCTGTACAAGTAGTATTAGCTTCAAGTGAAGGTTTTGTTGTCAAAGTACTGAGAATCTGCTGCAATTCTGCAATCTGTCTTTTACTGAAACTGTTGGATAATTTTTCTTGAGAAGCAAGATGAGCCTCCCTCTGAGATTTGGGTTTACTCGGAAGGTTTATCATGTAACTTCCAACATTGATCCATCATATGTCCCATCTTCCTACAATGTTCACACCAAGGTCTATTTCTTTTTTGTTGATTTTTAAATTCGAACTAATTACCAGTGTTGAAACTTCTGATTGTAGAGTTGTTGATCCCATTAATAACCTTCTGCTGTCCTCCCTCCTTATTTCTGAAAACACCTCACAAACTAAGGGAAGAGGATTAGAAGCCAAAATCTTTCCCCTTGCTCCATCAAATCCTCCATTGAGCCCAGACAAAAATTGTAACACTTGTCGTTGGTTTTTCTGATGGTTGTAAAGGTTCCTATCTTTCTAACACTTTTGGTCAATATTTTCATATAAAACAATCTGTTGCCAGCACTTATTGAAAACATCATAGTAATCCACAACTATAAATCTCCTTGTCGAAGGTTTTTAATCTAATTTTTGACTCCAAACAGCTTCAAGGTGTTATCGGCACTGGAATAAGTATCTTTCGCTGCTGTCCAAATCTCTGCCATAGTCTGGTATAGCATAAAGTTTTCCCCTACCTTTGGAACCATCGAATTAATCAACCATTACATGACCTTGGTATTCTCGCTCAACCAGGTGTTGTACCTAGGATCATTTGCCTCTGGTATCGACATAGATTCAGAGAGATATTCTCCTTTTCGTCTGTCAGTAACGTAGAGCCGGACAAATTATGACCAAAAAGGATAGTTGTGACAATTTAATTTATATGTAATAATTGAAGAAAGGGACAAATCAGAAATATGAAATTTTGATGGAGAAAATTTATTTTAAGAACTAATCTCAGAGGAAGATTGTTCTGGATTAACCATAATTCAAGATGAATCGATAATTACAAGAAAGAGGAGTAGAACAAGAGTCTGAGACAAAGGAAAATTACTCGGTTTAAGGATCATTCTAACTTAATACCATATAGAAACAAAGTAAATGTATTCTCTGTATTATGTTTATTAATGAAAGAGAAGTCTAAATATATAGACTTATTTACAAGAGACTTCGACATTAAGAAGTCTTACTAAAAAGATCTTTAATCTCTTAATAAGATAAGAGATAAAATAAACTAATAAAACTCCTAAAAGAACTCTCAAAATATAGATAATTATCTCTGTCGATAACTCCCTATTAACTAGGAGTTATATCCTAAGATAATAACCAACATCCTTATCCCCACAGCCAAGTCCATGTAAAACTCCTTCTACCTCAAAAATTTTGCCTATCGATTACAGTAACATCTTAACACCTAAAGTTTATTCCAGAAGAAGGAAAATAGATAAAGAAGGAATTGATCAACCTAGCATTATCCAACAACCAGATTTAACTTCTGTTACTAAGACAGAAGTTACTAATGCCGAAACAAAAGGTGATGAAGGGATCCAAAAGATTGTCGATGTGAATCTGGATGACTTATTGCCATTAGAAAAGGAGTAAGAAAGTGTACTACACATCCCATAAACAAATATGTCGCATATGAAAAATTATAATCTGATTTCAGGGCATTCACTGTGAGTGTCAATCATGAGAAAATACCAAGGAATGTGACAGAAGCCTTCAATCCCCAGAATAGAAAAAGGCTGTGGAAGAGGAAATAAATGTTCTACAGAAGAATGAGACATGAAAATTGACAGATTTACCTGTTGGAAAGAAAGCTGTCGGATGCAGATAGGTATTCACTACCAAATATCACTCGGATGAGAGCATAGAAAGATACAAAGTGAGGCCGGCTGCTAAAAGTTTTTTCCAAACCTATGGCATTGGTTACCAAGAGACATTCGCTCCGGTTGCAAAATTAAATACTATCAGGGTGATACTATCAGTAGCGGTCAACATAGACTGGAAACTACATCAACTAGATATAAATAATGCTTTCTTAAATAAAAATCTCGAGGAGGATGTTTATATGGACGTTCCACCAGGATCTATATGGTTTAAAACAGTCTCCCAGAGCTTGGTTTGATTAGTTTGCCAAAGCAGTGATTAAAAGTGACTTCAAGCAAAGCCAAGCAGATCATACTCTCTTCAAGAAGATTGCACCAAATGATAAAATTACTCTTCTAATAGTTTATGTAGGCTATATAATTATCACTGGTAGTAATGAAGAAGAAATAAAGAGACTAAAGATGGACATAGCAAGAGAGTTCGAAACAAAGGATTTTGGGACCATGATATATTTTTTGGGCATGGAGGTTGCAAGACCAAGAAAGGACTCTTGATCAATCAGCGCAAGTATGTGTTAGACTTTCTTGCCAAAACAAGATGCTTGGTTGCAAACCAGTCGAAACACCTATGGAACCAAGTTTAAAGTTTAACAAAGAAAAAGCTGAAAATCCAACAAACAAAGAAACTTATCAAAGGTTAGTTGATAAATTGATCTATCTTTCACTCACTTGACCAGACATTGCATACTCAGTCATCATTGTTAGTCAATACATGAGTGATCCTCAAAAAGAACATATGAAAGTTGTTCGCAGAATTCTGAGATTCTTGAAGTTTACATCAGGAGCCGGATTGATTTTCAGAAAAAGTCAAGAAAAGAGTGTGAAAGTATAAATAGATGCTAGTTGGGTAGGTGAACTAACTGACAGGAGATCAGTGAGTGGCTATTGTACCTATGTTTGGGGCAATTTAGTCACATGGAGGAGCAAGAAACAAGCAGTTGTCTCTCGGAGTAGTGCTGAATCAGAGTATAGAGCAATGGCTCTTGGAATTTGTGAAGGAATATAGATTAAAAGAGTGTTATCTGAATTGGAGTTAGATAATAAAAAAGGGTTTGAGATATTTAGTGATAGCCAATCAACTATGAGCATAGTAAAAAGCCCTGTCCAGCATGATAGAACGAAGCACATTAAGATAGACAGACATTTCATTCATGAGAAGGTCAACCAAGGAATAGCCAATTTGCGATATGTTTCCACAAAGAAGCAACTAGCAAATATCTTCACTAAAGCCCTTTCCAGAGTGACATTTGATGAACTTTCATCCAAACTGGGTATATACAACATATATACACCAGTTTGAGGGGGAGTGTTGGTTATATTTTAGGATAAGAATCCTAGTTAGTAGGAAGTTATCGACAAAGATACTGACCTATTTTCTAGGAGTTCTATTAGTAGTTTATTTGTCTACTTTATCTTTTATCTAGTTAAGAGATTGGAGGTCTATTCTATTAGGTCTTCTAAGTCTCGAAGACTCTTGTAAGCAAGGAAGTCTAAATTAAGACTTCTTTTTCATTAATAATATACGACACAGAGAACAATCTTACTCTGTTTCCACATGATTCAGCAGGTTATGTGCTTTTAGTTGCCGATATTTTTTTTTCTTCTTATTGTTTCTTTTTCTTTATTTATTCATTACTTTTTTATTTTTTTTAGCTTAATATATGTCTTGGCCCTTGTACTATAGTGAAATTGTCACTTTCGCCCTTTTATTATTTTCCATTTACTTTGACCCTTCGGCTTTCATTATGTCATCTCTTTTAGCCGCTTGGTGTTAACCTTTAGAAACCTGACCTGGCCTAATGGGACACTGCCACATGTCAGCAATTTAAAAGAACATCAAAAATTATAAAATTTGCAAAAAACTCATAAAATTCTTAAAAAATTCTTTATATATGTAGTTATAAATGCAGAAGTAATTTTTCAAATTATATATTTTTAAAAATGTAATTATGTGTAGTTTCTTTTTAAAATAATTAAAAATCATAAAATTGTAAAATAACCCTTAAAATTCTGAAAAATTAGAGAACTATGAAAAATAATCTAAGATTTTTTTTTTCGAGAATTTCATTTTTTAGTCTTTAATGATTTTTTTTTTGAAAAATGTAAGTTTGTTTAATTCCTTTTTCAAACATAAAAAATCATAAAATTATAAAAAGAATCCTTAAAATTTCTAGAAAAAATAGAAAAGCTCTGAAAAAGAATAGATATATTTTTCAGAATTTTAAAGAAAGTTTTATATTTTACTGATTTTTTATTTTTTAAAAAAATAATTAAACATAATACCATTCTTTATAAAATATATAATTTCCAAGAATAGATTCTGAAATTTTAGAGAAAAAAAGATTTTTAGGATTTATTATTTTTGAAATTTAATGTTTTCTCATTGCGCTATGTCAGCCTTTTTTAATGGTAAACTGCAAGGGATAAAGTGATGACAGAATGAAAGTATAGAGGCCAAAGTAACTGGAAAAATAGTAAAAGGGCCAAAGTGACAATTTCGTTATAATGTAGGTGCCAAACCATATATTAAGCCTATTCTTTTCCCTCTATACATCTTCAACAGCTTTCATATTTCTCGTTGAAATTAGGTACTTGCTGATCATTTCATTCAGTAACCTGTTTTATTTCTTTATCATTTCATCCCACAGGCTTTGGAGAAGAAGTGTCTTCCTTTGGAAGATGAAGAAGACGTCGTTACTGCAATCAGCCTGGTCCTTGGTCATGTATCTAACAAGGAGCTGCAGAACAACTTGTTGTCTAAATTGCTATCATCTAGTTATGAAGCTTTTGGGAAACTTGTGAGTTACATGTTTAGTAATTGGTCTATTATTATGGTTCTGTGTCTCTTTTCCTTTCTGCGTGGTTGCTAGTATTTGCATTACTATTAACCAGGTTATAGAAATTGCTTCCATGATTCTCTGAAGCATGTAGTCAACTTATAAAAGTTTAAATTGAGAAAATGGTTTTAAAGGAGCTAAGCAAAAAAGTAATGATTTCGTTTAATGATTGTTGCACTTTCTGCCTAGTGCCTACTGTTGTAGCAATTATAAATAGGTATTGCAATTTGAGATGTAACTTTGCTTCATGACGCTGGGGTGTAGAGAGGTTTGAACGTTCAGGTGTAGAGTAAAAATAGTCTGTTATAGCACAGATATAAATGATAAGATATGTATAACATAGCAGTAGCACATACTTTTACTCCGAAACCAGAAGCTCTATGGGCATTAAATACAACCCAATATTAGGGTTTTAGATTATTTCAGGTTTGTACTTACTGCATGGTCGGGCCATATTTCTGAGTTGAGGCTCTGTGGTTTCTGGGCCATTTTTTCCTTGTAGGTTATCCATGGTTGCTGTTCTAATTTCTAACAACAAGCAAATTGAAGCTCTATTTTTTATGATTTTTCTTTTTTAGGAATCTCGATTTTGGTTGTGCCTTTGTTTCATATTTTTTAAAGAATCTTTACTCTTTTCCAATTGGTGCCTGTGTATGCTAAATTTCTCATCCGCTCTTGTTGAGTGCATCCAAGCAACTTATTATCTGTTCAGGTCTTATTTTGAGCTACATCCCCAATCTAAATTCCCTCATCTTTTATTGAAGAAAGAATGATATTTTTTTAATCCTCTTCTCAGATTCTGTCCTCTTATGTTGGCGTAAGTTGTGGTGGTGTTAAATGGTGGTTGATGACAATTTTACAAGGACAATTTAGTTGTAATTTAATCTGAATGATATTCATTGGAAAGAGAGGTGCAGTAGACATAGAAGCTGAGATAGAAGTCAAATGAGAATAAATGCATGTTGATAGATTTTATTTCCTTGGTTCTTGATGTCACTGTCAATGGTAACTCCTAAATTTTATGGAATCATATTTATATTGCTTTTGATTTGAACTTTTGCGGACTTTGTTATTTGACATTCCAAATTTTTTGTTTATTACAACTGATAGCCTAATTTTCTTTCAGATTGACGATGATAATAACCATTCTTTAAGGCAGAATCCAGCAGCTTATACCCAAATTTTGGGTTGCGCAACAAGAGGGCTCCACAGGTATTATTTTCAGAGTAATGGCTTGAATATCACACATGATACAATTTATGCAATCTTACTGTCAGGTGTAATCTTCGGTTGCCTTTTTTTTTTTTCAGAATGGGAATCATCTTCAGTCATCTGGCAATGCCTCTACCATCTGAGGCTTCAACCGATAATCCCATCATTGCGGTAATTAGGGTTTTTTGGCCTATGCTGGAGAAGCTTTTTAGATCAGAACACATGGAGAACAGTGGTTTATCCACTGCAGCTTGTCGTGCTCTTTCACTAGCAATTCAATCCTCAGGTACTGGACAAAGTTCCACCTTTTTTACCTAGGATCAAATAACTTCAGGTTTGGGGGCATGGAGTCATTTGATTGAATGATGCTACAATGCTGGATGTTGCTTAATTGTGCAGGCGAGCACTTTGAAATTCTTCTGCCCAAAATATTAGATTGCCTGTCTACAAACTTTTTGTCTTTCCAAAATCATGAATGCTACATCAAAACCGGTAAGTATTTAGGCTCTCGTTCTGGAGCAATTTGTGCTAGTAGGTATTATGATCAGCCCTTCTGCATCATCAGTAATAGCATGGTTCATGATTGAAGAATTAGCATACGTACAGTCGCATATGCTAGGATTGTTTGTATAGCACTTCATTTTTCTTTGGCTGTTTTTTCATGTGGTACATTGACAAGGATGCTATTTTTTTTCTTTCCCTGAAGTTAATATAGCACATGGCATGCTGTAACGTCATCTCAAACGCTCACATGCAAATTTATTTTATATTATAGTAGATAGCAGCGTTCAATGAACTTCCTTTCACAAGAAATTTGCTTCTCCTCAGCTACACTTGTTATCGAAGAGTTTGGTCACAAGGAGGGGTACAGTCCTTTGTTCATTAGCACATTTGAACGATTTACTCAAGCATCTTCCGTAATGGCCCTTAATTCTTCATATGTATGTGATCAAGAGCCTGACCTAGTAGAGGCCTACACAAATTTTGCATCTACATTTGTTCGTGGCTCTCATAAGGTGTAATATACATCATATTCACTATTTATTCTTTTCTTCTTTTTTTTTTCCTTTATTGGAAATCAATCCGGGAAATTTACTTTGTAGACATTTTATAAGCCTTCTACAAGGAAATAATTTGAATGTTTTTTTTCTTTTTTGTTGTTCAATAAAAATCTCAGGAAGCATTGGCTGCATCCGGTGCTCTTGTAGAAATCTCTTTTCAAAAGGCGGCTATATGCTGCACTGCTATGCATCGTGGGGCAGCACTTGCAGCTATGTCGTACTTATCTTGTAAGCACTTTGTGTTAACTAATCGTTTTCTTCTCCTTGTACTTGTGAGATCAAGGCTCATGGCCCCTAATCGATATTACTCGTTGCCTGTGGGTTCTGACATCTAACAGTGGTTGCAATCTGAATTATGTTATTTAAGGAAGCAATCAACTGATGTCTACGGTTTCAATTTTGTCTTAAAATCGCCCTTTGTTTCAATTCAATCGAACTCTTTTTCCTTTTTTTTTTAATATGGATGAATTACAGATGAACTCACGGTGTATGCACACACATGTTTGGAGTCTGTTCATATCATATGACACAACTGAATTACTGATTTGTAACCCATACCAGTTATTATAATTGCTTATATTTAATCATTGGATTGCTTGTGCTTGAATTTTCTTGATAATTCTTGTTTTATCCTTTTTATTTTTAAGTTATAACTTATAACTAGGCGAAGGATATTAATATGATTTGATTGAGCCTTTTAGGTTTCTTGGAAGTTGGCCTGGATTCTTTGTTGGAATCAATGACCTTTTCTCCTGAAGGATCATTTGGTGCTACATCTATTCATGTTATTTCCCATAGTGGGGAGGGACTTGTATCTAATATAGTGTATGCTTTACTCGGAGTCTCAGCAATGTCGCGGGTAAATGTGGTTTTCTTGAATCTCAAATATATTAACGACTGTATTTTATTTAAAAATCCATTCCTTGTTTTGGTGTAAACTCTTGGTGTCATATGTGTAGAGGCAATGAAGCCACATACATTCCATGTTACATCGAAGCATCTCATGTATGTATGTACTTAACACGACTGAGAAATTACTCTGCTGTTTTCTCCATAATAGGTCCACAAGTGTGCAACAATATTGCAACAATTGGCTGCATTTTGCTGTTTGAGCGAGAGAACTACTTGGAAGACCATTCTTTCTTGGGAAGTCTTGCATTCATGGTTACAATCATCGGTCTCTTCCCCACTTTCCTCCTCTCTGTATGCATATATGAATATCCTTCCAAAATTGCTGTGTGGACTCGATTTTTTTATGCTTAAAATGTGAATAATGCAGTTGTATGCTGCTGATTTGATTTTCCTCTTGACCTACATCCTGTTAAGATGTGGAGTGTTCTATTTTGGCTCCTTTATGATGGAACTGCCAAAACGAGACCCTTTTCCATAGACCAATTGCTAGAAATAGGCTAGCATGAGGACAGAGACTAAAGAGAGGTTAACCTTCTGCACTACCATAGGAATCCTTCCGGAGAGGGGAAACTCTGCCTTACAAAGGGAAGAGCCTGACGGGCCCTGTTAACGGGGTTGAGTAGCATTTGACTAACGTTGCTTAGCTTTTACTAAAGAACTTCATTCAAGAAGCTAAAGGTCGTGTTTGAGTTTTGAGAGAGATGGTTTGGTACCCGGTTCTATTTTGGATCCGATATTCATATCATGGAAATGCCAAAATCACTGTAGGGTAACAGGACTGTCGATTGGATAAAAGACTTGTATCTGCCATTGTCAGCTCGCCATTGACAACCTAAGCCTTGTGTCAATGCGGATTGGACTTTGTTAGGCTTTGTCGTCTGAAGTTTTTTTTTTTTTTTTTTTCTAGGTTAATATCTGATACCAATAAAATAAACCATGACTTAAACCGTTGCTAGTAAGCTACATACGAGTGTCATTGTGCTACTGTGGAGTAGAGTCTGTAAATTGAATTGCCGTGTCGGTTATGTGTTAAATTTCTTCCGTTTTACCAGGTGCAGGCTCTTCCAGCTGATTATCTGAAGCAGGGAGAAGCTGAAACATTGGTGCCAGTTTGGTTGGAAGCCCTTGCTGGTGCTGCCTCGGATTATCTCGCGAGCAAGACCTCTAATGGAAGAACGAGCAATCACGGGCACATGCAAGGGAAAGGAGGGAGAATGCTGAAACGTGTAATCCGAGAATTTGCAGACAGTCACCGCAACACCCCTAATTTCACTTGACTACAGCAACCCATGTATAAAAAGCATGCTGCCGGCATCGTTCCGGCATCGTTGCTTGAGAACTGGTTTTGAATCCTCAGTCCAATTGTGTCTGGGAGTTGCCATTGAGAAGTAACTGCTACTCATAATGTCTCTCTTGTACAGCTTATTTCCCATTCCCCCCAATTTTGTTCAGATTAGGGTTTTGTGGGAGAGCATTTGAAAATGGGGAATTACGATCCCTCCAGTCTCTTTATTTGCACCAGAGAATACCTTGGACTGGAAAGGGGTGGAATTTAACCATTGATTTCTATTCTCTTGGCTCAATTATTAATAATACAAAGTCTTATTTACAATATATTTTAGCTTTTTTTTACTATTTAAAAAACATTTTTCTTAATGTTTGTATCTTGAAAATAATTAATTTAAATTATATAATTATATTTTAATTTTTTAAAATAAAAAGCATGAGTTACAAATTTTGAGCATAGACCATAAAATTGATACACAAACTCGGTAAATTAAAGTTTGTATAAACTTGGTAGTTTTAGATTGAATGATTCAGAATTTGAAGTTTAAGGTATGTATTTAGAGTTTGAAGTTAAAATTTTAGATTTTAATTATATAATAATTTTTACATAAATTCATGTAATAATATATATATTATAAAATAAGAGAAATACATATCTATTCATTTTTTTTATATTTATAAGATTTTTAGAAAGCTACAAAAAAATTTAATCATTATATATATGACCGACAAGAAGATAACATGAGAGAAAAAACAGTAAAAAATAAATTATAAAATAATTAAATTGGTAAAAAAATATTAGTACATTGAAGGCTAACTTTGTTGCTATACCAATTTTATTACTTCCGAGATTTTTTTAATATCTTCTCGGATAATTTTGTAATACTAACAAAATAGTGACATACACCCTTATTTTTAGAGCAAAGTATATAAATTATTACTAAATTATCTTTAAAAATACAAATCATAAAACTTTTAAAAGTCGTATAATAGGTATTAAAATTTTAATTTATCATAAAATAATCATTAAATTATTAATTGAGTGACATGATAGTTTAAAAATTGAGACGTGCATATACATATACACGGGTAAAGAGGGAGAGACAATAATAATGATTAGGACTGTAAATGAGATGATACAGATCACGATTTACTCGAGATTTATTCGGTCAAAGCTTGATCCAATTGAACTCGATTCGAGCTTGAATTCTTAACGAGCCAAGCTACTCGAAAATATAATATACTATTTTTTAAATTTTTATAATTTAAAATCTAAATTTCTAAACTTAAAACCCTTAAATATAAACCCTAAACCCTATAATCTAAATCCTAAACACTAAACCTAACAACTTAAACCTTTAAACCTAAAATAACACCCTATACCTTAAAATTAATAAGATAGAGCACATTTTTTTCCGGACATAGGCTAAATAAGATATGATGTGAAAAGTTACTCGAGTTTGACACAATCAAAGATCGATAAACACTTGACTAATTGGGCTCGAATCAAGCTTGAATTCAATAGTTTTTAACGAGCTGTACCGAATTTAGATTTCTCATACTCGTTAAAAATTACTCAAACTCGACTTGAAATTTTAACGAGTTGAGCCAAGTCGAATTCTGCACTACTCAAACTGGATTCGTTTACACCCTAATCATGATAGCTAGTTGGTACATACTCAAATAGTGAGAAAATATCTTTGGTACTAGTTAAAGATGCATTTAGTTGAGACAATGTCTGGATAACCGATGGCACAACTTTAGTCACAACCACCTTCACATGTCTATGGTCTTCTACAAAAAGGGTCCAAAAATCCCAAGGTCTGGTTTCTGATAAGATATGTTTTTGTTGAGTTGAGGCATTTGTGTTGTCAAACATCAGACATAGGCGTGCCCAAGGTACTCTCACTGTCTCACATGTAATATTTATGAGCAAAGCCAGCATCTGTCTAGGTACCCATCTCTTACCACCTAGTACAACTGAGATGGAGAACATGATAGAAATTTTGCTGGATTTGGCTACAAAGGCAGAGCAGGTGGCAAAAGGCAATAGCAAATGGATACTTCTCCAAGGCTGATGGGTGTATGGGGACCAACAATTAATGGGATTGAAGTCAAGCTACATATCAATAAAAATCACCCCATATTCACTTAGATATTTTGATGTATATATACGTGGTTAATGCATGAGCCCTCCAGTCTAAGTGGTTAAAGAAACGATTGATGTTCATAAAGGTCACGGTTGATGTATATATGGTTAAGGAAAATTCTACAACGGGCATCGAACACCGTTGAACACCGCTATCGCTGAACACTGATGAACACCATTAAATTAATTAATAAAAAATAAAAATTTGAAGGACTCAACATATAATTATTAATTATTTTACAAAAATAATTAAATTAAATTTATTTTTATATATTAAAATTTAATTTTTTTTAAATAAGGGTAAACTATACATTTAGTATATCACCTATTTTTGTATTTCTATTTTGGTACTCAAATGAATTTTTTTTAATAAAATGGTACCTAACGTTACACATTATTTCTATTATGGTACCTTAACTATTAAAAATAAATGAAAAAAAGAGGTTGCTAGAACAAATAATAATTTTAGTCCCTAAAATTTATACAATCTATCACTTTATTCGATTTAAACACCATTTTTAATTTTTGGTTGAAGTAAGCCTTGATTTTCTGAGCCTTGACAAAGACCTACAATCACCAAAGATCATCTTTTTGTTTTCAGCACATTATCGAAGAACTTATAACCAAAACCTTTCGACTTTGAAACAAAATGAAATAATGTAAAACCAAAAAAGAAAAGAAAAAAACAATTATTAAAAAATTCAAAGATATCGCAAACCAAAATAAGTTTAACCCATTAAAAAACAAAATTAAACAATAAATTTTGGTTGATTAAAAAATTCCAGAGTGAAACAATGATCAAATATATAGAAATATCATCTGTTTAAAAAACTTTTAGAAAAAAAAGTTGTTTTCGTTTAAAACTCTTAACGCAAAGAATATTTTTTAATTAAAAAACGAAGATTAATTTAATTTAATTTTAATTTTGAAAAAATCCAACATCATTGTGGAATCACTATTATTTTTTAATTTCGTTTAGTTGAATTTTACTTTTTCATATTTTACTTTTTTATTGTTATTAAAGTCAATATTATTTTTGGACAAATTAAAAAATAGATGAAATTTTACAAAAAAATCATATTGACAACAAAGAAGTTGTTCGATATCTAATATTTTATACTTTGAATAGAAGAAGAGAGAATTTACATTTTTAATCTAAAAATTAAAAATAATATTTAAATTGATAGCATTGTAGAATAAATTGATACATTGTATAAGTTTTAGGGTCTAAAATTATTATTTGACCAAGCAATATTATCTTTCTTTTTAACTTTAATAATTAGGTTATCAAAATAAAAATAATATGTACCGTTAGGTATTATTCTATAAAAAATTAGTTTGAGTACCAAAATAGAAATACAAAAATAACTGAGATACTAAGTATATAATTTATTCTTATTTAAAAAATTTTAAATTTTAACATATATGAAAATAAATTTAATTTAATTGATTTTTTAAAAATAATTATTAATTGTATATTGAGTCCTTTAAATTTTTAATCTTTATTAATTAATTTAATAGTGTTCAACAATGTTGAGCAATAGTGGTGTTCAGCAATGTTCGTCGCACGTGGTAGACTATCCTATGGTTAATATATACTTATATATAATATACAATTCAATTAGATTTTAAATTTTTTGAATAATAAGATTATTTTTAATGTAATATTTTTCTATTTTTATAATTATTTTCAGTTTTTTTATTTATCTTTACCCAATCATCCAAAAAAATATAATTTTTTTGAGTTTTACATGGTGTAAGAATATATATATATAAATACATATGGGATAGAATTTATTTACACTTAAAACTATTGAAGGAGTAAAATGGATGTATAAGATTAAATATTTTCCCTTAAAAATAATTTTTTAACTTTTAATTTTATCTATTTGTTTGATTTCTCTTTTTTAAATCGTTAGATGAGAGTAAATAAATAGTTAAAATTATTTTTTTACCTTGACAAATTAATCCTAACTATCCATCTACTTTCACCTAATGTTTTAGACAAGGTGCAATGTAAAACCTTCAAATTTTACTTAGCGTAAGAGTAGAGGTGGATCAGAAACTTTTACTTGATGACTCATTAATCAATAATAAATATAATTTTATGTAAAAAAATAAATTTAATAATTTATTAAAAATTATATTTAAAAATCATAAAACTTAAATTATAATTTAAAATAATAATTATAAAAGAAACTTAACTATTGAAAATAAAAAATACTAGTAATAAAAAATAGTAGAAATGAAATAATAAAAGTGAAAAATAATCATAATAATCATAATAATATAAGTTCGTGCGGTTGTATTTTCAATGAATCCGCATAAGGCGTTGGGTATTGATGGCTTTCATGCTGGGTTTTTTCAGAAGAATTGGGATGTTGTAGGGCAGTTGGTGGTGTCGTTTGTTCGGGAGTTCTTCGCGACTGGGAATCTAGGCGACATCACTAACCATACTTTACTTGTGCTAATTCCCAAAGTTACTAAGCCAGAGAGTATTAAACAATTCAAACCTATCAGCCTATGTACGATCTTGTTCAAAGTTATTACTAAGATTCTGGTTAATAGACTCAAGCCTCTGTTACCGAATTGGATATCTCCAACTCAGTCGAGTTTTGTACTAGGACGTCATATCACGGGTAACATTATCCTTGCCCAGGAGGTAATTCATACGATGGAGAAGAAGAAAGACTCCAAACTTTGGATAGCGAATAAGGTGGATTTGGAAAAAACCTACGATAGATTAAGCTGAGATTTTATAGCTAAATTTTTTTATGGGTTAGGGCTTCCTGATTCTTTATTTGGTGGATATAAAAATGTATATTTTCGGTTACTACAAGAATTATTTGAATGGAGAGATGACAGACTCGTTTCAACCTTCCCGCAGGGTTAAAAAGGGGAATCCGCTTTCTTCTTATTTATTTGTTATTTGTATGGAGCAGTTGGCGAAGGCCATTGATCAGCGAATCTTTGATGGACAATGGAAGCAGATTCGACTTTCTCGTGGTGGCCCGGGCTTGTCGCACCTGTTCTTCGCGAACGATCTGGTGCTATTTGCGGAGGCATCGTTGGAGCAGGCTGAAATTGTTCATGAAGTCCTTTAGGTTCTGTATGTCGTCAGAACACCAAGTTAGTGTTACTAAAACTCAGATATTATTTTCTAATAATAGCAACTTAGAGTGGAAGCAGGACAGAGTGGACCACTTTGAGTTTGAGGTAGTGGATGATTTGGGGAGGTACTTGGGTGTTCCACTCCTACATAAGCTTATTACACGGGCCACATACCAATATCTAATAGAGAATATTGATCAGCACTTATCGGGTTGGAAAACGAAATCATTGGCATTAGTAGGGAGAATTACTCTGGCGAAGGTAGTGTTACAGGCTATATTGATTTATACAATGCAAACTATCTGACTTCCGAAAGGTATTTGTGATGATATTGAGAAACGCATTCGCTGTTTTGTTTGGGGTATGACATCGGACCATAATGTTTGTAATAACCCAAAAATTAAGTCAAAATCCCCAAATTGAAAGTCAAAATCCCTAAATCGAACCCTAAAATTTTGGGATTAAAAATTTCTGAAATTAAGGACTAAAATGAGAATTTATAAAACTTTAGGGCCAATTTAAAAGAATTCAAAAATTTCGAGCCCTTGAATGGTAATTATACCATTTCCAGTTTGAAACGTTTCCTCCTTCTGAAACCGACCGAACCGAATGCTTTAATAGGGATTAATCCTCTTTTAATGACAAATTTATTTGATTAAATCCTTATAATTTCGTCCTTTACTTGTGAAAAATCATTTCACGTTTGAATCAAGTGTGCTTTCTCTCTCATTGTGCTGGTCTCAACAAATTGATACAGTAAGTGGAGAACCCTTTTTCCTCCTTCTGTTTTGATTTAAGTTTTTATATTTTAAGAGTTGTTTTTGATCTATTTAAAATCAAGATTGGTGTTGAATCGAATAAGGATGAGTTTAGGATAGTTTTAGATCGAATTGGTGTTGAAAATCGAATCGAATAGGGGGTTTAAATCGAAAATGGCATGTTTGTTAACCGAGAAAATCTGGTAATTTTTCCAGATTTTCCTGGGAAACAAACGGCAAAAAACCCAGAGAAAATCGGCCCAGTGAACCGAACCCAGAATCCGGCCCAGACCGAACCGCCCGGCCCAGACCGCCCAGCCCAGAAACGGTCCAAGCCTAAACCGGCCAAACCCAAACCCGGACCCGACCCGACCCGATCTCCGACCCAAACCCGACCCGACTGACGTCATCGCTGACGTCACTGCTGACGTCAGCAGTTGACTTTTTTTTACCCGGACCCACTTTATGTTTTTCGATGTCCTGAATCCAATGGCGTTGTTTGTTTTTCGAAATTCGAACCCGAAGTTTCGTTTTTGGGGGTTTTAAGTTCGATCAGTTACCTGGAAATTATCTGTAAAAGTTTCTGAACAAGTTTTTGTTTGTTTCAGGTGACGAGGATTCCGACCCCGAGTAGTTACCTCCTCCTCCTGTACGAGGACCGATACATCCATATTCGGGACCTTCACGTGAGTGTCGGTTAAATTCTGTTTAGTTTATTTTACGGTAGTGTGGCATAGTAGAAAGTCTAATATACTTCTGTTAATTGTAGACTCTACTCCTGCTCAGACCGGTGGTAGAGCGAGTCCAGTAGACGTTAGGGTCGTCGTTGAGTCTTCTGATATAGGTGTGTTCTCTCCCGTTCATCCTGTAAATTCTGTTATTCTATATATTCGATTCTGTTATCCGTATGATCATGCATCATTCTGTTATATCATATCTGATTCTGTTATCTGTCATGCTTGCCTCCTGTTAGAATATAAGGCATGCATTCTGATTCTGTATCTGCATTTAACATGGCATCTGGGATATTATCTGTGTACGGGAAAGTTAGTGATTTTATCACTTCTGTTCAGTGGCTCCACCTTCGGGTCGAGATACCACTTTTGTTGGTGTGATGGTGTTAGAGTGGTCTGGGGACCAACTCTTCTGAGGTGTTTGGAGATGGGTGCATATCATGCATACTCTGTCTGTTCTGCATATTTTGTTCTGTTATTTCGTTATCTGTTCTAGAGACACACTAGGCTCCCCAGCTTACACCCTCTCAGGTTCTTGTTTCAGATCTCAGATCTAGGCTCGGTACGGTACTTGGAGGATCCTGTTTTAGTACTGATTTATAGTATGCTTTTCTGTTTCGGATTATTTTTATTTGAATAATAATTTCTGTAATTCGAATATTAATTATTTATCGATTTTTGCAACATTTGTTGTTTATTAATATTATGGGTTAGACTTTATTTTGTAAATGTTTAATTTTTATTGTTATTTTAAATTATTAATTATTTAATAATTTATCTGAATATTTTATTTATTTTCGTAAAAACCCTAACTTGGGAAACAAGTTTTCATGCCGTAAACCCTAACTTGTAATCTAGGAAATTAGGTTAATTTTAGGGGTTACAATGCTATTATGGGATACTATGAAGAAGCCATTGAATATGGGAGGACTAGATTTTCGTGATGTGCAAAATCAAAATTGTGCTTTTCTTATAAAGGTAGGATATCACTTGATTTGTAGTACGAACAAGCTATGGGTCCAAGTGCTAAAGGATAAGTATAAATAGGTTGGAAAGTTGCCTAGTGAAATTTATCAACGAAACTCCTCGAGGTTTTGGCAAGGTGTGAGTCATTGTTGGGAAGCAATAAAGCAAAGCATGTGTTGGCAAGTCCGCAATGGGTGGAAAGTCAATTTTTGGTGGGATGTGTGGTTAGATGGGAGAGAGCCTTTGGCGACAAAATACCTTCTACCCGGTGATCCCCCTTACGTGAGTGTTGCTAGCATGTTAACGACATCAGGGGCTTAGGATTGAAGCAAGCTTACGTTGGCATTGCCTCGCGAGTCCGTGGATCGGCTAGCAAGCATTGTTCCGTCACACGCTGGATTTGGGAGTGACTCGCTAGTTTGGAGATGGACTGAAACGCGTACATTCTCAACCACATCGACTTATCGTGTTTTGGGGCCAGAGGTACTAGTTGAGGAGGATGATTCACGGAAGTTCATTTGGTGTCTACCGGTTCTGCAGCGAATTAGAACTTTTTTATGGCTAGTAAACCATGATAGGTTGATGACGAACAAGGAAAGAACCCGTCGACATTTTGATAACTATAGCTTATGCCCTGTGTGCGGAGTAAAAGATGAGGATATAAATCATGTGTCGAGAACGTATGGCCGAGCGAGGCAAGTTTGGGTTAAGCCGGTGCCACAAAACCTATGGGGTAGCTTCTTTAACGCGAGTGTCCGCGATTGGTTGCAAGTCAACTTGAAGAGTAATAGTAATTGGTGGACGATATTGTTTGCAACAACTTGTTGGATCCTTTAGAAGAGGCGATGTGTTTATGTGTTTGATAGCGGAAGGAAATTAGTTGGTAATGTTGTAGATTACTGTGTGGCGTATGCAAAGGAAATTGTGGCTACCATGAAAATATGTAAACAACAGTAACGGAGAGGGTTATGTAAATAATGGTGCCGACCGGATAAAGGATGGGTTAAAATTAATACGGATGGAGTAGTGGGAGGAAATCTTTTGGTTGCAACCGCTGGAGGAATCATTCGGGATGTCGACGGTGAGTGGTTTCGTGATGTTGGGTGGCGCATTGGTCGTTGCTCGGTGATTTACGTAGAATTATGGGTTGCTTTTGACGGCTTAACCTTAGCCTGAGACTTAGGGTACCGTAAGGTGGTGCTTGAACCTAATATCACTACGGCTGTGGCTTTGATACAGGGTTGTTGGTTGATGTTGTCCATCGCAATCTTGTTCAACTGATTAGTGGACTGCTTGTAAGTGCTTGGGACATTAGGATTGTGCATACGGGAAGAAAGGCTAATGGTGTAGCAGACATGTTTCCTAAGATCATACGATATACTGAGGATTTTGTGCGGGTGTTCTTAGAACCACCTAATGCAGTTCGGATTTTACTTGATCGGGACACGTCCGTAGGTTTGGCGTGATGTTTATGGGTTTTAAGTATTTGATTAAGTTCGTATAATGCTGCTACGAGTACTCTTTTCCTCTAATTAGGTTTAGAGAGGTTTTTAATGAGGCTCGTAGTTGCATTCCTTTTTACATAAAAAATAAAGGTCGGATATATTAAACGACAATTATATTTTTAGACTTAAGGGAGCAAAAGAATCTGAAAATGTGAGGGGTAATATTGTAATATGATGTGTCGTATGAGCTAATTAAAATTAATTCAATTGTTAATATTGATCAAATAATTTAATTAGTTAAATATATTGATTTAAGAGTTTAAGTATATAAAACATAAAAGAGCTTAATTAATTTTTAAAAAAATTCAAAGGATTTTTATACTTTAAACTTTCATAATTATAATAATAAAAAATATATTAATTAAAAAAACAATAATGGTGTTTTATATAATAAAATAAAAATTTAATAATAATAAATATATAATAAAATAAATAATAATAATAATAATAATAATAAACAATTAGGAAGAAAATAGAACTTGAAAGAATAAAATAACAACTAATTATGTGAAATTATATTAAAATTAATTATAGACGAATTAATAATAGGACTTTAAAAAAAATTAAGTCTGAATCCAAGTTTGTTAGGCTTGATATAGCTCGATGAATAACCGATTAAAGTAAGTCAAGTGATGAAGAACACTCAATTTGGGTGGTTGTTGTGGAAGCAAGAGTTAGACAATAAAAACACAAGGATTTAGAGTGGTTCGGACTTCTAACCCAAGTCCTACATCCACTACCTTAGCTTCCTACTAAGGATTTCCCAAATTCACTAAGAATCTCTTCCTTTTGAGGCTAAAGGGCTAACCTTACAAACCTTGGAAAAATTATTAGGTGAACCCTGCTCACCACGTCATCCATGGTCCCAATTAATCAGGACCGTTGATCTTAACTTTTTTTCCAAGTGAATCATCACCTCTTTCCTACATGGACTTAGTGGGTGGGTAGTTATTAGGTGGTTATTTAAAGATCAACGGTCCTGATTGCTTGGACCATGAATGACGTGGTGAACAGGGTTCACCTAATAATCTCTCCAAACCTTGATTCAAATCTGAATCAAGCATCCAGAGTTCACAACCCGAACTTTGGGAATCCTCTCAAAAAAGAGATAATCTTAAGAAAATTTTGATAATCCTTCTAACAAGGCTAATTGTTTGCAACTAAGCTCTCACCCAATCCTAAGACACTTGAGCATACATAAACATTAAACTCACAAGTGTTGTCTACCCAGAAATGTGAGAATTAAGCTCTAAGACAAATCTTTCATCATAATATTGTTACAAGTGAAGCATTAGTCTTCTCTTGATGCTTGAGGCTTCCTTTTATCATCTTAAATGAACTTCTAGCCGTTTATGACCGTTGGGGATACTTTGGATCCGTTTGGATCTGATTTCAAGGCATATTTATGTTTCTAGTGTAGGCGGTATCGATACCCCTAAAACTAGTATCGAAACACCTACTTTGGGAAATAACCGTTGACCAGCATTTATGAACAGGTATTGATACTAGTATCGATACCGCTCCTAGCCGTTGGATTTTTTTATAAAATCGTTTATGACCGTTGGGGGTGTATAGAAACTGGTATCAAAACCAAACATCACAGTGGTGAAAGAGTATTGATATCAATATCGATACCACTATGATTTCTCCTTTAAAACAAGGCGGCATCGATACCATTATGAATGGTATCGGAACACCAGGGTCAAAAATGTTTCTTTAGTTTCTTTAAATCATTTAAGACACATTTAAAAACTCTAAAAAACTTCTTAAATATATTTTTAAGTTGTTTGGACATAAGAAACATTTTTGAAGTCTTTTTAAATTAGTCAAAAACTATTTTTCAATTATTATATCAAAACATCAGTTCTACAATCTCTCTCTTTTTGATATAAAAAAACCATCTTGAAAAATTGTTTTTGAGATTGCTCACCCTTTGTCAAATAAACTTTGAATAAGAGAATTAAAGAATCAAATCATTTAAAGTTCCCTCTTATCCATTTGAAAGTCTTTGAAAAACAACTTTTCATAATATTCTGCCCCTTTTTGTTATATCAAAAATGGTTTAAAACAAGTTTAAAAATTTTTAAGGCTTATCAAATAGGAGAGTTTTAAAATGTCAATTTTTTTAACTCATATATCAAAACTTAGTTCATGAAAACAAAAGACTCCCCCTTACTCAAGGCATAATTATGTGGTTAGTCCAACAATTATGATAATCTAGTTTAAACATAAGATAAACAAAATTAAAGCTAAAAACTAGATTTTACCACACTTGAACTCAAGGGAGAATGTGAAGCCTTTCTTCTTCAAGTGTCCTTCTTGTGTGTATGGAGCTCCCCCTTAATCTTGCACTTTGTTGCTCATACCTCCATCACACCTAAAATGAAACAATCAAGACAGTTTTGGTATCCAAAATGCTTTGGATCCTTAAGCATTAGAAGCACATAATTTAGTCCCCTTAGGAATCAATTTTTCAATTTCATCCCTTTTAGTTGAAGTGATTAGTCTTTTTGGGACCCAAACACTTCTAAAACATTTTCCATTTTCAAATCTAGGGGTACTAGATTGTTTCATGTAAAAGTTTGATTTTCCCAAATCATTTTTCCTTTGAAGTTCTTTGGAAATCAAATCATTTTCCTTCTTAAGATCATCTAAAACCATTTAATGATCTTTTTCTATCGTTTGAAGCAAATTTTATAAATAAAAAAATTTTAAGTTCAAAATCTTTCATTTTTGCTTCAAACTCCAAATTGGTTTTCGAAAGTAAATCATTTTCAATTTTCAACTTTGAAATCAATTCCTTTTTCTTTGAAAATGTAATTTTGAAATCAAAAACCAATTTATCTTAAGCTTCTTGCAACTCATCAAATGAATAAGAATTTAAAGTTTGAGAGTTAGAAGCTACCTCCCCCTCATTGAGGACCATCAAGCATAAGTTGACTTCTTCATTTTCGGTGGAGTCCTCATCACTCCAAGTAGCCATGTATGCTTGCTTCTTTGAAGATGATCCCTTCATGATAGACTCGTGGGAATCCTTCATCTTCTTCTTTGATTCGTGCTTTTAGGATCTCTTACTTTTGTTCCTCACGAATCGATCAAAGTCAATGAAGAGTTGGGCAAGCTCTTCATCTTCTTCACTATCCTCCTCTCTTGAATCTTCAAAGTGGATGCACTTGGAGGATTTTAGAGAAATGGTGTTGACATTTACACCAAGCTCTTGGACCTTATTCCCCATCGATCTAATCTCTTCCTTTCATCATGATTTGATGTGTGAGGAGTGACCCCATGAGTTCATCAAGCTTAAGAGTTTTCAAATTCTTTACTTCGATGATGGCGGTCCTTTTCGAGTCCCAAGACTCGGGAAGAGAATAGATGAGCTTACGAACAAGCTTTTCCTCCAAAATGATATCTCCATAGCCTTTAAGTCCATTGATGATGGTGGAGAATCGATCGAACATCTTTGCTATGTCCTCTTCCTGATTCATCTTGAAGTTCTTATACTCTTGGTTGAGGAGTCCAATCTTGGTCTCCTTTACTTCGTTTGTTCCCTCGTATGTAACTTCGAGCTTGTTCCAAACTTCCTTGGCACTTTCACAAGAAGATATCTTCTCATAACTACTTGGATGGAATGCACAAACAAGAATGTGCAAAGCCTTGTGATTTAGCACCATTTTCTTGCGGTCTTCCGCGCTCTATTCCGCCTTTGTTCCTTTTGGCACAAATGGTCCATCTTCCACTATATCTCAAAGCTTGTAGTCTCTTGAATTGATGAAATACTTAATCCTTATCTCCCATTGGGAGTAGTTGGATCCTTCAAAGAAAGGTGGCTTGTCAATGGATTGAGCCATGGAATGTCGGTTGATCGGTAATTGGTCGAACTCATTGGATCCTCTCAATAGGATGTTAATCCTCCTCGATTGAGCCTCGCTCTGATGCCAATTGTTAGGCTTGATGTAGCTTGATGAATAACCGATTAAAGTAAGCCAAGTGATGGAGAACACTCAATTTGGGTGGTTGTTGTGGAAGCAAGAGTTAGACAATAAAAACACAAGGATTTAGAGTGGTTCCGACTTCTAACCCAAGTCCTACATCCACTACCTTAGCTTCCTACTAAGGATTTCCCAAATTCACTAAGAATCTCTTCCTTTTGAGACTAAAGGGTTAACCTTACAAACCTTGATTCAAACCCGAATTAAGCATCTAAAGTTCACAACCCGAACTTTGGAAATCCTCTTAAACAAGAGATAATCTTAATCAAACTTTGATAATCCTTCTAACAAGGCTAATTGTATGCAACTAAGCTCTCACCCAATCCTAAGACACTTGAGCATACATAAACATTAAGATCACAAGTGTTGTCTACCCAGAAATGTGAGAATTAAGCTCTAAGACAAATCTTTCATCGTAATGTTGTTACAAGTGAAGCATTAGTCTTCTCTTGATGCTTGAGGCTTCCTTTTATCATCCCAAATGAGCTTCTAGCTGTTTATGACCGTTGGGGATGTTTTAGAGCCGTTCGGAGCTAATTTCAAGGCATATTTCTATTTCTAGTGCAGGCGGAACCGATACCTTAAAACTTGTATCAAAACACCTACTTTGAGAAATAGTCGTTGACCTGTATTTATGAACAGGTATCGATACTGGTATCGATACCGCTCCTAACCGCTGGGGGTTTTCATAAAATCGTTTATTACCGTTAGGGGTGTATAGAAACCAATATCGAAACCAAACATCACAGTGGTAAAAGAGTATCGATACCAATATCGATACCACTATGATTTATCCTTCAAAACAAGGCGGCATCGATACCGTTATGAATGGTATCGAAACACCAGGGTTAAAAATGTTTCTTTGGTTTCTTTAAATCATTTAAGACACATTTAAAAACTCTCAAAAACTTCTTAAATATATTTTTAAGTTGTTTGGATATAAGAAACATTTTTGAAGTCTTTTTAAATTAGTCTAAAACTATTTTTCAATTATTATATCGAAACATTAGTTCTACAAAGTCCAATTACATAAATTCAATAAAATATCTAAAATCCAAATTCAAATCAGAAAGTCTAAATCCAATTATTTTTTTAAAGTAACAACTTAAACAAACATCTTTAAATGAAAAAATAGTATTTATCAAAAAAATATTTATTTAAATTTATAGAAAAAATAAATTTCAACAAATATTATAATCCAATATAAAATAAATTAAAATAATTACTCAAACTACATTTAAAAAACTTTACAATAAATAAATTATCCTCACATAAACTACTTTTGTCTTACTAGTCTACTAACATATCTATTTTCTAAATCATAATTATAAAATGTCTAATAAGTATAACAATCGAAAGAAACAAATTGAAAATATTATGAAAATGCTCAACTATTACCATTTGATATAGAGAAAAATTTAAGGGTCAAACTTTCATTTTTTCACTAAATCTCAACAAAAGCTTATAAAATAAGAGGAAACATAAATAGAATTATAGAATACATTAATCATCCTAAATATTAATCGTATGTAAACTTAATTAGGATTTCAATCTCTCTCTATCTATAAGTCTAAGAATAAAAATATTTTTATTCGGATTTATATATTGATCAAATTCATATTGGATATGGATTCGAATTGAATTCGGATCGGACCATAGCAATATCCATATTCGATTCACCTCCTATTAGGACTCAAACCTTTTTTTATTCAGATTCAAACTTTATTTTATTCGAATTTGGATTAAATTTTTTCTTTGAATCGAATCGAATTCGAATTATATTTTCATCCCTACATATAACTATATATATCATTGTGTAAGATCTCATTTATGTATATTAAGTGTAAAACCTAGTTTGATTTTGATATAACAAAGAAGTATAAAGACTATTTTACAAATAAATTTATAAGTTCATAACCCTATTGACAAGTCAAAGTATTTTTCTAAGTCAAAAATTAACCCATCAATTTTTTCTAAGTCATTTTTCAAAGTCAAAATATCAAAGATTTCCCAAGCGTTTTGATACGACTCTTAGGCGTTTCAATACTGCTAGCTTATTTTTTTCAAAGGATGTTTATCAAGTGTTTCTATATGGTATTAGACTATTTTGATACGATTTGAAACTGTGACTTCTGATTTTGAAACAAATAAAAATGTATCCATATAAACGTTTTGATACAACCTTTGCCTGTTTCAATAAGGACATGTAATTTGAATTAAAATTATATTTAAAAGCATTTTGATGCAGATATGCACCGTTTCGATATGGTCCTATGGGATCCTAGGACACCTTACTTCGAATTACAGAACCCCTGAACTTAAACACAAATTTTTGGATAGATTGCCCAACGAGTACCGACACGTCTATATAGGGTACCGGTATGCCTCCTGGTATTGATATGCCTCTAAAATGTATTGATACACCAATATCTTCGAACTAACAAAAACATATATCCATACCGATACAGTTAGCCCCCGTACTGGTATCGATCCGTAGTCGTATCAATACACCTATATGGTGTACTTGTAACGACCAGGTTTTCCAGGTCAGCATCGGGAGTTGACCCAGTCCATGGATAGTCAATTTAGGCTAGGTGTTCTAGCTTGTTAGATCATGTTGGGCCTCTGTTTTGTCTTATTGAGCTTTTTGGGTTGTTGTTGGGCTTGAGTTTAGGCTTGTTGATGTGGAGTAAGAGGTCTTGAAAGGCAATTGGGTAAATTACCCCCTTAAGAAGACTAAGGCTGAGATAATTTTTATTCTCTACACTTTTAGAGAGAGGAAAAGAATCATCCTCATAGTCCACCCTTCCCATCTTTTTTATCAAGCTTTCATCAAAGCATCAAAGGAAAAGATGAAAACTTACTGTTTTGGAGTGAGAATCTCGTTTGGCAGCTCAAGAGAAGTTTAGCAGCAGAAGAAGATCTATCTTTCAAGGTATTAATCCCTAAAGTTGGTGGAAGTTGGAAGTGAAGCTTGGAGTAAGAAAGAAGGGTAGCAAGAGCTTGGTGGAAGCTTTAATCTGGGTTATTGCTTAAGGTCAGTATATCTTTGACTCCTACATTTCATGAGACTCATAAAATACTTGTCTTGCTTTATTTGAATGGTTGGTTTGCCTGATTTAATTGCTTTGGTAGCTTAACACCCTAGAAATGGTAGATTTCGTAATTAAGGTTGGAATGATGTAAAATTGTTATAAAATTATCTATTATACTTCAAATATATTGTAGGAAAATTTTGGAGCTTAACCATATCGGTTAAGTAGGATTTCTAGGTGAAATCCAAACCAGACCTACATTTTTTGGTACGCATATCGATACACTACCAAGAGAGGTTGTTTTGTGAGAGGTGTATTGGGACATGGGAGAACGTACGAATACTCATAGTGAGTTTTCAATTCTAGAATCGTTTTCGTGTATTGGTACAGGAGGGTGTATCGGTACCATTGTTTCATTAGGTTGATGATGATTTCAAGTATCGATTAACACCTAGGCTATATCGGTACGAGTAGGGGATCGATATGGACCTTTTGCATATCAAAATTGGGTATCAGTATAGGGGTTAGGCGTATCTATACGAGCTTTAGGTTGGGTTTTTCAAATGGTGTTCTCGTATCGATACTCGGGTAAGGAGTATCGATACCCTAGTAAGGCGTACTGATACCCTAGGTGGGAGTATCGATACACGTAGAGTAATCTGCCTAAGAATTTGAGTTGGTGTTCGGGGTTCTATAATTCAAGACAAATGCTCTAATTGGTCTCTAAAGGTATAAAATGAACTATAAAACTGATAAACTAAGTTAAATATCCTAATATGTGAATTTATGACTAAGGGTTTGATAATTGGTATGTGGTTAAATTGTATTATGCTTCCCTAAGGATCCTTGGTGGACCGGATAACATAGAATGATAATTAGAGTCCTTGCTACGTGTTGAAGGGACACCAACCTATTAAAGAGGCTTTGGCTAATGGGTAATCTAATAAGAATCATATAAATGGACTAATAGTTTTGAGATGTTGAACCTTAATTATTGATAAGTGCTTTGAGTTTTAATGTCGGTACTATTAGATGCTCTTTATCTCTCATGATGTATGGACTGCTCAGGAGAGCATGTGTAGTTTATTTTGTGTAAAAAGGAATTTGGATATCCTAGATTCGGTTTATGGGAACTTAATCAAGGGGACGTATACTTAGGATTGTGTGAGCGAGTACGTCTATAGCGACCCTTTCGCTAAAAATTCGATAAGTGTAATATATAAAAATGTCGTTATTTTGAAAATTTAGAAAATTAGAAATTAGATTTTAAAATTGAAAATGATTTAAAAACGGAATTTAAAAAGAATTGGGAATTCACAAATCTAGGATTTTTGAAATGTTAAAGGTAATTTAGAAATCTAGGGGGTTTTATTTAAAATTGAAATTAGGTTTGGAAAATTGTGAATTTTATTAAAATTGAGAAATTGAAAGGAATTAGGGATTGAAAAGATGAAATTGAGAATTTTGGAAATTTAAAAATATTGAGAAATTAGGGTTTGAAAAAGACCTAAAATAAAAGAAATTGAAAATTCATGAAAAGGTTTAGGAAAGATTTAAAAGACAGATTAAAAATATTGAAAAGGAATTTGAAAAATAATTGAAAAACAATTTGAAACTGTTTGGAGTTGCTATTGATCACTTTGGTAGATAGGACACCGAAAAACCATAGATTCGATTAAAAATTGGGTTCGAGAGTTGGTTACAACTAAAAACGATGTTAGCGTTTAAAATTGCCCAAAATTAACACCTTTATAAAATTATCGCTTAATTAGTTTTGAATTTTCTAATTTTAAGTGACATTTAAATTAATATTTATTTAAAAATTTGAATATATTTTAATTGACTCTTTATTTGAAGGTAAACGCATATACCGCTACCATTACGCCTTGTACCGAGCCCGTTACGACAGAATAAAGAGATGTCGCATTGAAATTTAGTTAATTAATTATGTTGAAGTTAGGAAAATTAATGTGAAACAATATTTTACGAAATGCATGTACATGAATAATAAAACACATAAAAAATATGATACAAATAAATAAATAAGAAAATGAATGAATAAATAAATAAATGTTGCATACAAACATAGTAAAAAAACACCATGAAATTTAAATATGCATAAAGACTTAAATAAAAAACAAATTTAATTAAAAGCTCAAAAATAAATATTGTTACTAGAAAAAAAGACTAAATTGAAAAGAAAATAAAATTCACGAGCCAAAATAAAAATTTATCATTCGATTTTGGACCAAATTAAAAGAGAAACAAAATTCATATATCAAAATCACATGAATAAAGGATTTGATTCAAAGGATTTAAAATTTTTGGGGTAGAACTAAAAAACAGGAAACTTGATTATTGAATCCGGTAAACAAATTTTAAAGCAAAGAAAAGTTAAAGGGACAGCGGAAAGGATTACCCTCACACAGAAGGATTTAATGAGCTTAAAAAACTATTTTTATTTTGATTACCCTCACAAAAAGGGATTTAACGAGCTTGATAAAACCATTTTTATTTTACTCATAGTATAAAACACAATAATTAAATTGGTTTTCCCCTTTGTTATTCATTTCCTCCGAAAATAAATAATACACCTCCTCAAAATCTCTGAAGTTCGGACCCATCTGGAAAAATGAAGAACAATCATCTTTGTTCTCCATTTTTCTAGAAAGCTCCATGCTCTCCAGATTCCAGCGACCAAAACCCAGAACAGTGGTCGGTGGGTTTGAAAAACCTTCGAAATCTCCTTTTCGAAACCCAAAATACAGTGTTTTCTTATTTCATATAAACAGAATCAAAACCTATCTTTGTCGAATCGAAAAACCAAATAAAGAACACTCATTTCTGTTTCAAAATCAGATAAAAATCCCTTTTTTAGAGTTAAATGAAATCCTTAGTTTATTTTTTTTGTTTCGATGCATGCTAGAAAGAAACAAGGATATACCTTGGTGAAGGCTCGGAAGTCCTTTAATTTCCACCTTTCGCCAAATTATAGTATTTTAGGTTATCGAACCCACAGGGAATGTGTCGATTTCAATACTTCTTAAACCTGCACATATAAAAATAAAGACACAAGTAGTTTGATGGTTTAGAGTAACTAAATTAACTACTTAAAAACTAAATAAACGAAGAGAATAAGAATGATATAAGTGAGGATAGGTTGAGTGCTTTGCAGAAGGGAATCTATTTGTATTAATTATCCACTTATTAATGCAATGGGTTGATTTCTCGCCTCGGCGGGTCGCACTAAGGGTTGCCGCAGTTGCCTTGGCGGGGTTATGCCTTGTCGACAATTCAACTTTCCATAGTTAGACAGAGCATCCTTGTATGTCTCCTCCTTATCCCTAAGCGAAGAGAACTGTTGAAGTCCATGTCTTGATGATACCTCCCGACGTGAATCAAGGATGATCAACAACCAAACACATACATTCTATTAGTCGCTAAAATCCTAGGCGGTTTATCTCTAAACCGGATTAGTCAATACCCTTGAACAAATACCATATTCTCTCGTTTCGTGAGCTTAACTCTCCCGATATTAGAAAAATAGATTTTTCTTCACATATTATCATCTCGAGTTCATATGCAAAGAAGAGTAAATGCCAAGACAAAATAAACTATGAAAATATGTTTTACATTAATAAATATCAAATATAATACAACCTTCTTCCCCAACTACTCCACAAACAACCTAAACCTCGAGAGGGTTTAGAACATGGCGTAGTCGGCGGCTAAGAATTTATGCTATGGGATTCGATTCTCCAAATCCAACTCCCTTAACCTAGACCTAATGGGTGGCTTATATAGGCCAAGCCCTGGGTTAAAATCTTCCACATAAGGAAAGACTTATACAAGGAAAAGAATACAACTCATAATTAAACTAGGACACTTAATTCTATTTCCTAAAATAACTCTTTAATACTGCATTCAGTTTTGACCAAGGCTTGACTCCTTTAATGAGCCTTGTCTTTCTCTCGCTTTATGTCTGTTAAGATCAATATATTTTTCTCTATCTGTCGAGTACCAGTTGTTATCTTTATTCTACTGTCGCGACCTTCAAAGCGCTACCATGGCGGGTTCTAATCTGCATTCTAGCATCCATACTCTTATCTGGCCATTCCTATGATGTATTTCATGTCTAAGAAAGAAAACCATCAAATGCATCTATTTTATGCCAAATAATAGATAAATTCATGAATTACGTAATTGGACACTGAATTATGGAAAATAAGCAGAATTGTCCAATATGTCCTTAAATCTATCCTTTATTGGCAATAAACGAGTGAGAAAATGATATGAAAAATAGGACTTTTATACACTTATCATACCTCTCGAAAGGTTTTTGTATATTGATTGAAAAGTAGGGGGAAATCGAATCCCTTACAAATTGTTTCAGGCTATTTTTTATAGCCGAATGTAATTACAATCAAAAATCAAAAGAAAAATGCTAGTAGTTGCTCTGAAAATTTGTTTTGATTCATGTTGGTATTGCCTCTGAAATTTTGGCCAAAATTCGTTTATATTGCTGTCATTTGTATTATTTGTAGAATCGTACAATTTCTGACATTTTTCTTGTTTCTTTGCACATGTACGACCGTCAGAGAGGAGGGGATCATCAGAGAAACGATCGAACGATGATCGGACGATGAAGAGATGAAGAGTCCTCAGGCACCTGAAGCGACGCGTGTGCATGCGACGCACGCATAAGGAGCTGGAGTGTCAGCGCATGCCGAGCGTGGGAGATCTGGAAGGCTCCTTCCATTCGATCTGAACCATTGGATCCAAATTTGATCCAATGACTCAGAGTGGGTTGCGCACATAATAAAAGAGATAGTTAAGGTTTTAATTGAATTAGGCAGATCAAGCTTACCGTATTTTAATTGTTTCGGCTTCTAAAACGGGCTTGTTATTAAAGTTATTTGGGTTCTTTGATTTTTGTATATGTACTGAAAATATAAGAAATAAAAATGGGATTATTTAAATTATATTGGGTTTCTTTATGTAATTTGTCTATTTATTTATTTTATTAATAATATAATAATAATAACTAATTAATAAAATAATTATAATAAAACAATAAAACAAAAGGGTATAATAAGAAGAAAAATCGAAGAGAAAATAATTTTTTTGAATTTTTCATATAAAAATAATATTTATTATTATTATATATATTAGATTTTTCAAAATAAAATAAGAAGCAATAAACTATAATATCATTATTTTTTTCTTTTTCTCAAAGTATATTGTATAATATTTTTGCATTTTTGATTAACAATAACAAGCCCAATGTCGAGAATAAAAATTAAAACTGGGTTTTATAACCCAAATAAAATTAGTGATTATAACATCCGACGTATTCACAGGCTATGTGATCTTGATGCGCGATTCAAACATATCTGTGGCTATTATGATCTGAATAAGGAAATACAACTTAATGGGCTATGTGAGCATCAAGTAACTTGATGGGCTATGTGAGCATCAAGAAACTTGATGGGCTATGTGAGCATCAAGCAACTCGAAAGGATATATGAACTCGAGTAACCTGATAGACTATGTGACCTTAAGGATGGACTACTTGTGGCTATGTTGATCGAAGTATGTCCCATACGTATTTGTGGTTATGTTGATCCAGATATTGTCTAACCCGATAGGTATGTGATCACAGGGAAACCTGATGGCATGTGAGCATGGGTATAGTAGGGCTACTGTTGAGTTGATCAAACAATGTAATTGGCCAAGAGAGAGGTGAATTGACTATTTGAAAAATTGATGGAAGTTTTTCGATAAAAATGGAGAAAATTAAGACATAAGATTTATAGTGGTTCAAGCTTCAAAACAAGCTCTACATCCACTACCTTAGCTCCCACTAAGGATTTTTGAACCAATTCACTAAAGAATTCGATCTTTTTCTTGGTTTAAAGGATAACCGTTACAATTCGAATCAATTCTTCTACCCAAGAATTGATTCAACCTCGTAAGATTACAATTGAAGAAAAATAAGTAAAAGGATTTCTCTCACAAGAAAGATATACCCCAATTACAGATTCACTCTCCCCAAATTCAATTACAAAGAATTAAAATGAAATACAAGAGTAGGGAGTCAAAGATTTTCAATAAAGTGATTTGGAATTGGATTTGAATGCTTGGATGTTGCTTGAGGTTCAATAATAAATTGTTGATGCTTGGAATGCTTTATTTTATACATTCTCTTTGATTTTTAACCGTTCTGGTTGTTGGAAATGTAAATAAAGACGTTAGAGTATCTTCTCACCATAAATGCACCTTTGCAACATATGGTATCAAAACGCGGGATACTTGTATCAAAACAGTCCACAAATAGAAAGAGACGTTGTGCATTTAATAAGGTTGTATCGAAATAGGTTTCGATACCCGAAGTAAACTGTGAAGTTTGGTATCGAAGCATGTATCGAAACGGGATAACCACCATTTAAAGCTTAACTACCACCAACGATCAAGACATTTAATGCTTAAAAGAGCCGTTGAGAATTTATTAAGGGTACCAATACTGGTATCGAAACGGTGAGTCATAATTTTGAAATATTTAAAATATTAAAGCTTGTTTCGATACTTGGTTCGAAACATTTGTTGGCGGTATCGATACTTGTTATATCGATATCAAAACGCTCGTATAGAAAACACTTAGAAAAGTATTTTAATGTTTTTGGTTTGACTTGAATCTTAATTTTTGACTTAGGGACATAAAAATTTATTTTAAAATAGTCCTTTAACATAGTTGTTATATCAAAATCAATTTTAGTTTTACAACTACGTTTGTCCAATAGTTATGGATGTTGCATGCATGTGTGTATGTTATGTTTACAAATGATTGATGACCTTTATACCTTAAGGATGTGTGATTTAGGGTAAAATTTTTATAACTCGATGGGTTATGTAATCTCGAGTAACTCGATGGAATATATGATACCGAGTAGGCAAACCTGGTATGATAGTTGATCTTCTTATATGATATTGTCTTGAGATAAATAAAGTGAAAATTATAACTAAGGTAGTCTAGGAGATAAACCTTAGTTTAGAAATCTTTATGTGCACTATTGACTATCTTATCATGCAGTTTAGAAATCTTTTTGTGCACTCTTAACTATCTTATCATGCATGCTTGTTTTATGATATTCATGATGTACAGTAGAGTAGAAACGTACCACTGAGTTTTGTTAGCTCAACATATGGAATTATGGTGTTTTTCGTGCGTAAGGGACAAGTAGCTTTAGAGGAGCACATCGAGAAGGACTTTCCAGTATTGGAGCTGTGAAAGAGTATAGTACTTGATCTTTAGTTTGGACTTATTGTATTCATAGGAACTTACCACAAATTGAGCCTATATTTTTATTTTGGATTTTACTTTGAGCCGGTTGTTGTATATTAAATGGATCTCTTATTTTGTAAACACTTTTCTTTTATTTAAATCTACGTGGATTTATTTAAAATGGTTTATTGAGATTTTTATGACATGTGTATTGAAGGAAATTTTTGATGAGTTGGTATTGAGTGATCCAAATGCAACACTTCAAATCTAGATCTGAATCAGGGTGTTACATTCAGTGGTACGTCTGTGTATTAATATCCAATGCAATAGTAATATTGATACACCCCGTGTACCGGTACCCAAAAATGTTACTATAATTTAAAATATACGAGGGATATCGATACACGAATTACCGTACAAATAGACCCCTTATATTTAGCCTCCTAATTCCCTATAGCATACCGATATGCTCCCAAGCCGTATCGGTACGCTTATACAAAAATACAAGTCTGAGTTAGGAATTCACCATAATTCCTTACTCAACCTATATGGTTAAGACCCAAATCATTCCTACTAGTTATTGGGGTAGTTTATGATGTGTTTCTAACTTTTTTACAATAATTTACCCATCCAAACCAAAATTTTCATTAAAGGTCTCTAAACTACCAAAGCAATCAAGAAATCAATCAAACATACATCAAGCCTAATTTTATGAGATGTATGATATTGTGGGAGTTAGTAGAGTATCAACCTCAAGTAAGACAAGCTGAAAAGGAAGATTTTTTTATCTTCAAACATTCTCTTTCCCAAGGCACATTAAAGGTTCTCCAACCTCTTTCTCTACAAGAAAGAGTTAAGCAATGAATTAAATACTATTGGGGGAAGATTTTAGAACCTGGAACACTAAACAATTAAGAAATGAGATTTTAAAAACCCATTCTCGTACATCACCTTGCAACCCCTCTAAAATCCTTCTCTCCACCATACTTAACAAACTTCACTTTGATTTGTAGATCTTTTATGCAAAACTAATTTCTCTTGAGCTCCAAAACGTGATTCATAATTAGGAACTCAAACTTGCACCTTTGTCACTAGTCTTGAGTCAGAAGATTTGGAAAAGAAGAAAAAAAAGTGAAGACAAGGTGATTTCACCCCTCTTAATTTTTTGAAGAAAACCACTCTTACCCCTTCTCTCTTTGTCTTCAAAAAGGATATTACCTAAATATCTCCATTGAAGATTGCCTTGGCTCAATAACAACCCCAAAACACATCAACCCAAGGCCAACAAAGGCCCCAAACGTCTATGCCCAATGCTTTGGGTTAACTTAACCCTCGAATTTGAAACTCGAGTTGTTACAGTCATTAGAAACAAATTTGTGAGGGACATTGATGTCCACCATGCCATCCGTAATTCAATTATGGTAGATCACTTAAAAAATTAAATGTTTAAATTCTAACATTATAAATAAAAAATAAAATTAAGATGATTGTTCTTCTAATAAGCTTTGTAATATCGAATATATATTAATCAATAAATAAATTGAATATTTTTAATTATACCAAAAATAAGAGTTTTACTATACACAACCTGATGGTTGCATATAATAACTAACAAGATTCCAATCATGAATAATTATTTTAATTTTTAATGGAATCTATTAGAATTAAAATTAATTATATTCTTAAAACTTAAAATTCTATTAATTAATTAAAGGTATTTAATCTAATTAATACTTACCTAAAAGGGTATAAAATTTTAGGGCTTTGTTTTAGGGTTTTATGATTTAGATGAATTTAGAGTATAAGATTTTGCTGTTTAGTATTTATCATTTTGAGTTTATGGTTTTAACTTTAGGTTTATGATTTTATGGTTTATGATTTAGATTTTTAGGGTCCTATAATTTAGATTTTTAGATTTAAAATTTTAGGGATTATAATTTAAGGTTTATGATTTTAGGGTTTAAGGTATATATTCTAGGATTTATGGTTTATGATTTTATATTTAAGATTTCTAAGTGTTTTATAGTTTAGGGTTCTATCGTTTAAGGTTCAATTAAAATAAACACTTAAATTAATGGGTAAACTACAACAAAGATCACTTAATTATGGGTATGGTTACATTTGAGTCATCTAATTATTAATAATTATATTTGGATCACTCATCTATGGGTAAGGTTATATTTAGATCACCCAATTATTAAACGTTACATTTGGGTTAATCAATAGATAAATTTACAATTGAGTCTCCCTTCATATTTAAAAATATATCAATTTGGCTACTTTTTCAAATCACTTGTATATCTTTGTTAACATTACATTATTTCATTTAAAATCATTAATTAATCTAATACACGAATTGGTAAACTTTTTTTAAAATATAAAGGGTGACTCAAATATAACATTACTATAATTGAGTGATCCAAATATAACTTTTCTTAATTGAATGACCAAAATATAACATTACCCATAGTTAAATGACCCAAACATAACTCTTAATAATTAAGTGACCTAAATATAATCATACTCATAATTGAGTGACTTATAATCATACCCATAATTGAGTGACATTTGTTATAGTTTATCTTAAATTAATGGAGTAACAAAATTTTGAAAATAAAATGAACCATTTTTTAATAAATTTTATTTAAAAATAAAACAAACATTAATAATTAGAATCTTATTGATTATTATTTTGAGACCCTTATGACTATATATAATAAAACCAAAAATAAAATAAAACTCAAATCATGTGATTGGAAATTCAATATTTAAATATATTATTTAAAACAACAATTAATCGGCAGTGATTGCTTGAGAATCAGGCTGCAGGGACAAAGAAACAAATCAAAGGAGTGGGACTCCATTACATACAAGGACTCAAACACAATAATTTATTACAAGATCAGCTTGGACCGTAAGAAAAGATAATAATTTTTGACTTTCAAAGGCGAGAAATTGCCAGAATCTGATCTTCTTGTCGTGGAATTTCTTTATTGACTTGCGTCGGCTTCTTCTCCGCCACCTGAAAACTTTTGGCCAACGCACGCAGCTGGAATTTCTGTATCTTCCCGGTGGAAGTTTTAGGCAATTGTGACAGAAACTTCACCTTCTTTGGCACCATGAAATGCGGCAGGTTTTTCCGGCAGTAATTGATGATGTCCGCTTCATTCACGTCATCCGTTCGTCCACCACCGTCCTCACGCAACGAGATGAAAGCGCAGGGGCTCTCTCCCCATCGAGGGTGCGGCATTGCGACGACTGCGGCTTCTAAAACTCTGGGGTGTTTGTATAAAACTGATTCGAGCTCGACGCTGCTGATGTTTTCACCGCCGGAGATTATGACATCTTTTGAACGGTCCTTTATTTCGAGGTAACCGTCGGGGTGTATGACTCCCACATCGCCGGTGAAGAACCAGCCATTTCTGAAGGCTTTTGATGTTGCTTCTTCGTCTTTGAGATACCCTTTCATTATTCCACTTCCACGCAGAACGATTTCTCCGATGGTTCTGCCGTCGTGCGGGACGCTGGCCATGGTTTCCATGTTCTTCACGTCCACATCTTCCAGCGTCAGCACGCTGATACCTTGCCGGGCTTTGAGTTTCGCTTTCCTTTCGTTAGACAGATGGTTCCATTTGGCTTGCCATTCGCAGACTAAAGCCGGTCCGGTGGCTTCCGTCATGCCATAAGCGTGTGTTATGTGGAATCCGAGGAGTTCCATCTTCTCTAGCAATGACGCCGGTGGGGGTGCCCCGCCGGTGAGGACTTGAACGGTGGAGGAAATCTCACGACGCTCATCCTGTTTGGCCTCGAGGAGGATGTTGAACACTATTGGTGCGCAGCACATGTGGGTCACTTTGTGAGTCGCTATGCTTCTATACATGTCATACGCAGATGTATTGCGTATGCACACGTTGGTTCCACCTCGGGCTGCAACGCCCCAGGTGAAAGTCCAACCGTTACAATGAAACATAGGGAGCGACCACAAATAGACCGGTTCGTTCCCCATTTCCCATCCTAAAATCAAACTCAAAGTGCTCAAATACGCGCCTCGGTGGCTATAAACAACACCTTTCGGTTCCGATGTCGTCCCAGACGTGTAATTCAACGCAATAGGATCCCACTCATCACGAACTTCCACCGGAACAAACCTCGGGTTCCCATTATGGATCAACTCCTCATATTCCAACTCCCCTAGCCGAACCCCAGTCGGAGAGTCTACATCATCAATGACGATCACAAGCGGCATGTTCGATGGCTGACTCTGTTGCGTCGAGTCAGCCATCAACATCCGAAGCGCCTCACTAGCCAACTGCACATACTGATAGTCGACGAAGAAGGCCTTGGCCTCGGAGTGACGAAGAATAGTGGCGATGTTCTTAGCATCAAGCCTAGTATTAATGGTGTTAAGAACCGCACCCGCCATGGGAACAGCGAAATGCATCTCGTACATAGCTGGAACATTAGGAGCCAACACAGACACCTACAAAACATGTTTTTCCAAACATCAACAAACAGAACACAACAATTTTTATACACAAACCGAAAACGAACGATCGAAAAAAACTTACAACTTGGTTTTTAAGTATGTTAAGCGACTGTAATGACGAAGCGAGCCGACAGCAACGCTCGTATGTCTGCCGCCATGTGAACCGAGTGTTCTCGTAGATGATCGAGTTACGATTCGCATAAGAATTGCTAGCCCTCTTGAGGAACATCAGAGGGGAAAGTGGTACATAATTTGCATTACATTTCGAGAGTCGGTCCATTGAATTTTCCAGGAAAAATGAAAGATTTTCTTGAAGAAGAAAGTAAAGGAAAGCTAGGAGATAAGAGAAGAGAAGGCTTGAATTGCTGGGGAATTAGAGTCGATGGAGAAATGAATATATAGGAGGTGGGGTGGGGGTAAAGGACACATTTTTAATGGTGTGGGAAAAAATATTTAAAATAAAAATAAAAAAATAAAAAATGGGTTTAGGAAATTGTGTGGCAAATTCCTTTTGAGTTGACTGGAACTACCCTTTGGATGTTCACATATCAGGCATTGGGGCTGTACTGTGGCAAGTCACCATCCACTTCACAAATTCCTTTTCTTTTCTTTAGATTTGGAATTGGATATTCAATTGTCCTCCATGCGGGGCTGCTTGAAGTCACAACCAATATCTTATTTTTGTTCGGATATTATTAAGATTTTGTATAATTATCGAATATCAAAAAATTTTAAACAATAACAATAAATAATTTTATTTACTTTAATTTCGTATATATAATAGAATAAAACCATCTGTCTCTTTATCATGCTTCCGTTTTAAGTAAAGGGTTTAGGGTTAAGATTTAAGTTTTAAGGTTAGATGTTGTGGTTAGAGTTTAGGGATTAGGGGTATGTTGTAATTTTTAGAGTGTAGGATTTAGGGTTTAGGATATAAAAGTAAGAATTAAGGTTTAAAATTTAATTTTTTAAAAATTTTTAATAAGAGGCATGATAAAGAGGTATCGAATCTTTACTAGTATAGGATTGATTCTAAATCAAAATTTTATGTATATAACTGATTGAGTCTTAATTTGGTTAGTATTATTCCTGTCAGTATAAAAATAAATATTATTATACTTTATTTCAAAAATAATTTCATAAATGATCTTCAGTCAATTTAATGAACCTTGAATTTCATTTTTATAATTTATCCTAATTTTGACTGATAAATTGATAATAAAAATAATTGTAATCAATGTATGCAAGCTTGTGGTTGGCATTGCATGAGTACAAAATACCTAAACAAACCATAGTTTGTCCTATCCTCTATATTGTATTCATCTTTTTTAGATTTAATGGAGAGAAATATATATATTCGATCGGAATAAAGAGTAGAGTTATTCGAGTTTAAACTCAAATTCCGATGATAACAAAAATTTAATATTATTACAAAATCGATAATTAATTTAAAGAGTATAACATAAATGATAATAAGAATTTGTTTTTTTTTATCAAACCAAGCTTTCTTATTCACACTTGACTTTACCAACCATATTGAGCTTAGTGTGGGGCAATGAATTTTTGAAGTTTGTTGAATATTTTCTAACACTTTGAAGGATGATTCTTAGGTTCTTGGAAAGTTCAACTACTTATTCAAAAAATAAAGTCACAATCTTCTGGTATTCAACCTTGTTTGTCACGTAAGTTTTGGATTTTTATTATTATTCGTTTAATAACGGTATTTGTTTTATTGTTGATTAATTCGAATGGGTTTTGTTTGCAGATGTTTAATATAGGGTGATCCTCTTAATATATTTTTTTTATTCATATAATTAGGATTTGAACCACTGACTTTGTTTTAAAGACCAATCGTCTCATCTGATTAAACTAGAGATAGGCATGAATCAAGTTTTTGGTCCACCTAAACTCGACCCGAACATAAATACCCTAAATTTGACTTGACTCAAACTATAGAAAAAATAATTTTAGGGATTTAATTGTAAAAAATTAAGTTTAAGGACTTAATTATATAAAAAAATATAATTTTAAGGACTAAATCATAAATAAAAAATAATTTTAAGGACCTCATTATAAAAAAATAAGGAGAGGGGTATTATTATAAATATCCCTAAAAACATTTAAGAAAAATTACATATTTAGTCTCGGGTTAAGTCAAATTGGATATTTTACACTCTAAACCTAAATCCGATAAGATATCTCCCTCAATAAAAATTTGATCTGATCTGAATCAAACCTTATTTTTAATTAAAAAATTCAACCTGATTAACCGGATCAAATCAGAATCATACTAAATTGGTTAAATGTCCATCCCTAAACTAAACCAACCAATTGTTAATTAAGTTTTGTTTTATTTAATAAAAGAGTATAACGCGTATTATAATTCTTGTAATTGTTATGAAATATTAATTGGTCTATAGAAATAAGACGTATTTTTTAAGTGGAATCATATGTTTGAATATGATTTAGTCCAAATTATTAAAATAGAATTCTCAATTTTAAAGAAAAAATAAACGTTTTTTTAGTTACTGTGTACGTGATATACCAAGTTTTAATAAAAAATTAAATTTAATAGAACTCAACTCTTGAAGTACAATTACAAATAAATAAAATTCCAACCCATTTTTTTTAAAATTTCAAGAAATTTAATTGTGTGGTAACATGAATTAAAATGGACTTACAAATTAATAATATTAATAATTATGTAATTTAAGGTCTTTCTGATCCTAAGAGAGATAGATTTAGGGGTGCTGGTGTGAAGTTGCATCTTCTAAGGATTTTAATTTTTTATATTTTATATATTTTTTATTTTCTATTAATAATTTAATTTTATATCTTTAAACTCTTATAATTTCGCACCTCCTACATTTTTAATATATCTTCTTATAGTTTATACTCCCTCATAGAAAACTCTGGGTCCGTATGACATAGGTAATTCGTTAATATCGTAGGTGAAATATTGCCTTAATAAGTTGGTGTTTTGAGTTAGATTCGTATTTATTTAGCGAGTTTTTAAATATGATTTAATATAATAAATATTTTTAATTAGAAAATGATAATATTTATTTTTAAAAAATATAAATTTAAGTAGTTTTTTCTTTAAGGTATTGATATTTTATTAAAAATTTAAAATATGTATAAAATAGAATAACTCATTTTTCAATTCTTTTTTGGAAGATCAACTCCTTTGTAATCTGGGGCGAGCCCTTATGAGAACATGTGGGGTTTGCCCTAAGAAAAGGGGTAAATTGATCTTTAGTCGTTGAAAATATTTAAAATTATTGATAATCCTTTTAAATATTATAAAAATTGTCATTATTTTTCAAAAAAAAAAATAAACTTTTAAACAAGCTTATCATATTTTTTAAAAAATTATTATGTCTTAACGTATTTGAAAATTTTAATTTTTTGTTGTTCTTATTTTAAGTTCTCATCCTAACTAATCCAAATCGGCCTGCGTCGTACACATAGTTTTGGTAGGTGAGTCTCCCAATAAAGAATTTTTGCGTACACAACATCTCAAACCTAAGACTTGCTCTTGATTATAAGCCATCTCTAATGGTTCAAGCACCAATATTGTAATATAGTGATTGAACGATCAATATCTAATGGTTGAGTGTATATTCTAGAATAAATACTACTGCAACCACTATAACTGATTAAAAAACTTTTTCTATAAAAAATATTAATTTTATTCAAAAATAAAAATATCCAAAATTATAATAAAATTCTATATCTTTTAATTACACTAACAATTATAATCTATATACACTAAACTTAATCATTACAAACACTAATTAAATAAGGCATAAAGATAATTTTAACCTTAATGTTTATAATTTTTATCGTTTTGACCCTTATTCTTTTTTGGGATAAATTTAACCCTTAACCTATATCTTTTTAACAAATAGCTTATTTTTTAACTACTATGATAACTGGACCGTTAAAAATCTAACAATGATGACATGTCATATGGATATAATAATATATTTTAAATGACATGGCATCTAACCTATCAAATATATATATATATATATGAAATATAAAGGCTATTAAACATTCTCAACCCTAACTATGATAGAATCAAAGTCCTATATCTAAAAAGAATATAAACACAATTCAAAATTAATTAATTTTTTAGGTAAGATTTTAATTCTATCGTAGTTAGAGTTAAGAATGTTTAATAGTATTTTATTTTAGAATGACATAAAAATAATTTTAACCCTTAACGTATATAATTTTAATTTTTTATTAGGCAGAATGATAATTTTATTTGAATTTTAATTATTTTATAATTTATATTAGAATAAAATTATATTATATATATGTATTTGATAGGTTAGATGTCATGTTATTTAAAATATATTATCATAAGCATATAACATGTCATCATTGTAAGACTTTTAACGGTCCAGTTATATTAAAAAATAAGCTATTTGTCAAAAAGATATAGGTTAAGGGCTAAATTTATCTAAAAAAAGAATAAGGATCAAAACGACAAAAATTATAAATATTAAAAGTTAAAATTATCTTTATGCCATTAAATAATGAATACAAGATCAAAAACTAACTAATTAACTAACACATAATTTACGTATTTATATATATTAAAAATTATATTTATCGATAATCTCTAGGATAAAAATTAAAATTTTCGGTTGATATTTTTTTTCGTAGATTATAGATTTAAAATTCAAAAAAATAAATCTCTCTTTCTTCTCTCTTAAGTAAGAATTATTTAAAAAAAAATACTATCTTTGAAAAGTTCATGTATCCCCTCAACGTCACAACTGAAAAAGTTCAGAAAATGTTTTGGTTTGTTTCGCACTATAAACCAATGGGTCCGATGGCTTAGACCGATTATGTGTTGAAAATCAAGCGGAGGCAACCTTTCAACAGATACAGACCGGACGGGACAAAAATATATACACCATTATATCAGGGAAATTTACGAAAATAATGATATTTAAAATTATATTAAAAAAATAAGTGAGTTTAAGATAATTTTAAGAAAATGAGTTAAAATTTATAATATTATTTGGACTTCGGCACTTTTAGGTGGCGAGGTGTTTGGACCTCGCCTTCTGCATGTGACTAGGTCTATGTTGATCGTTGGATTGAACTGAAATCAACGTTGTACATGCATCTTGCCACCTGCAGATGATAAAATCAAAAAAATATTGTTTCTTTTAGTCTATTCTCCCAAATATTTTTAAAACACACTTATTTTTTCATTTTTTTCAACTCTATTATTCAACTAAATTAGCCATTAAATTGTGTGTATATTTTTTGTATTAAATCAATAATAAGAAGAATTAATTATATTATTTATCTTTAAAATTTTAAATATTTTAATTTATTATAAAATTATGGATTTTATTTTAAATTGATTTTTAGATTTAAATTTTCAATTTCATTCCTAAATTACGATTTTTGTTCTAAATCAGTCGTTAAACTTTTGGACATTCTAATTTCATACTCAAACCGTCAGTATATGTTAATCACATCCTTTGTTAAACCTTCCTAATTTTTTGGGTATAATAACATTTGAGATCCCTATTAGTTTGAATAATAATTAAATAAGATTTTTGTCCCTCTCATTTTTTAGATTTTAAAGCTTAATAGAATTTTGCCCCTCTCAACGTTTGATCCTAGTTTCGTCTCTCTGAATATGATTAATTGTGGTTCTTTATTGAGCCTCACCTTTGGTTTTGTTACGTATTTATGTTAATTGAATCGGATTTTTTAACTTCTTTCTATATGATAACACTCTGAGTATTTTTTTCCTCCATTTAGGCTTAAAAAGATTTTTAACGAGACCTACAATTCTATCCACCTACCAATCAAAAAATGTAACATGTTCCAATTTAATAGAATTTCATTAACAACATTATCATTTTAAATTTAATTTTTGAAAATCAAACAATTAGGACTGGATTTTAAATATCTAAAGAATGGGGGGACTATATACAAAATTATACATATAAGAAAATAAATAATGTGGAAACTGGTAAAGCTAGGGGTAAGTATTCGATCAAGTTGAGTCGAGTCAAGTCAAAATATTTTGAGTTATTCGAATTTCTATTTTATAACTCAAACTTTATTTAAAATTTTTTGAGTCGAATCGAGTCAATAAAATTTTGAATCGAGTCAAAATGAGTCAAATATTTTTATTTTAAATCAAGTCGAATTATTCAATTTTTTTGAATCGAGTAAAGTTTTGTTGGTAAAGCCACCTTCGCACTGTAAACTTCCCATCCAAGGCAACTTTTCTTTTCTTTTTTCCGTTCAAAGTTCAAAGCTTGAAGTCTTTGTCTCAGCTGGTCCTTTCCATTAGGATTTTACTAGAAGTTTAAAATTCTTGGTCAGACACTAGAGATGGAGGGGTTGGTAGGTTAGCTTCTATAATAAGTTTATGTTGGACTTGATTCAGGTTATTCGATTAATAAATCAAATATTATTATATAAAATAAGAAATATAACGATAATATATGTTGAGTTGAACAATAAAGAGTTTGATAAAGTAAAATTCCGAGTTTTAGATAAAAATAATAATATTAAAAATATTTTTTCGTTGAAGTGTCTAATTTAATTTAATTTTGAGAAGAATTTATAACATGCGCCGAGCATCGTTAAACATCATTGATATTGAATATCATTGAATATTTTTAAATTGATTAATAAATATTAAAAGTCTTATGAATTTAACATATAATTATAAATTATTTACATATATGTATATTATAATTAATTTTTTAAATAAAATAAAACATGAAACCCTAATCTCGATTAGGATTAAAGTTTATAATTTAGGTTTAAGAGATTAAAGTTTTGAGTCTATGGTTTTGATTTTTAATTTCGAGATTAAGGTTTAGTTTTTATTTTAAAAATTAAAAAATATATAATATATATGAAAAACAAATTAATTTAAATTTCATTTTAAATAACTCGTAATTTTATATAGAATATTTAAATTTTTAATTTTTATTAATTAATTTAATGATATTTAGCGGTGTTTGACACACATAATAAATTTAACTTAATTTAAATATAATAAATATTCTTGCCACGATCTACATTAATAAGATAATTTATTTAAAAGTAACTCCTCAGTAAAGACCCCCCCCCTCCCGGAAATTTTACATAAATATTATCTTTAATTTTTTAATTTTCCAAAAAATTGTATTATATATTTTATTTTTAAAAATATTATATTTTAAACAATGATTAAAAATCTAATTTTAAAAAATAAAATAAATTAAATCAAATATAATTAAAGTTAATATCTCTTAAATAATATTTTAATAATTTTTAAAACATTTTATATAATTTTTTATTTAATTTAATCTATTTAACTGTTTAAAGTTAAACTCTTTAAAATCATTTTTAAAATTATTATATTTTAAAAAATAAAATAGATAGTATTTTAAAGATTTTTTTTTAAAAAAAATCATATACGTGGAACTTCACCAAAAACAAAGATTCTTCGTTAAAATGTATAATTAAGGATAACGTGACTGCACACATTTATTGCACACATTATCTATATACATATATATTTTTCTTATAATAATTATTTGTTTTAATAAAAATATTAAATAATTGAGTTAGTTGTTTCATTTTATAATTATTTTTATATGACTTGATTTTTAATTTTTCATAAATAAGTATCGATGGTTGGTTAAAACTGTTTATCTGTTTTATTTCTTTATTTTTTTTAAGTCTTGAATTCAAGACCCATCACGAGTTAAACTGAAATACTTAATACATGATTTGAAAAAGCTGGTGAGTTATTTGAAAATTTAATATATTAAAATTTTTAATTTTTATAATTTAAATCTAAATTTTTAAATTTAAAACCTTAAAATATAAACATAAGTCTAAACCCTAAATCTAAATTCTAAACCCAATCACCTAAACTTCTAAACCCTAAACTAACAAGTTATACCTTAAAATTAATAAGCTTGAGTTTACACATATATCAAAGTTTTTTCCTAACAAAGCTTGAATGAGACGTGACAAAAGACAAGCTTTTCGAGTTTGACGCGATTAAAGATTGATCAACACTTGACTCATTAGGCTCAAATCAAACTCGAACTCGACTTGAATTTTTAATGAATTGAGTCAAGCTCAAATTTCTTAAACTTATTAAAAATTACTCAAGCTCGAACTCGTTTACAACCCTATATACTGTATAAAAAATCTTAAACTCACTTCACTTAAAATAACAAATTCTAAAAATCTATTTTAGTCCCAATAATTTTATTTTCTTTCATTTTTGTTCTAAAGTAAAAAAATGGATCCAAATAACCGGTAACGGTACAAATTACCCATTTTCCTAAGAAAAATTCTACAACGGGCATTAAACACCGCTGAACACCGTTAATTATGAATATCGTTGAACAATATTAAACTAATTAATAAATATTAAAAAATTTAAGGACTTAACAAGTAATTATAAAATTATTTAAAATATTTTTTTACTAAATTACTTTTTATATATATTATTTTATTTTTTAAATAATTAACTAAAATATCAATTTAAATTAATTTAAAAAAAAATAAAAATCCTAAACTCTAAACCCTGAAATATAAAATCTTAAAATCCTAAATCAAAAACTTAAAATCAAAACCCTAAAAATACTAAACCCTAAATCTAAACCCTAAAATAACCAAAACCTCTATATCTAAATCTTAGACTAATTTTGCGTTTCAAGTTTAGGGTTTATATTTTTTAAGTTTTAAATTTTCTATTTTAGGGTTTAGGTTATGGTTATATTTTTAGATTTTATGGTTTATGGTTTTATTGTTTTATGAAAATTTATGATTTTATGTTTTGGATTTTAAGATTTAATGTTTAGTATTTTTAGTTTGAGTTTAGGGTTTTAGATTTATATTTTTTTATTTTTAAAAGAAAATAATTTAAATAAATTATTTTAAAAATTAAAATATAATATATATAATTTATTTAAAATAATTTAAAATTATATGTTTAATCCTTAAAATTTTTAATTTTTATTAATTAATTTAATAATATTTAACGATATTCATCGTTAGTGGTGTTTAACAATGTTCGACACACGTGGTAGATTTATCATTTCCCTAAATATTCTCGAAATACACTAATTTCCTATTTTATTCTTTTACGTAATTTCCCAAAAAGCCCATATACTCTTATAATTGTCGCCACGTGTTTCTCCTGTGGCGAATGCAATAACGCAAAGGGTAGGCTTTTCCTTTGAATAAAATGGTAAAATTGCATTTTTGATCCCTCTTGAAGATAAATAATTTAATTCAAATTCTTTTAACGTAATTTTTTTAGTTTTCGCCTCAAACAGTTAATATTATTTAAAATTCCTAAAAAATTATAAACTTTGTTTTTTATGCACGACCACAAGCTTATTAAGATTAACCTTTATAGTAATTATAAAAATTTTTTAACTAAAATTTAATTATTAAAAAATATTAACTACTAAATATTATAAAATATTATGATTGGTGATTAATTTAATTTAATTAAAATTATAAATTAATTAATTTAACAGATAAATATAAGGACTAAATAGATAATTTTATAAAATTTTTGTTAACTGCTATATCATCCTTCCGTTATCCTTCCATTGAATTTTAACGATAATAATTAAAATATGTCGATTTAATAAATTAATAATTTAATTGATGAATTCGATAGTTTAAAGATTAAAATAAATATATTTAATTAGTTAGATGACTACTAAAATAGTTTACCTATTTTTAAATAGAAAAAATCAAAATAGTCACGCAATGTATGATTCCAATACATTTTGATATAAAATTATTAAAAATATGTTTGTTATGAGATATTATATGTTATATTTTGAATAGTAGTTGGATTTAACATTATTTATTAAAATAATTATTTAAAAATTATATTTTTTAGAATTAATGATAATTTTATACTTTTAAGAGATAATGAATAATTTTATGCTAAAACGTTTGATTTTTTAATATTTTTTTTGATATTATAATCCCACTAACCTCCATTTTGTCCAACCCCTGATTATTACAAGATTTTGCACACACAATGGATAGTTTCAATGTGTTTCTTATATATAAACGTGTGTTGTTATGGAATATCACACGCTAATGTGTTGGGATTTGAGATGATTTTATGAGTTTATAATTCGAAGAAATAAAATATTTTTTCGATTGATATGATTACTGTTAAAAAATAAAAAAGATATAAGTGTTTGGTGTATTATTAATAAACACTATACCAAAATAAATCTTTAACGGCACTTTTAACGACGTTTTAAAGTAAATTTTGCTAAATTTGCATCTTTAGTAACGTTTTTAAAAAAACGTCACTACAAACTATGTATTTAGCGGTGTTTGTACAAGATGGTATTTTTTGAGTAGTAGTCTCACATTTAGAGGGTATTTAATATTGAGTACCAAAAAAATTGAATACCCGATTTTTGGCTTATTAATAATACACCTAATTTTTGGCTTATGTCTCGGTAACTTAAATTGGGTATCTGACTATTTGAGTAACAGATACTTGGTTTATTTATTTTTTATTTTGAAATTAAAAATTATATACTAAACACATATAGTTTAAAATTTTATAATTCATATTCAAACATAAAAATTAATGATTTAAAGATAATTTTAGAATATATGTATATCGAAGTTTATCATAAAAAATTTAAAATATTATTCTTGTTTTTTTTAGTATTAAAAAATTAGGAAAAATATATTTAAAATTTTTAAAACTTAAAAATATATAATATAAATATAAAACTTATTTAGATATTTAAATTTAATTTTAGATAAAAATATTTTTAGAGAATGTGAGATGATATTTTGGTACAACAACCTCACATATCGAATATAAATTATAAGACGGATCTTTATAAAAGTTTAAACAAACTTAAAAATCTATTAAAAAATTACGTATATTATAAAAATTAATTAAATAAATATTATTTTTTAATATTTTAAATTATAAAAAAAAATTTGTTTCTTAAAATGTACTAGATTATAAATACCTCTAAATGTGTTGTTGTCTCGTGAAACGCGCGAATGCCATTGCTCTCGTGCCGTTTGACATTGCAAACAACGATGCCAATGAGTTCCACACGACGCCGTCTGATGTTGATGGTTGTGTTTCTTTAGGAACGCAATAAATGGGAGTTGACCGAATCATTTGACCCGGTTTTTGGAAATAGGATTTGTGGTTTACATTTGAATCACACAAAGTATATATTTAGAGAGGGGAATCCAAAGAGGTAACGATTGTTGTTTCGGAGGTCATGGGTTCGAGTGATAGTATTATCAGTATAGTGATTGAACGATCAATATTTAATGGTTGAGAGTATATACTCTATAACAGATACTACTGTAATCATTGTCACTAAATAAAAAAATAAAAAGGGATTTTAATAGAAGAGATTCAAATTCTTTTTAAGATGATAATTTGATTCGTTCTCGTTGAGTACCAACCCAACTCGATCTGACAGGGGTAGGTTTTTATTTGAAAAATCAGATTCGGTTTTGATTTAGTTCAAGTTATTATAAAAATAAGGTCGGTTCAGGGTAAAAATTCTACGACCAGACCTGATATATTTATATATTTTTATATATAATATTTTTATTATTTTCTCCTAGGACAGGTCGGGTTTAATCTGGTTTTTTTATCAATATATCGGGATCAGGTTATAGGTTTTATAATTTTAGGTTGGGTTAGGGGAAAATATATGTTAGGATTAGGTCGAGTCAGGATAGATGATTTAATTTTTGACTAAAAACCTGCCCCGATCCACCCCGTTGTCATTCCTAGTTTTTACGAGGTATGTCTGTATTGTCAAAATGATTAAGTATATGTATGAACAAATATTATATTATAATTGCTTTTAGACTATTCAATATATATACTAAATGTAATTATCAAAGTGAACTCAACAAGTTGTCTCAATGAATAAGAAAATAATATTTATTTATCTTATGAAATTTAGATTTAAATGACTTTGTCTACTAATTGTTGTACATTACCGAATAGTTAAAAAATATAAAAATATACTATATTATAACGCTCTACATTAACAATCGTTAGAGATAAGTAATAATAAGTTACCTTACACGTTTAAAGAGAGAATCGAAATACGAACTTTAAAGACGATATTATCAAAAAAAATAACTATATATTTTAAACATAAATCATAAAATAGCGATTTCTGCATTACATCTCTACTTTCTAACCCTTTATAGAAACAAGAAAAAATGTAGTGTAAACATACCTCAACAATCAATCTGCTAACCTATTTGGCTATTTTCATTTGTTTTCAGTGTGGAAGGAGAAGTACTTTACCTCCTTCAAAGGTAAAAAGCACTTTATTTCTTTGTAAGATTTTGATTTTCTTTTTAGAAACTTTCTTAGAAGATAGATAATATTAAGTAAAGTCACAAATGTTGAGTAAACTATCATAAAATATTTATTTTGATCATCAATATTTTAAATGTTGTGAAATAATAATTAAAATTTTATTTTATTTATAAAATATCATTGATTCGTTAATAATCGTTAAAAGGTTGAGATGCCAGCTAAAAGAATTTGTATAATAACACATTTAGTCTTTCATATTTATACAATCAATCAATTTAGTCATGATTAAAAAATATTAAATTTATATTAGGTTATTTACTCACTCTATCAATTTATCCATACTTATACATTCAATAAATTAATAGAATAAGTTTATAATAAGAGCTACATTTATTGATTTTCTCAAATTATGACTAAATTGATTGAACGTATAAATATAAAGGATTAAATATATTGTTACGTAAATTCCCGTAACTGTAATGATTAATGATTCAAAGATTTTTTTGTAACAAAAACTAAACTTTAATGATTAATTTATGACATTTATACTGTAGCGATCGATTGTTGTTTACGTAGAGATTCAATCGATGCTAATTTTTTTATTTATTTTTTTATCGGTGGTCACTTGAAAAGATTTATCCCCACTCGGTTGATGGTCGTTTACCGATGAAATCAGTCCTGGGTAATGATTCTTTTTGCATGATATTTTGGATCGTCTATAACTCATTCTTTCTTCGTTATGCGTCTCGTTTGGACAGAAACAAGAAGATTTAGGAAGCTTCTGAATTTTATTGATATGCTTATTTCCATATAATTTTTTTTTTGGATTATAAAAATCTTTAGACTGTTTAATCCAATTATTTAAGATCTTCTGTGAATTGAGTTCTTATTATTATTTTAAATTTTCTTAACATTTTAAAAAATGAAAATTTTAAATTTGTTTAGCTGTCAATGTCACATTATTTTTTAAAATTTTGGTTGTTATTATTTTTAATTAAATTCGACCATTACTCTTAAAAAACGTAATTTTTGACTCTTAACATTTTACCAAGTCGATTTTTTTAAATAGAAATACTGACTAAAACTTTAAAATTTAAATATAACATCTCATATAACAATCAATGTATACTTCAATTTTTTTTTTTTTTTTAATTTCACGGATAAATCTATGGTTATGATTGTTGTTACTATGAATTTTAAACGTGTGGTGCAATAATAATCTTATAGGTTAGTATTGTATTAATTAGGAAAATATGAAACAAAAAGTTTTCGTAAGAGTATTAATTTTAAGGTTTAAAAAGTTTGTTTAGGGTTTAATTTTAAGATTTAATTTTTAAGGTAATATTATTAGTGATTTAAGTTTTAATTTATAAATTCTAAATTTAACCCTAAACCCTAAATTTTAGCTATAACTTTAAATTCAAAACTCATATACTAAAATCTTTAAATATTAGATTGTAAACGAAATTTTTAAACTCTAAAATTAAAATCTCGTGAAAAAATTTTTTCACAAACATTTTTACATGAAATAATTACCCTAACTAATTTAATCCTTATTAGATTTTTCCAACCTACGATATTATTAAAAAGTTAAAAAATACATATACACATGCAACAATATAATCACTTTAAAAATATTAAAAAAAATAATATAAGGAAACTCCAATAAAACTTTAAAACGATTGATGTAACTCGAAAATTTACCTAATTTTTTAGATTACAAGTTAGGGTTTACGTTATGAAAACTTATTTTGTAAGCTAGGGTTTTATAAAATTAAACATATTATTCGGATAAATTATTAAATAATTAATAATTTAAAATACTGAAAAATTCAATGTTTAAATATACAGAGTTCAACCCATAAATGATAAACAATAATAATTCAGAAAAAATCCGAGTAAAAGTCCCAAATCCAAAGTTTATTACAAATAACAAAATATCCAGAATAATTATGATTGTTCTGAAAACTATGAAACATACGTAAATAGTCTGAAAGCAGTAACCTCCAAGTACCGTAGAAGTCTAGGTCGGAGATCTGAAACAGGAAACTGAGAGGGGGTAAGCTAGGGAGCCCAGTGTGTCTTTAGAGTGCAGATAAACAAGATAACAGAACAGTATAATGCAGATGATGTGAAGTATGCATGATATGCACCCAACTCCGAACACCAACAGAAGAATAGGTTCCCCCTTGAACCACTCTAACTCTGTCACACCAACAAAAGTGGAACTCGACCCGTAGCTGGAGCCACTAAACAGAAGTGAAAATATATCACTAACTTCCCTGTACACATATAATCCAACTAGATGCAATGTCATATGCAAATATAGAATCAGAATGCATGCCTTATAATCTAACAGGAGGCATGCATGACAAATATCAGAATCAGAAATGTAATGTCAGGATGATGCATGATCATAAGGAGTTTAGCAGAAATGACACAGACAAAATAACTGAATTTTAGCAAAAGAGAATACACCTGAAGCAGAAGACTCAACGTCGAGAGTGACGTCTACTGGACTCGACTCTACCACTAGATCAAGCGGGTGTAGAGTATGCGGGTCCCGAAGACTGATAAACAGGAGGGCATCCAGGAGAAGGAGGAGGCAGATGCTCGGGGTTGGAATCCACGTCACTGAAACACCCAAAACAAAAAAGGAAAAAAGGTCGTAAGAAACAAGAAGCTCGGTTGTTTTTGGTTTTAGAATGAGCAAAACAAAAAGATAGAACCAATCTTGAATCAGTAATTAAAGGAGAAATCAATCTCTAGTAAAAACTGAAGCAGAAAACATGGAAACCAAAATCTGGAAATTGAATGAGAGTAGAATTACCCAACAGGTGCCTGAAGTTTTTGAAACTTCACACTCAGACCCTTAAAATTTTTAGAAATTACAATTGGGTCACTAAAATCAGGAATATAAATCCCCAAATTCTAGGGTTTCGAATTAGGGATTTAGATTTTAATTTGGGGGAAAATGGCCTTAAGCCTATCCCGAATCAACCTGATAGTTTCTTCAGCCTCATGCACTAGATCTGGTTCCAATAACCGATGCTCATTAAGCTCAGTCCAACCAATAGGGGTGCGACACTTACGCCCATACAGAGCCTCATAAGGTGCCATCTTAATATTGGCATGATAACTGTTATTATACGCGAACTCTGCAAGCGGTAAGAAATCCTCTCAACTGCCTATGAAATCCAGAATACATCCCCCAACATATCCTCAAGAATCTGAATCACACGCTTAGACTGACCATCGATCTGTGGGTGATAAGCAGTACTGAAGTTTAACCGATTACCCAAAGCAAAATATAGAGAACCCCAGAACTTAGATGTAAATCTCGGATCCCGGTCAGATATAATAGACAGAGGCACCCTATGCAACCGAACAATCTTAGAGATATACAACCGGGCTAATTTACTCAGAGGATAAGTAGTTCTGACTGGAATGAAATACGCTGACTTGGTCAACCGATCAACGATGGCTGATAAGTGCTCAACTCACTATCACTTTCTATACTTTTCGTGGGCATTAATCATCAATTCTACACCTACTTGGACCAATGCATATACTTAATATGATATATTTAAGGATTATGCTATTAAAGATAATATTTATAGAAAAGGCATATTTTACTGTATTTTTATGTCTGTGTAGGAAAAAGTATTGTCGCAGCAGCAAACTAAGGCCGAGACAGCAGAGGACAAATAACAATATGGTGGGAAAACTGAGAAGAAAAATGAGGAGAACGTTGCTGGACAAGAAGTTCAAGGATCGGAGCTGAATAGCCTGAAGAAATCCCAAAGACAAGGCCACGCGGGAAAGCCTTCTAGAAGAAATAAACTTGGAAATATTTGACCTATGTACATGACTTGTTCCCTACTCCAAGTTGTATTCTACTTAGGAAAGGTTTGTCCTAGGCCAAGCCTATATAAGGCATAACCGTCCAAGGGAAGGAGACACACATTAGATTCATAGCTGAGAGTATAGAATTAGATTTAGTTTTTCTTTTCTTCTATATTATGTTCTAATTTTGTTTAGGCTTAGGTGAAGGTTGTAAAGTATTAGTGTGAGGAAGTCAAACTTTGTTTCTTGTTCCCAATGCAATAAAATATCAAAGTTTGCTTATTCTTTGTCATTCCTTGTTCTTACATTCAAGCTCGGGAGAGAAGTTTGTAGGTTATCCATTTATCTAATATCGGGAGAGTTAGATTCACGAAAGGAATAAGTACAATGTTTCTTCCATGGAACACTAACTCAGCCTAGGGATAGGTTTAGAGTTTCAGCGGATAATAAAAGTGTGAGATTGGTTGGTGATTATAATTGATTCACGCTGGGAGGTATCATCAAGGACTAGTCATCAACAATACTTCGACTTAGGGATAAGCGGAGTCATCTAAGGACATTTTGCCAAACTTTGGTAAAGTCTGCCCAAGAGCAAGGGATTGCCGCAGTAGACGAGTATCTTCACTGTCGAGGCAGTAATCTACAGTCCTGCCGAGACAGTGTTGTATAATTGTATTGGACAGAAACGAGTTGATCGAATCCACTATACAACACAACTGGATCCTGGTCATCTTCTTTATTTAATTCTTCTATCTTTATTTAGTTTTTATTATTTAGATAAATCACAACCCAAATTCACTTGTGTTTTTATTTTCTTTTACAGAGCAAGAAGATCAAAGGAAGCATATTAAATATATCAATTCCTGAGGAGACGATACTTGATACTCATCACTTTATTACTTGACGGTATGTTCACTTGCACTAAATTGCGCATATCTAGCACGCATCAATGACCCAAACATAATCATTCTTTGACGGAGTCAAAGGTAAACCACTGAAAAAATCTATAGTCACACGCTTCCATTTCCATTGAGGGATCTCAATATGCGAAAGAAGCCCAGATGGACACTGATGCTCTGCTTTAACTTTCTGACAAGTTAATCATTTAGATACAAAATTGACAAATTTTCGCTTGAGACCTTTCCACCAGTACTTCTCCCGGAGATTTTTATACATCTTATCACCACCAGGATGCATAGAATATGGACTATCATGAGCCTCCCGGAGAATAACCTGTTTCAACTCAGAGTTCCTCGAAACACAGTATCGACCCCGAAAACATAAAACACCATCCTGATTCAGAGAAAAGTCCTGAGAAGTTTCCTCCTTAACTTCAGCAATACGATAAGCCAAGTAAGGATCATTGATCTACTCAGCTTGAATCTCAGATATCAAAGTAGGAACCACATGGAGCTCCGCCAACAGACTGTCGTCCTCAAATAAACTCATCCGAGCAAACAAAGCTCTCAAATCAGAAATGGCATTGCGACTCAAAGCATCTGCAACGACATTAGCTTTACCCGGATGGTAATCAATCTCACAATCATAATCTTTCAGAAGCTCTAGCCATTATCGCTGTCTTAGATTAAGTTCCTTTTGAGTGAGAAGATACTTCAAACTCTTATGGTCTGTGAAGATATAACACTTCTCTCCATAAAGACAGTGTCTCCAGAATTTTAGAGCAAAGACTACAGCTGCTAACTCCAGATCATGAGTCGGATAGTTACACTCATGCGGTTTCAACTGTCGAGAAGCATAAGCTACTACCTTCCCATCCTGCATCGGAACACAACCCAAACCGGTGTACGAGGCATCGCTGTAAATCGTATAAGGTTTCCGAGATTCTAGTTATGTCAGAACCGATGCTTGTGTTAGAACAGACTTAAGTTTCTCAAAACTCTCATGCTGAGCCTCAGACCAAGTAAATGAAACATCTTTCCTCAGAAGTTTAGTTAACGGAGCTGCAAAAGACGAGAAACCCTTTATAAACCTCCGATAGTAACCAACCAATCCCAAATAGTTACGGACCTCCGCCATATTTTTAGGTTGTTTTCATTCCATAATAGCCTCAATTTTTTTCGGATCTACCTGGATACCCTTAGTTGAAACAACATAACCCAGAAATACAACCTCAAAAAGCTAGAACTCGCATTTACTGAATTTCGCATAGAGTTGTTTCTCTCCCAGAATCTACAAAACAATATGGAGATGTTGTTCATGCTTCTCCTTAGGCTTAGAATAGACCAGAATATCATCTATGAAGACCACCACAAACTGATCCAAATAGGGTCGAAACACCCTATTCATCATGTCCATGGGCATTCGTAAGACCGAAGGACATTACCAGAAACTTATAGTGACCATTAAGAGTCCGAAAAGTTGTTTTGAACACATCAGAATCCTTAACCTTGAGTTTGTAATAACCAGATCTCAGGTCTATCTTAGAGAACACAAAAGCTCCTCGGAACTAGTCAAACAGATCATTAATACGGGGAAGAGGGTACTTATTCTTGATTATCAGCTTATTCAACTTCCAGTAATCGATGCACAGACGCAGAGACCCATCTTTCTTTTTAACAAATAGAACAGGTACCCCCCATGGTGGAACACTGGGTCAGATAAAACCTCTATCCAGAAGTTCCTGTAGCTGAATTTTGAGGTCCTTAAGCTCATTCGGAGCCATCCTATACGGTGCCATAGACACTGGAGTAGTCCCTAGATATAACTCAATACTAAACTCCACCTTCTCCCATTTAGGGGGCACTCCTGATAACTCTTGTAGAAAAACATCAGGGAACTCACACACGAATCAAATCTTATCCATCCCAGAATCAGATTGCCTCGGGTCAAGAATGTAGGTGAGATAGGCCACAGATCCCTTCCTGATCATCTTCTCGGCTTTTAGAGCAGACACAATATTGGACAAAAATCTTCTACGCTCACTGATAAGGGTTATCTCACGGCTATCAAAAGTCCTTATAGTAGCCCTTTTACGCTCACAATCCAAAATAACTCGGTGAGCTAACAGCCAATCCATCCCAGAATCAAGTCAAACTCTCCAAACGGCAACTCAATCAGATCAGTAGATTTCCCCTTGGACCTCAAGAGTACAATCTTTATAAACTTTGGTAACCTCCACATGGTTACCTACAGGACTATAGACAGAAACAAAGCTACTGGTATTCTCTACAAGAATTTCCAAATATCCAGATACAGAGCTAGAAACATAGGGATGTGTCGATTCATTATCTAACAGTGCAAAGAATGAAATAACATGTACAGAAAAAGTATCGACAATGGTGTCTGGCTCATCTCGATCCTCAAGCCTCATCATCGCATAAACCAAGCCGAGTTGAGATCCCCCTAATCGAGCATATCATATGAACTAACTGGGTCTGCCTCTACTACCAGTACCAGATGCTGTAGGTCTACCCTGTCCTCTTCCCCTAGCTGGGGTCTGAACTGATGCTTGTGATTGCCCTGGAGCATAACCAGATTGTGGTGACACTGGACAGTCTCTGAGACGATGATCAAGAGAACCACAATAGAAATAGGCTCCACTCCGCATACGACACTCTCTTGAGTGCCACTTCTTACAAAACGAACACTGAGGCAACGCTCATGTACTAGTGGATCCAGGTCCACTAGTAGTAGGAACAACAAAAGTAGCTGGTCTAGATTGTGTAGAACTCTATGGCTCAAACTCATTACGGCCCCTCTTCCGGGACTGAAAACCCTGACTATACTGTACATGTACACACAGACTGTTGTCTAGATCTATCCTGACCCTGGGATTCCAGCTGAACCCTTAAAATCTCATTACGCTCGGCTGTCCTAGCACGCCGAGTGATCATCTCGTTACCCTGACTATGCTATGCATGTACACACGGAGTCCCTTTAGAAAATGGTCACATTTCTGTTTCTCAGTCGAAACTATACCAAGAGCATACTGGAGCAGGCGGAGGAACTCAATCTCATAATCATTCACTGACATCTCGTTCTGTTGTAGATTAAGAAAATCCTCTCGGCACTTGGCCAAATACTCGGGTCCCACATATTTGTCATCAAAGCCATGTCTGAAAAACTCTCAACTGATCTTCTCTGAAGCAGTAACTCTCTCCTCGGCCTCCCACCAGTTCAGGGCCTCTCCCTAAAGTAATGATATGGCCGCCTCAATTTCCTATCAGACGGGTATTCCATCTCAACGAATAGACATTGAATCTTCTTTAGCCAGTACTCTGCATCAGCTGGGTCTGTACCAGTCTTACCATCAAACATAATCATCCCAGCAGCAAAAAACTTCGTACATATGGGTTTCCTAGTACCCTCATTCTACCGCAAATATCTGAGCAACTCTCTCTACATCGTCACGAAGTCCAAACCGACAGTCTCACTGTCTCCAAACACAAATAGTCCCTCACTCTGGACCGACTGATCATCCTCGGCTTACTGAACCTCGGTCTAAACCTTAGGTAAATCCTCCCCTCCTATATCTTGGGTCAAACTCTGATCCTATCGCGAGTCCACAGGAGGTGGGACATCACTAGCAGATTAAACAGAACGACCTTGGCCACAGCCTCGGCCACGATCGCTACCGATCGCTAAACGTGTACTTCGACACGGTGACATAGCAGAGTATCTACAAAATGACAGACAGAATCCTAAATCAGAATCGGTAGTTGGAGAATTATTTCAAATATTTCAAAAAATTCCTATTACAAGTCAAAACGGGAATCCAGATTTCAAATAAGATTTTTTAAAAAAATCATTTTTAGACCAAAAATCATTTTGGACCTCACAGTCCGAGGGTTGAACCTGGATCTGATACCATTAAATGTAACCCCTAAAATTTAATTAATTTCTTAGATTATAAGTTAGTATTTACGTTATGAGAACTTGTTTCGTAAGCTAGGGTTTTATAAAATTAAATATATTATTCGGATAAATTATTAAATAATTAATAATTTAAAATCAAATATATTATTAAAACGTTAAAGCCAAAAAACCATTTCAATAGATTCAAGTACAAATAAATCAAATATTCCAAAATAGTAATAAAGAGCTCAAATTTAAATACAAACCAATTGAAAGATTCAACTCAAAATAAATAAGAGTTATAAATTATAATATAGGGTTTGACAAATACTAGCCCATTACATCAAATAACTTATACTCTAACACTAAATTGATGCTGAAATCCTAACCTCGATCGTACTCCTAATCCACGTCTTCACCTAACTTACACACAAAAATAAATTCTAAAACACTGAGTTATAGAAGCTCAATGGGTACACTATCACTCGACCAACATCGTATATATCATGAATAAAGCATTGGAACACAAGTAATATCATGAGTGATGAGATGAAGCTACCATAATAGCCTAAAATCATGTCATCATGAATGTATAATATCATCATAAATGTATACTATCGCATACACCTCGGTATAGTCCTTCATAAAGTGACTCGGTGATCTACACTAAAAACAAACTCTAACATTGCTCCAACACTCGCCCATGTGGCTCTGACCAAACTGATTGCAAACTGATGCACCGACACTCCTTTGTGAACCCTTTGTGCTCATGACAGAAGAAGACACAAATTGCCTCCTATGCTCCGTAGACTCTGACCTTTGGTTTGACCTCGAATCCTGATTCAATGCTCTTATGTTTGGGTCCAACGGTTCCTACTCCTACTGGAGTGGGACTGAGAGTTATTTTCATTGCTCTAACTGATCCAACCTGATCCTCCTTAGCTCAACAAACGACCCATAGGTCAACCCGTGTACTTGTTCTAAGGACTTAGCATTGACAATTAACTAGAAAACACCTTAGGTGGTGCAACAGTGAGATAAGTCTGAATGATCTCTTTCCAAAGGCTTCTTAGAAACGTCTTACATCGCATCTTTTCTGTAGCAACTAGCTTTGGAGCATACCGACTTAATTGAAGAAACTCTTGCCCATAAGTAAAGACCGGTTAGTGTCTTTGTACAAGATGGGTAAACCTATCTCTCAAGGTATCAATGTGGGTCTCACCCACATACTTTCTCTTAAACTCAGCGAGGAAGTCATCCCAAGCAAGACAGTTGGGATACTATCCAAACTCCACGGTCTCCCAACATTCTCTAGCGTTGCCCTTCAAAAGTGATAGCACACATGACAACTTATCTTCTAATTTTAGTCTCATTTATCTCATTACCCATCGGGTGTTATACAACCACTGATCGGCTTATACGGGATTTTCTTTCCCCGTTTCATAGAAGTCTGTCGCTCCTTATTTACACACCCTCTCAAACGGTTCCTCTCGAGGCGTAGAATATGACCTTGATATAACCCTCTAATTCTATGCAAGGTTCAATTCAACTGTGAGAAGTAGTTGGCCCTTTGACCAACCACATCATCTGATGATACCTTCACATTGGGCTCGTACTCATCATCAAAGTCCTCTTCCCGAGAACCCTAACTTTCCTCACAGTCTCTACCACGTCTTGACATGATTGTACTTCTGCACAACAAGAAAACAAGGTTACACCATCAAAAATTTTAGCATAAAGTAAGTACGACATTGACTCATGGGTATGTACTCATCTAACACCTATATACCACACTAAACTCTCTCGAGGACTTTCTAGAACGGACTAAACCTAAGCTCTGATACTACTAAATGTAACACCCTCAACCCGGTGTCATATTGGGCTTCCGGTCCAAAACCCAAAATACAAAATTTCTTTCAAAAGTCCATTAAACCGTTAAAGCCCCAAAACCATTTCAATAGATTCAAATACAAATAAATAAAATATTCCAAAATAATAATAAATAGCTTTAATTTAAATACAAACTAATTAAATCATTTGACTCAAAATAAATAGAAGTTATAAATTATAACATAGGGTTCGACAAGTACTAGTCTATTACATCAAATAACTTATACTCAACACTAAGTCGATACTAAAATCCCAACCTCAATGTTGCTCCCGATCCACATCTTCACCTAACCTACGCACAAAAATAAATTCTGAAATACTAAGCTACAGAAGCTCAGTGGGTACACCGTCACTCGGATAACATCGTACATATCATGAATAAAGTAAAGCAACACAAGTAATATCATGAGTGATGAGATGAAGCTACCATAATCGCCTAAACACCTATCATCTAGAATGTATACTATCGCACGCACCATATACATATCAACCAAAAGCCATAAGGTATTGAGTCCCGCGTCCACACAGTATCGAGATCCTACACTACGAGTGAGGCCCGCATCCACACAACATTATAATCCTACACTCAGGGATTAAGGCCCGCATCCACACAACATTGGAATCCTTCAAATCCCATGCTTGAAATATTACATCGAGCATCTTCAAATGAGGCCCCGTACCTATACAACATCGGGATCCTCCATTCGGAATAATCTTCAATACATCATCCAAAATGTTACATCAGATGACCTTCTTGTGTTGTAACACTATTTTGGGTATTCAGATTCCCATTACACAAGGCTTTTCCCTAAGCTAAGCAACCTATCAGCACATAGCCAGGTCCTAGCTATCACAGATCATCAACATCATCAAGGATTCCTATGATTTCTAACTTTCCATTAAACAACCAAGGCTTACAAACTCTTTTTAGCCCAATTATTCATATTTGAGGTTAATTTATCAATTTATTGGTTTTATTATTTATTTTATACCATAAGAGACCCTTAGAAATAATTATTATAAATTATAGTCACCGAAAGAAATTATTAATTTTTGACAAATTGCCCAACGAGTATCAGTACGCCTATAGAGGCATCGATATGCGACCCAATATCAATACACCTCAAAGATGTATCGTTACTCAAAGATTTATATGAGACCCAAATTTCCTACCCGTGCCGATACAATCTATCCTCGTATCGGTACCGATTTGAAACAATATCGATACGCTAATCTAGTCTTAAACCAATGTAATAGTGTTATCGGTAAGCCCTTACGTACCAATATCGAATAACGTTTCTGAAATTTGGAGTAAGCAAGGGATACCGATACGTGGGGTTGGTGTACCGATATATCTGCTATCTCAGTCCTTATTTTCCCTCTATGGCACCGATACACACTCAATCTATATCAGTACGCCTATACGATTTTGTAGGTCTTAACCTAAAATTTACTAAGAACACCGACCAAAACTAAACCATTCAATCCCAAACCATTCCTACGCATTATTGAAGAAGTTTAAGGTGTGTTACTACAAATTTTAATCCATGAATCATCCAATCTTGAAATTCTTCATTAAAGGCTTCCTAAGCTACTAAATCAATTAAGCATGCATATCACAAGCTAGTCAACCTAAATTCATGACATTTGTGAGGTAAATCGTAGTTAGAGGGGTACCAACCTCGAGCAAACAAGCTGCAAACCCAGAAAACAAATTCTTTAATCTTTCTCTTTGCCAAGCTTCCTTGAAGGTTCCTCAACTTCTTTTTCTACAAGAAAAAGTTGAAATCAACAGTTAGAGATTGCTAGAGATATTTTTAGAAGCTAAAAACATCAAAGAAATAGATAAAGAACCCCCTTAAAACCTTTCTCCCATTCTTTCTTCGTCAAGCACTTCAACACCAACCTTCACAAAAAATCACCATTTTTACCTTGACTTGTAAATCTCCCAAGGCTCTACAACTTACCCTCAATACTTAAATGAGATTTGCAACCAAAGACAACAAGATGACAGCTTTAACTTAGGGTTGGATAGAAGGAATGATGGAGAAGAGAACAAAGGGACCTCATTAAAATTCTTTCTACATAAAACTCTTTAACCCCAAAACCTTCTGTCCCAACTTGTGCAATAACCATAATACCCTTCACAAAAACCTCATAAGCCGAACAACACTTATGCCTAAGCCAAATAACAACCCAACACTCAAGCCCAAGACCAAACAAGGACCAAATGTCATATCCTAACGCTTTGGATTAATTTGTCACTCTTATCAAATTTGTGTCGTTATATAAACACGTAACACTACCAAAAATTGCCTAAACGTGTTTAACAAGTCAATATTCATATAGAAATCATTATATCAACAAATCACATATCATCACATAAGTACATAGCCCGAGAATCATATAGCATTAAGACCTACTTCTCGAGGAAGACCCAATCATCACTAAGCCTCCGGTCTAATCTTCTAATAACTTGGTGTGAATCAATTATCACTAAACCTTGAATCTAACACCCTATACATGTGATAATAAAATCACATAGTATCGGATCACACATTGGATATCCTAATCCTTTCACTAAGTACATATAATATTCACTAAGCAAGAATTACTACTACACAAGACTTTCATATCAATGGTCTAGACATCATATAGAATCTTCAGACTTTATCCTATTCCATTCTCATTTTTATTTATATTTTATCCGTATAACATATATATATATATAACCATGCAATATTGTACATGATCAATACTTCTTTAGCATACCATCATAAGGATTTCACAAAGCTCATTATCATAATGTTTATCGATTTCTTAATAACATATATGTGTATTCATTATTATTATTAATTTATTCCATTAATCTTTATTAATCTTTAATCAATATGAATCATCTACTTATGTATCCATACGATTATTAAATTAATTGACCACCCAAGATGTACCAAGTTATTCATATTTTAAGAGAGTAGACTTTATTCGATCTTATCAATTTCTCGTTAAATAGCATTATCCTATTAATTAAATTACAATTAGATTCATTAATGTTTTTTATTATCTATATCATTATTATACTGATAAATGAATATTTGTACTAGAACAAGTTAATGATATAGTACTTTTGATTCTGATCTTCACACAAGATCAGATATTGATTTCGTTTACTATAGATCTTTGATTTCCACTAATACGGATATGAATATTGATGCAAACCCTCTAAACACATAGCGATGCGACTAAAGCTTGTATAAATGACCTATTTCCGAATTTGTACTAATTTCTTGAATTATTATTTACTACACTTGATTTGTTCTCTAAAACTTGTGAAAGTTATTAGATTTGGTTACTAACATGTTTAATTCATTAATACTATTTATTGTTTTTATGATCCATTATTTGAATATATGTATTACCATTATTTTTTCTTATGTTAATTTCCCGTTGTAAACATTCATATTTGAACATCTAGCATTCAAACAATATAATAACACAATTAAAACATATATCACATAGATATACGAATGTTCACATCTCAACATACAATACTCCAATCTATACGAGTCATTTTATATGTGCAGCATTATCAACCATCACAAAGATATCAAACTCATACCATCAATCACTACCACATGTGTACTTAAGATCCATCTAATTTGTAGATACTAATATGTAAGACAATCATATTTATGATTCGCATGAAACTATAGGAGTTTGAGGTGTACAAACCTTAAACCAATATCATCAAAATCCTCATCTTAACTTTCTGAATATTCTACTTGATCCCCTATCTTACCCCGAACAATCCTTATATGAAAAAATATGAACATGTATTAATATGTGCATTCTTTATTCAACTTACAAGATCAAATGCATAAAAACTTACCGAGTTAAAATTTGGTGAAACGGACTACGTCAATAGATCTAGAACATTGAGAAATCCTTGGGTAGAGTCCCCCTAAAAAGTCAATGGCTCAATAGATGTCGATCAATACCGTTCAATGGTTTGGTAAACTCTCTGGTGATTCAATATATCACAGGTGAAAAAAAAAGCTCGATGTAACTACATGACATTATCCTTGTGTGCATAGTAAATTGGAATGCTGATGTATCCACGGGGCATACTCTCGTATAAACAAGTGCACTTGTACCTCGTATAATCGATCTAGTGTGGTGTAGTGCACCATACTGAGCGAAAATGTCCCCATTTCAGTTAATGTCTATAAGAGAATCTTTCAATAAAAAATAATGTCTATAAGAGAAATTCCTCTCCCATATCTCTAGAAAAAATATCTCTGGTTCAAGCACGACAATGTTTACTAGTAGCATTTCCAGGGTGTTTTGTTTACTCTTTAGGGGGTCTAGAACAGTGGTCACCTTGTGGTGGTTGGTGCATCCTCGGTCACTTCCACTGTAAGCATTGGTTATAGTACATGGTCTTGGAGGTTATCTCCGGTGTAAGTAAGTTTCTCTTGTTTCATCTTTTTCGAAGTATTATGCTCAAGGGAGGGACTTGACTGGTCGGGAAAAGATCGGAAAGAGGGCTAATGGTGGTTTTATTCTTGTCGGGTGGGTGCCCCTCAGGGCTGAGTTCATGGATGAGAGATCTGGCTATAGGTCTAGTTAGCCCGATGTGTTGGTTATTCGAAATGGCGAAAGGTCTTGGTCTATGCAACTTTGCATTACTTTCTTTTCGACGAGGGGCTAGCTTGTATCACACATAAGGGGCCTTTGTTTAGGCCAACGTTCAAAAACCATGGCGGTGCAAAACAAAAATGTCCCCATTTTAGACATATCAATGTCTATTGGGTCTTTCAAAAAAAAACAATGTTTATTGGGTCTTTCAATTAAAAAAACAATGTTTTTTTTACGGTTTTGGTTAAATCTGCTGGCAAACAGAGTATCAATGTCTATTGGTAAATTACTTTTAGCTCTTTAGGGGGTAGTGATTTGCGACCCCCTGATGCTCGATCGGAGGTTTTAGTCTTCAGCACCCATGAGGCCTGAGAGGAGGTTAGCGAGTGTCAGTGGTGTCGCCCTTTACTCCGATTATAGTGGGGGCATGTCCGGCGGAGTGACAACGACCACTAAAAAATTGTGTGGGATGGATTCTCGATGCTCTTGTTTATTTTTCTCGCGTTTTCGAGGTGGAAAAATTAATATGATGTTCATATAGATAGGTCATCACCCTAAATATCGATGGTTGGTTGAAAGGATCATAATGGTGTTCTCGGAAAATTATGATGGTGGCCCCGATCACCTTTCTTACTTTGGGTTAATGATTGTTCCAATTAATTTTATGATATTTCCTGATGCCTTGTTCTATTATTTTTGATTAGTAAGTCGCTCGATAATTATTATCTTGGTGCTAATAATTCATGGGCAACAACGGAAAAATTGTTTCTTGTTGGTAGGGCTAATTTTTCCGATGAACCAAGTTTGAAGATGATTACGTGCATGGGTGGTGGCCTGATAAAAAATTGAACTTCCTGCCCTTGGTCAAAATCTGTCTAGCCAGCAAAAAGAATCTGCTATAATTCATTACTCAAAACGCTGACGCCAATCTTCTTTTCTTGGTTTAAGAAATCGGCTAAAAGTCTCGGGAAAAAGCAAGGGTGCAACACACTCTTTGCCAAACAGAGTATCTACGGTTTTGGTTAAATCTGCTGGCAGGTTCCAATTTTACTAAAATGGGAAATACAACTGCCCAAAAAAATGTTAAAAGCTACCACTCATTAATTGAAAAGTTTCTTTTGTCCCTATTGGTTTGGGGACCAAACAAAGGGGTAAAGGTAACAATTCTCTCCTTCCTCTACCCTTTGTTGCAAAGATTTGTTGAACACCTTATTATTTCTCCTTTGTTTGATCATTTATTGTCGGTTGCCTTTGTTTCGAGTGAGGGATTGATAGAGGAATCACAAAATGAGATAATAAAGAAAATGGAAGGAGTCCAATTTAAAGAAGAGGAGCTGCTTGTCACGAATGATATTGTAGAATTTGGCAATAAACCAGTCGATGAGAGGAAAAATGGATAGTCAGGAAAATTGTTTCCCCAAGCATTGTTGATGGCCCTAAACTTATTAAAGTGTTCTTCTCAGTTTGGAAGGAACACACTTTAGAAGAAGCAACATCGTTTGGCCCGAATATGTTCTTGTTCAAATTTAAGAATTTGAATTCGAATACGATGTCCCGTTGGATTTCATGACAAGTAAGATCGTGGAAGCTGTTGGAAATAAGTTTTGAAAGAGTATTGCTACAAATTTACGAGATGAAGATGGTTGCACTAGTGAATATTTGAGAATTCGTGTTTAGTTGGATTTTAGCAAGCCCCTAAAAAGGTTTAGGACTTTAGGGAAGAATATTAAGACCAGACAATCACAAATTTGTTTGGCAAAATATGAGAGATTGTCAAAATTTTACTTCTGTTGTGGCATCATTAGTCATGAAAATCCTTTGTGTCCGAAAACACATGAAGGAGACAACCCAAATTTCAATTTGGCATTGTCTAAGAGTTGAAAATTCTGGTTTTGAAGGAAACACTCGCAAGAAACAAAAGCCAAGAATAATGTTTGAGGCAAAGAATAAAGGGTCAAGCTCGAATCAGAAAGCTCTTGAGAAGTTTGATGAAAAATTCATGTGTAATAATCCCGAATCGTTTACTACCCCGTCTTGATCCAAGGTACAATCTTCTTTGCCAATGAAATTCAATGGTGTGAAACGATCTTTGAAGAACAAATTAGAGGTGTTCCTCGAAGAAGTAAAAAAAGGCTAAGTCGATGCCTTGTCAACCCTCGGTTGATGGGAAAATCGGACAGGAGGTGGTGTCCCCTCTTAAGGAACCTATATCGGTGGAGACTGAGTCCTAGCCCCGCCGAGAGCCATGAAAACACTGTGTTGGAACTGCCGAAGCTTGGAAAACCTCACGATAATTCAAGCTTTATCAAGGTACGTTACCTTGAATGATCTCGACCTTGTGTTTATTAGTGAAACTAGATTGATAATGTTTGTAGAGGACAAAATATGTATGGAGCCATTGATGTTGCTCGTTCTAATTGTTGTGTTGGATTGTTGTTACTATGGAAAGATGGTATAACGGTTGATCTACTCTCCTCAAACTCTCACATTGATGTAGAAGTCTCTTATGAGTCAATAAGATTTCAATTCAATGGCATGTATGGAACTACTACCGCCCATGAAGCATGTCGATTGGGAATTGCTCGTTTAGTACCCGAATTTCGTCCGGGTTCGAGTATAAAATAAGTCCACAAGTAAATATTAAATATAAATAAATAAATAATATTAATTAAGTAAATAATAATAATAATAAAATAATAAAAAATAAAAATTAAATGGATAAGGGAGTTGAATAGAATTTTCGGTTACCAAGAGCTTTTTGGTTACCATATTCGGTGGTTGGTTAGTTTCTTGGTTTCCATCGGTTTTGAGGAGTTGGGGGCAGAGACCATTTCTTTCATGGAAATGGGGACTGAAACAGGGAAATGAAGGAGAGGATTTGGTTCTGGTTTTCCCCTCCAATTTCACGGGTGCAGAGAGAAGAGAAATGGTAGAAATGATAACAAAATGTGACAACATTCATGGGGAAATGATTGCAGCATTCATGGGGAATTGATTGCAGCAATCATGGAGTAATGATTACAGCAATCATGATGGTCATAATGTCATTGCCAACACTCTTTTCTTCTAGTGATTTCGACCCTTTGGCATTTTGATGTTGGAAAGTTGCCGGGGAAAAGACTGTATGAAAATGTATGGCTCACGAGCAGCGAACGGGTTATTGTTGAATGGTTTGTTATCGAATGAAGCTTGCTGGATGATTCGAATACTTGATTTGGAGCAATGGACGGTAAGAAATATGAGAATTTGACTGCATCAAATTAAATACCGACACCATGTAAGTTTTTACATTTAGATAATTAAATACCAACATCATGTAAGTTTTTATCTTTTAATTAAATACATTTGATTCTTTTTTTAAAAAAATTATGTTGTATTTATCTAATTATTTTATTTACATTTAGATAATTAAATTAGAACCTTTTTAGGGTTAGTCACTTTAATTAAATAATTAATTTTATTAGGAAGATAATTGTAGTAACGATGACATCTTAATCATATACCTCGGATACACTAAGCGGTCGGTGTTTTGACGTAATATGACGTTGACCAAAAGAGTGTACTTTGGTATCGTATTGACGTGTCATCGAAACCTAAAAAAATGACAAATAATTTTAAGGTTAGAATTAAATAAAATTATTTAGGTAAATAATTAGAAACACTAATATTATTATTAATTTTATTCGGTGTCGAGATGGTAGTGTCCGAGCATTCGGATGTTATCATAATACACTTGGTGAAATTAATAATTTAATAGGGTTTAAATATTTAATTAATGGAGCCTCGTAGGTTAGAACTTAAAATGAACCAGATAATAACCAGTCATGCATTTAAAACCTTTTGAGGCAGAACTCATATTTCTTTAAATACGAGTTAAGATTTCCTATCTAGAGGACGTCTTATTCAAATTCGTATTTAAGAGAAATATATTTTCTTATCCAAAAGGATATTCTCATTCGAACGATATTTATTTGTCAATGGCGGATTAAATTAATATTATTATTTAAAATACAATGCCACGTGTAATTAATAAGGTACCGATCTCGGGCACTCGTAAGGGTCATCCTTACGCGTAACGACTCCCGAACCCAAAATATTTTAAAAAGAATCTTTGGTTTGTTTTATGGTGTCTGACCTACCAAAGTGGCCGGTGGCGACTCCAAATCATTTTAGAATTAAATAATACACGTTTTTTATATAAATTTTGGGTTTTATAATTAACAATTAAAAAATGGTGAAAATTCAATTTTTTTCAAAATCAACTCGTCAGGTTATTTTTCACAATTTTCGGTTTTAAAATGATCGCGACAGCTCGATGGACTAAAAGACGAATCTCAATTACCTTGGTTTTGGGGGTGGTCTAAATGAAATATTGTGCACGAATGAGAAAGTTAGTGGTAGGAGGAAACCAAGGGTGGAGATGAAAAATTTCAGAGATGCTCTTGAAAGGAACGGTTTGTGGAATATTAAGTCAAATAGGGGCTGGTTTATATGGCACTCTAGAGACACCACTAAAAATCACATTAAGCAAAGACTTGACCGTTATGTGGCAAAAATTCTTTAGTTGCGCTCATTTGGGCAATGCGAGGTGATCATAGATTATTCTAATGACTCAGATCATTGTTTCCTTCTTCTTAACACGGACAACAAACAAACAAGGGTGAATGATTTTGAGTACTACTTTTAGTTTGATATGCGCTGGGCAAATGAACTAGATTATTCAAACATTGTGCTTGATACATGAATAGTCTTGAAAGGGACGGTGCTGGAAAAATTTAAAATAGTTGGAGTCAATCTTAATGATTGGCAAAACAAAAGAAGAAAGGAAAATTCAAAATACAAGAAATGGTTAAAGCTTCAAGTTGAGAATTTACTTGATGATGACATTATGGAGGGAAACTTGGATGCTTTAAAAAGGGTAAAAAAAGACCCAAGAGAAGTGTTTGAAAGGAAGAAATTTATTGGAGGCAATGTTCTCGTATTAAATGACTTAAAGAAGGAGACCAAAATACTAGTTTCTTTCATGCAAGAGCTAGCAATAGAAAGAAAAGAAATGCAATCAAAGACATTGTTGACGATGGGGAAAATTGGGTTAAAGGTGAGGAGAATGTGTTTGGTGTGGCAAGAAAGTTCTTTTCTGATATCTTCCAATCGAATAATGGATCATCATCAGACTTGATCCTTCAGTCTGTCGAGATCTGTGTCACTTCGAAAATGAACAACAAACTTTGTGCAGATTTTACAATGGAAGAAGTTCACAAAGCTTTCTTCCACATCCACCCGAACAAAGCCCTAGGTACTAACGGTCTTTCTGCTTCCTTTTTTAGAAAATTTTGAAAAGTTCTCAATCATGGTTTCACTCGACTTTGCCTTGATCTACTAAATGGAAAAATTTTGTATGAGTGAAGTTTGTCCTTCTAAAAATTGTTGAGTCATCACTTAAGAAGCACTTTCGGCCCATAAGCCTTTGTAATATGGTGTATAAAACTTGCTCTAAAGTGTTGGTCAATTGATTGAATCCAATCATATCATGTTGCATTGATGAAAACTAGAACGTCTTTATGCCGAGAAGATTGGTTTTGGATAATGTGATTGTGGCTCACAAGTTACTTCACTATCTCAAGGGCTCAAAAAACAGCCATAACAAGGGAACTGCCATTAAATTGGATATGGAGAAGGCTTATGATAGGGTGGAGTGACATTTTCTTGTGGATATTATGTCCAGAATGGGCTTTGCCTCTAATGAATTGATAGAGTGATGTCTTGTGTTACCTCTCTCTTTTTTGTATTAAGTTTAATGGTGTGATTTCTGATGCTTTTAGACCTTCAAGAGGATTGCGACAAAGTGATCCTCTATCACCCTATTTTTTTCTAGTTTGCACATAGAGGCTCTCGACTTTGTTATTGAAAGAACAAGTTCGGGAGCGAATCAAGGGCATTCGGGCAAGCTTACAAGGGCAAAGGGTGAATCATCTTCTCTATGCGGATGATTGTCTATTGTTCATTAAAAAATCGAAGGATGAAGCTCGTCAATTGAATCTTGTGCTATCCACTTATGAAAGCTCTTTCGGGCAAAAAGTTAATGTGGATAAATCGTTCATATACTTTAGCAAAGGAATGAGTGAGCAAAAAAATCCACCATTAAGGATGCACTCGGGATGAGGAAAGAAAGTGAACTTGGACATTATCTTGGGCTTTCTTTGATTGTGGGTAAGAACAAAACCGAAGCACTCGGATATTTGGAGAACAAGGTGGAGAAAAAAGTGTCTAATTGGACAAAGAGCTTGCTGTCACATGAAGGTAGGAAGGTCTTAATTAAATCTGCGGCTCAAGCCATCCTAACATATAATGTCTTGTTTTATACTTCCAGATTGCATCATTGATCCTATGGCCAAAATTATAAGAAAGTTTTGGTGGTCGCGTAATCATAAAGAGAAAGGATGGTCACATGTTGCTTGGAACAAATTTTGTCAACCGAATAATGCTAGAGGCATTGGTTTCAGAGATCTAAAAATGTTCATTATGGCCTTATTAGCCAAATAAGTGTGGAGGCTTGGTTGTAACAAAGATTCACTTTGCTACAAAGTACTCTTAGCAAAGTACTTTTCAAATAGAAATTTGTTCGAAGCAAAGCATGGTGACAAATGTCCTTTTATTTGGAGTGTCATTTTTAAAGCTAAAGAGGCGATAAAAGATGGTTTTTATTAGCAAATAGAGATCAATTGCAAGGAAAGGATCTTTAAAGATAAATGGGGTCCCTCAAAGCCAATCAATATTGGAGGTAACCACCTTAACAATGAACTTTGACCTATTACTTGTGGTGAATTTATGATTTCAGATCTTGTTGCTTGGAATGTGGTCAAAGTTAACCAAGTCTTTGATGAGGCTGATGCTAAAGCTATTATCCATTGCCTGATTACTCTTATTTTTGAAGATATGCTTGTCTGGGGGCACTACTCATCAGAAAACTATACCACCAAAACATGTTACATTTGACTGTTTAATCGAAACAATGAGACTAAGGATTCCTCGGTTAATTGGAAGGTTATAACAAAAACTCCAACCTTGCCAAATATTATAATTTTTTGTTGGCGTCTTTGCCATGATGCCTCTCACGGGCCATAAACTTGTTGTTGCAGGCTTGAATGATGGTATTTGCAAATTATGTAATTGAGAGACTGAAACCTGCTTGTATGCTTTTTAAGACTATCCGACCACTAAATAAGCTCTTGACTTGGCTGCTCTCTCTTCTGTCCTCCTTATGGAAACTTTCTTAAGTTGCAAAATATGGTTGGAGGACTCGTTTAAAAAAATTGACAAAGAGCAGTTCACCTTTTTTATTGTCCTTTTTTGGAGCCTATCAAATCGGAGAAATAAATGGATCCATGAAAATAAGATTCTTCTAGTTCGTGCGATCATTGATTATGCAAAGCTTGTTTCCTTTGATTACTCTGTAACACAAGAGCATAGGGTAACTTGATAACATGTAACCGAGATGTGAGATGGAAATGCCCCCCCCTCGAGAAAGTGATTAAAGTCAGTGTGGATGCAACTTTTTTGCTGATCATAGGGATGCATCTATGGGTGTTGTTGCTCGCAATGAGCATAACTTAGTTGTAGATGCTCAAGCCCATAGACTTCATGTAGTCCATAATGCCGAGACTGCGTAGGCTTGTACATTCGCTGTGGGATCTAGATCGCTACACGGAATGATTGGGACAAAGTTATTGTTGAGGGTGACTCCATTGCCATTGTGGCGAAGCTTAAAGCAGACGTGCTAGATAGATCTATTGCAGCAGCTCATCTCTGTGAGTCCTTCTCAACTTGCATGAACAAAGTGATTTTAAAGTTATCCATATTGACCGAGAAGCAAATAAAGCAACACATTATCTTGCAAAGTGGGGCTTAACTTGTGATGAAACTTATGTTTTTTTCTTTTGATGTTCCTGATTGTATTTGTGAGGTTGTAATCAATGATGCCATTTATAGCTAAGTAATGAAATTACCTTTCAAGAAAAATTAATTCACCACAACATGGTGCACCCGTCTGGCGATGGCGTATACGTCAACCTTTGATGATAGTTGGAGACTAAAAATCATTGTACGATTGTTCTCGAGGTGATGGTTGTGATAGTTACAACGACTTCCGATGATGACCTTAGGACATGTTAATTTATCTTCTCTAAAACTTTATTCCTTCCACTTTAGTGAACGACGACTCCAATGATAATAGGAGGATCATCAATAGATATATTTCGACAAGATCTTTCTAATGGTGTGATAGTGTCATAATCAGAGACTTAGATGACGATAAATCAGAGTTCAAGCTTTCTTCTTTTCTCTCACTTCTTATTTTTGTCTCTCTCATCAAATCAAATCTTCTTTTTTCCCCCACCTACCACCCACTTTTTATCTCTTTCCAATAACATTCTAAAAATATTAAAAATCCTTTTTAAAAATAAAATCCCAACACCATAATCTTCTTTTTATTTTTTGTCACATGATCCAATATAAATGCTCAACTCAAAAATCTTACCTTAGGCTTCAAAAGTTAAAAGCACGTAACCCCGATTTAAGACTCGATTCACTAATTTAAAATTTAGATCGTTATAATTATAATATTAATTTTAGAATCAGTGTCCGATTAACACATAACACTAAATTCAATTAGAATTTTAATTATTCATACACATTAACAATCGTCAGATATAAATAATAGTAAATTATTTTATAAGTTTAAAGAGAAAATCGAGATATAAATCTTGAAGATGATATTATCAAAAAAAATAATCACATATTCTAAAAATAAATCATAAAACAATAATTTATTAGTAAAATAAATTATGCATTATATCTATAACACTTGATAAAAATAACAAATATAGTGGAAACATAGGTCAACAACCAATCCGCTAACCTATTTTTATTTGTTTTCGGTAAGGAAGGAGTACTTTACCTCCTTGAAAGTTAAAAGTACTTTATTTCCCGGTAAGATTTTGTTTTTCTTTTTAGAAACTTCCTTAGAAGCTAGTTAAAATTAGGTAAAGTCAAAAATGTCATAAAATATTTAATACAAAATGAAAAATTAAAATTGAAATTACATGTAATATTTTACGTATCTTGATGAGATTTTGTGGTGAAATGAAAGAAATGAAGAGAAAATTAAAGAGAGATTAAGATATGAATGCTGGAAATATCAAACATGACATAAAAATTATAAGAGAAAAAAAATTTAAAATCAAAATAAAATAAATAAAATATATATATATACCTTTTTAATTTATTTTTCAATTAAAATTGAAAAAATGTGAGACTAAAATTTAAAAAAATGATGTTGAAATGAGAAAAATGAGTAAATATTTTAGGGTTTAGCCTAAAAAATCTTTAACATTATTAATAATTTTAAAATTAATATTATATTGATGGATGGATGGATGGATGGATGACAGATCGAATGATGGATTAAATTTTTTTTACCCGAATCCACTATCTGCTCCATCCACCACCGATTTAAAATGAATCAAACTCATACTTTATCGGATTTTTATCCATTTAATTGAATTAAATGAGTCAGGTAAACCTTAAAGACAATATTATTAAAAATTAATTATATATTCCAAACATAAATAATAAAATGATAATTTATTAATAAAATAAAATATAGTGTAAACATACCTCAACAACCAATCTACTAACCTATTTTCACTTGTTTTCAGTGTGGAAGGAAAAGTAGTTTACCTCCTTCAAAGTTAAAAGTACTTTATTGTCTTGTAAGATTTCGTTTTTCTTTTTAGCTACTCCCATAGATTTTGTTTCAGTGTGGTTCTTGTTTAAGCTCATTTTATGTGAAGTACACCTTTAATGAAATGATAAGATTTATACTTTGGTGAAAACTTGCATAGATAACTAGAATGTAACACCTTGATGTGTAGTTATTGTTGTAAGAGTGGGTAAGACCGGGTACTCGGCCAATTTAAATAGAATTGGTCATGGTCTCGGTAATCATTAGTTTCTGAAAATTAGAACTAGTCCCGGTCCCGATCATACCGGGTCCAAAATTTTAAAAACCGGTCCCGTTACTGGTGGGAACCGATTTCAATACTGGATACTCGGTCAATTAGTTTATTCTTAAAAAATTTGAGCAATTGGAGATTTTTTTCAACCACCAACGATAATATTAAATAATAAAATTAGAATATAGTAGGTTTAAAAATTAAATTTTTAAAACTAGTCATAGTCATAATATTCAATTATTTATATATAAAGAGAAAGTTTGATAAGAAAAAAAACAATATCGAATATTTATTATTGGTCTCAGTGCTATTAGATTCTCACTAGGTATCGGGACCTAAATTTTGAATACAGTCTCAGTCCTACCAAAATCAATACCAATAAAAATCTGCCGAGTATTATTGGATCTGAGACCAAAACCAAATAATCGAGTTTTTTGCCCGCCCCTGTTTTCATGGCTTGGATATGACCCAAGGGGATACATGATTTTGTTTGGCTAGGGTTGTCGTAGTTATTCTCGTTAGTACAATTTGAAGGAGTAATGGCAAAAAATTTATGCCTCTATTAAATTGAGTAAAATGGCAATTGGGTTTTTCACAGGTGCAACAACAACGATTGTACAAGAGTTCTAAAAATCAGGTCCTAAGATTTTGATAAAACTATATTTATTAGATGATATTAATTTTAAAATCATGATAAAAATTAAAAAAAAAACTTTTAAAAAAAATGAGATATAATTATTAAAATGTCATAATTATTTTCTAAATGTGACAACTGATTATAGAATTTTATTTATTATTTTTATTATTATTTTTTTTGTAGAACCAATGAGGTTCTAGACAAGCGCAATAAGAACAACTATACAGGAGACGTAAAAGAGACAATTAGTTCTAAAGGGCATATTTTTAAAACTAGTGAGGGTTATGAACAATTGCTTCTAAAGATCATATTTTAATAAATTTTACAGACCTCCAAAATCTTTGAACTGCTCTGAGAAATGAGGAAAACTGAAATCAGTTGCTCAAAATTTTGAATAGATTATAATAATTTTTTTTATACATTTTTAAAACTCTGGTTTATATATCATTTTTATGTGTAGAGAGAATTTTTTAACGACGTAAATGTTAGTAAAGATATATTTTATTGTAGTAAAAAAATCTCTTTGTCTCGTAAAAAGATAAAATTTATAGTAATGAATTAGAAAAATCCTTAGTATGTATATTAAAGTAGTGTATATAGATCATTTTAAAAACGATCGTGATAAAATTATCATTTTTGTCGAATTTTATTTTTTAATTTCACAAAAGATCTTTGTACTTTTAATCGATGTTATTTCGATTGAAGTACATTAAACCTAATAAAAAAATTTACGATCAAGTTTTAGAAAGTAATTTAGTTGTGATAACATTTTTCAAATCAAAGGTTTGATAAAAATAATTTTTTAAGAGTTTATTTAAAATATAAATTTCGATAATATTTTACAAACACGTGGGGGTATACTAAGTGGAAATTATGATTATTTTCAAATTCTTAAATTTCGATCACAAAATCTTTTAATATTATCATCGATATATAATTCATTTAACGATTAATCTGAATCGGATAAAATAAAAACTCATAAAGAGGCTGGGCTGGCTTTAGGACAATCGAACTGGTTGACTGCCCAAATTCTCTTTTTTCCTAATTTTTTCTATTTAAATAATTATAATAGAAAAGGTCCTAAATTTTGGTTGTAATATTAAATAGAGGCCTTCACTTTGGGCCATAAATAACAAGACTATAATATTAGATAAAGGTCTCCTTTTGTTAATTTTTACTGCTTAAATAGTTATAGTTTAATTTTTTCTAATAGTTATCATTAGGGTTAAGGATAAGCGTCTGAACGGGTCGAGTCAAGTAAAAAAATTTAAGTTATTTAAGTTGAGTCATCATATTTTATAACTCGAACTTTTTTAAATTTTTTTGAGTTGAGTCGATTTTAGCAAGTTCGAGTCGATTCGATTTTTTGAATTTATGTACAAATTGTAATTGTATTATTTAATTGCAATTTAAACAACTTTCTCTTTATATCTACGTACATATTCCTTCATATTATTTTTTACATGTGTAAATAAGATTTTAAATTATTATTATTATCATCATCATCATCATCAAATACCTTAGCTATGAATATGTCATTTCATTAAATTACAAACTTCGTTAAAATACTCATTCTTATCTATGTACGACCAAGGCTAGACCAAAAAAATGATAATTAAATAAAATAAATTAAATATTAAAATTAAAAAACATAAAATAAATAGTATAAATTTAATAACATAATATAAAAGATATAAATAAAAATTATATTAAATAAAATAAAAAATAAATTTGGAAAGTGACCAGATTCTAAAAATATAAAATTAAAAGACAAAGAAAGAAGGACCGAAAATAAAACTACAAAGGTTAAATATGCAATTAGCCCCTGTAATTACTAAAAAAATTGAGTTATTTAATTTTTATTTTACAACTTGAACTTTATTTAAATTTTTTTCGAGTCGAGTCAAAACGCGTTGAGTTGTTTCGCCTTGAGCTGAGTCGAAAATTTTTGTTTCTTCGAGTCGAGTCAAGTTTTGTTCACCCCTAATTAAAATTTAATTTTTTGTAATATTAAAACAAAATTTTTTAATATTTTTTGTTTCTACGAGTCGAGTTTTATTCCATTACAATATTATAATTTGAACGTCTGACTAGTAAAAAAAAATCTAGAGCATCATTTTAAATTATCGGTTAAACTTTTACTATAATTATTTGATTGATAAAAAGATGAATACATAACAATTTCATCAACTAAAATGGACTGCATTTATTCATAAGTCAACCTATGATCAGTATTAAAACATTACAAATGAAATCAAGACAAACTTGTGTTCAACTATGGACAAGGAAGCTTCATCTTTCAAGCCTTCGCCTTCTCCATTTCACAACTATGGAATCAAATTAGGGTCAACAGATATGAGCTGAGTTAGCACAACAATGTACACAAAACCAAAGAAACAGTGAAGAAAAAACCCATTTTTTTCCAACTGCTAGCCTTGGCCTTAATCAACAAACATTTTGCCCTGTTAATGTCCTTAAAAGCACTGAATCTATCCCCCTTGTCCCCAATCATGGCATCTTCGTCGTCGTCGTCGGTACTCGAGCCATGCATTAAGAGAAGCACAAGCATGCAAAGGAAGGCACTCAAAGCGTTCCTGCATTGCTTGGTGTAGGCCATGGCTGCCGTGCAGTTTCCATATGCAAATGCATTGAACTTTGTGAACAAAGTGCGGTCTCCTTGGTCGTGCGGTGTGGCCTCGTTGAATCGAAAGCTGGTTGCGGTCACTGTGTTTTGGTGAACTTTGACGGTTTCGGATGGCACCGTGTGGTGGAACAGTGTGTTCGCGACTTGACGAGTCGAGACGAGCATCCCGTGACTAACTTTAATGTCTTCGACAACGTCGAAGCTTGGCGAGCTCGCGAGCTCGTCAATGGTGTCACCGTCTATGAAGTGATCGTCGGGATCATCGTTGATGAATCCTCGAGTGAAATCTTCAATTTCTGTGTTGTTGATTCCTGTGTCATCGAATTCAATAGGGTTGTAGTCATGTTCACTTCCTGCATGCAAAAAAGATAACTTTTAATGATATAACTCGGTTTATTAATCCGACTCAATTATTAATTATTAATAAAAAATCGACTAAATTAATCGACTTAACATTCGCCTCGAAATATGACTCTAGGCTTGTGGTAACGTACCTTGCATGCCATTGTCTTCATTTCTTGTAAAGCTTGAAATATTCTCAATTGGAACAATCTTGTTCTCTTCCATGAAACAATACTGAATCAAATGAAGAAATAAATGAGATCTGTACGTCAAAACTATAAAGGTCAAATTTTAGTTTTGGTCCCTCTACTATGCTTAAATCTAGAATCTAGTCATTAAACCAAGATGTAAAATGGCTTATAAGAAGAGTTACCTGCTCAAGATCTTTGCTTGACATTCCAACCCATCTTAAATTTTCAGACATTCTCTCCTCACTCATGTCCATTGACCTTGTAATAGATTCTTTCAAAGGCTTATGCATGTATTGTGGGCAACTCATCTCCTCCACTTCACTTTGGTACATGTTTTTAGCTGTCATAAAAGTGAAATCTTCGGCATTATTGCTTGAACTAGCTCCCCAAGCATCTCCATGGCCGGCAGTTGGATTTATCATCTCTTGAGAAACATGAGCAACCGAAAGAATTTCCTGCAGTATATCGGTTTCGTGTCGGATGTCACGAATCGGACCCGTCGCCGTCAGCTTATAGTTAGTGACCAGTCCACCTTGAGGGTAGTCTTCAACTTCTAATGGAGGCAATGCCAATCGATGCTGTAGCCTTGCACATTCTAGTGCTACATCAACCTGCAAAGAAATAGTGCTCCGATAAACGATTAACGTACCGATTTCGATGTTTTTTCCTCTCAACATCAACATAGTTTCGTCCCGACTAATAAGAATCAGACATTTAATTTTCTAAATCATTGAGATTGTAAGAATAGTTTACCTTAGATGGATGATAGGGCAAGGTTTCGTAGTTGGAAAGCGATGCGTTGGCTAACCCAAACGCATCTTGCGACAAAGATTGCATCCATCTAACATCGTTGGCATCGCTGATGCCAACAGATGATGGACCGAGAATACTCGACGGACGAGTATCGATCGGAATCGTGAAATCAGAACTCTCTTCACACCTGCCATCAGAATACAATTCAAGGCTCGACGAATGTTCACAAGTGATCTGATTCGAACTCGAAACATGTTGGTAATGCTCCCCACCAACCTTGGGTGGGATTGTAGTTTTCTTGAACACACGGCAAAGAGCATAAGCATCCTGTAGGAGGAACCAATATATATTGTGATTTCATCATTTCATGCAACATATGGTCAAATAAATGAACTATAAGGTTCGTTACCTGCAAGCCTAAGGACGCCGATTCACATTCTCGTTCGTCGAGACGATATTCGTGCATGACCCAATTCGTCCGAGAACCGTGCGGTGCACGTCCCCGGTAGTAGACCAGGGTTTTCTTCATCCCGACAGCACGTGTTTGGGAGTTCACTTTCCTGTCTTTCCCGGTGGCTTTCCAATACCCGGATTTCGTTGCTCGGTTAGTTCTCGATCCGTTTGGGTACTTACGGTCCCGAGGGCTGAAGAAGTACCACTCCATGTCTTTGCTAGGTAACAAGGATCTTCCTGCAAAATAGATGGTGCACCCAATTAGGGTTTTAAATTACAGATAATATTACAGTCGTTATAGATCGTTATTTTTATAATAACATTGACTACCAATGAAACGATGGAACAAATGATGCACCCAAACAAGATTTTAAATTACAGTTGCCGAAATAACAAATGATATTATGATAATTATAAATCGTTATTTTTTAATAAAAATAACAGTCAATAATTCAAATAGTGGTCCGTTACTTTAATAGCAATTGTTATATAACGGTAGAGACACCATTCGAAATTGTTATTACGAAAAATAATCATCTGTAACGGTAACACCACCATCTAAAACCGTTGTTAGTAAAAATAACGGTAAGATTTAAATTCACACCTATAACGATCGGTAACGACCGTCATTTAACGAATAATGATTGATAATGGTCTATTATTTTCGTTATTGTACCGTTATTTTAAAACTCATAATAATTTGTTCGAGTTTTAAAATAAATCACGACCGCGACTCCTGCAATAACCCGAACGAAGATAAACATGACGTGGCCAAAAAAAGCTTTTTAAATCCCTGATTATCACAGCGGACCACTATTCGAATCCCAATAAAAAATAGTATCAGAAAATGAAAGGAAATGAAAACCTGGTAAGTCCCAAGGCTCGCACTTGTAGAGATCAACTTCAGGGATGATCTCCAATTCAATCTTTCGTCCATTGATCTTGTTCTTGAGATAATAAACGACAAGCTCCTCGTCTGTTGGATGGAACCTGAAACCAGGCGGCAACGAAACAGCACTCATCGTTTCAATACCTGTATTCGGAAAGCCAACTGGGTTTTTTCAGACAGGTTATCCCTGGCCTTGACTGTTGTTAAAGAGACAGAGAAAGCAATGGATTTAAAGAAGAAGATCCGCAGACAGATGAAGACAAAAAGCAGCAGTAGACCAGACCGCCCCACCGCCCTCGTTCGGATTGCTTTTTGTACTAATTTGTTGTCGCTTTTGCTTTTGCTTTTGGTTTGATGTAACCGATGATTCCTTTTCCCTTTGCAGGAGAATCGTTGGTTTCAAGATTTTGGGGTTTGGTTTGCTTTGGAGGACGATTATCCCATGCTTCATGCATGGTGCTTTCTCCGAATCTGGGCTACGTACATATACACGTGGCGAAACCCCGTTTCTTTGAACCTTTTAAACATTAGGTATCTCGAGAAATTATATCATAGGTCTCATCTAATAATAACCACTCACTTCACCATTAATCTCCAATTTATTTTTTTTTTCAAACAATGAATTTCACTCATAATTTTTATGTCATTTTAAAAATATAATTTCTAAAAATTGTATTAATTATATGGCTGATTAATGGCAGAATAGGTAGTTTTTATTGGCTAGGGATCACAGCTGACGTGATAGGCCGGACCTATGATATAATCTCTCAGGTATCTGGGTTTTTGGCGACGCCTTGCTTCACCGGTTTCTTCTGCGTTCAAATTAGGGATGGGAAATCGAGTGAGGCAGAAATGGTTTTATATTTTTTATTTTGTCTTTAATATTTATAGTTATAATTTTAAAAAATTATATTAAATATTTGGATAAGTCTACCACGTACGATAAACATTGTTAAACATCGTTAGTGCTGAATATTGTTGAACTATTAAATTGATTAATAAAAAATAAAAATTTCAAGTACTTAACATATAATTAATAATTATTTTAAAAAATCAATTAAATTAATTTTTATATATTAAATTTTTGAATTTTTAATAAGGATAAACTACATATTTAGTACCTCACATATTTTCATATTTCTATTTGAGTACACAAGTTATTTTCTTTGTAAAATGGTACCTAATGTTACATATTATTTTTATTTTAGTACCTTGACTGTATAAAATAAATGAAAACAATGATGTTGCTAGGTCAAATAACAATTTAGTCCCTAAAACTTATACAACAATCAATTAAGTCCAAAATATAATAAATTTAAACATCATTTATTTATTTATTTTATTAGATTAGAAAATAAATTTATTATTTCTTTTTTTTCTTCAAAGTATGAAAAATTAAATATTGAACATCTTTATTGACACTAAAGTTTTCTATAAATTTTTATCGATTATTTTTTTAATTATTCTAAAAAAATATCGATTTTAATAACAACAAAAAAGCAAAATGTAAAAAAAATAAAAAAAACAACTAAAACCTACGAGAATGAAAAGCATAAAAAAATTATATCTACTATGGTATTATAGTAGTACGATTTACAGATGTTCATATCTTCTATGAATTTATAGCGGATAATATATTATTCAAACTCAAATTAATTAAATCTGTAAAAAAATATCTAATATCCACAAATATATAAATATACAATTTAATGCGTCATTCTTACAGTTTTTCCCCATACTTTAACTCTTAGTTTGATCCGTATATATTTTACCTCTATATTATTCTTTTGTATAACATTTTATCCCTTTGTATTTATCGGGAAAAAACATATAACTCAATCAAAACAAAAGCTTTGAGTATAAAAATTCACAAGAGCTTTTGTGTGTGCTTGTTGTGAGTTGATCATGGTTTTGAGTATAATAATTTATAATAGCTATTTAGATGAATGATTTAGAGACGTTCATATCTATTTTTTATAGTTCGGTAGATATCATTTTTTATGCTTCTTGTTTTTGTAGGTTTTAATTGATTTTTACCTTTTTATATTTTTAAATTATTATCATTAAAGTCGCTAATTTTTAGAAGGATAAAAAAAATAATTGATGAAAATTTACAGAAAACTATAGTGATAATGAAAAAGATGTTCAAACGGAAGAAGAAGAAGAAATAGTTTTATATTTTTTTCAAAAAATAAAAACGATGTTTAAATTGATAATATTTTAGACTAAATTGATTGAATATATAAGTTTTAGGGACCAAAATTATTATTTGATCAAGAAACATCACTGTTTTTACGTATTTTTAATAATTAAGGCACCGAAATAAAAATAATATGTAAATATAAGTACCATTTTAATAAAAAAATTAACTTGGGTACCAAAATATAAATAAATAAATGAGGTAATAAATATATAATTTATCCTTATTAAAAAATAAAAATTTAATATATAAAAAATAATTTAATTAATTTTTTAAAATAATTATTAATTTTATGTTAAGTTCTTTAAATTTCTAATTTTTATTAATCAATTTAATAATGTTAATCAATGTTCAACATTAGTGGTGTTCAGCAATGTTCGTCCGTAGAATTTTCCTAAATATTTTCAAAAAAATTTGCTTATATTTTTTCAGTATGAATTTTCACATTTTGAGAAATCTTAATCCAAAAATTAAATAAATTTAATATTTTATTAACTAAAATAAACTGGCAATTTGGTTTAAGATATAAAGTTTAAATAGGAAATTATGATCAAGATTTAAAGGATATTGAATTAGAGAAAATTTAGACGAGGATTTTAGATTATATCTAAAAACTAAAAAATATATTAAGAAAGTTGAATGTATCTAGGTTTGAGAGAAAGTTAAAAGATAATAATATAATTAGGATTTTTTATTAAGATGTAAATAAGGGTGTATAGATAAATAAGTAAATATATTTTTTTTTAAATCTTGTAAAACATCAAGATTTTTGCAGATATTTGTTGGGGATTCGTATGATTATTTATACGGTTGCAGTTCGATTATCCCAAAGTTTGAATATAATTATTTTTGTTTATATTTCCATTTGAGCTTCAGTTATAAAACTTCGTCCGTTTCTGTCCTATGGGTGAAAATTTTAATTATCCCTATCTCATTAGTTCAAATCCTCGCGTTTTTTAAACATTTCTCACCCAAATTTTACCTCTAATTCATATTCGAGCTTCGAAGCTTACTTGAACTTAAAACTTTGTGTTATTTCTCTATTATTTGAGTATGATTGAAGTGTTTATATTCAATAATCATTTTCGAACTTTAGAGACAAAGAGATGGTCGTGAAGAAAAATAATAGTTTTTGTTGGAGAAATTATTATTTGAATCCGAATCATTATATTATTTATTTCATTCTAAGTTTTAAATAATTATCTATTCTATATTTACATGTAAGAAATATGTGAAGATTCATCACAAACAATGTGATAAGTCGAATTTACCTAATAATTTTTTGTTTTTATTGACTAATAAACTCGAAACGAAAAATAAATTGATTCCTATAGGTGATGATATATTATTAAGAATAAGTTCATCTGTGTTTTAAAAATGATACGGGGATATTTAACTTGCTTATAATTTTTAAAATAAAATAAAATCTGAAACGATATTCGTAGATAATTTTATGATGATATTCGATTCAAACTCAAGCGATTAAAATGAAGGAATCTGATATAATATACATATTGTTTTGATAATATAATTATATCATATATCAATAGTAGAAATAAAAAAATTCATAAACCTATTAGATTTAAAATTTAGAGATTCAGTTCAGAGTTAAAAGTTTAGAGTTTAAAATTCTAGATTTAGGGTTTGAATTTAAGATTAATAAATTTAAATTTAAATTCATACTATTACCCTACACTTAAATTTTACTATTTGTACGAGCCATCTAGTATCATTGATTAAATGAACGATTATTGTTCCTAGAGGTCATAGTTTTAAGTATCATTAATGTCAGCATAACGATTGAGCGATTAATGTCTAATTGTTGAGAGTATACTCTAAGAACATATACTATTGTAATTATTGTTGGCTGATTCAAAATATATATTTTTTATTTTTAACTTCACTGCATAAAATATTTTTCTCTTTTATTATAAGATCGATATATCGATTCTCGTGTCTTTTAGTGCACTGTTTCAGATTTATAAGTGAATCTTAAAAAGGGTAAACTACTGCACTAGTCACTTTTGTTTACTCCCAATATATTTTTAGTCACCGATTTTGATAAACGACCAGTTAGGTCACTATCGTTTTTGGGGTGTAAAGTTTTAGTCACTCCAACGTTAATTATCGTTAAATATTGACGAAAAGATAATCCGGTACAATAAAAAATAATAAATTACTTAAATAATTCTTAAACTATTATTATACTTTTGTTTTATCTTTAATTTAATTCTCAAAAATTTAAAATTTTATATTTTTTTTCATCTTTCCCCCCAAAAATTAATCTTAAACCTAATCCCAAACCCTAAAATCCCCTCCCATATTTTTATTATCTTTAATTTGTTCCAAAACTATCACTTCCCATGCTTCAGGTTTCTTTTATAAACAACCCTAAACCCTAAACCCTAAACCATCACTAATAATATAGTCCGACCAAAATTGCTTTGTAGCCAACCTCAACTCCTCATACGTGAATATATCAGCGTTGCAATATGCAGGATTCTTTAATAGATCTTTGGCATCCTTTGAGTGAGTCCGAGTTTTCTGGGTTTTTTATATCCTTTGAGTGATAGTTTTGGAACAAATTAAAGATGGTAAAAATATGGATGGAGATTTTGGGTCGGGATAAGAGTTAGGGTTAAATTTTTTTTGAGAAGATAGGAAAAATATAAAATTTTAAAATTTTGAGAATTAAATTAATGATGAAACAAAAGTATAGTAATAATTTAAGAACTATTTAAGTAATTTATTATTTTTTATATAATAACATATAGATCTTATTAATTAAATAACTATATTATTTTAAAATATAATAACAAAATAATTAAGATAAATAATATTAGAAACTGGTTTAAAATATTAAAATCTTGTGTATTAGAATTACGCCACCAAATTTTGGGTAGGTTTAGAGGCGACTAAAAGGGGTCAATTTTAAAATTTTTATACGAATTAAAAATATTAAAATAATAAACTTCTTGATAATATTTTTTATTATTTTTTCAGTTTTTCTTTTGAGTATTAATACTTAAATTTTTGATAAATTTTTAATTTTAACAAAATATCAATACTTAAAATATTAAATAAAAATATTATCAAAAAATCTAAAATTTTTTAATTAAAGTGAAAGCTAATAAACTAATACATAGTAGTAGTTTTTAAGGGTGTAGACGAGCTGAGTCGAGTTCAAATAGTGCAAAGCTCGGTTCGGCTCATTAAGATTTTGAGCTTGAGTAATTTTAAACGAGCTTGAAATATCTGAACTCGACTCGACTCGTAAAGAACTCGAGTGGGGTTCGAGCTTTTTTCGAGCCTAATCGAGTCAAGTATTGATCGAATTTTGACTGTGTTAGACTTGAGTAACTCTATCTCTCACGTCTCATTTAAAGTCTAATGGAGAAAAAACTTTGATACACAAAATGTATAAACTCAAATTTGTTAATTTTAGGGTTTAATATCTTAATTTAGGGTTTAATATTTATGTTTAAGGTTTAAATATTAGGGTTTTAAGTTTAGAAATTTAAATTTTAAATTATAAAAAATATAATATACTTATGTGTTCGAGTAGCTTGTGAGCTTTTCGAGTCGAGTATCATGTAACTCGGCTCGACTCGTTAAGAACTCAAGCCGAGTTTGAGCTCGAGTCGAGTTCATTCGAGTCGAGTTTTGATCGAGCTTTGACCGAGTCGAGCTCGAGTAACTCATAATCTGTCTCATTTATAGGGGTGAGCATTCGAGCGAGTCGAGTCGAGTCGAGTCAAAAAATTTCGAGTTATTCAAGTTGAGTCAACATATTTTTCAACTTGAAATTTTTTTGATTCGAGTCGGTTTTATCGAGTTCGAGTCGAGTCGAATTTTTGAGTTTTTGTATAAATTTAATTATACTATTTATAATACTATAATACATTTTGATTTTAATTTAAAACTCTCTCTTTATATCTACATACATATTTTTTCATATTATTTTTTACATATATAAATAAGATTTTGAATTATTATTATTATTATTATTATTATTATTATTATTATTATTATTATTATTATTATCATCAAATACCTTAGGTATGAATATTTTATTTTATTAAATTACGAGCTTCTTTAAAAAAATTTATTTTTATCTAGAAAAGACTAAAACGAGATAAAAATAATGATAAATTAAATACAATAATATAAATATATAAATTAAAAATATAAAATAATTAATATAATTTAAATAATATAAAAAATATAAATAAAAAATATATTTAAAAAATAAAAAATAAATATGAAAACTGACCATATTGTAAGGAAAAGAAAACTAAAATCTAAAAATAATAAGAAAGAGAAGATATGACTGAAATAAAACTGAAAATAAAACTACATGGACTAAGTGTGTAATTAGACCTGGAAATTTTCGAGTTATTCGATTTTTCGAGTAACTCGAATTTTGGAAATTGAACTCGACTCGAAATTGAAATTTTTATGAGTTATTCGATTCGACTCGAATAACTCAAATAACTCAACTCGAATAACTCGAAATTGAAAAAAAAATCGATTTTTTCGAGTCGAGTCGAGTTTTACTCACCCCTACTCATTTACAGCCCTAGTAGTTTTGCAGTAGAGGGACCGTCAATCTCTCTAATAAGTCTTTAATAGAATCCGGAAAGTTTTATGATAGAATCCGAAAAGTTTTATGGAGAGTAAAATCGTAGTGAGTCAAAATCTATTTTATTTTTTAATATAATTTTTTATTATTTATTATATGTAAGAGTAAATGAATAATTATTAGAAAATTAAAATAAAATAGATAGATCTTATTAGCCGAGATCATAAATAACCTGATGAACTAATTTCATAAAAAAAATCTAAATGTTCTTTTGAATTATTTAAATCCATCCAAACCAAAAAAAAACTATAAGGAATTTTAATAGCTAGGATATCAACTAAATTGATATTTAATCGATTTATTTAAAAATTTAACCATTACACATGATTGGTTATTTATTAATATGAATATAAATTATTTTATTAGGAGTATGTGATGAATCGAATTGAGTGAAAATTCTGAGTTAGTAAATTTGACGAGTCTTATTTGTTATGATTTAATTTAAAATTTTTAATTTAAAGAAAATAAATTTAAACTAAAGAATATTTTTTTATCAAATGAAGATTCACTTGATAAAAATATAACATCAAAAATTAATAACGTGAGTGGTTTATTATTAATTTATTTCATAGATAACACAAAGAGAAAGATCAATTTATAATTTCTCCTTTTAAAGCAAAATAAGTAAAAATAAAAGAAAATTTTATAACGTACATCGAACACCTTTAAACACCACTAATGTTAAACATTATTGAACACTATTAAATTAATTAATATTAATTAAAAATCTTAAGGACTCAACGTGCGATTATAAATTATTTAAAATAAAATTTTAATTAAATTTATTATAATACTTTTAATCTTTATTAATTAATTTAATGATGTTCAACAATATTCAGTGTTAATGGTATTCAGGTGATATTCGATGCATGTGATACATACATTCCAAAATAAATTACTTTAGCATGATAAACTTATTTTTGATAATTTATTTGTTAAAGGTCTTGAAATTATCATTTTTAAAAATATTTTTTAAATTTTATAAAAAGTTATAATATTTATATTTTTTTAAAATGACTTTTTATAAAAATAATGATCTTTAGAGATCAAATTGAAAATTTTCTTTAAGTACAATAAATATGATCTTTGTTCTAATTTATTATTCATTCAAATTATAAAAATTCAACTTAAATTAAGAAAAATTAAATAACTCATTTCAAAGAAGCAAATAATTTAATTTCATAACTTGAGATTTTAATTTTTCTTCTTTTATATATCAAATTGAATCGAGTATTGTTCGCTATTCGTTTTAGTAATAATAAAACCATTATTTAAAGTGCAAATCTATCACGAGAGTCAAACACTACTGAATATTATGAATGTTAAATATTATTGAACGTCATTAAATTAATTAATAAAGATTAAAAATCTTAAAAATTCAATGTATAATTAATTTAATTAATATTTTATTTTAAATAATTTATAATTATATATTAAATCTTCAAGATTTTTAATATTTATTAATTAATTTAATAGTATCTAACAATATTCAATATTAATAATGTTTAACGGTACTCAATGCTTGTGTAAAATTTTTCAATACATTGAAAATGTGGAAACTATTTTTAGATTTTTTTCCCATGATAAATTCTGAATTTGATAATTTTTTAATTTTCTAAATTAAGATATTTTATCTCTATAATTTTATCCGGATTATCATTAAAAAATTTAAAATACATGTCACACCGTTAGACACCATTATTCTTTTAGTTTTTTATAGTTATATATTTTTATATTATATACTGTTAATTTGGTCATTATTATTTATTTATTCAATTAATATATTATTAATTCACAAATAATTCAACTAATTTAACTAAAATGATAGGTTTTAAGAATCTAAATAAATACAATGTGTACGATAAATTGTTTTTAAAAAATTGATTAGGAATGAATTATTAAACTGATGGAATTTTAAAAGATTAAAGATTAAATTAAATTTAATTATATATTATAACAAAATTAGTATCGAAGGTGATATGAATTTGATATTATGGTTCGAGTCATATATGATATTCAATCGTGATTCTAAATAAGAGTAGATTCTACTAAAATTAGTACGTTGTAATTGTATAAACATAAAGCTTAAAAATAAAATAAAAAATATTAATAATGAAATGATGAAATAAAAGACATGAAATAGGCTTGAAGAATATGAAAATGTGATAATTCTGATAATTTATATGAAATGAAGGAAAGGTAGGATTGTGTATTAGTGATGACATGAGGTAATTAACTTTAAAGGTTAAATGGATTGTGACGAGATGGGTAAGTCCCACCACGTGTCCATGGGATCAACCTTTAAAAATCATACACCTCATCAATTTTTCCGTGTCATATTTTCTTTTATGTAAATCTTTACTTAAAAAATTATTTTTAAAATAAATTAACAGTAAATATGAGTGAAGATTCACTTAGAAAATATATAACATGAAAAAAATAATGAGATGGATGTTTTTTAGTGTTTGATCTCATGGATGACGTGATGAGACTTACTCATGATATAATTTCTCGGATTGTGACTCATTAGCTATATGAAGTTAGGAACCAACAATATAATAAGATGGGTTCAATATGGTAGGATTGTGGCACGTGACCCACTACCTATAAGAAGTTAGGAACCAACGCGATAATAAGATGGAATGGATGACGACAATAAGCTTAACTTGAAGTTAATAGAATTCTCGCAAGAACAAAGTTGAAAACAATCTTTAAAAAGAATTTAAAATCCAAATGGTATAATACAAATGAAAGAAAGGTGCCTATTTATAGTGGTCATAGGCACCATATGAAGAGTCTTACAACAAGAAATGAATGATTCATTATTATAGTGATGAATGCTAATGAATGCTTTGTTTTCTCTTCTCTCTTTAAGTGGTTGAATGTTCTATGTTATTTGAGATGAATTTAGACTTCATTTAAATTGAATATAGATATAATTCCGTTCAAGGGAAGAAAGAACTTTTGGGTTTCCTTGTCTTGCTCTTTCACGAAAAAAAAAAAGAATAAAAACAGATATTTGATGTATATAGACATTTTCGCAGTAAAAGAAGAGTCTATTCCTATTTTATGTTGATCCTCGTGTAAATTAATCTTTTTGAACGTCGAACTTTCATTGTTTGTTTTCAAATAAAATACAAATAACCTCCAAAAGATGTAAAAAAGTGACTTAAATCCTTGATTTAATTTAAATTCAACGACATAAAACAGAGATCCATTTCTTGTATTATATATGTTTTCTCTGATTTCTCCCCTTATTTCTTGGATTTTCATAGACCCAATATCCTCGTCTGGTTGTTGTAGATTTTACTTCATTTCCTTGCAAAGGGCAGCCTGGTAATAATAAATGTTAAACTACAGCTAGAGATGAACTGTAATTTAAGGCCTAATATTTTTTCTTTCATCCACTGCTCTCATTTTATATGCTTTCATTATCAGTTGTGATTACTATTTGAATTGACTATTGCTTCCCAACTTGTAAGAACATTGTAATAATTTGAAGTGGTTTTAAAATGGATGGATGTATTAGAGAGGCAAAGTGAGATGGCTACGGGTCGAGTTGAGTTTTGGGCCCACTTAAAAGTTAAACCTAACTAAGAAAAACATCTTTAATCCAAATTTGACTCAAACATTTTCTTTAAAAAAATCGATCTGTCCCGAAAATAAATACCTTAAACTCAATCGGACCTATAGAAAAATAATTTTAAGGGACTTAATAATAAAAATAGTAATTTTAAGGATTAAATTATAAATAAAAAACAATTTTAAAGATATATTTATAAAAGAATATAAAAAGAGTATTATTTGAAATATTCCTATTTTTTTTTAAAAAAATTACACAATTAGTCTCAAATCAAATCGGATTTGGATTGGATAATTTCTACTATAAACTGAAACCCGATCCAACCCAATTTTTATAAAAAAAAATCTGACACGACCGGACCGAGTAAGATGCCCTTCCCTAGTAAAGTGGTCAGTTTTCATTAGGGGTGTTCAAACGGGTAATTCGGTCGATGGCCGAACCAAATTATCAAACCAAGTTAACAGAACTTTTTAAATCTTTAAACGTTAACCGAATTCAACTTTTTTCAAAATACATAATTTCGGTTAATTTGGTTAACCGAAATTTGTTATACAATTTTGGTTAAATTAAACAAATAATCATTCAATAATGTTAAAATAATATTTTTAACCACTGAACTTTCAAAAATTATAAAACAAACATTAAACTTATCTAATTATTATAAATTGATCATTTAATTATTATATATTTTAAATTATTGATAAATATTAAAAAATTTAATGAATATTTTTTAATAATATAATAAATTTAATTATCATTTTATATTAATTTGATAAAATTTAATGACCAATTTATAATTTTTAAAAGTTTAGTGACTAAAAATAAATATATAAAATATAAATTTTGATTAATTCGGTTAATTAACATATTTCGAACCGAATTAACCGTTAATCGAATTTTCAAAAAAACTTTAACCACTCACCGATCGAACAAAATTTAATTATTTAACCGAATTGTTATGTCGGTTAATTCGGTTTAGTCGATAATTTAAACCCCTAATTTTCATTCAAGAAAATACGGGGAATTCTTGTGTCATTGATATTTAGAGTTTCAGAATATTCTTGAAGTAGTCATATCTGAGCCAGTCCATAACCCATTCCTAAAATGAGCTATGAATTGACATAAAAATTTTTTGGTAGATAATGTATGTTTATTAGGCCCCGTTTAGCATTGTTTTTCAAACCAGCTTTTGAGTCAAAAGTTTGTTTAAAACGTAGAAGCAATGCTAAACAGTTAGCTTTTGAAAAAGAAATTACGTTTGAAAAGTGATTTTCAACCCAAACGCAAAAGCTAAAATTTTTAGTTTTTGCCAAACTTTAGCTTTTGCGTTTAAAAAGTGCTTTTAGGGGTCATATTACAATTTTAACCTTCATTTATTATATTTTATTATAATCTAATTTTTACAAATACATAATTATATTTAACATAAATTATTTTTTTAATTTAAAAATTATATATATTCGTACAAAATTATATATTTTCTCAAAAGCACTTCTAAAAAGCACTTTTTAAAAATAATTTATTTATTTATTAATATTTTTATATTTTATCATAATTTAAGTTAATATTATAATATAAAATAATTTATTATCATTTAAATATATATTTTTAATTTATAACATCATGTCTAAAATAGTCATTTACTTTCTCAAAAGCACTTTTTGACAGTAATACTAAACACATATTTTTCAAACTAAAAATTCCAAAAGAACTTTTTCACTATACTTTCTCACCACATTTTTCTACCGCACTTTTTAAAAGCAATACTAAACTGGCCCTTAGTTCAACGTATTCACAAGACATGGATCATTTCATTAGAATTTTTTAAAAAAGGGTTTAGTTGTGACAATATTTTACTTAGGGACTTGTTCGATTATTGTCTAATTCGAAAGGGACTAGTTTGTTATATAAGCCAATAAAATATAACATTTATGATACATATATAATTGCTTTTTTATTATATGGAAAATAATTCAATACACATGCACACAGTGCTCTATCCTTTTTTTTAAAGGTTAAGGATTTTTTTTGTTTTTTTTTTTTATTTTAATAAGAATCTTTGGTTTTATAACATGTTGTTTTTGTCCTTATGACACATTTTTCTTCTGTGTTTATGATATGTTTTTGTTTTGTAATTTGATTCATCTGTCTTTGTGGCATGTTTCAGCGTACCCTAACTGTCGCGACCATTTTAAAGTCGAAAAGGTGTAGAAAATAGCATGGCGAGTGGAATTTTGAAAAATCGAGTTTTATTGCTTTTAATTATGAAAAATCAAATTTTATTGAAAACATATACTATTTGAATTTTAAAAATAATTTGGAGTCGCCACCGGCCACTTTTGTAGGCCAGACACCATAAAATAAACTAGAAATCTTTAAAACATTTTGGATTCGGGAGTCGGTTACTCGTAAGGACGACCCTTACGAACGCCCGAGATCGGTACCTTATTAATTACACGTGGCATTTCAGCATTTCGAATAATAATATTAATTTAATACGTCATTGGCAAATAAATATCGTTCGAATAAGATATCCTTTTGGATAAAAAAGTACATTTCTTTTAAATACGAGCCTTGAATAAGACGTCCTATAATAGGAAACCTTAACTCGTATTTAAGGAAATATAAATTTTGACCCAAAAAGGTTTTTAATATGCATGACCAATTATTATCTTGTCGATTTTAAGTTCTAACCTATGAGGCTCCATTAATTAAATATTTAAACCCTATTAAATTATTAATTTACCAAGTATATTATGATAACATCTGAATAATCGGATACTACCGTCTAGACACCAAATAAATTAATAATTACTAATGGTGTTTCTAGTTTTGCCTAATTAATTTTATTTAAGTCTAATCTTAAATTATTTACCATTTTTTATGTTTCGATGATACGCCGAATGCGATACCAAAATACACTATTAGCCAGCATAATGTTGTGTCAAAACACTGACCACTTAGTGCATCCGAGATATATGATTAGAATGTCATCTTTACTAAATTATCTCCCTATTTAATTTATTATTTAATTAAAGTGACTAATCCTAAAAAAGGCTCTAATTTAATTAACTAAGTGTAAACTAATTGTCACCCTAAACAAATATACTATATGCTTAAAATTCATGCAAGCATACGAATACCAATTAAATACATACAAATAAATTAGAACATTAGATAAAGACAGAGACTTTAGCAATCAATAATATTATAAAAAAATAAAAATCTTAATATATATAATAAAAACAACAATAATTGAAGTGAATACTAACCTGAATTTCCAGTTCCATGGCCGCAAATTAACTTTTGAAATTAAGTTCCTTGTGTCAGTTTCTTTTCGCTGTAGATATCAAATTCCATCTATGTCTGCGCGAATTATCCTTAAACTCAACATTCCTTTCGTACACAAAGGAGTTCGGATCCATAGCCCTCCAAATTGATGTTGCTACCCCGTGAATTGCAGATTCTATGGTTTTGCATACAAAACAAAGACATAACCCTCCAATCATTGTCTCCATCATCGTTTAATCATTGGCCACCATTGCATCATCATTTTCCTAATCATTGCATGATCATCACCCCATCATTGCATCATTATGGTCTCATCAATGCCTTATAATTGTTGCAATCATCATAGCCATCATCACTCTTTCTCCCTCATGATGGCCGAATTCTATCTTCTCACCATTGCCCCCAGCACACTCTCAATTGGAGAGAAATCAAAGGAAACAAATCATGGATCCCCCTCCCCAGCTGAATCTCTCTCCCTTGTTTCTCTTCAGTTTTGTTATGGAAAACCTCCGTGAACTCCCCTTTTTCTTTTTTCTACATGGAGTGACCGAGCCCCCTTGTAACCGGCCCCCTTGAATGGTAACCTCCCCTTCTTATCCATATGGGTAACCGAATGTTAACCTCCTTCATTTAATATTTTTTATTTTATTTTTTGTTTATTTATTTTATATTTATTATATATATTTATTTATTTTTTTGAGTTTTGGTTATTTATCTACTTATTTATTCAATTAATTATATTTACGTAGGCCTTATTTTATATTCGAACCCGGATGAAATTCGGGTATTACACTAACGATCAATTGTTGTTCACACAGAGATTCAATCCGGTGCTAGTTTTCTGATTTATCTTATTGTCGGTGGTCACTTGAAAAGATTTATCCCGACTGATAAGTGCTCAATTCACTATCACTTTTTACACCTTTCATGGACAATAATCACTTAACCTACACCTACTTGGACTAATGCATGAACTTAATGTGAGATATTTAGATATTTTGTTGTAACATATAAAGATGATATTTATAGAAAAGTCAAGCTTTACTGCACCTTTGTGCATTTACAGGTAGAACTGATGTCGCGGCAATGATTGAGGCCGAGGCAGGACCTGAGGCCGCGACAGCACTTGAAGAACAAATGTTGATATTATAAGCGATCTGAAGAGAAAAATAAGGTGGACGTTTTAAGACAAGCAGCACAAGAATCGGAGCTGAAAAACACATGGAAAGTCAAAGTCAAAGGCCACGCAAGAAAAGAATCCTTGTGGGAATAAACTAGGAAATAAAACAAATATATTTTATTTATGTACTTAACTTTGTGTTTTACTCCAAGTTGTATTCCTACTTTGGAAATGTTTGCCCTAGGCTAAGCCTATATAAAGGAGGTGCCGCCCAAGGAAGAGGAGAGAGCTGGATTAGAGAGAAGAATTCACCTTAGAGTTTAGAGTTTTCTTTGTTTTCGTTATGTTCTAAATTCTTTAAGGCTTAGGAGAAAGTTGTAGAGTATTTGTGAGAGGAGATTGAACTTTGGTTTCTTGTTTCAATGCAATAAAATATCAAGGTTTGCTTATTCTTTGTCATTCATTGTTCTTGCATTCAAGCTCAGGAGAGAAGTTTGTGAGAAATTTATTTATCTAATATCGGGAGAGTTAGATTCACGAAAGGAATAAGTACAGTAGTTTTCTAGTCGAAAAATACTAACTCGGCCTAGGGATAGGTTAGAGTTTCAGCGGCTAAAAGAAGTGTGGGATTGGTTGGTGATTATAGTTGATTCACGCCAGGAGGTATCATCAAGGACTAGTCATCAACAGTACTTCGACTTAGGGATAAGCGGAGTCATCAAAGGACACTTTGCCAAATCTTGGTAAAGTCCACCCAAGAGCAAGGGATTGTCGCGGCGGACGTAGCTCATCACTGTCGAGGTAGTAAAACTGTAGTGCTACCGAGGCAGTGTTGTGTAATTGCATTGGACAGAAACAAGTCAACTGAATCCACTATACAACACAACTGGATCCTGACCACTTTCTTAATCTGATTATTTTCTCATTATTTAGTTTTTTTTATTATTCAAGTTATTTAATTTACTTTAGAATACTGTAATCACTAATTTTATCCAGGGTTCAAACCCGGGTCTAAATTTTATTCGAGTAATGGGCTTGTAATTATTAAAAAAAAAAAACATTTTGTAGATACTTCTTTTGTTACGTTTTTCTTTATTATTTAAATAATGATTTTATTTACTATTGTTATTATTAATTATAAACTAAAACCCAAAATATTATAATATACTACTTCGTTTTTATACTTGCTTTCGTTTTATTAACTTTATTACTAAATATTATCATTCTTTTATTATTATTATTTTTGTTATATGTCAAAAAATATATATTCTAGTCTTATTGTTAAACTTTTATAAATATTTTCTTTGGTCTTTGTTTTTGTTGCTAATTCATTTTGAAAATACAAAAATAGTATTATAATAATTTTCATTCACAATTTGTACATGTTTTGTTTCTTTAAATCTAACTATTATTAATTATTTTTGTCATTTTCTTCATTAAAAAATAAATAAATATTGTATGTTAATAATTATTTTTCTTTTTTCTCTTTGGCACGTTTTATTTCTATTATTATTATTATTATTATTATTATTATCATGCTATTACTATCATATTATTATTTCCCCTCATTCGGTTTTGTTATCATTTAATATTATTATTATATATATCAGATATCATATAAATAACCCAAACAATTAAATAAAAATCCATTTTATTAATCCTAAATAATAAGCTCAAGTTTTATTAAACAATTAAATAAAAGTCCATTATACATATTCTAATAATCAGACCGCATAAAATATAATTACAAGCCCATATTACATAAATCCATTACAAGCCCTTTAATCCATCAAGCCCAATCGGCCCTATAGCTAATTTAGATTACAAAAAACCATAATCTGATCTAACATCCTTATCCTATGCGCAGCTCTTTGGTGGTCGTTGGATCTGATCTAGATCCAATGACCGAGATGAAACAAGGGAAGCTTCCAGAATCCTTCACGCTCCACACGCGCTGTCCACTCGAGTCTCCTACGCGCGCGTGCGTTGCACACGCGAGACACTTCGCATTCTGATAGAACCGTTTGGCTGCCTGAAGAGTCCTCGTCGTCCGATCAGCTAGCTGGTGGTCCCTTTTGCTTCTTCGACCGCCTCGTACGTGTTACAAACAAACAAAAAAGTAATTATCAGATTCGTACAAGGATACCAGAGGCCAAACAATACGATTCTAGCAGCATTTACAGGGTGCAAGCCGACCAAAATCCAGAATTGCAGAGACGCAAATACACTAAATATCAGAAGCATTTCGGCTAAAAATCAGAGATCACATGAGAACAAAATTCAGCAACCAATGAAAAATTAGGAACCCTTGTGCTCTCCTCTTGTAATAGGCTATTTAAGCCAAACCGAAACATTTGTAAGGGTCTTCACCCAACAATTCCGATCAATACAACAAAAAATAGCATTTTTCAGAGGTAAAAAGATAACCTCTTTGTTTTCTTTTCGCATACGAACATAAAACAGGAGTTAAGAGTCTAGATTTATACCTTCGAAGGGTGGGTCGCCCGTCGGCTCTTCCTTCCTCCTCCTCCGTCATCTTCCCCTCGCTAGCGGTGACCGAGGCGGTGGTTTTCCGGAAATCAAGACGGAGAGGAAGAACATTCAAAGATGTTCATCTTTTTCTTTTGGAATTCCATAGAGAATTTGAAGAGAAGAGGCGTTCTCGGTTTGAGAAAATGAAAGAAAGAAGGTTTTTGTTTTTTGATTGTTATTTATACACGAGGGGCTTTTTTGAAAATATTTTTATTTATATCATAAAACCCTCCGTGTGGGGAAACAACTTCCACGGTCCTTTAAGGTTTTGGATTTGTTTTATTTTGGTCCCGATTTTAATGATAATCATCTTTAAAAATGGTTTTATCTATTTTTGGTCCTTCCGTATTTTAGACCGTGTTTTAAGACCTTCCCCTTGGTGAAATTGCTCTTCCAGTCCTCCAGATTGTATTTCTCATTTTAATCCGGCCATTAACAGAAACTTTTCTTCCTTTTAGTTTAATTTCTTTTATTTTTTGTTTATTCTTGTTAGTTTATATTATAGTTTTTTTTATGCTTTTTGTACATCTTTTTGCTCTATTTTCATCATGCCTTCATGTTTTTATTTATCCATGTATTCATTCATATTACTATGAGTTTTCATAGTTTTTATTCATGTATGTGTAGTACGTCATTCTTTTGTTTCCGTGTATATATGTTTTTTTATATAGGCCATTTATTTGTTTATTCCAATGTTATTATCTTATTTATCACATGAACATGAGATTTGGTTTCCGTTTACACATGTTTTGAAAGGGTAGCATGTTCCTTCTTATATGTTTTATATACCCTATTTCGGTTAGTTTTGGTTATAAGTTCTAATTTGTCATAGTTAGCATTCTTCTTATCTTGTGTCTTATGTGTTTACGTTTTTTTAACATGTCTTTTTATACTTCTTACATGAATGTTAAAGTAACATGGATTGGTAGCATGAGTTGTGCTTTCATATATATGTTTTCATGTTTTATATTAGTGTAAGTTTTTTTATTAGATGCATGTGTTGCTTAGGGTTGTTCCCATGTTTTTTTTTATATTTGATCTAGTGTTTATTGTCTTTTTATCATATTCGATATATTTGTTTTTATTTAGATTCTATGTTGCTGCGATAGGTTTTTATACCATGTCTTACTCTTGTTGTATTAGGGCATGTCTTTTTAATGTCTGGGATTTTTGTCATTTATCTATCTTTATCCTTTTAAATTTGTTTATACCTTGTTTACTATTTATTTGTATGTGTCACTTATCTACTCTTCATATTATGTAGCATTTATCCTTTTGCATCTTACATGAACCGAAATTACAATCAACATTTTAATTAATGAATTAATTAATTTCGTCTTTAGTCGGTCGTAACGGGCTTGCGTTCTAACGTAGTGGTCGCGGTGTATGCGTTGCCTCTGGGTAAAGACATGGTAAGAATAAAATTGATTTGAATCCTTAAACAAAAATTAATTTAAATGTCACTTTAATCTGAAAAATTCAAAATTAATTAAGCGGTTATTTTAGAGGTGCTAATTTGGACGGTTTTTAAATCCTAAACCCGTTTTTAAACCGTAATTGACTCTCGGACCCGTTTTTTCGAATCTCTGGTTTTCACGGTGTACGACCCACCAAAATGGCCGGTGGCGACTCCAACCCGTTTTTTTAAAATTATTCTCTCCCAATTTCCGAATTTTAAAACCTAATCCCACCCCTTTTTAAATCGTTTTCCAACCTTTTTCAAAGAATTAATTTTAAAATCAATTTCAACTTCTAAAATTCCCAAACCCTTTTTCAACCTTAATTTTAGAAATCCCTAACTTAGAATTCCCTTTTTCAATTTTAAACCCTAAATTCTCAAATGTTAGATCTAAATTCCCCTTTTAAGACCTAATTCCAATTTTTTAAAATTAAACCCTAATTATTTTGTTTTGAGACATTTTAAACCATAATTTTTAATCCTTTCAAAATTAGCACCCTATTCGCCTAATTAAGTAAATACTCAGTTTTCAATAGGGTCGTTACAAATACCCGAACTTATCTGTGTCTTTTATTTTATTTCTTTTACAGAGCGAGAAGACGAAAGAAAACATATTGAGTAGACTAATTCTTGTGGAGACGATATTCGATAATACTTATCACTTTATTACTTGCGTCGTGTACACTTGCACTAATTGCGCAACCTATTTTACACGCAACACCCACTCAGTTGATGGTCGTTTACTGATAAAATCAGTCCTGTGTAGCGATACTTTTTTGCATGACAGTTTGGATCGTCTATAACTTCTTTCTTTCTTCGTTATGTGTCTCGTTTGGACAGAGACAAGGAGATTAAGGAAGCTTCTGAATTTTATTGGTATGCTTATTTCCATAGATTTTTTGGGGGGTATAAAATTTTTTGGATTGTTTAATCCAATTATTTCACTTATTAATTGCGATTTAATTATAATTTTTCTATTGATTTAATAAAAATTCAGTGGGATTTGTCAAAAAAAGTTAAGGATTTAGTTTTTTGTTTTTATGTTTAGTACATAAGGTTTTTTATATTATATTTCGTATCGATTATATATTAATCTGAAACACTAAAATATTGTGAGTATAAATGTTTTTTTCCATTGATATGATTATAAGATAATATCTATTTAATTTTTTTAGTTTATTAATAAAATACACATTATATACATATGGTACTTGGACTCATCATTCAGATAAAATATATCTTCTTTTACCATTAAAATCACTTCACGGGTTCAAATATTTTGAAATTTAATTATGCCTATTAAATACAACATAACTAAAATTTAAAGTTATATTTTATACGTTATGTTATTAAAATTTTAATATATACGAATTATGAGATGTGGTGAAGTGGTTATCCCTCTCATCTCTTAACTATGAGCTTAAAATTTAATTTCTATCAATAAAAATAAAGCAGATTTCATAATTAGTTATCTATCTTTTAGTGATAACACTTATAAGAAGAAGAGTAATTATTGCTATTAACGATAGATAACCTAACTTAAAATAAAAAATAAATTAATATATTAATTTAAATTAATTAAGATTAAAATTTAAAAAAAATAAAAAAAAATAAGTCTTACAAGATTACGATTAATATTTATTCATATTTTTAATCTTTAAAAAATATAAATACATTTTATAGGTGAATAATTATTTCATAAGACTATCATTCAAATTTATTTTATAGAAAGTAACTTTAATTGTAGTATTTGATTCTGATTATAATTAATTATAATTATTCGAAAGTATAAAGATAATTTTAACTCTTAACGTTTATAATTTTTATCGTTTTAGCCTTTTTTTTTTTGATAAATTTAGCTCTTAACCTATATCTTTTTGACAAATAGTTTACTTTTAACTACGACTGTTAAAAATTTAACAATGATAACATGTCATATGCATATGATAATATAATTTTAAATAACATGGCATCTAACCTATCAAATATATATATATGAAAAATATAATTTTATTCTAATATAAAATATAAAAAAATCAAATTCAAATAAAATATTAAAAAATTAATTAATTAAAAAATAAAATACTAATACACATATCAACCCTAACTACGATAGAATCAAAATTTTACCTTACAAAATTAATTAATTTTGAACTGTGTTCATATTTTTTTTAAGATAGGACTTTAATTCTATCGTAATTAGGGTAGGGAAAGTTTAGTAGTCTTTTATTTTAGAATTAATTAATTTTTTAATATTTTATTTAAATTTTAATTGTTTTATATTGGAATAAAATTATATTTTAGAATTAATTATTTTTTTAATATTTTATTAAAATAAAATTATATTATATATATGTATTTGATAGATTATATGTCATTTCATTTAAAAAATATTATCATATATATATGACATGTCATTATTGTTAAACTTTTAATAGTTGTAGTTAAAAAATAAACTATTTATAAAAAAGATAATAATAAAAATTATAAACATTAAAAATTAAAATTATATTTACGCCTTATTCGAAATCTAATCTTGTACTTAACTTTAATCCACGCGCTTCATTCTCATCAACCAACCCTTATAATATATATTTTGAAAAAGGTAATGCATAACCCCGTCATGATGACGTCATCAATTCAGAGAGTCCGGTTCGCTCTCACATGAGTCACTCGGTTTGAGACCGGAAACCGAAGCGTACCGGGTCGAGAAAGCCCGAAAACCACCGTACTCGTTATCGACGTCTTCCAAATTACTAATCTGTCCCGGACCTTGATCGAAATTCAAAGCGTAACTCAAAGGATCGTAATGGAATCGGCTGTGTCTACCGCCGCCACCGCTTTTATTCCGGTTGAATCTTCTAATAAAAGTCTTCCACCGGGGACCGGCGACGATCTCGGACCATTCTCGAACCTTCCGGAACACTCTAACACTCCGGATCCAAAAACCGGTATCGGACTGGACCTGGGTTGACGGACTGTTTATCCGCTGCCAAAAGTCTGTGGCGCCGACGGAGGGCGTACGACGGGAGCTGAAGCAAGGGAAACAGAAGCAGCAACGAGTGTTTTTTGTAATGGAATTCGACGTCGTTTTCTCGCTTATGGCTGGTTCTACATCTATATTCGCCGCCGCCGCCATCAAGGAGATGGAAAAGCTATTTTCTGGCTTTTTAATCTCTGGAAGACGAATTTGAGGAAAGGGATGGAGTGAACAGCACAGCTGCACAGGGTGGAAATTCTAATAATGAGCTTTCCAACGAATATCAACCTTTGGATTAAAATAAACAAATCATCTCAACCGTTATAAAAGGAAAATAATTACTGTCTAAAAAAGGAAAAATTATATGACCCACCACGTAGCCATGAATCAACCATTAAAAATCATCCACATCATTAATTTTTACATGTCATATTTTTTGTTCAATTGAATCTTCACTTAAAAAATTATTTTTAAAAAGAATTAACAGTAAATATAAGTGAAGAATTACTTTAAAAAATATGATATGGAAAAAAATAAAGATGTGAGTGATTTTTAGTGGTTGGTCTTATAGGTGACGTTGTGGGACTAACCCATGATATAATTTCTTCCCAAAAAGAGTTTTAATTCTTTGATATTTCCCACAAAATTTATAAATTAAATAAGATAAATTAAATCCAAAACTTATTCAAATTATAACATATTTATCTGATTCGATATTTTAAATCTTAAATTTTAAGTTATAATTATGATCGTAACTTAAAATTGAATAATATAAGTTTTATTATCAGAATTTCGGTATACTATTAGTATGTTCCTATAAAATTCGATTTGGATAATAATAGAACTCTATATAAGGTATTCTTGCATTATAGAACAAAGTTTTAAGGTATTTTTGACATCTTTGACCACAAAAGAAATATTTATTATATTTGATTTAAATTAGTTGATTAATATATTAAATATTAATAATTAATATTAAAGTAAAATTATATCATATTTCATATTTGGATGACAATCTAATATCTCATTTACCCCTTCTTATTTTTGAATAATAACATTTAAATTTTATTACATCATAAAATATATTATAAATATAATACATAAAAAAATAAAGAAAAAAGATACGTATACTAAAAACCTCATATAAAAGTATATAAAAAACATTTTATGAGATTAATGTATCATCAAAACTCATAAACCTTCATAAATCTCTTTATCTCTAGCCAAATGAAAGACTTTAATGGATGAAAAATGAATAATGAATGAACCAAGTTATCATATATTCATATACATTATTTTGTCATAGAGCTCTGATTATAGCGTTAACAAACCATCAAACGAGTTGAGATTAATTTTTTCTATGACCACCGAAAGAACTAAATTAGAAAATTGGTATCGTGAGGATCTTTATACAAACGTTAAACGATCTCTAAAATATACTAAAATTATATTAAACGAAAGATGAAATGAATCACAAAAATCAATAAAAATATCGTAAACATAAAGAAATTACGTGTTACCAAGAGTAAAATTTTTTATTAAAATTGAGAAAGAAAGAGAAATAAGCAACATACTTTTCTCAAGCAACGATGTGTAAGGGTGAGCATTCGATCAAGTCGAGTTGATTCGAGTCAAAAAAAATTCGAGTTATTCGAGTTGACGAGTCTAATTTTACTATTTGAACTTTCATTTAAAAAAATTTGAGTCGAGTCGATTCAAGTTAAAAAAATTCGAATCGAGTTTTGAGTTCTTATAAAGATTTAATTATAATTATGTATTATGTTATAGTATGATTTAATTGTAATTTAAATAATTTTCACTAATCATATAAACTGTGTATATATATATATATATATATATTTCTTCATGTGTAGCAATATTTCTTCATATTTTTATATATTAATATATATTATAAAAATTTAAGGGATTCGTCTCGAACTTAGAAATAAATCTTTTAATTACTAAAATTTTTGAGTTATTCGAATTTCTGTTTCACAACTTAAATTTTATTTGAAATTTTTCGAGTTATTAGAGTTTAAAAAATTTCGAGTTGAATCAAAAACTAGTCAAATATTTTCGTCTCGAGTCGAGTTATTTAGTTTTTTTAAATCGAATCGAGTTGAGTTTTGTACCCGTAATCGTGTGTATATCTCGTTAATCTCCTCGTTAAAGCGGTGAAATCATATCTAATCACAAAAGCAACCAACCGAAGTGATGAATATCCAAAAGCTTTCTTAATTAGTGGGTTAAGCACTTGAATTAAGCACTTAACCAAACCTAAAATCAACACCCATGTGAAGTTAGAGATTTGATTAGTTAATTGAGGGACAATTTAAAAACGATATTAAAAAAATTAATTATAAAACTTTTAATGATTTAATTACGATCAAATTAAAAAAAAAATTATAATATAATTATCTATTTTTAAGTTATATGATCAAAATAAAACATACCCTATAATTAAGTGGTTATATATATATATATATATTTTATATTTATATATGATATTTTAATGATTTAAATATATTATCCTTGTCACCATCTTTGATCTCGATAATTCTTCTTAGATTTATGATTCTTGTATAAAAATATTTTGGGTAAACTATAAGAGGTAATTACTTTTGTCATTAATCTTTGTATTTGTCAAATTTTATCATTAAACTTGAATTTTTGAGTCGTTTATATCACGTTATTATTAAGATGATGACATGACAACGGTCGATGATATAAAAATTAGATTAAAACAATGTTATTTTACGTTGTTTTAACGATAGATAAAAATATAAAAAAATATTGATGTGAGAGTTGGAACTTAGGTCATTTAGAATAAAATATTTGAGTCAAACCACTAAAACCAATTATATTTTTGTTAAGTTATTAACATAAATAATATATATTAAATTATAGTTGAAATTAAAATATAGTTTTTTTTTTAATTTTTCACTCATCAAAATGACATTGTTTTAGGTTGTTTGATGTTTAAAATGAGGTTATTTTAATTAGGGACGTAAAAACAATTATTCAGATGGGTTTCAGGTCGGGTAAAATCAGATACAAGTTATTTCAAGTTGATTTGATATTTTGACTTGATTCAGGTTGGGTGCAGGTCTATTTCAGGATGGGTCCATTTCAGGTTGGGTTTATTTCAGGTCGGGTTCAAACGGTTCGGGTCAAAATCAGATAAATGACAGGTTCATTTCAGTTCGGTTGCATTTCAAGTCGAGTTCATTTCAAGTCGATTTTATTTTAGGTCGAATTAATTTGAGTTTTAAATTCATATTAATTAAAATTAATTAGTTTGAGTTTAGTACAAATAAGTAATTAATTAAATAACCGATAGACTTTGAGTTGAATGGTTGATCATTTATTTTGAATTAATTATTTAATATCTAACGTCTTTAACTAATACGAATCATATTAAAAATAAATATTATGCACTAGACTAAACAAAAATATCATCAAATGATTCATATCTTAAAAATTGGGCTAAATTATAAAAAATAAAAATCAATAAAGAATAAACATTGGACTAGAAAAAAATAAAGTTTTAAATTAAAAATGATAAACATTAATAAAATAAAATATCATCTTATTAAAAACACTAAACTAAATTAGAAAAATAAATAATAATCAAATTGAAATAAAAATAAAGTTGTAAGGATTAAATTTTAAAAATTATAGATTAATAATAGTTAAATTCGATGAAAATTTTAATTTTAATATACTTTAATACATTATAATTTATACTTATATAATATAGTTTAATACATTTTAAAAATAAAAATATAAAATTTATACTCTATATGAAATATATTCTATATATAAAATTTATACTATATAGAATGATACTATATATGAAAATATGGATAACTTATTTTTCCCTTTTTTTATATAATACTCAAAACTTATTTCTAATTCCCTCTAAAATTTTGGGTAACTTATATCCTCCAAAATTTTTACACTAAAAGTAAATTAACCTCAAACTTAAAAAATGAGTGGTCTATTTTCCTCCAAAATTTTGTCTTTTCACTCTTTTTTTTATCAATTATCTTTTTTTTTATCAATTATTTTGGTTTAATTTAATTAATTCATAATTTAGATTAATTTAATAAGAATCTATATTTGATTTTTGAATTCTTTTAATTATGTTTGTAATTTATGTTTTTATATTTTAATTTAGCTTAATTAATCCCAAGTTCAATAAATTAATTTAATTAAATATTAATTTAAATTTATATTTTTAATAAAATATTAATTTAAAATTATAATTAAAATTAAATACATTAAAACTAAATAAAATAATAAAAAAATAATTTAATTAAATATGTAATACTAAATTTAAATATTAATCCCTAAATTAATTATCATGTCTATTTTATTTTTTAAGTCTAATTATATTTATCAATATTTTTAATTCATCAAATTATAAATATATTTAATTATATGTATTCGAAATATTAAGTCTTGTTAATATTAATTTAGGTCAATAACAGGTCGGGTTCAAAACAAGTCGGGTTTAAAACAGGTCGGGTAAAATCAGGTCTCGGGTTGATTCGGTCGGGTAATATCGATTATCTGCTAGGTCAAACTTGGATTCGGGTTTGTTTCAGTCGGATGCAGGTCGGGTTTCGGGTCCACAATAATAGGTTAAAATCGGGTTCAAGTGATTCTCGGTCAGATACAGTTCAGGTTTAGTTACTACAGTAACAGGTCCGACTCGGGTTCAAGTGATTCTCGGTCAGATATAGTTCAGGTTTAATTACTACAGTAACAGGTCCGACTCGGTTTCGAGTGAACAACAATCGAATACAGTAGCGGATGTACCCATTGAGTAGGGTGGGCACGGGCCCACCGTGAACTTTCTAAAGTTCACATATTTACCCTTAATTTTCTTAATTTTTATGAATTAATCCTTAAATTTTTATAATATTTAAACTTCGTGCCCACCCTGAGATTTCAAAATTTTATATGTGATCATCCTCAAATAAATTTCTGGATTCGTCACTGATCGAATACAGATCAGATTCAAATCATTACATCTCTGGATCAAACCAAATTCTGACTCGAACATGTTTCAATTAGTTTTGAGGTCTGTTTTGAGGTGGGGTCTTTACATTCCTAATTTTAATTGGACTTTGAAATCATCAATCATCTGTTATACCATTACTCCATCAACGATGCAGTCACACGCCCTTAAGGCTTAAACCCTCACGAAACTCCATATCTTGCTCTCCCCGGCGTGGTACTCGCCGCCGTTGCCTCAGCAAAACGACCCAATTCTCATCACACTCTCACACGCCATTAAAAACTTCCAAAGAAGCCTCTTCACGCGTCTCTCAATAAACTCCTCCCTTCCCTTACACCATGGCTCATTTCCTTATTTCCCACAATATGCTCCATCAGGCGCGTTCTCTCGCAAGCGAAAAGGCTCAGCTTCTTCGGTTTTCGCTTTGGTTCTCGAAACCAAAGGTACCGTGACTGTGATTTTGCTTTTGATTCCTTAATGATTGCGTATACGGATTTGGGTTTTGTTTCTGATTCTATTCGGTGCTTTAGATTGGTGAGAAAGCATAAATTTAAAGTACCATGTCAGGTTGTAAGTATTTGCTTGAAAGAATGATGAAGGCGAGTTCTCCTATGGTGAGTTTGGGGTTCTATATGGAGATTTTGGAGTATGGGTTTCCATCCAATGTGTTTATTTTTAATATTTTGATGAGTAAATTGTGTAGAGAAGGTCAAATTAAAGATGCACAAATGGTGTTTGATGAAATTCGGATGAGAGATTTGCGTGCTACGGTTGTCAGTTTCAATACTTTGATCAATGGTTATTGTAAATCAGGGGGTTTAGAAGAAGGATTTAGATTGAAAAGTGTTATGGAGGATGCCGGATCTGTCCCATTTTTTTACTTACAGTAATTTGATTAATGGATTGTGTAAGGAGAGTAGGCTGGATGATGCTAAAGAATTGTTTGATGAAATGTGTAACAGAGGGTTGGTCCCGAATGGTTTTATTTTCACCAGCTTAATTGATAGACTGTGCAAAAATGGAAGAACCGATTTAGTAATCGGAACATATAGACGGTTTCTGAAGAAAGGTTTTCGAGACGATTTGGTTGGTACAATTCACTTGTAAATGGTCCATTCAAAGCTGAGGACCTAAAAGGAGCAAAGAAGCTTATTACTGAGATAAGCTTGAGAGGTTTAAAGCCTGACAAGTTCACTTACACAATACTATCAGACGCGTTTTGTAAAGAGGGAAATATGGAGTCTGCATTTTGGATTAGAGACGAAATGGTTAAACAAGGGATTGACTTGATAATGTGGCTTTCACAGCCCTTATTTCAGGGTTATGTAAAGAGGGAAGATTCGTTGACATTGAACGAGCATTGGGGGAGATGTTAAATGCTGGTATGAAACCGGATGATGCTATGTATGGTATAATCATGGATGGATTTTGTAAGAAAGGTGAAGTAAGAATGGGTTTTAAGTTGCTCAAGCAGATGTATAGTGATGGCCGTGTGCCCTGTGTTGTAACCTATAACGTGCTTCTGAATGGACTTTGCAAACTGGGGCAACTGAGGAATGCTAATATGTTGTTGGATACTATGCTTAAATCGGGGGTGGTTCCAGACAGCATTGCATACAACATTCTATTAGATGGTCATTGCAAGAAGGCAAATCCAAAAGATGTCAGCAAATTAAAAAGTAAGATGGGGCTTGTTGTAGATTATGCTTCTTATAGTTCACTAATTAGCCAGATCGGAGGAGCTTCAAAACATCGCTCGAAGAGATAACACTAGATGGCTCGGACCGCTCGGTTCTTTGAAGCCACAATGACACCATTTTTGGACATCGTTGCCCAAAATTCAGAAGATGGTTTTAGACCAAGCTTGTAACATAGTCAAGCCTGAGCCTGAGACTTGTGCATGTCAATCAGATGATGAATCTTGGAGGTAATCTAACTTCCATATAGCAATTCACCAAAGTTTAAAGTACTGGTCCGGATAGGGATCAAATGTGAGACATCCGATCGAATGATCGAATAAGCTCAGTGCGAAGATAGACAAGGGTCTCACGGATTCTCTATAGGTTGCAGACAGAAGTAATAAAAATGGTGCCATGGTGAGTGAAGATAAACTTGGCTGATTCTTTTGTAAATGTTATAGATTTGTTTGAAGATTGGAAATGGCAATAATCTTTGTTATCTTGGGACTGGCCTAGAATGCTTAGACTTGGTAGGTGCAAAAAGTTTAAGCATGTCAAAGGTCTAATTATGACTTTAGTCCCTTTACTATATTGAAATTGGGATTTAATCTTTGTATTTTAATTTAACATAATTTGATCCTTTTAGTTTATGGTGTTATTAATATGTCCAAATTGATAAGGGTGATGTCATAATTTTTTTTACTGTTCTTTTGGCTTTTAGAGTTTCGTTTTGATTAATATTAATCGACTCACGGCGTACACTTAAGAGTTTCACTTTATATAAATAAGCCATCTTATATCCGTCTAAAATTAAGAAACCAAATCTCAAATTGCATATTAAAGGAGACTAAAATCATAATTAAACTCCATAATTAATCATTTGTTTGATTATTGATATAGACTACTCTAAGTGGTTGTGTTTTAGAAAGACTTAATACACAAATTAACTCTTAAATTTATTTATTTTTATCAAATTTGTTCTTAATTATTTTTTGGGGTCAAGTAGACCTCAAGATTGGAAAAGGTGACAAATTAGTCTTTGGGACTAATATAATAAAATTATGAAGTCAATTTAGTAAATTCATGTTTAAATTTGATATTTTTTTCAAAGAAGCTATGTGTTCATCTATGAAAACGCTGTTGTCAACGGCGACAGATTTCGTTGAAGATGATGAATACCTAATATTTCATTTTCTCAACTTTTGCCATCTTTGCAAGAAGAAACTGCATAGACATGCACACGTATAGGTAAGAACTATGAATTAAAAAGAAATAAACTTTATGGTCTGCGCAAGAGAAAGAAACATAGATCTATTTAGGAAAGATGGTGAAAATATATAATTTTAAAGGGTAAACTACTGTGCTAGTCACTTTTGTTTATCCCCAGTACATTTTTAGTCACCGATTTTGAAAAACGACCAGTAAGGTCACTATCGTTTTCAAGATGTAAAGTTTTGGTCACTCCAACGTTAAGTGCCGTTAAATATTGACGAAAAGATGATCTGACACATGAAAAAATGATAAATTACTTAAATAGTCCTTAAACTATTATTATATTTTTGTTTTATCTTTAATTTAACTCTTAAAAATTTAAAACTTTATATTTTTACCATCTTCCCCCAAAAAATTATTTCTTTAAAATTTTTTTAACTCAAATCGATTATGCTTGGTCTAATTAGTAAGGCTAGCCATTGTGCAAAAAATTCATTTAAAACCTACACTCAATCAGCATCGAAGGTAAATTTTATATTCTTGCAAAAAAAAAACATAAATGATGAAACATAGTGCAACAAATTATGAATCTGTTTCCATACCATTCATTCACGCGAACAATCCAACAAGACTTGGGTCAGTTTTTTTTCTCATTTCTAATACTATTCATCTTCTCCACCCCATTCAAGTTTGTGAAACTTGATGAAACCAATAAAAAAAGATAAGGATCTGCCCCCACCATCGGCAGCAGCCCATACACATGCCTTCACAAACAGTAGCCACAAAACCACTACCTAATTCAAAAACACAAAAAGAAAGGAGGAAAAGCAGCCCCCTCAAGCATCCGTTAATGATTTGTAGACTTACTGATTAGACCAAACATAATCGGTTTGAGTTAGAGAATTCTTAGAGAAATGAATTTTTGGAGGAAGATGATAAAAATATAAAGTTTTAAAATTTTGAGAGTTAAAGTTAAAGATAAAACAAAAGTATAATAATTGTTTAAGGACTATTTAAGTAATTTATCATTTTTTATTATGTCAGATCATCTTTTTGTTAATATTTAACGGCACTTAACGTTAGAGTAACCAAAACTCTACATCCGAAAACGATAGTGACCTTACTGGTCATTTTTCAAAATCGGTGACTAAAAATGTACTGGGGGTAAACGAAAGTGACTAGCGCAGTAGTTTACCCAATTTTAAATTTTGAGGGTTAAATTTAAAATAAAATAAAAAAATAATTATTTAGAAATTATTTAAGTAATTTATTTATTTTTTATTATGCTAATCATCTTCCGTCAACCATTAACGGCATTTAACGTCGAAGTGACCAAAAATTTACAGCTCGAAAACATAAGTGACCTTATTGGCTGATTTTTAAAATCGGTGACCAAATTTATACTGATAACAAACAAAGGTGATTTTTACAGTAATTAACCCTTTATTTAATTTTTAAGATCTTTAATATTGGGTTTGTTTAATTGGTACCCTAAACATATTATTTACGTATTCTTTTTATAGTATTACTAAGCACTTATTAACATTTCATGTGTATTACTATATTCCTTTTGTTTTTTAAAACGTTATTAAATGGTACAAAGTTAAGATTTGGTACTTAAATTATATTTTTTTAAATTGATACCTAATTTTTTTTAATTTTTAGGTTGATATTTGAACTAAGCACATTCTTCAAATTAGTACTTAAATTAGACATATTCTTTAAGTTGATACTTAAATTAGGCATGAAATTCAACCATAAAATTTTAATTAATTTAGTCCAATTTACAATTAATTTACAAAACATTTTTTATTTCAATCTAATAAACATAAATAATATTCGAAATATATACAATGGAAATCCTTCTTAAAATTTAGATTATAAAACATTTAACTCAATTATTTGAAAATCCGAATTCAAATTATAAAATACAATAGGTTCTTAACTTCTTACGAATATATAGCCTAAAGATCTAAGTATTTACTCTAAAAAGACAAGACGCTGAAATACTTCACTGATGTTGCTTCACTAAAAAATGTGTTAACCCTACTAACTTGCAAACGAAAATAAATGTTTTGAATGCTAAGCTAACAAAGTTTAATGAATACTCTTTCACTCAACCATACTTCACGTAAATCATAGATAAAAACAATGTTACATATATGATATCATAACAAGATAACAATAACATTACCATAACCGTCTAAACACATATTCTCAATTAAAACAAAATATCATACATGATGCATAAGGCCTAACCATGCTCTGGTTCCACAGACCATTCGAGCAAAGCACATAAGTCATATACGCATATCATAAATCTGAAGTAACACCCACATCCATACAATATCAAGACCGTACATTTTAAATGAGACTTGTGTCCATACAATATCAGGATTTTACACTCTAAGGCTTGCATTCACGCATCATACTCAAGAACCGTATTGAAAGTATTTTAAAATTTTAAAAATTATATTGAAAACGGTTTAAAAGTTCAATGATTATCAATATAGTTTACTCATAAAAATATATAAAATGATCCGACAGAAGCAATAAATATTCTCCAGCTAATTATATTATATTATATTATATTATATTATATTATATTATATTATATTATACTACCAAAGCATTCAAAGCCACTAATTAGGTCATAAGTGACTATAGAAGATAAGCATCAAAAAGGAAGAAACTGAGTGAAGCAAATGACATTGAGATGCTTAGCAATTATTATTGGTCCAACAAATGATCAAATTTCTCTTTAATTTACATGATAATCCCCCAAGCTCCTCTGGGTTTCTTCTTTTTGCAAATCATGATGTATTCTAATCTTACCCACAACTTAAACTAATGGCTTCCTTTCTATAAAGGAAATAATTATTTAATTTTCTCAAGGCTTAATAATTGCACTCAAGCAAACTCAATCAATTACAATTAATTTGTAGTTAAAAAATCGAATATTTTAAGATTTAAAATTTATGGTTTATGTATATAAATATTTGTATGTATATAAGTTTGAGTTAATTTTATATTGATTTAAGTCTTATCATGTATAAGTTTAATTTACGTACCATAGACAATATATATTATTTTTTATGTGGTATATTTAGATAAAGATGAGATCAAGTTATATAACGTAAAATCCTGTAAGTTTTATATTTTTTAAGGGTTATTGGATGGCTGAGACCAAGGTTGTCTCAGAAATTTTTGGGACTCAGAGAAAAAAATATATATTTTTTTTTATCTTTTTTAGTGTTTTATTTATGCACCAATAATAAAAAAAATTAAAATTTAGAATTATGAATTAAGATCAAAGTTTAATGTATTGGTATAGTATTTAAAATTTAGGATTAGTGCTTAAATTTATTTTTTAGGGTTAGACATAAAAAATAACATCAAAATTAATTTAATATTTTAAATATATTATTTTATTATTAGATTTACTTATTTAAATATCTAGAAAAAAATTATCTTTAATCATTAAATTTATTTATCTATTTAAATAAATTATAAAAATAAAAATTTAAAAATATAAATAATTAAATTTAAGGACTTAGACTGATTGGGGGCGTGAGCGGCTGCTCGGGGTGCTCCCCTCACAGTCGGCCCTGACTGAGACAGATAGCTCAGATGAATTTTTTACTTTTTTAAAAGCGATAATCTTCACATAATAAATTGTTAATTCGAGTCATCTAACGATCTAGAAAAAGTGTAAAACTTAGAGAATTTTATATTATGTAACTTGATCTTATCTATATATAAAGTTAGAAATGAAAGATTAAACTCAAGCTAGAAAATTGCTACATTAATTACTATTTTTTTGAATTATTTGAATTTATATTTTATAACTCAAACTTTATTTTAAAAAATTCCGAGTCAAATTTATAAAATTATAAATTAAATAAAAAATTAAATATTTTTATATTAAATCAAATTAAATAATTAGATTTTTTTTAATCGAATCGAAGTTATCCTAATCCCATCATTCTTAAATAGTTGTGTCTGAAGCAAAGCAGGCGCAGCAGTGAGCAATGAAATGGCAAGTTGCATCCAGTAATTACGTTTGTCTTATCCTGCTGGTGCTGCTTTTCAACAATGGCGGTATTTTTACCACAATGAATCTGATTTTCCTTTGAAAAGAAATGGGTCTGCCTTGATTTTGAAAGTGGGCGTGCGTGTTTGTTTCTCGAGAAAATTTGCAGAAAGCGAGGTGTGACAGTACCCTTTCTCACTTTAACAGCTGTGGCAGAATCCTTCCCTTCTTTCTTAGCTTCTACACTCACTCATGCCTCGCTGTCTCATGGGACCCCTTTCCTTCGGCCAAGTGTTTGGACTTTCTTCTTTTCCTTTTCATATGTTACTACTAAGAATGGTTAAGTATTCAAATTTAAATTTAGAAAATATGATAATTTTTAAATTATTAATTTTTAATATATTTATCTCTTTAAAAAATAAGATGTCGTAAAATAAAGCGTTAGTACTGATTAAAAATTAATAAAATATTTATTTAAAATTTAAAAGATAGTTGACACAATTATTATTCTCTAAAATTTAAATATTTTATCAGCCTATAAATATCAGGCGAAAAAAATTCTTTAATCATTACCGACATAATCGATAAATAGGTTAAGTTTTGTAGATTCATTATAAGGTGATTTTTTCAATTTAATTTATTATTTATAATATTAGAACTCGAATTATTAATCTTACTTAAGACATCTAGCACCAAAAGAAAATAATATTTATTTTAAAAAACTCATATTAAATCATATATATAATGTCAAATGATTAAAAAATATTAATAAATACTATTATTTATTCCACTGATACATTAAGAAATAATTTTATTTATAATATAATATTTGTCTAATTTTGAATTAAAAATAATTTTATTTGTAATATAATATTTTAGAAATACATTTAAATTACTCATTAATAAAAAAAAGTTAAAGATAAAAGTAATTATTTTATTTTGACCGACATACAAGATCATTATTCTTGTCTTATTTTAATTCTCTTAATTGATTATGTGATAAATATATTATATTACTAAAAAAAGTTAATAATTTACATCTCATTTTATTTAAAATAAATAGATTTAATTTAGTGTTATTTTTTAGAAGAAAAATAATTTAATTTAGTGTGTGTAAAATTTTAATATTTTTTAAGAAAAAATATTTTGAATTCTATTCTTGAATTTTGAATTTTGTAGTTGTATTCTAGAATAAATTATAATTACAATGATCTTACTTTTTACGAATACTTTTTAAAAAATTAGATATCGTATAAAAATGTTAGAATTAGGGTCGTAAATGAGACAAGACAGATTACGAGTTACTCGAGCTCGACTTTGTCAAAACTCGATTCGATTGGACTCGGTTCAAGTTCTTTCCGAGCCGAGTTACATGATACTCGACTCGAAAAGCTCAGAGTTACTCGAAAAATATAAATATTCTATTTTTATAATTTAAAATCTAAAATTTTAAACTTAAAATCCTAAAATCTAAACCCTAAACACTCAAAAACCTAAAATTAACAAGCTTGACTTTGCATAAATTGTGTATCAATTTTTCATTAGTTTTTAAATGAGTGATAGATAAAAGTTATTCGAATTTAACACGATCAAAGATCTAAAAATACTTGACTCGATTAGGCTCGAATAAAGCCTAAACTCGACAAGAGTTCTTAACGAGTCGAGCAAAACTCAGATTTTTCAAACTTGTTTAAAATTACTCAAATTTAAACTCAACTCATAATCATAACGAATTCAATCGAAGTTAACACTACTCAAATTCAATTGGGTTGGTTTATACCCTTATTAGAATTATGTTGGCATTAAATAATCATGTGCGTGTCGGGAATAAGAGAGAAAAGAAGGCAGAGTCGGCGAGAGAGCTGAAACAACCTGTCTTCCACTTCATAGACATCCAACTAAAAACCGGACCCCCCGCCCGGTCGTAAAATCTCTTGGGTTTCGCTACGGTAATTATATTTTTAATTAAACTAAAATCATTCTCTTATATTTTTAAATATTTATATTTTATTTTTCAACCTTATAGTATTTTAAATATATATAATTCATAATTTATTATTATATTTTTATAACATAATTATTTTTACACCCTCGTATATACAAATCTAACTTAGTTCTCACTCACACTCTCAGTTAACACTGTCCCATTTCAACTTCCATGGTCAGAATCGGACAACACTGTAACTGAAATCGGAACCGGGAAGTACATGCAACTGCCCTAAACTGAAACAGCTGTTTGATTTCATAACCATCTAAAACAAAACACCATGTTCTTCACGTGACACTTTCCTTTGTCACAAACTCTCCATATACACCGTCCGATTAGATATTTTTCTCAAGATCATCTCATGCACGTACGATGACAGATCCAAAAAAGAAGGGAGCAGGAGGGAGGAGATCTCTATACTGCTCTGCTACAATCAGCCTTACCGAATCCCACTCTCCTGTTCGACAGATCAAACTCTACCCAGAGATTTTGTTGATGGATGTTCCCGATTATGTTGCTGGCGATTCCGAGCATGTTCGAACGTCCGACACCCAAGCAGTGGACACCGCCGCCGACGTCGGATAGGATACGATGTTTGTCCACCGTGATCTCAACCCCTTTCTCGAACTCGAATGTCATGTCGCCTATCGACCGTCCGATCTCGATTGGGTTACCGTCGAAACACATGTCGGCTACTTCACCGTACACGTAACCCTTTTTAAGCCTTGGACCGACGAGTCGGACCACCTCTTCCCGCACCTTGTTATAAGCCTCGTCCACCAAGTAGGTGAACTCGGAACCGGAGTCGATCATGGTTTGACCCGATCCGCCTGCGTCGGGTCGGAATACGTGTACGGGGATTGGTAGCTTCTTGGACCCTATTCGGATCCCTTGCATTGGGAGAGTGTAAGCAAACGGATCCATATTCGGCATGGTCCGGCTCTGAGGGAAAACCAGAATGTTAATATACTTAAACCAACGAGAATTCGGGTTTTCTCCGAGGTAAAACGACCCGGTCGGCGAAATCCCGGGTTGGGGCCGGCGAGTCGGTACACAGTACGAGAACTTGGAGATTCTGGACTGTGAAGCGAAGGAGAACCGCCCGAGGTTCATTCCCAAAATACCCTTGTCCTCGCTGGTATCGGTTGCGCAACCGAGGATCAAAGGAGGGGTACTCTGGGAACGTGAAAAAGTGAACTTTTCTCTGACCAAGTTGCCCTCGGCGAGTGTCCCGTCGGCGTAGAAGTAAGAATAGTGACACAAACGGTTCTGGTCACACGACGTCGGGAGGGTAAAATCGGGAATCCTCGGCTTACAAAGAGGATGATTACACGGCACCTCAGAGAAAGAAGACGACAGAGAAGGATCAAACGACGCCGCCGGAGGCGGTTTCCGGGGAGCCTTCTTATGGCACTGAATCCATGATAGCTGGCTCCCAGTATCCAACACCATCTGCTGCGTCTGCGGTGGAGTCCCAATCGGTAAAGCCACGATCAACGCCATGGAATACTTGAACGTCGTCTTGAAATTATAAGACGAAGACTGCGCCGGCCTCCGCCACTGCTGACGCTTACTCACCGAAACCAAAGAAGGATTCAAAGCCCGAGCTTTAACGTCGGAAGAGAAACGGAAAGAAGTAAGAGGAAACGAGAAGGAGACTGTATCGTTTTGTTTTGGCACTGGTTTTGCTTGAGAAACAACGAAGTGAAGAAAGAAGATGAGAAATTTGCAGAGAGAAGCCATGGAAACTTGGAAGCAGGAGAGTTCTGGGTGGTGGTTGGACTGCAGTGGAGGTTGGGTCTGTATTTATACGGCAAAGTAATGGCGATCTTGTATGAAAGAGACGATTCCAAGGCCATGGTAAGCAGACGCGTTTTCTTAATGCATCGGTTAGATCTTCTTCTGATTCATAATTAACCGTGTGTCCACCATTTTTATGATAGACAATAATACACACACCTATCTAGTATATCATGCCTAGTATGTGCATCTGAATTTTGTTAAAAGGGTAGGAAAGAGAGAGAACCTTATCTCTAACACAATTATATTGGAATAATTTATTTATAAGATATACCTAAATTTTATTATTAATTAAAAATAAAAATAAAATTTAATATATAAATGGTTCCACAGCTTGTTAAATTTAGTTATTATGAATTTATTTTTTATATTTTAGAATTCCGGGTTTATATTTAAGGATTAGAGTTTAGATCAAGATTCTATAATTTTTAGAGTTTATGAATTGTGTAATTTATATGTATTTTTAGAGTTTATGAATTGTATTAGTTTAGTCCTTTGACTAATATTGTTCGTTAATGTGTTAACGTGATAGTTAACAGTACTAACACGTGTCACCACTTGATTAAATAAAAAAATACAAAATTTGAAACCTTGCCTGTAATGTCTAGGTTCGAATCCCCTTGACTGTAATGTCTCAAATTTTGTATTTTCTTCTTTAAACTAGTTTAAATAAATATATTATTTTATTATAATAAAATTAGGACTAAATTACAAAAATACATGAATAATAGAGAGTAAATGTGTAATTATTCCATATTATCTTTAACGGCAATGTCATCAGTCTGTTAGTTTTTTAACGGACGATGGCTATTTCAATACCATTTTAATAGTTTACTGGTATATTTGACGCTTTTTAAAGTATTGTGATCAATTCGATACCAACTCCGTAGTATTGTGATTATTGTATACCATTATAACCATTCATCAAAATCCATTTATTTATAATTTTGAAAAAATAAACAATAAATGGAATATGAATAATTTCAGTTTTGTGTACTTTCTCCAATTTAAAATTTAAAGTAACAATATTAAAATTTTCACCTAAAAATTGTTGCAACAGCGTACGGATGAATTTATGCAAGCTGTACCTTTGTAAGAAAATATATTGGTCTAATTCTTTTTCGGTACATATACTCTTTACATATTTACATTTAGCCCCTATATGTTTAATTATAGGAATTTTACTCACTTTATTATTTTGATTTAATAATCTAAATTCAATCGATAACACTATAAACTATTTTTTTCTTAAGTTGAGTGGCTAATATTATGTGTGTGGGTGGCTAAATAAACAAAAAAAAATTGAATATAAATATCGAAATTCAATCGATAACACTATAAACTATAACTTTTTATTTTATATTTTAAGTCACGTGATACAAATTTTTAAATCGAAACATTAGAGAAATCAAATTCCTGAAATCAAATGTGGAGGGACTAAATTTTAAATTTAGAAAAGTGCAATAGCCAAATCACAATTAGACCATACATGAAATATCTTTGAGCCATTAGAGGAATAATTGATTTTGCATTTACAGACATACGTGGAGTTTTTCCCATTACTTGCAAAGGTTTCCTCTGTACTCTAATTCGTATTTATTTCATTCTTAATATGAAGATAATGTTTTTGGGTAAATTACATAATTCACCATCAAATTTTTTCTCAAACCTATTTTAATCACTAAAGTTTTAAAACATTCAATTTATTCATCGAACTTTTCATATTAAAATTTTTGTCGCTCTACAGTTTTTAGTTTAACTATGTGATGATGTCACATTTTTTTATTTTATGCATGTATGATTTCATCTTAAATTTTATTCTAATTTAAATCTATACGTGAAAATAATCATTCTCTCTCTAAAAAATCACTTTTATTCTTATATATATGTATTTAAATTTTTTATGAATTTACTCCCGACTACAATTCTTGACTCCATTCATGTTTAAATCAATACATTTATTTGTGTTTTTTTAAGATTTTTTATTTTTTGGAATCAGCTAATAGTAATTACAGTAGTATCTGTTCTAGAGTATACTCTCAACCATTAGATATTGATCGTTTAACCACTCTACTGACATTACTGATGTTCAAACCCGTGGCCTCTAAAAATAACAATCGTTTCTTTAACCACCGAGTTTAAATGGCTCGTGATTCAAGATTTCCTATTTAATATCCATATCCCTCACCTATGAATTCAAAAATGATATTCTATTCTCTTCCATTTCATAAAATTGTGGTTCTTCATAAAAAAAACATGTTTAATCATATAAAAGCATTTGCCCATATCCCAATACCATCATCTTTTGAATAATTAAAACATATTAAAAAAATTCAATAAGTGGTCCTAACAAAAAAAAATATATAATATTTATCTTATAGGATATATCTTTAAATTATTTTTTATAAAATATGTACGTTATCAAAGATTAAAATTATATATGAATAAATACTTACGTTATAATCAGCTTAAGACTAATAAAAAATTACACTAAAAATCATTAAAGTAAAAATAGCCAATTGCACAATTTAATGTATTTTTTTGGGGTGTGCATTCGATTAATTCAATCGGTGGTTAAACAAAATTTGCCATAACCGAGTTAATCAAAAATTTTACAACTTTAATAATTAATTAAACCAAATTAGTCATAACCGAATTAACTAAAGTGAAATTATTTCGGTTAATTCGGTCAATTTTTGAATTAACCGAAATTTGTTATAAAATTTTAGGTAAATTACACGATTATTCACTAAATTTTGCTAAAATAATCTTTTTAGTCACTAAACTTTTATTTTATACTAATTTGATAAAAGTTCAATGATCATTTAATAATATATAAAAAATTTAGATTATTTTATAATTTTTAAAAAATCAATAATAGAAAATAAATATATTTAATATATAATATTTTTAGTCAATTTTTAATTAAAGTAACCATTAATTAATTTTTGTAAACTAATCGTTAACCAAATTTACCTAAAACTAATAAGAAATTCACACGTATAATATTTTGAAAATATTTTTATATAATTATATATTAATATATATTTTTAATATTTTAAAAGTGTATATAAATTATCTTACAAATTAAATTATTCAAATTTAAATTCTTCTAAAGTAACAACATTGTCCTTTACAACTATGTGTGGTACCTACCATTCAATGAGCTCAATATAATTTTGTTTTAAAAAATCCCAATTCAGAACGTTAGATTTTCATATTTTAATGATTACAAATTAATTTATGAAGTAAGTGTAAAGGACTATTAAGCACCAGGTTTGATTGGGTCGAAATTTTTAATGAAAAATTGAATTCGAATTAGGTCGAGTAATTTTTTAAAGTGTTATCAGGTCGGGTTAGGTTCAGGTTTAAGGTATAAAATATCTGATCCAACCTGATTCAGGATAAAATATGTAAATTTTCCATAATTTTTAAGAATATTTATAATAATGATTCTCTATATATCTATATATTTTCTATAATTAGGTCTTTAAAATTATTTTTTATTTAAAATTTAGTCTTTAAAATTATATATATTTTACAATTTAATCTTTAAAATTATTTTTTTAGGTCGGGTCGGAATTGAATTTAAAATATCTATTTTTGGATAAATCAAATCAAATTTCTTGAAAAAATTTAAATCAGGTTAGTGTCGAATTTAAAAAACTTATATTTGGTTCGAATTTGAATGGATCAAAAATCTAAACCTACTCACCGGTTACATCTCTAATTAAGCTACCTCAAGTCTGTGCATTTTTCAATTTTGATTTTAAAGTAAAAGTGAGATAGAGTAATTACGAAACTGACACGTGTCCTAGATTTTATAGATAAAAAGGTTGTTGTCTCATTGTCTACTTTTTCTTTCAAATCTTGTCCAGTTTAGGGTTTGTCTCATGCACGGCGGTGGTCAAAAAGTCTGATCATGGTTGACCAAAAAGTAAATAAATATGAGTTTTAAATTAAAAGTATACATTATCGATTGATAGAAAAAATAAATATTATATAAGGTGAAATTATCAAAATATTATTTTTAGTTTTTTACTTATAAAATATATATTTTAAATTATTTTTAATAATAGCATATTATTGTTCAAATCAAAAAATAAATGAATTATAATTCAACTTTAAACAATATTTTATTTAAAAATAATAAATTAATTAATACCATTTAAAATCGAATGGATTGCAGTCCGATTTTAAATAATATTAATTTTTATTATTTTAAATAAAATATTATTTAAAGTTAAATTCTAATCTACTCAACTTTTGATATGTTACATTAAAGAACTATATTATTGAAAATAAAATGAAAAACATTGTATTGTTAGAAAAAAAAAATAGACAATAATATTAACGTAAACACCTATTATATCTAATAATCAATATAAATTATTTAAAATTTAATATTATAAATATAATAAATTGTCCTTCATAACAAGTTTTATAAAATTTAATTTATATTAATCAACAATAAAATACCAGTAAATATATTAAAAAATTAAAATTAAAAAGCATAAAAGGATTATATATAAAATATTTCTCTTTAATTGTAACATAAAAATCAAAAGAGTCATTGATTTCGATTATGGATGGAATGAGTTATTAGATAAAAATTTGTAATTAAATTTTAAAAATTATGATCAATTTTTAAAGTAAAATTTTAATATATAAATTTTATAACATAGACTTTACGCAAATTAATATATTTATATTATAAAATATTAATTTTAAATTTAAGTTTTTAGTTTTAAACTATAAATTTTCATAAATTTTAAACCTTTAATTTATAAAACTAAAAGACTGTTTCATACTGCTCATGTATTAAAATTTTTAAATACAATTAAAATAGTTAATTTTAACAATCTTATATCACTCTGTTATCGTTAATGGTGTTTAAAAATATTTGATCCGGTTGATTTGATCTGAAAATTTAGATATTTGATCTGGTTTTTATTTTTAAATCTGATATCCGTCCGATTTTAAGTTTTTCAGGTCAGATACGGATCATAATATTTTAACTTTTGGATTATCCAAAAATCTGAAAATTTAAATTTTTATTAATATTAATCTTATTATATTTAACAATTTAATATTTATTATATTCAAAATTTTAAAAAACTGAAACATTTATAAATATGAATATTGTTGTATTTAGTAATTAGTATAAAGATAATTTTAACACTTAACGTTTATGATTTTTATCATTTTGACCTCATTTTTTTTAGGATAAATTTATCCCTTAACCTATATCTTTTTGACAAATATCTTATTTTTTTTAACTAGCATAATGATTAGATCATTTAAAAAATTAACGATAATGATATTTAAGATTTGAGAAATTAATAAATTTAATTTAAAAAACCCCATAAAAATTTTTTCATATGATTTCCTATAACTATTTTAAATTAATAAATTTAATTTAAAAAACCCCATAAAAAATTTAATTGATCCATTTGTATTCCTTCCATTAGCCAAATCATATAAGACAAAACCCTAAGACCAAATTACTTGGTTAAAGCAGACAAGTGTTGTTTTAATTATGTTTCATAACCAACAGACAAAACCCTAATACCAAATACGACAAAGTATGTTCAGGGAATATTGGTCAGACGTTGACAAATGTGTTCTTTAGGTCATTTGTGACTTTCACATGACTAATTTAACTTAATTCAAGAATCTTTATTTGAGAATTAAAAAAATTATTTATATTTGATTCATTTATCGAGTAATTTTAATGAGTATTATAAAAGCTTATAATAAAAACAACTCTTTTAATAGGATCAAAGCTTAGATTTAGGGTTGGAGGAGAACGGAGTATGATTTAATTGTAAAATTGAAAATCGCTCCGAAACCGAGATGTTTAGAAGGTTTATGGTTTATAAGTATAAGAATTGTGGTTAATTGAATTCAACTGAATTAAATTAAATTTATTTTTAATTAGTTTTTAATTATTTTTATAAAATAAAAATATATATTGTATAATTAAAATATTATAGATGCATTTTAATTATTATTTTATTTTTAAAAATAATAAATATTTATGAAAAACATTTTAAAACTTCACCTTTTAATGTTTTAAAGTTATAAAATAAATTTATTTTATCAAAACAAGGTATAAAATTTTAAAAACTTACATTAATATGGAAAAACCATAAATTGAGGTTAACTGAACCGAAAATTGATGGTTACTAAAATAGTTTATCGAATTAAATTAAAATCAAACCGAATACACCCTTAGTTAAAAAATAAAAATAAAAATTAAATATTTGAAAGTGATACAAATTCATAAATAAATTAATTTTTTAAAAATATAAATAAAGAAACAAAGGTGAAAAACAATTCTTTGGGATATTCTTTACTCTTACATAGTTTTATCTCTGTCTCTCAACTTAATTTATTTCATTTACAATATTAAAATTCAAACTTTTAATTTTTAATTTAATTTATATAATTTAATATCTCATCGTGATAATGATAAAATTAAATATTTAATTATGTATAATTTATGAACAGGATTGGATTAGGCTTTTAGATAAATACAAAATAAATAAATAAATAAATACTGGACCATGTTTTCTATTGGTATCACCGTCCTGTAGTTTTAATTAAAATATATCTTATGTTATGGACCCAACCTATATTTAAAGTGATGAATGGAGGAAAATGCCAATTGCTGGTCACTGGTCACGTTAGTTCCGCTCATTAGTCACATAATGAAAACTCAAACAAGAAACAAAAGCTTGAGTTAGGATTCAAATTCGAATAATTTTATCTATATTTTAACGATAATCGTTATTTTATTTTATTGTAGGAATTAAATTGAGTGAAATTGTACATTTAAATTTAAAAAAAAATAGATGTTTTCATATAAATTGAAGTGAAAACTTTGAATGATAGCTTTATACTCGAGTGTTCAATCAATAGATAAAGAAAGCTAAAGATCATCTACATAATATAACCAAAAAACGAGGTAAATTTTCAATTCCGTTCTTTCTAGACTCAATTCTCTATCACCTCCTCAACTAAATTATAAGATTATTATCTTAAAACGTAAATCTTTTGATACTAGTAACTTATTATTATTATTATTATTATTATTTTTACTTCGAGATTCAACGTCAAAAGACTCAAATTTTATCTTTATCTTAAAATTTCAAAAAACAAGAAGAGAGTGATGTTAAGAGTAATAAGGGTAACAAAATGAGGTAACTCACGGGGTGCAAATTGTCTGTCCTAATCGTGTCTCTTTTCATGATCTCACTTTAAATTAATAGGTTTAGAATTTAGGGTTAAGAGTTGTGGTTAAGGTTTAGAATTAAAAATTAATTTTAAAAAATTTTAAGTAGAAACATAAAAGAGACACGGTTAGAGACAAAAGATTTTTACTCGTATTAACCTTTACCTTCCACAGCTCATAACTCACTCTCTTCCAACATTTTCCTTCAACAAAATACTAAACTCTTCTTATCACGTTGGTCATGATTTTAACCACTAAAATAATTTATATTATTTTTACGGATGAATTTATATATATATTTTTTTCATATCATCAAAAAATAATTATTTTAAAATTTTACTTTGAGTGAAATGATGATAAAGTGAAATAATGGTGTCAAAAAGATATAGTGGTAGATTTATTTGTTAGTATGAAGGTGGAACTGACACTAAAATCTCTTAAATCCATTATAAAGTATAAGCATAAAGAAACTATAATTTTCTGTAATGAAAATTTTAAAATTAATCTCACTTGATTAAAGAATGTTAGTCACAATAACATTAACTCACGCCTCTCAAACATATATCAAATCTCATTTTTTTCAAGTCTGAAACAAAAACATCCTTAAATACAATATAAAACCTCTTCCTCATCGAATGAGACACTAAAATTTCAGATTTCTTCACCATTCAAACACAAGCTGACATGAGTGCTTCCTCCGACATCGTCGACCAGGTACGATATATTCTAACACATCTTACTTGTGTTGTGTTGTAACGACAGTGTTCGATTGTAATGTTGTTTCTAAGGTTGAACAAGTTTTCCAGAACGAAAATGAAAAGTCGAAATGGATCGAGGAGCTCCTGCAACCAACATTCTCCGATTGTTGTTCGGATTACCCAATTCGAAGGAATGAGAAGAACATATAATACATCAATTGCGACTCGTTGGCTTGCTTATATTACATGTCGTCCGCCACTCATCACCACCACAAGATTCTTAAAATCTTTAGGCATGTGTACAAGGATGTTGTCTCTCTTGATGACACAGAGGAGTACATTAATTTTGATCACATTCAATTTGTTGGTATTCTAATGAAAAGAAAGTTCAATAGATAAACGAAACTGAATACATATTTTTTATTCAACATCATTTAGAATTTATACAAAATATAATCAGTAACTTTCTTAAATAAAAGTAACAACATATGAACAACTTTCTTCTAAACTTAAGCAACACACAAATAACAAATAGCTAAAAATAGTATTTCTAAACACATCAACTAATACTCTTTCATGCTTTAGGAACTTCAAACACCAAATATTGTTCTTAAAACTTCAAATTTATTTACTAGAACCGATTTGGTGAAGATATTTATAAGTTGCTCTTCTGTTTTGCAATAAATAAGTATAACATCACATTTCTTTTGCGTTTCTCTCAAAAATAAAAGTTTAACGTTGAAATGCTTTATTTTTTCATGAAATACTAGATTGTGTGAAATTGTTATGATAGCTTGATTATCAACGAAGATATTTTTGTTTTCTTCTTATCTAAGATTAAGATCACATAATAATTTTCTCAACCACAATGCTTGATTAACAACAGATGCTGTAGTAATAAATTCTGCTTCAACAATGGATTGAGCCACAATTTCTTTCTTCTTCGAGCTCCATGAAAATACTCTTGATCCAAATGTCATCAATGGAACTTCCCCAATCACTATCAGATAAATCAACAAGCTTGAACTACTTTTTTTTTTTTTGAATTTGACATTGAAATTATTTGTGCATTTAATATAACAAACTGCTCTCCTAGCAGCCTTGAGACGTAATTCATTAGCACAATGTATAAATCGAGATAAAATGCTTACAACATTCAAAATATCAGGGTGTGTTGCTGTAAGATACATCAAGCATCCAATTAAGCATATAAAATATCCTTCATCAACTTTATCAGTTTCATCTTTTTTGTAAAAAAATTTTCTTTTGATTGATAGGAGTTTTTACTTCCTTGCATTCTTTAGGCTTGAACTTTTTAAAGATTTCTTTAGCATACTTCTTTTGACAGATGAACACTTCATACTCGACTTGTTTAATTTCCATTCCAAGAAAAAAAAAGATATCAACCCGAGATCTGTCATCTCAAAAATCTTCATCATCTCTTGCTTGAATTGCTCAAGCACTCATTCATTATTGTAGAACTAATGTTTTGATATAACAATTAAAAAATAGTTTTGGACTAATTTGAAAAGATTTCAAAAATGGTTCTTATGTCCAAACTACTTGAAATTATATTTAAGATGTTTTTGAGAAAGTTTAAACATGTTTTGAATGATTTAAAGAAACCAAAGAACTGATTTTTATTCAGGTGTTTCGATACACCCTCAAGGTGTTTCGATACCTGTTCTTCAATACCATGGTTTCAAACGCAAAACCACAGTGGTATCGATACTGGTATCGATACCTTTTTCCACTGTGATGCTCTGTTTCGAACCATGTTTCGAAACACCCTCAATGATCAAAACGATTTTATAAAAAACCCCAACGGCTAGGAGCGGTATCGATACCAGTTCATAAATGCAGGTCAACGACTATTTCACAAAGCAGCTGTTTCGAAACAACTCTCACATGTTTCGATACTGCCTGCACCAGAAGAGGAAATATGCCTTGTAATCAGCTCCAAACGGGTCCAAAACATCATCAACAGTCACAAACAGCTAGAAGCTCTTTTGGGATTATAAAAGGAAGCCTCAAGCATCAAGAGAAGACTAATGCTTCACTTGTAACAACATTATGATCAAGAAATTGTCTTAGTGCTTAATTTCTTATTATTTGGATAGATAAACACTTGTGAGCTTAATTGTCAATATATGCTCAAGTGTAATTAGGAATTGGGTGAGTGCTTAGATTGCAAACATTAGCCTTATTAGAAGGATTAAACAAGTTTGCTAAGTTTTCTCTTTGTTGAGTGAATTCCCAAAGTTTGGGTTGTGAACTTTGGATGCTAGATTCGGGTTCTGAATCTAGGATTGTAAGGTTATCCTTTTGTTCCTCAAAAGGTTGAAATTCTTAGTGAATTTGGAAATCTTTAGTGGGAAGCTAAGGTAGTGGATGTAGGTACTTGTTCGAAGGCCGAACCACTCTAAAATCATTGTGTTATTTGTGCTTCCACAACAAATCACCCAAAGTGTTTTTTCTCCATCAAATTGGCAAGTTAATCGGTTGTGCATCGAGCCACTCCAAGCCTAACAATTATCTCACATTAGCAAGAGATCGTCAACATAAAGAGACATTATCAGAACATCATTATTATGACGTTTGATATAAAAAGTAATCTCAAATAAACTTTTTTCAAAGTTCAAATTCAGCAAATAATCATCTATTTTGTTCTACCAATCTCTTGGAGTTTTTTTCAGTCCATAAAGATTTTTTAGAAGAAACACCTTGTGTTCATCTCCCTTTTTCAAAAAATTTTCAAGCTGTTCAACGTAAATTTCTCTATGCAAAATGCCATTTAAAAAAACTAATCTTACATCAAGTTGATATACCTTCCAACTTATTTGAGCCGCTACAAAAAATAAAAGTCTTATGGTATCCAAACGAGCAATTGGTGCAAAGGTATATGAATAGTCCACGCCAAATATTTGTACATAGCCTTTGACCACAAACCTTGCTTTGTGCTTGTTGATTGAGCCATCGATATTAAGCTCGGTTCTATACACCCATTTGACACTAATCAGCTTTCTATCTTGGGGTTGATCAATCAACTCCCATGTTTTGTTCTTCTCGATCATGGACAACTCCTCTTGCATTGCATCCACCCATTTTGTGTCTTTCATTGCCGTAGCAAAATTTGCAGGTTCACATACCACTATATTATATCTTGCATAGATGTCAGTAAGTAATCTAGTACCCTTTGTTGAAGCATTATCCACCAATTTATTCAACCAATTTTCATCTTTATTTGTGGTTGATAAGTGTTTAAAATAGTTAATATTTTGTGCTTAATTACTCCTTGATTTGATGAATTTTGTTATTAATTTTGGTGTTTTCGTATGTTTTTGGGCAGGACTGTGAATCTGGAAAATGCACTTAAATAGCTGATTTTCTGAAGTTTTTTTCTAAAATTTCTGGATCAAGTCTGGATTGGTGAACATGACTTTGGGCATGAAAATCTGACGTGGCACTTGGTCAGCAGCTTTTAGAAGATGACATCATCAAACGCGTGATAGCTTATCATCGTTTCAGATAGTTTATCAGCCTAAATTTGAATTTTAAATTTGGATTTATCTTTTTGTATGAATTTAAATATTTTTAGATTTATCTCTTTATTTTAGGGTTTGTAGAAGGCTATAAATACCCACATTGGATAAGTCTAGAACTCATTATCTCTTTAATTCATGAATCCTTGAGTTTTTATTCTCTTGTTTAAAGTTTCTTGTCTTTATTTTCTTATTCTTATTTTTTTATTTTATTTATTATGTCGAGCATAATTCTTTCCATAATTATGCTTGGCTAAGTTCTCCATACACAAGGGCTTAAGCAATGACTTGATCCAAACGTGAGGATTGAAAAAGTACAACAACTTCGTTTTTTTTACTTCTTCGATTTTCTTTTGAACTTATTTTTTAAATCAAATTGATTTCAAAACTAAAGATTGACTTTGTTCAAGACATTGATTTGAGTACCTGTGTGGGAGGAAAGAACGGCTATTGAAGCAAATTCGACTTCCTGGGAACACATTAGCAAATTGATTGCAAAGAGAAAACTAAGATTGGATCAGTTATTATTGAAATAACATAATCCAAGTCGGTTTAAATGATTTAAATGTTTTTATCCACAAACATTGAGTTGGTGGATTAATCCATGAAACCAATATCAAAGATAGCACTTGGGTATTCGGTTTGAAAGTTTTGCTTCAAGGATTGAACCTTGAATGCTAAGTACGGACGCAAAAACTTGAAGTGAAAATCTTTTTCCGATGATCAATTAAAATCGAGTTAAAACGAAAGCCTAAGGCTAGTTTTTATTTTATTGAATTACTTTCTTCATTTTATTTTCAATTATTAGTTTTTATTCGACAACTCCCGATTTTACTCAAACACTATTTGATCAACCTTCTGGGATCATCAATCAAAAAAAGCATAATCATGAAGTTTATATTCCCTGTGGGATCGTGTAACCCCCTTAACCCGGCCTAGATGGAACCGGTACTAACGGGTTACACGGAGAATATCAAACCAAACCTACGAAGGTCCATTTCGATAAACAACCATAAAACCGTTATATATATCTTTTTTTTATCTTTCCTAGATGCATAATCTTATTCCTAAATGTCAAGATCTCGTATAAGGCATTAACAGAACAAATTAATCATAAACAAACATCCGATTAAACACTTAAGTAAAATTAAGGACTAAATCGTGAAACTTTTAAACTCTATTTGTAAAGTTTAAATTCTTTTCATCAAAGTTCAATTAAATACTCAAGTGTCCTTCACAATAAATTTCAAGTCAAACGGATCATTTCGACATCATCAATTGCATGTTTCTCTAATTTAGGGACCAAAATATAAATCATCCAAATTACAAGGACTTTATCCAAATTAGGTTAATCATCTTGAATTAAATCAACTTTATGCATGTATGCAAAATTTCAGCTCAAAATAACATCTGTAAGTGCCTTAATCGAACAAAGGAAGATATCCGAGACTAAAATATAATTTCCAGCAACTTTCAGTCCTTGGTAGTCAAAGGTTTCGAAACCTTCCAGAGGTTTCGAAGCTTTTTATAAAAGGTTTCGAAACTTCCCTGGAAGTTTCGGAATTTTTCGTGTCCAGTAACTTTCCAAAATTGAAATTGTCCGCAAGGTTTCGAAACTTCCTGAAGGTTTCAAAACTATTTGACAAAGGTTTCGGAACCTTCCCAAAGGTTTCGAAACTTTGGGTTTGGAACCAAAAGTTCCGTCACACTAAGTGAACACTAACAATTCAATACACTACCATTAATCACTTCCAACTATATGCATAATTCCTAAGCATAATTAACAACTTGTAACACATAATTTACAATGTCACGGACATCAATCAAACTATAGGCATGCTTCCTAGAAGATGATTAAAAACATAACAATCATGCAAGTACATGCTTCAACAATCCAAACAATTCCATAGTTCAACAATTAACAATCAAGCAACAAAGGTCTTATTACAACATAAACCAAAGTCTAAGTACACACTCCTCACATAGGTTGGGTTACACATTGCCATGCCCCAATTTATTTGCCAAAAACATACCAAATTGTAGTAATCCTTCCCCTTGGTTTCCTTGCCTCGAACGAAGCCCCAAGTGTCTTTATTTTTCTACAAGGATGAAAAGAGAGCTTAAGCAAACATGCTTAGTGAGGAAGCTCTACACAAGATCATCAATGCATCTATTTTAAACCATAATGAAACCATAATTTGCAATGCATCACTAAATCATGCATTCTAACATCCCATGTTCATCTTCATCAAACCATATGCATCCTTGAGTTTACACAACCTTATAAAAACAATTTATAAATGATGCACAATGTTCTTCTCAAATTCATGTATGTATATTGACATTCTAGTGACCACTTAATGTGAACCTTGAGTTCACCGAATACACGATCCATTGTTAGAGACCATTGTCTCGTTATGATACGAAGTCACCATTGACATGACACCAAGTCACCATTGACATGACACGAAGTCACCTTTATAGCACTACCACGCACGATCGGACACATAGTCACCCTTGTTACGTGTAGGCAATTTTCTGTATTCTCAACTTTGTTTATAGTGCACTTAAGATAATCCTAATGACATGTCATTCGTATTCGAATCTAAAGTTAGTGTCACTAAGCCAATATCATAATCGAATGTGCATGATAACTTGCTGCTCATAATGCATGCATAATATGTTCAACAAATGAACCAAAAGCCATCCCAAAGGCACTATCATATATAAGGCAATTAACCATATTGTATTCCAAATCATTTCTCATAATTTTCCATAATCATGGATGCTAAATAAGCTATGTATTTCAGCAAGTATTTCTCATGTATGCACCAATTCAAATCATGCTCATGCATTTCCAAGAATCTCATTGCATTACCAACATAATGCCTTTATCGAATGTAGCCGAAACTCATGATGATTTACCAAAACATTTACTTTACTTACTCTTGAACTATCGAAGGTTTTCACACTCTTCCATAGTCCCCAAAATAGAATCGTACCAAACGCGATTCGCTTTAAGTCCGTAAACACTAACCAACAACCGAAACGAGCTTTCGCCGATATTCGATGATCGCGCCAAGGCACCAGAACTCAAGCACCTTCTTGTACCTCTTCTACAACATTAAAAACAGAGCATACTCACATCATAACATGCTCAAATCAGCAGCCATATCCGATCACCATAAAACTATCGAAAACTTAGCCGTAAAGACCGTAAACTAAGTCGAAACGCATCCGATCAACCTCAGCCCAAAACCTAATGAATCTAACATCTAATCCACTTCAATTATGAACCAAAAACACATCCAAACCATCCTTATATCTCCAGAAACATTAAAGCACCTAAAACAGCCCTTAAAAAACCGAAAAACACCTTAAAACAACTCCGATTGCATTATTCCGGGATTAAATTAATGTGCTATCAAATGAAGACTCAATTAATCATTTAATTAACATAAAAACATAATTGAATCCATCTAATTTCAGCATTGAATGAGATCCAAAAAGATTTCACAAAAATATTCACAAAATTACTAGATCTAACATTGAAAACATAAAATTAAGTTTTTATTCAAAGATTAACAAGCTAATACTTGGGAATTTCAATAAAGAACCTTAGAAAAGAATTAAAAATCCATAAAATTACCTTTAAGATCTATTCACCAAATAGATGCAATTTCCCCTTCTTGATTCCTTGCAATTTGGTGTTGATTTGATAAAATTGATGGTTAGGTTTTGTAAGGAATAGAAAGATGGTTAAAATGATGTAATCTTTGTGGAAAAAGATGCAAAAATCAGCAAGGAATTGAAGAGAAAAGATGAAGAAAAATAGAGAGAAAATGAGAGAAAAAGATGAGAGAAAAAAGTAGTTTTGAGAGAAAATGATTTTCGTCTTTAATTAAAGTAATTAAAAAGTATTTTGGTGATTAAATCATTATTAAAAATTAAAATGGGTTTATGGCCCTCTAAGGATTCTAAGTTTAGCTTGCTTTTCAATTTAGTCACTAAAACATCAAATTTTCGAAAATTACAAAATAAGTCCTCCAATTTTCTAAAAAAATTACAAATTGGTCACTTATGCATAATTAAGCATAATTAAAAATCAGTATAAAATTCAAATTACTTTTTTTTAATTTTTTGAAACATATTTTAATATTCTTTAAGCCCTATTCCAAAATTATTATTTTTCTTAATTAAAAATATTCTTATTTTATTTTTTCCCCGGAATAATGAACCGGAGAACCCGATTCGACTCGACTCGAATTCTCCTAACTAAAGCCTAACTAATAATCCCTAAAACGGGATGTTACAACTCTCCCCCTCTTAAGAAAATTTCGTCCTCGAAATTTACCTGAAGTAAACAAGTGAGAAAACTGCTCCTCCATGCTTTTCCTTGTCTCCCAAGTTGCTTCTTCAATAACTCGGTGTTTCCAAAGCACTTTAATTAAATCTATGGTCTTTCCTCGAAGAACCTTGGTATCCTCATCCAAAATCCTCACCGGTTCTTCCTCATAACTCATATCCTCCCTTAACTCAATCTCCTCAATCGGAACAACATGAGAAGGATCCGATCTATATCTACGAAGCATTGATACATGAAAAACATCATGCATCCTGCTCAACTCCTCTAGCAACCCCAATCTATAAGCAACAGGACCAACACGCTCCAACACCTCATATGGTCCAATAAAACGAGGACTCAACTTACCCTTTCGTCCAAACCTCGTCACCTTCTTCCACGGAGAAACCTTAAGAAACACTTTGTCTCCAACATCATACTCTATCTCCCTACGCTTTAAATCGACATAGGACTTCTGCCTATCCGAAGCTTCCTTAAGTTTAGTACATATAAACTTAACTTTCTCATCCGTATCCTTCAACACTTGAGGCAAAGAAACATACTTCTGTCCAACTTCCTTCCAACACAAAGGTGTACGACACTTACGCCCATATAACGCCTCAAATGGTGCCATCTGTATACTTTTCTGAAAACTATTATTATAAGCAAACTCTACCAACGACAATTGCTTCTCTCAAGAACCTTAAAACTCGATGACACAACATCTCAACATATCTTCCAAAGTCTGAATAACACGCTCAGACTGACCATCCGTCTGTGGATGATAAGCTGTACTAAAGCTAAGTCTCGTACCCAAAGCTGTCTGCAAACTCCTCTAAAACTTAGATATAAACCGCGGATCTCTATCCGATATGATCGACTTAGGCACACCATGTAACCTTACCACCTCAGAAACATATAAATCCGCCAACTTATCCATGGAGTACGTTGTATGCACGACAAGAAAATGTGCACACTTCGTAAATCTATCAACAATCACCCAAATAAAATCCTTTTTGGACTGTGTTAATGGCAACCCCGTCACAAAATCCATGGTAATTCTCTCCCATTTCCATTCCGGAACTTGAACCGGCTGTAACAATCCTGCAAGGAACTGATGTTCAGCTTTCACTCGCTGGCACACCATACAATGAGATACAAACTCCGTCACATCTTTCTTTAAACCAACCCAAAAGTACACACTCTTGAGATCCCTATACATCTTCACACTACCCGGATGCATAGCAAACGGACTAGTATGAGCTTCCACCAAGATAGCTTGCCTCAACTCCTGATCATCCGGCACTACAACCCGACCTCTAAAACACAACATCCCATCATCATCAAAATGATACTCGGTCGGTCTACCCTCAATAATATCCTCCACAAAAGGTACCAAAGCCTCATCCTCTAACTGTTTCACCTTGATCATCTCAACCAAAATAGGTTTTACTTGTAACTCCGCTACCAAATCACCTTCCTTAGAAATACTCAATCTAGCAAACATTGCTCTCAACTCAACAGCTGCTTTACGGCTCAAAGCATCGGCCACTATATTGGCTTTCCCCGGATGATAATAGATAAATCATAGTCCTTAAGCAACTTCATCCATCTTTGTTGCCTAAGGTTCAAATCCTTTTGTGACATGAGATACTTCAAACTCTTATGATCCGTGTATATAGTACACTTCTCTCCATACAAATAATGTCTCCAAATCTTCAAGGCAAAAACCACCGCCGCCAGCTCCAAATCATGTGTCGGATAATTCTTTTCATGTACCCTCAATTGTCTAGAAGCATAAGCTACAACTTTCCCCTCTTGCATCAAAACACATCCAAGACCTACGTATGATGCATCACTATAAACTACAAAATCCTTACCGGATTCAGGTTGAACCAACACCGGTGCACTAGTCAACACTTTCTTCAACTTCTCAAAACTCTTTTGTTGGCTTTCTTTCCACTCAAAAGGAACTTTCTTTTGCAACAACTTGGTCATAGGAGCAGTAATGCTTGAAAAACCCTCAACGAACCTACGATAATACCCAGTCAAGCCTAGGAAACTCTGAACCTCTAACACCGATCTCAATTACTTCTAACCCATAACAGCCTCTATCTTCTTTGGATCAACACTAATACCCTTTTTTGATACCATATGACCAAGAAACACCACTTCCTTTAACCGAAACTCACACTTACTTAGCTTAGCATACAACTGGTTCTCTTTCAACGCATGCAACACTATCCGCAAATGCCGATCATGATCTTTCTCGGTACGTGAATACACGAGGATATCATCTATGAACACCACCACAAACTGATTCAGGTACTCATGAAACACCCGATTCATCATATCCATAAAAGCAGTAGAGGCATTTTTCAATCCAAACGGCATCACCAAAAACTCATAATGATCATACATTGTCCAAAAAGTCATTTTCAACACATCTTCCTCTTTCACTTTTAACTGGTAGTACCCCGATCTCAAATCAATCTTCGAGAACACACTTGCTCCTCGAAACTGATCAAAAAAATCGTTAATCCTTGGCAAAGGATACTTATTCTTCACGATCAACTTATTCAGTTACCGATAATCAATGCACATCCTCATTGTGCCATCTTTCTTCTTCATAAACAACACCGATACACCCCAAGGTGATACACTCGGTCGTATAAAATTACGTTCAAGCAACTCCTGCAACTACATCTTTAACTCTTTTAACTCCTTAGGTGTCATGCGATAAGGAGCAATGGACACCGAATTAGTGTCAGCATAAGTCTCGATACTAAACTCCACATCACGATCAGGAGGTAATCCTGGTAACTTTTCAGGAAAAACTTCCGGAAAGTCACGTACTGTTCGAATGTCCTGCACCCGAACCTCTCTTATCCCCGGGTTCATTACATATGCTAGATATGCCATACCACCATGTTGCATCAACTTTTCCGCTTGTAAGGCCGAAACCACATTGGATAAGAATAAGGTATACTCACTCTTAACCACAACCTCGCTACCATCTAACAACTTCAAGGTAACTCGTTTCTTTTTAAAATCCACCACGGCTCTATGCTCCGTCAACCAGTCAACACCCAGGATAAGGTCAAAACCATGAAACGGTAACTCCATCAAATCAACCTCAAAGGCATGCCCTTGCACCTCTAACGGACACCTCCTATACCACCTCCTTACGATCACCGTCTCACCCAAAGAACTAGTAACCACAACCCCCACATCTAAAACCTCAACAGGGATATCCAACAAATATGCATGCTCACTCAAAACATAAGAATGCGTAGATCCTGAATCTATCAAAGAAAACAACGGTACATTTCGCAAAGAAAAAGTACCTACAACCACATCCGTAGCACTACGGGTCCCACGTGAGCATAAACTCTACGACCATCACCCTGCCTCTAAAAAGGACCTCTGCCTCCACCGCATCCTCTACCAGGTACCACAACAGCCTCATCTCGGTTACCAATCTCACCAGCAAACCTCGGGCAATCCCTCTTCTTATGATCTTTAGATCCACAACCTATGCAGGCACCAGTGGCCCACCAACACTCTCCCGGATGGCATCTAAAACACAAGTTACAAACTGCTATGTCACCACCACCTCTACAAAACTACTGAGCATGACCGCCATGTCCAAAATAACCTCGGCATCGATCGGCTCTATATCGATTGTCCCGAAACCTTTTACCCTTACCACCTTGGGTGCTAGCCTCAGCAGGTCTCTTCCCGACATCGGAAGACTTCCTAGCCTCCCTCATGGACTCCTCATCATCCTTAAACCTATTATTAACAAGCACATCAAACTTAGTGTACTCCGCAGCCAACAAATATGTCTTGATCTCCATATCCAAACTATATCGGAACCTGTCACATCTCTTACGTTCCGTAGGAACCAACTCAGGCGCATAGTGACTCAATCTGATAAACTGTATCTCATAGTCATCCACACTCATAGTACCCTGCACCAGGGACATAAACTCCCTCTTTCGTGCATCCTCGTACTGCGGACCCAAAAACTTCTGCACAAAGGCGGTCCTGAAATACTCCCATGTCAGGTTAGCACCTGCTGCACCTGCTTTTGTGGTAGTCCACCATCTATAAGCATCCCCCTAAAGCAGAGAGACCATGCAACCCAACCTCCGGGCATCCTGATAGTCCATCTGATCCAAAATCCTCTCGGTGCTAGCCAACCACTCCTCAACTGTACTCGGGTCAAACCCACGAAACTCAACATCACCCAAGCTACACAGTCGCTCTAACGGTAGTCTTGGGGTAACCACAACGGCAGATGCGAGAGCCGATACATACACTCCATCCATAGCTACCTGAAACGCACCCGTTATAGCCTGTATGAACGGGGCAAACTCTCTAAATTGGCCTCCTAGGGGAATCGGAGGCACACCAGCTGGTGGAGGAGGTGGAAGCGGTTCCTCCCTAATAGTCACCTCTCCCTCTGCCTGACCATCGGTGATCAAGCTCGCACTAGCACGTGTCTCTCGTCTCGGAGGCATTATCCAAATACTTAAAATATGCAATTTTAAAACATAATATCAAGACATAATAAACTTACATTCGGGCAAGATCCAAGGGAAATCGAAGAACACCTAAAAACATGTTGGCATTGGCAATGTGTAACTGACCACCCCTTTTACCCATAATCATTCTAGGTACACTCATAATGTATAAGTATGCACACAACAACAACATATCGCGTTCAATCTTACACTTTAACATACCAACCACAAAACATAGCAAACCAACACGTACTTTGACAAATCAACTACACACTGTACAAACCTGGCTCTGATACCACCAAATGTAACCCCCTTAAATTGGCCTAGACAGAACCGACACTAACGAGTTACACGGGGAATATCAAACCAAACCCGTGAAGGTCCGATTCGATAAACAACCCTAAAACCGTTATATATATCTTTTTTTGTTTTATCTTTCTTAGATGCACAATCTTATTCCTACATGTCAAGGTCTCGTATAAGGCATTAACGGAACAAATTAATCATAAACAAACATCCGATTAAACACTTAAGTAAAATTAAGGACTAAATCGTAAAACTTTTAAATTCTATTTGTAAAGTTTAAATTATTTTCATCAAAGTTCAATTAAATACTCAAGTGTCCTTCACAATAAATTTCAAGTCAAACGGACCATTCCAACATCATCAATTGTATGTTTCTCTAATTTAGGGACCAAAATGTAAATCTTCCAAATTACAAGGACTTCATCCAAATTAGGTTAACCATCTTGAAATTAAATCAACTTTATGCATGCATGCAAAATTTCAGCTCAAAATAACATATATAAGTGCCTTAATCGAACAAAGGAAGATATCCGGGACTAAAATATAATTTCCAGCAACTTTCAATCCTTGGTAGTCAAAGGTTTCGAAACTATTTGTAAAAGGTTTTGAAACTTCCCTAGAAGTTTCAGAACTTTTTACGTCCAGTAACTTTCCAGAATTGAAATTGTCCGCAAGGTTTCGAAACTTCCTGAAGGTTTCAAAACTATTTGACAAAGGTTTCGGAACCTTCCCAAAGGTTTCGAAACTTTGGGTCTGGAACCAGAAGTTCCGTCACACTAAGTGAACACTAACAATTCAATACACTACCATTAATCACTTTCAACTATATGCATAATTTCTAAGAATAATTAACAACTTGTAACACATGATTTACAACGTCACGAACATCAATCAAACTATAGGCATGCTTCCTAGAAGATGATTAAAAATATAACAATCATGCAAGTACATGCTTCAACAATCCAAACAATTCCATAGTCCAACAATTAACAATCAAGCAACAAAGGTCTTATTACAACATAAACCAAAGTCTAAGTACACACTCCTCACATAGGTTGGGTTACACATTGCCATGCCCCAATTTATTTGCCAAAAACATACCAAATTGTAGTAATCCTTCCCCTTGGTTTCCTTGCCTCGAACGAAGCCCCAAGTGTCTTTATTTTTCTACAAGGATGAAAAGAGAGCTTAAGCAAACATGCTTAGTGAGAAAGCTCTACACAAGATCATCAATGCATCTATTTTAAATCATAATGAAACCATAATTTGCAATGCATCACTAAATCATGCATTCTAACATCCCATGTTCATCTTCATCAAACCATATGCATCCTTGAGTTTACACAACCTTATAAAAACAATTTATAAATGATGCACAATGTTCTTCTCAAATTCATGTATGTATATTGACATTCTAGTGACCACTTAATGTGAACCTTGAGTTCACCGAATACACGGATCCATTGTTAGAGACCATTGTCTCGTCATGACACGAAGTCACCATTAACATGACACGAAGTCACCTTTATAGCACTACCACGCACGATCAGACACATAGTCACCCTTGTTACGTGTAGGCGACTCTACCACGCACGGTTGGACACAAAGTCACCCTTGTTACGTGTAGGTAATTTTCTGTATTCTCAACTTTGTTTATAGTGCACTTAAGACAATTCTAATGACATGTCATTCGTATTCGAATCTAAAGTTAGTGTCACTAAGCCAATATCATAATCGAATGTGCATAATAACTTGCTGCTCATAATGCTTGCATAATATGTTCAACAAATGAACCAAAAGCCATGCCCAAAGGCACCATCATATATAAGGCAATTAACCATATTGTATTCCAAATCATTTCTCATAATTTTCCATAATCATGGATGCTAAATAAGCTATGCATTTCAGCAAGTATTTCTCATGTATGCACCAATTCAAATCATGCTCATGCATTTCCAAGAATCTCATTGCATTACCAACATAATGCCTTTATCGAATGTAGCCGAAACTTATGATGATTTACCAAAAAATTTACTTTACTTACTCTTGAACTATGGAAGGTTTTCACACTCTTCCATAGTCCCCAAAACAGAACCGTACCAAACGCGATTCGCTTTAAGTCCGTAAACACTCACCAACAACCGAAACGAGCTTTCGCCAATATCCGATGATCACGCCAACGCACCAGCACTCAAGCACCTTCTTGTACCTTTTCTACAATATTAAAAACAGAGCATACTCACATCATAACATGCTCAAACCAGCAGCCATATCCGATCACCATAAAACTACTGAAAACTTAGCCGAAAATACCGTAAACTAAGCCGAAATGCATCCGAACAACCTCAGCACAAAACCTAATGAATAGAACATCTAATCCACTTCAATTATGAACCAAAAACACATCCAAACCATCCTTATATCTCCAGCAACATTAAAGCACCTAAAACAGCCCCTAAAACAACCGAAAACACCTTAAAACAATACCGATTGCATTATTTCGGGATTAAATTAATGTGCTATCAAGTGAAGAATCAATTAATCATTTAATTAATATAAAAACATAATTGAATCCATCTAATTTCAGCATTGAATGAGACCCAAAAAGATTTCACAAAAACATTCACAAAATCACTAGATCTAACATTGAAAACATAGAATTAAAATTTTATTCAAAGATTAGCAAGCTAATACTTGGGAATTTCAATAAAGAACCTTAGAAAAGAATTAAAAATACAGAAAATTACCTTTAAGATCTATTCACCAAAAAGATACAATTTCCTCTTCTTGATTCCTTGCAATTTGGTGTTGATTTGATAAAATTGATGGTTAGGTTTTGTAAGGAATAGAAAGATGATTAAAATGATGTAATCTTTGTGGAAAAAGATACAAAAATCAGCAAGGAATTGAAGAGAAAAGATGAAGGAAAATGGAGAGAAAATGAGAGAAAAAGATGAGAGAAAAAAAGTAGTTTTGAGAGAAAATGATTTTCATCTTTAATTAAAGTAATTAAAAAGCATTTTGGTGAATAAATCATTATTAAAAATTAAAATGGGTTTATGGTCCTCTAAAGATTCTAAGTTTAGCTTGCTTTTCAATTTAGTCACTAAAACATCAAATTTTCGAAAATTACAAAATAAGTCCTCCAATTTTCCAAAAAAATTACAAATTGGTTATTTATGCATAATTAAGTATAATTAAAAATCAATATAAAATTTAAATTAATTTCTTTTAATTTTTTGAAACATATTTTAATATTCTTTAAGCCCTATTCCAAAATTATTATTTTTCTTAATTAAAAATATTCTTATTTTATTTTTTCCCCCGAAATAATGAACCGGAGAATCCGATTCGACTCGAATTGAGTTCTTCTAACTAAAGCCTAACTAATAACCCCTAAAACGGGATATTACTGATCGACCCTTACTTCTCTTTACTATATTTAATTTCCTATTTATTACTTGAGAATAAGGAGTTTAATTTTTAACACTACACGACGTGTAACTTGGGCTTTAAATCTACAGTAGTTGGACCATTTTTGTCACCCCAATTCCACTCTTCATCTTCCACGAAATGGACATCTCTTCATATAATAATTTTTCCATTATTTAATTGAAAAATTTTATAAGCTTTTGCAACATTGTTGTAGAGGATAAAAACTCATGGAAGTGTTCTTTTGTCTAACTTGTCTCTCTTAATTTGTAAAACATGAGTGAAACACAAACAACCAAATATTTTAAGAAAATATAAAGATAGTTTATGACTGTACCAAGCCTCGTAAGGTGTTTGATCCTTGTTTGCTTTTGTGGGTCAATTTATTTTATAGAAAAATTGTAGTATGAGTTGTCTCTGCCCAAAACTTATTAGGTAGACTTTTTTCATGCAACATACATCTAGTTATTTCTAAGATGTATTTATTTTTTTTTACTAACTATTTTGTTATAGTAAATAAGGAGCTATTAATTGATGCTCAATACTAGCTTCTTCACAAAATGCGTTAAAATTTTCAGATATATACTTCTTGCCTTTATCATATCTCAATATTTGGACGTGATTGTCACTTTGATTTTTCACAATTCTTTTAAATTTTCAAAATGCTCCAACAAATTCTAACTTTAATTTTAAGAAGAAAATCCAACACATCTTGTAAAAGCATCATAATATCGATTATTTGCTAATAAAGGAGTTCTTTAAGGTCTAATAATGTCTGTGTGAATCAACTATAATTTACAAGTGACTCTCCATGCAGTCTTTGAAAATAACTTTCTATTTTGCTTTTCCAAACTGATAAGCCTTACATGTCAATATATGATTCTCAAGTTTTGAAAGACTAATTTCTATACTTTTGGATTTTATCTTTAATATTCTCTAATGATGATAGTGTCCAAGCCTTTTATGCCACATCATTATGTTGCTTTTATTTGGCTAGAAAAGCTGACTATTTTTCCTGCATTGGGTTGCGAAAAAAATTTCTCTCTACCATCTTAAAATTTCAAATATTTTTTGATTTGTAGCATTCTTTATTACACACGTCTTCTCTATGAACTTCACATTGAATCCATTCTCAACTAATTGACCAATACTAAGCAAATTTTGATCAATATCAGGTACATAAAGAACATCATTAATAAATTTGTACCTGAATAACTTGTAATGATTATTGCCCTTTTTCCTTTGATAGCAATTTATTTACCATTTCTAAGTTTAATCTTTCTAAATTCGATACTCTTTAACTCTTTGAATAACTCTTTATCATACGTTATGTGATTAGTAAAACCACGATCAATGAGTCAACTTTCACTCGTTTCATGACTAGTGAAATAAGTTGCAACAAAAAGTTAGTCATCTTGATCTTGATCTGTTACTTGTGCTTCATCTTGTTGCTAGTTTTTATATTAGCAAATAACTTCATATCTCATCTGGTTACACTTGTTGCATTTTACATTTGGTCTTCTCCAACACTTAAAAGACAGGTGATCTTTCTTTTCGTAATGTTAACATGGAGAATAATCTTTTTTTACTCTTGGTCTTATATTTTAAGGTTTATTTTTATTCTCAAATATAAAATTTTTTCTACTTACATCGTGAAACTTTTTATTCTATGGCCCCGTGTTCTTTTCATCATCATGATGCTTAATCGATAGAGTACCTTCAATGGTTCCTTCTTGCCTCATTATACGCATTTGTTTTTGTGCCTGCAAAACACTTTAGAGTTCCGCCAAAGTCATCTTTACATATCTTTTGTGTTTTTTAAAGTGGTGATAGTGGCCTCAAACCTTTCAGGTATCGTTAAAGAAATTTTTTGCATAATCCTTAAATCTACTAGAGACGAACAGTCTGACCTTATTGGCTATGCTAACAAGTCTGTCAAAATACTCTTTGATTGTCTCAGTCTTCTTGATCTTCTACAACTCAAGTTCAGTTACAAAATGTAACACTTACATCCCATGAATTTTTTTATCTCTCTCATACTCAACCTTAAGATATTTTCATATCTCCTTTACAGATTTTAGAGACACAATTCGGGTAAAAATTATCGATGATACTACAACAAATAAACATGCTTTTGTTTTTCTTGCTTTCTTTTCTTTTTATGCTTTGATTTTTGCTATGTTGGGATTGACCGACGATGCAGGAATCTCATAGTCTTCTTTCACATCTTCTCAAAGATCTATAACCTCTAGGTAAGTCTCTATACGTACTGTTTAAATTGGATAATTGTCTCCGTCAAATGTAGGTGACGCTATCAAAGAAAAATTATTTTCGCCTTCTATGCTATATCAATAACTAACATAGGTTCCTCAAGAAAAAAAGCTCGGATACCAATTGTTGGCATTCTAATAAAAAGAAAGTTCGATAGATAAAAAAAATTGAACACATATTTTTTATTCAACATCATTGAAAATTTATACAAAATAAAATTAACAACTTTCCTAAATAAAAGTAACAACTTATGAACAACTTTATTTTAAATTTAAGTAATACACAAATAACAAATAGCTAAAAATAATAGTCCTAAACACATCAATTAACACACATAACCCTTTATTACTGCTTGTCCCCATTTTATTTATACGAGTTTAATTTTGGTTTTAGTCTTTTTATTATGTTGAAATTTAAGATTTAATCTCTCTAATTTTGATATAATTTGATTCTCTCTTTATAGAATGTTATTAATCGGTATCAACTAATAAAACTATTAGTAGGCAGCAACATACATATAAATTTATTATAGGTTGAACATGATTAATTGTATTTTTCACTTGACTAATAATATTTTTAATTTTGACAAATAAATGACATCATAAAATTAAATAGATTAAACACTAAATTATATCACAATGAAAATAAAAACTCATTAATTAGGTCTAGTAAAAAAGAGAATATTATTATTTTTAAAAGATTTGAGTTCAAACAACTTGTCTGTATATTATCTATCATATAATCAGATAAAAATATTCAAAAAAAATTATATTATTGTGAATTAAAACCATAATTAAACCTAATTATGTTTTTAATTTTTTTTTAAATTTTTTGAAAATGAGACTATAATAAGAAAAAAATATAAAATAATTATGTCACTTCAATATATATTCTGACTCATAGTTGAGTCTACTCTTAAAATTCATTTTTTTTAGTATAATTCATGTTCAAGACTCGCCTCCAAACTTTGAACCTGTATTCTATGTTTGAGAGTGCAATTAATGCGACATATATCGGTTAAAATTCAATTTTTTAATACTTATCATTAAGGGATATTTTTTAAATCCATCCCCAAACTATCAAAATTTCATAAATAAACATATAAATATATCTTTATTTAAATCATATCACATAATGTCTATGTATTAGAAGAATTATTACACTTTCATTAGTAACAAGCAATGTAAAAGTTTGATTGTAATTTTAGCCCTCTTAGTGGCCCGACTGATCTGTACTGATACTGCTCTATTTCTTGCAAGGTATGTAATCATGATTTAGGGAACTAAGGAATCAAAACCTCAAAGGGATCCCTTAGTCTAAGCTCCATACAATTCTCAACATCCGACATTTCATTCTTCTTAATATATTGTTTCGGACAACCAAAGACTTCTGTGTTTCTTGTTGCTTGATTTTCGTAACCTTACTTGTTGAATTTATGACTTTACTTAAAGGATTTAAGGTCTCATTCTCTTAGACAAGTGGTTGTTAAAGATTGTTTTTTTACCATTGCCGAAGTCCTAGGCTGTAGGGAAGAGTGAATTTTGGTTAAAAAATTAAAAAAATCAAATTATCGAGGTTGAACGAAGAAGTTAAAATAAGTTCAAGTGTTGGGTTGTTAATATATCTGAATTAATCGGCTTCGTATAAATTTGTATATACTATTTAAAGAATCTTAACGATTAATTGAAAATGTTTTACAGTTAAATTAATAAAAACAAAATATTAAATGAATGAAGTAAAGAATAGTTAACAAATTAAATTGAGAAAATCATCCGTGGTAATATCAATTGGGCACACTGCAGATTCTCCTGATTTCACCTTGTGTTCCAGTGAGAACATCAAGGGAACCCATATGCACCATTGCCCTTGCAAACTTCCTAGCCCACACAGCACCGTTCTGATCATTGTGCAACACCATTCTCGACGTCAAACCACTGTCCATCAATGTCTGGTCGGAGGTGAGTAAACCACGGCGGTACCTCAGTTCACTATAGTACTTGTTGTCCAGTCGATTTGGCGTGACAGCTTCGAGTGGCACCGTCGTGGTTAAATCTCCTCCGACCCCAGGTGGTGGAGGTGGACACCATGTTTTCAAAAAGGCAGCGTAGTTAGGATCGAGAGACGGGTCCTGAGCATGAGTGGCATTGAAAGAGTAGAGGCGGTTCGAGAACGAAGGGCAATGCGCGACACCAATGGAGTGTGCCCCGGACAATGTCACCATCTCATCGACCGACATTCCCTTTCTCGCGAAAGTCTGAGCAAGTTGTGTTGCGTTGAAGAACGGCGGGGGCAAATTCTGCAACACTTCATCGCTGATAGAGACACGTCCATCGCGACGTCCGGCGGGAACCGCGTAGTAAATGCCTCCAGCTTTGTAGGTACTGTCACGAGCGGCGAATGCGATAATGTCCGCACATGACACGGTTCCGGGACATAGTGCTTCAATTCGTGCTTTGGCTTCATCGATCGCCTCGAAACCTCGTAAACTTGGATTATTAGCAAGGTTATCCCTCTCTGCCGGTGGGTTTCCAGGTAGGGATCTTAGAAGGACGGAAGCATCACAACCCTGAATTCCATAAGCAAAAAAATATAGAACTTGATTTCAGCTAGAGTAGGAAATATAAATACATATATATAATGAATGGAGGTATGAATTATTGAAAAAATGGTTGAAAATGAGGAAACAAACATACCCTAACAAAGCAATCATGGAAATACATTCTGATGAGTCCAGCAGCCATGCCAGGATTACGCGACACAGCTTCGTTTACAGCTTTTCTCACAATAGTCTCTGCAGACGGACATATTTGTGCATAGAACCCCACCTTCAACGCCGCTGGGGATGCTGAAGCCAGAAGTGAGAAGCTAAATATGAACGAGAACAGGCCAAGAAACTGAAGTTTTGAGCCATCCATAGTAGAAGAAAGAACTTGCAAAATGAAAAAGTGTAGGAACTCGAATCAAAAGAATAGAATATGGTGCTGCTTCTATCTATTTCTGCAGTTATGGAAGTAGGGATGCTGGAAATGAGTACATATATATAGGTGGAGTAGGTAGAGTTGGTAAAACTTTTGGAACCCAAAACGTGTGCAACAGTAAATAGCTGTAAGCTTGAAAGCAAGGCTTGAAGTTGAAGTAATCGTGTTTTGAATAATTCTGTTCCATTGGAAACATGTTGTCGTCTCTTCGGTAATGAAAACTTCAGATTAGGAGGCTTGTGTGACTTGATCTTCTTAATATCATATCCACCTCTGACCAAGGTTTTTTAAACTTTCAAGTTGCAGGCGTAAGAGATTTACGGGTTTCCATTAGCTGGAATTGCGCTGCCTGCAGTAATATATATACAAATATATATGTATATATATATATATTATTGCCGCTCAAACAACAGCAAGTTGATAAAACTTGGTCAGAGTGAAAATGATATTAAGGAGATCAAGTCTTTGAATCTGAAGTATTCTCCCTCTTCAAGCAGAATTAAATAATACTAAGGTGCTGCCTACGCAACAATGAAAACTTCAACCTGAAGCCGTACTCCCAAGGCCTACAGCTATTTCGCTACACACGTTTTGGCCAACATCTCCACCTATAAATACTCTTTAACACCTCTTCTCTTATTGCACCATCTCCACTTTCGCAACCTTCTGATTCGATTCGATTCTTTTAATTTTCTTTCATTTATAAGTTTTTGTTCCACTTCATCTGCTGCTACTATGACCATTTTGTGCTCAAAATTTCACATTGTTGGCCTATTCTCGATCGTGTTTAGCTACTCGCTTCTGGTTGCAGCATCGGCGGCGGGGTTGAAGGTGGGCTTCTATGCACAAACATGTCCGTCGGCAGAGATTATTGTGAGAAAAGCTGTAAACGAAGCTGTGTCGAGTAATCCTGGCATGGCTGCTGGACTCATCAGAATGTATTTCCATGATTGCTTTGTTAGGGTATGTTTGATTCCTCATTTTCAACCATTTTTTCAATTCCTTTCATTATATATATGTATTTATATTTCCTACTCTAGCTGAAATCAAGTTCTATATTTTTTTGCTTATGGAATTCAGGGTTGTGATGCTTCCGTCCTTCTAAGATCCCTACCTGGAAACCCACCGGCAGAGAGGGATAACCTTGCTAATAATCCAAGTTTACGAGGTTTCGAGGCGATCGATGAAGCCAAAGCACGAATTGAAGCACTATGTCCCGGAACCGTGTCATGTGCGGACATTATCGCATTCGCCGCTCGTGACAGTACCTACAAAGCTGGAGGCATTTACTACGCGGTTCCCGCCGGACGTCGCGATGGACGTGTCTCTATCAGCGATGAAGTGTTGCAGAATTTGCCCCCGCCGTTCTTCAACGCAACACAACTTGCTCAGACTTTCGCGAGAAAGGGAATGTCCGTCGATGAGATGGTGACATTGTCCGGGGCACACTCCATTGGTGTCGCGCATTGCCCTTCGTTCTCGAACCGCCTCTACTCTTTCAATGCCACTCATGCTCAGGACCCGTCTCTCGATCCTAACTACGCCGCCTTTTTGAAAACAAGGTGCCCACCTCCACCACCAGGGGCCATTGGAGATGTAACAACGACTGTGCCAATCGACATTGTCACGCCAAATCGGTTAGACAACAAGTACTACAGCGAACTGAGGCACCGTCGCGGTTTATTCACCTCTGATCAAACACTGATGGATAGCTCTTCGACGTCAAGAATGGTGTTACGGAATTATCGGAACGGTGCCGGGTGGGCTAGGAAGTTTGCGAGGGCAATGGTGCATATGGGTTCCCTTGATGTTCTCACGGGAACACAAGGTGAAATCAGGAGAATCTGCAGTGTGACCAATTGATATATACTACGAATGACTTAGGCTTATTTAATTTGTTTGACCAACATATTCCTAGACGTATGTTATTAATTAATTTAATTGTACATCATTTGCAATAATTTGTTGGGAAATATTCAATTTGAAGTATAAATCATTTCAATAATGTGATGAATTAATTTATAAATTTTATTTTACTTTTCTAAATTGCTTTTTAATTGTTTGTTTATTTTAGGTGTATATAAATAGGGGTGTTCAAACATACCCGACTCGTTCATCCGCCTACCCGATTAAAAATTATTGGGTATTTAAAATGAAATACCCAAATTTTTCGGGTCGGGATGTCACGGACCGTTGGTCGTGACTACGCACGCGGGACCGAGCGGGATGCTTTATGGTGGTGCTTAAAGCTTGGGAGCGGGATAACATTAAGAGTGTAGTACGTGCCGAGCAGTCGTCCCATCTGGGATGGGAGCGTTGATCGTGCACCACACTGGTCGGGAGCTGTTCCCGCTTCCCTGATGAGCTCATGGGAGGACAAAACCAGTAAGCATCGGAGATCGTTCAGGCTGATCCTCGGGCATGAGAGAGACCCGAGGTGCCGCACGGGTAGAAGTCCCTGCGCGAAAACTATGACCCCGTGACAAGTGGTATCAGAGCGAGGCTGTGTGCTAGCTGTTGGGCTTGCCAAGCGCCCCATGTGCTGCGGAGCGAGTCATGAGGACGAGCGTGTTAGCTCGCACCCCAAGAGAAGAGGGTGTTCGCAAGTGGGTTCTCTAGAGACGAGGACGGTAGGCAGGAAGCCGCAGCGAAAGTTCTCCGATTGGTCGAACTGCAATGGGACACCTCGGTGAAGTGGCAGGTGGCCATGAGGTGATTGCAGGGAGACCTTTGTCCAAGGAGGGCGGCCCCAGGTATGGGCCAGTTTGGGAGAATTGCACACTAGTTCTTGGAACGTTTAAAGAAGAAAAGAGTTTCCTCCCCATGCACGAGGGCGTGCATGAATTGGGTGGAGGAGAATGTCACGGACCGTTGGTCGTGACTACGCGGGACCGAGCGGGATGCTTTCTAGTGGTGCTTAAAGTTTGGGAGCGGGATAGCATTAAGAGTGTAGTACGTGCCGAGCAGTCGTCCCATCTGGGATGGGCGCGCTGATCGTGCACCACACTGGTGTATTTTTTCCGGATAATTGGGCTGGGCCACGGCCAAAAATTTTTAAAAAACATGTACCCGACCCGGTAATTTTAATAAATATATATTTTTAAATTTTAGATTATATTTTTATTATATATTTTTTATTATTTTTCTCTAAAATTAATTTTAAATCCTTAACTTCTTTTTATACTTGTATGATATACTTTTAAGTTTTGAATTTTTTTTTAAATATTTATATTAATTTGTTAATATGAGATTTGAAAGAAAAATTATAATCGAGAATAATACATTCTTTTATCGATAAACTTTAATATATGCATATATATCTAAATATTTATCTTTAAAACTTATCTCAAATCAATAATTTTGTGTTTGAAATATATCATGAAATTTTAAGTATTTCTTATATATATTTTAAAAATTTATTTTTTAAAAAATATATAAAAATTAAATCGGGTACTCGATACCCGATTTTACAGGTACCCAAATTTTGCGGATACCCGATTTACAGGTACTTGATTTTTATGGACCGGATCATAGGCTGATGTTTTGGTACCCAAAATTTCGGGTACCCAAAATCCCAGTTATGAACACCACTAATATATAATACCTAGAGACGATAGGGTAAAGAACATAACGCATAGAAATCCAGTTTTTTGCATTATTTAATATTTACCTCTTATATTAAACAAAATATTATTAGTGGTAAAGATTCAAGTTTAAAAAATTTTGTTCAAAATATTAACAGCAGATATGGGTTTGCCCAATGACTTGTTAGTTAAAAAAATATTAAATATTATTTTTAAGTATTCTATTCTCATGTTTGATTTAGAACCATTCTTATCGATAAAATGTATTATCGTAATATTTTCTGTTATACCCATATTTTGTACAAATATTAATATGTATAATAAGGCTATAACAATAATAATAATAATAATTGATCGTCGATGGGAATGTATATTACATTATTTACATACATTCATTTATTTTAATGTAAAAACAAATCTTATATTAATAGAAAATGTTCATTACATATAAACACATATTTTTTATAGGGAACGAATCTCACATTGAGCCATAATCCTATAATCAACCCTTCGAGCTCAAACTCAAACTCATTTTCGGGAAGATTATCAAATGGGTACTGATATTGATCCTTTCATACTGACATTGTATCTCTTGTGTACCGATACTCATAATGTACCAATACAAAAATAACGAACTAGAATTTATCCAATCATCATATATCGATATGAGTCAACTTGTGTCGATACTTTTTTGAAAGAAATATTAATAGAATTTATCCAATCATTATATATCGATATGAATCAACTTGACTCGATACTTTCTTGAAAGGAATATTGGTATGGGTTGAATATCGTACTAGTACCCCTGTAATAGTATCTTCCAAGAACAATTTTCTTACGAGAAGAAAGTTCAGAAGCTGAGGAAAGAGTGTCCCAACGCCGGCACCGGCACTTTCATGGCTAACCACTTCGATCGGCACTTTAATTTTACAAACAATCGTTTCACTTTGAATTTCTAATATCAATTTGTTTTATTATGCAGATTTAGGGTTTTATTTTACAAATTATTGTTACTGAAAAGGAGAAATCACCTGAAATTGAGTAAAAGAATCCCATGTACATACGCCATTAACCCACCACAAGAATTTTACCTACAAAATTTACATACTTTGGAATTGTATTTACATTCACCGATTGGCATTGGCATCTAACAAACTCCTCAAGCTACACAGGGCCTCGGCGGACAGGCTGCAACGCCTCGCTCTTCTTGGCCTAGGAGATGGTTGCTCCCGGTGGTCAGCTGAAGAAAAGCATATGATGATCACTGTGAGGTTATCGAATGTGTTACGGCATAAGGCTTCCCTAACCAGGTCTCTAGCACATTGTTCAGGATCATCGTGCCGTCGTAATCCTTTGCGGACTAGGCTGACTGCGTGCTGACTTGATATAACATCCCAAATCCCATCGCACCCGATGATGAGGAACTCGTCTTCCTCCGTTAGAACCACTTGTCTAAATTCGGGCTCTGCGATGAGAGGTGATGAAGAACCCTTGGGGAACTTCATGTCCCAGTTCCCCAAAGCTCGGGAAACCGATAGAACACCATTCAGATACCCATCATCTATAAACCCACCCAGCTCTTTGACTCTCCTATGTTCCGATGGATAAATAGGCCTATGGTCTGCGGACATATCTATTGCTTCCCCTTTCCGACAGAGAACTGCTCGGCAATCACCAACATTGGCCACCATTAGAACCCTAAGAGCCAAAAAAACAGTATCAAAAACATCTATCCATACAACTCCGAGTTTATACACAGCAAGCAAAGCCATAAAGCACGATGAGAAATAAATACCTTCCCAATATCATTGCGGCAATCGCCGTTGTTCCAGACGAGCTACTCACAGTATAATCATCTGCAAGAGCGAGATCAGCAAGACGAAACGATTTACTAAGGGATTCCTCAACTCTTTCCATGTAAACATCGTTAACTTCAGAAGTCTGAGGAAAATCGACGTCCTCGAAAAAGAATTGAAGCGCATGTTTCCTCATGTAAGCTGCTGCTTCAGGGCCTCCATGACCGTCAAACACCTGCATACAAACCAGAACCTAGATTAGTAATGATCATGCAAAGTCATCAGATAATGGCAGGGCAGGGTAGTAGCAACACATACCCCATACAAAGCATTGGGTCTGGGGAACTTGAAAAGGGGTCCCAAATGTGAACATAGATCATCTATTCTAATGTGTTCATCTTCCATGTATCTCCGGGGTCCGATATCGGCGAAGCTACCTGAACGGATTTCGGGAACAAACTGCAGGACAATAGATTCAATACTTGGATCAGGGAGTTTTTCCAAAGATTTCACATCCTCAAAACTCAAATCATACCAAATTCAAGTCTAGCATCTTTCTTAATATAACCACTGACCAATTAATCTGAGTCGAGTACCGCTTAGGGTTCATATCAGATGACATTTCTGATATGTTTGTTTCATCGTAAACGCCAAGATTCGAATCTCTAACCCTATGTATGATTCATTCAAAACGCCAAGATTCGAATCTCTAACATTCTTAACCCAGAGAATGGAAACTGAGTTAAATGAATCAAATTGTATTTTTGGTAATAATTCAATTTAATCTTCTCTTAGTCCCTTGTTAAATGGGGAATTACAGCTTTAACCCTCCCAAAAATTTAATAATTCAATTCTAAACCCTTTTGACACAATTTTTTCACAATTTTATCTCACGCTTCCGGTCCCTTCCAAACCAGAAGTTCATAGATAAACCTAAATTTCAAAATCCAGCATCTTTATAAACATAAAAACTTCGAAAACAGAGAGAATTAGAGAAAGAACTAACCAGTTGAGATGCCGATGGTAAATCGGCGGTAACACAGTCAGCAACGGCAAGTTTACCGATCTTTGGCGAGGAAATCGCTAGTATTTCATCAATCTCCTCTACGTTACTTCCTTTACCGAAAAAAGTCACGTCCAACACCGGCACGCTGTGTTGACAAACCCTCTCCGCTTCCGCCACCATCTTTGTTTCTCGTTTTCTCAGACAATTACCATAAGCAAACACAAATTCACCGCCGCAACAAAGCTGTAACACTCTTGAAACTTTCAGAAAATTGATTCTGAATTCCTTTTTCTCCTTATGATCTGTGTGTTCAATGAATGATTTGGATTTGTGGGTGATGGTTGATAAGCACGACAACTAGGTTTGAACTTTGAATTTATATTTAAAAAGGAACTGGTTTGGGTCAACACGTGTGAGTGGGAGAGACAAAGCCGAGTAGCTTTGGCTTGACGGACACGTCAACCTTCTTTTTCCTTCTACTTCGACGCGTCATAGACCAATAGAGTTATCTGATTCGATTGGTTCGATTCAATGAGTTGAAAAAATATATTAAATTATAACTGAATTATATATTGCCTCGAAAATAATTGAATAAATAGTTTACAAAATTAAAATATTTTTTAATTTTTTTAATAAATCGTGTTTCTAATAGAATTTTTATTTAAAATTTAATGCATTTATTTTTAAAAGTTTAAATATCAAATTTGATTTTTTTAAAAGGACTAATTTAATTTAAAATTATAACAATAACAACGTTTTTAAAAAAGTAATAATAATAATAATAATAATAATAATAATAATAATAACCAAACATGAATTTTGTTTAAAATTAGAAATCTTGACAATTTTCATTGAAAATTTGCAATTAATTTTCATATTATTGATCTTTAAATTAAGTGACGTGGTTACTAATTAATCTTGAGGGAAGAGGTACCTTTCTTGGAAAATGACTAATTCATCCTTTGCGTAATCAAATGGCCAAAAACCTAATCTTTTTCTAATTTCTTAGCCGTGTAGAGCGTGACTGACGACGGTATATGATGGATTCATTGTTAATAGAAATGAAGTTGACAAGGTTCAATGGTAATGTATATTTAGAGATGGGTATGGGTCGGGTCGGGTCGGGTCAAATTGGATTTTCGGTTTACCCGTATCCGGCACGAAAAATTTTCTACCCCACTCGATCCGGGTTTAGGGTAAAAAAATTGATCCGACCTGATTTTTAAGTTTTAAAAGTTGATCCGACCCGATCTTACTCGAATCATTAAAATATTAAATTTTAGGGATCTAATTATAAAAAACAAATATTTAGGAGCCTAACTGTAAAAAAATAAATTTAATGACCTAATTATATAAAATGTATAAAGAAAGATCATTACTACAAATAAAAATTTAGGGTCCCAAGATCACCATTAAAAAACCCAACCCAACATCGAATTTTTTACCAAAAAATCTTACCCGATCGGATTGGGTCAGGTCGAAACCCGTCGGGTTCGGGTTCCGTGCCTATCTCTAGGCATATTGTTATCTTAAGGAGATGATGCGGGTTCCAACCTTGAAAAAGATATTATTGGGAGGGAGAGTTACGGATTCCAAACATAAATCATCATAGAGTGAACATGTAATCTGTCAACAAAAAGAAATGAAGTTGGCAAGGTTAAAATGAATGATACAGTGAGAATAACACGTGATATAATTTTTTTTACATATAATTTATTTTTTTAAGGTTTAAGATTTATAGTTTATTGTTTAATGTTAAAGGATTAAAGATTATAATTTAATGGATCAATATTTATATTTTTATGATTTTAGAGTTTTAGTGTTTAATTACATTATAAATCTTTAATTAATGGAATATATCTTATTCATGATCTTAAAATTAAAGGTAAACTTTTGATTGAATCGATTTAAAATATTTTAAGTTATTCAAGTTGACGAGTCTAATTTATCATTTAAATTTTCATTTAAAATTTTTAGAAAGCTTGAGTGGTGGATCTAGTTTGTAAAGATCATAAGATCATTAACTCTAAACCCTTTATATGATTATTAATTATATTAGATACTCTTAATCAATGAAGTTTAATTATTATATAAATATAATTAATTATAATTTTAGTAGATTTCATTAATAAGTAAAATAAAATTAGTGATAAAAATCTAGTTAGTTCTGATATGTATCCCCGAGCTCTGTATAACAAAACCCTTAATTTTATGGATATTGGTCGTCAGAACTTAGAACTTCATAAATGAGATATAATTAAAATTTATTTTATTTTTGAATGAAATCAAATGGAATATAATTAATTATATTTTAAAAAAATTGTATGTAATTAATTTATATTGTTTAATATAGTTCATACTCACCTAAAATAATTTATGATTTAGAGTTTATGTTAAGGATTTAGGGTTTAGGGTTTAAGGTTTAGGTTTAGGTTTAAGGTTTAGTAGTTAAGATTTAGGGTTATATTTAGGGTTTAGTAGTTAAGATTTAGGTTTGTTTAGTGTTTAAAGTATAATAGTTAGGTTTAGTAGTTAAGATTTAGGTTTGTTTAGTGTTTAAAGTATAATAGTTAGGTTTAAGTTTAAGGTTCGGGTTTAGAGTTAGTGTTTATATTTAGGACTAGGAATTAATGTTTATGGTTTAAAGTTTATGAATGTAATTGATGACATATAACTTTTTAAAAATGTAATTAATTATATTCTATTTAAAAATCAAATAAATATTAATGATAAGAATTTTTAAAGTTTTTTTTAAAATTTATTATCAAAATTAATAATACATATTGACATGTGTTTCATTAAACAATCTCTCTGATCCTATTACGGAGGAAAAATATATCTAAAATTCGAAAGATTATTAAGTGAACTTTGTTCACCCCGTCATCTATGGTTCAAGCAATCAGGACCGTTGATTTTTAAATAATCACCTAATAACTACCCTCTAAGTACATGTAGGAAAGAGGTGACGATTCACTTAGAAAAAAATTGAGATCAACGACCCTGATTACTTGAGACCATGAATAACGTGATGAACAAAGTTCACCTAATAATTTTTCCTAAAATTCAGATTCGTAATAAAAGTTATATATAGTTTACGGTTTACATGATGGAACAAGCGTTGGGATTTTCATCACTAAACAACTGGGGAGCGTAAACATAGTGAACAAAGTATGGAGCAGCGGCGCCTGTGCTTTTCACAATCGTTTTCTCACCGGATTCCACCGCCACCACCGCGGCCTCTTCCTTCTTGGCTTCGACTTTCACCTCTTCCTTCTTGGCTTCAACTTTCACAACTTCCTTCTTCTTCTCTTCCTTTTCCTCCACCGTTTTTGAGCTGATAATCTCTGCATGTTTATGCACTTTCTCTTTGATGTATGATAACAATTTCTCCGACTCCATGCTTCCTTCCACTGTCAGAGTCTGTGCTTTTATATCACTTTTAACATCGTAAATACCTGCAGTTTCATAAATTATAATCATCTGGAAATATCAGTGATGGTAATAAAATTAGGGTTAGAGTTTGAGCTTGTAGGCTACCTTTATGCTTCAATAACTTGTTGCGTAGGTCATGCTCACACTTGTCACAATGTAGATGGACCTTCATGGAGGTGGTGCGTAAAACGTCCTGCATGAATTTAAAGTTAGGGTTTAGGGTGTAGACAAGGATGGATTTAAGGAGTGTTGGGTAACAGTTTATCTTTTAAAAATTTTAAATTATCGTTTATATTTTCTATTGATAATCTAACTCTTGACTCCTTAAACTCTTGTGTCACGATTATAGTTTTTTAGTGAGAATTTTTTTGTGAAAAAACAATCGTCATAATTACTACTATTACAGTGACCAAATAAAAGTGTGTCACAATTATTTATACTAATAATGTCGTAAAAGAATATAACAAAAAATTAATATTTATGATAAAATTATTTTTTTATTATTATCAATTTGTCACTAAAAATCTATATTGTTATAGTGCTTAGATGTAAAATTTAAAAGTTATAAATTATGATTTTAAGATTTATAATTAGATATTTAGATTTTATAACATAGAGATTAAATAGATATGTTTATGTAATTTATTTTATATGCCCCAATTATTAGCTCAATATCTAATGTTATAATGTAAAAGATTAAATAAACATGTTAAATTTACTGTATTTAAAATTTTAATAAGAGGAATATATATATTATTATTTATTTAATTAAAATATATTAAACTTTTAGAAGAAAATAGGATTTGGAAGGCCTAAACAAGCTTGGGTTAGCAATTCACAAATATGGTTGAGTTTGAACAAAACTAAGGTTAATATTTTGGATATGTGTCAGGATTGAATAAGTTCGAGTTTTTTTCGGTGACGAATCTAAAAACATTTTTTAAATGGATATAAATTAAAATATGTTTTAATGTACGCATAAATAATAAAAATCTTAAAATTTTAAGGTGGACACATATTATAAAAATATAAAAATTTAAAGACTAATTTATATAAAATAAAAAATCAAAGTCAAATATATAAACTTTAAAGTGTCAGTGTGGGCACAGGCCCACTCATCTTTTCAAGTACATCCGTCGCTAAATGTTCTAATACATATCTCGATTGAACTCGACTCAGACCATGCATACGATTAACACATGTATGTATGTATGCATGCATGCATATATGCAGTATGTATGTATGTGAGATCCCTTTACCTTTTTTATTTCCTTAGGTTTGATGGGTGTTGCAGCAGCTTTTTCCTTGTCCGGAATCTTAATCTGAGGCGACACAATCTCTACCTTCTTCCTGCTCACTTTCTCTATTATCTTGTGGATTTTACTCACATCAACAGTACCTTTAACCTTGATTTCCCCTTTGTCAACATCAAATTCAACCCCATGAACCCCTGCATGCACATAACACAATGACATTACAATTTAAAACCTCTGCATCATTCATCATGGACATCTTCTTTTTCCTTGGGAAAATTTACGTACCTTGAGTCCTGACCAGAGGCTTCTTTATGTCTCGAGCACACTGCCGGCAATGCAGGTTCACTCTATACACCGCAGTGATCACCCCATCGGTCTTTGGTTTCTCGGCCATTCTCAGTCTCAGCTGCGAATGTCATCAACCCTGTCTGATGAGGGAAACTGATATATTGTTGGGAATGGAGATTGGGTGTATAAAACAGCAGCTTATGTCACCAAACAAGCCTAACCCAACAACAATATTAATTGGTTGGAATGGTTGGGGTGGCTTACCTACCAGACATGACTTGAGACTTGAGAAACACGAGTTTCAATGTTCTTATGATATTAAAAACATGTATGTGTGGAAGTAGGCCATAATGGCATAAATTCTTCATCATCATTGTCTCCCAAATTTGGGTGTAAATCTTTGGCATTATTTATACTTCCGCTTTAAATTTAAAAATTTAGGGTTTAGGGTTTAAGGTTAAAATTATAGTTAAGATTTAGAGAATTATAAGTATAGTATATTTTTTAGCATATAGGTTTAAAATTTAAGATTTAAAAAATAAGAATTAGAGTTTAAAATTCATTTTTTCAAAAATATAATAAAAGAGACAGATGATTTCTACTCCCCAATTTTAACCTTATTGTTTGATCCCTCCTTAGTTAGGTTTCATCAACCTTGACGTTTTGTTTATTTAAGAAATTTTATTTTGTGTTGGGTGGAAAATGAATAGATTTTAAGCCTCTAGTGTAAGATTTAAGGATACAAATTGTATTTCTTTTAATCATATTTTTATTTATGATTCTACCTTAAGTTAGTGGGTTTAAAGTTTAGGGTTTAAGAATAATGATTGTGGTTAGAATAAAAAAAATTGGGGTAAAGTGTATCTTTTTAGCGTGTAGGTTTTAGGAGGTGAAAAATTAGGGTTAGGGTTTAAAAATTAATTTTTAAGATTTTTTAGTAGGAGATATAGGAGGAGGTATTATTAGGTAAGGGTGGGCAAAACTAGGTACTCAGCCAATTTGAATAGTATTGGTCCCGGTCCCTGTAATCACCGGTTCCTAAAAATTGAATCCAGTCTCGGTCCGGTCATATCAGGTCCTAAATTTTAAGAACCGGTCCTGTTACTGGTGGGTACCGGTTCCAATACCGGGTACCCGATCAATTAATTTATTATTAAAAAAATTAAGTAATTGGAGAAAAAAAATTCAACAACCAATAATAATATTAAATAATAAAATTAGAATATTATAGACTTAAAATTAAAGTTTTAAAACTAGTCATACTCATAATATTCATACATAAAGAGAAAGTTTGATAAGAAAAATAAACAAAACAAAACCAGTACCCGATATTTGGTATTGGTCTCGGTATTATTGGGTACCCACCGAGTACCGGGTCCAAAAAATCAAGATCCAGTCTCGGTCCCGGTTATGACTGGGACATAAATTTTGGTTCCATTCCCATTCCTACCGGAATCAATACCAGATAAAAATCCATCAGGTCTTACCAGATCCAGGACCGGGACCGGATAATCGTTTTTTACCCACCCCTATTATTAGGGTACAAAGAATTTCTACTCCTACAAACGGGTATACCGACGCATACTCTCTTTCATATTCATTTCATATTCATTTAAAAAAATATATATTCATCATATCCAACATGTGACAGGTACAATTTTCAGATCTACACTCCTTTACACGAGTACATACATTCTCATCCATTACTCAATCGAGTATCCATTATTTAACATAGACTTGCTCATATTGATTTTATCTATAAATCAATCAGTCAAATATATCAAATATAACAAAAAAAATTATAGTGATCAAATTACAAGGCATGCTCTTTTAGAATCCTAAGGTTTATAAAATTGCTCACGAGTTTACTTTTAATTTATAATAGTACAAAATCTATATAATAAATAGTAGGTAGGTAGGTATATAGTGGGAGAATACATAACAAATAAAATTTCAAATACATTACATAATCATTACTCAAGACATGTATGAATTTTGACATCCACACAGTGACGAAGCTACGTGGGTGTTTTTTTTTACACTTTCGTTTTTTTATTTAAATTTAATTTAAAAATATTTTTTATAAATTTATATTTTAATTTTAAATATTTATGTTTTGTCCCCAATTCTAAATCCTGACTCGTCCCTAAGTCCACACTTAGTCATTAGTCAATAAATTTATATAAAATGATTTTCAACCATGCTAACACAACTAATGCGTCATTTGCACTAAAAATATAAATTTAAAAGTTAAAATATAATCTGCATTATACTAGATTTTTTCACCATAATACGAATGAAAAATATACATTTATAAATTTTGTATTTAATTTTTTAATATTTAATGTGTAATATTTATGTTATTTAGTTTTTTATATTATAAATAAAAAATATTAAATTCTTAAATATACTCAATTTTACATCATTTATTTATCACGTCAAAATTATATTCAATCGACTCATATTCAATTTTCTTAAATATTATTTTGGATCATTATTTTGAGAATTATTATTTTTTATTATGTTAGTGTAATTATAAGTTAATGTTTATTTAATTTTTTAACTCTTTAATAATACACCATTCAGTATAATGTTTGAACTTATGTTACGTGGATAAATTACATCGTTTTAAAGATTATTTAAATATAAATATTAGAGTAAACTACTCTAGTGATCATCCAACTAATTGGTGATATCTATTTTGGTCATCCAACTAACGAACTCATCAATCAAATCACCAAATATTTAAATCCTATCTATTTGTATCACCGTCGTTAAAATTCTAACAGATAAAATTAATTGCAGTGACATGACTGTTAATTAAAATCTGTAAAGTTACATATTTAATCTTATCATTTATTTATTCAATCAATTTGGTCTTATTTTTAAATAAATTAAATAAAATTAACTATCCAATCAAATTAGGACATGTGTTTCATTTATTTTTAATTTTTTTATTAAATTTAATAGATTTTAATCAACCAATCGTACGGTGACATTTGTCACCTTTAGACAAAATTGAAGAGAAAAGCTAAATTACTCTAGTTATCACCCAACTAATTAAGGATACTTATTTTGGCCATCCAACTAACGAACTCGTCAATCAAGTCACCAAACTTTTAAACCCTACTTATTTGTGTCACTGCCGTTAAAATAATAACGGAGAAGGTTAATTGTAGTGTCGTAGATGTTAATTAAAATCTGTAAAATTATACATTTAATCCCTATAATTTATTTATTCGATTAATTTGGTCTTATTTTTAATTAAATTAATAAAATTAACTATCCAATTAAATTAGGACATGTATTTTATGTTTTTTAATTTTTATTTATTAAATTTAATATATTTTAATCAACTAATCGTATAGTGACATTTGTCACCCCGTAAAGAATGAAAGAAAATAAAATTGAAAAGAAATGCTTGTAAGATTTGCACCCACAACTCTAAGGAGTTTTAGGAATGCTCTAGCTACCACACCGCATTCATTTTTGTTAATAAGTGGTACTGACATAATTTATTAAAACATTTCGTTGCTGGTGAAGTAAAAGGTATAAAAAAATTAATGAAATTCGAGTTTGAGATCCAAAATATTAAAATATTTTAAAATTTAAAATTTAAATATTTAATAATCGTATAAAAATAATTAAATATTTAATATTTAAACCAAAATATTTTTATATTCGAGTCAACAAAATAAGTATTAAATGAAATGGTAGTTTTTAAATTCTCTATCCCCGCCAGGAAAACCAATCTCCTGTTGCCAAACAGGCTACGATTTACAGCGCATGCATTTAAGCAGCGTCATAACGAGACCAAGCTAATTTAGGCCGGTAAATAAATCCAACTAATATAAATGGGTATGTATTTATATTTGTTTGTTTAATTTTAATCAAATAAATGAATAATCATGAATATAAATGAGTACAAAACTTTTTTATTTATATTCGTTCATTAAGGAACACAGTTTATTTGTATTTATTCATATTTGTTCCAAAATAATAAAAATTACAAATGAAAATATATAATATGTGTAGCGACCTTTTTTTTGAAAATTAAAAAAAAATGTAAAGGTTCGGCATGTTCGGTGGGATTTAAAGATCCGGTATTTAAAGATGACACCTGAAGAGCAGGATGTCACTCCTAATGAAATACTATTAAAATTTAAAATTTGTGGTAATATTTAAAAATTCTCCGGGAGATGACACCTGAAGAACAGGATGTCACTCTCATGGGAATACTGTTAAAATTTGAAAACTAGTTAATCGGTTGGAGTCGTCATCGACCGTTCAAAAAGGTGGATCGAACACCGAAAATAAAACCAGAGAAAATTGGGTTCGGGAATTGGTTACATTTGAGGAAGGATTAACACGCCCATAACGCCCGAAAATTGATACCTAAAGGTTCATATCGTAATTATTTAAGAAAAATATAAAATTCGGATTAAATTAATTTTTAATTTTAAAATACATATCCTAATATCCACGATAATTCAAAGAAGATAACACCCGGAGACCAGGATGTTACTCCGAATAGAATATATCGGGATAATAATTTCTAATAAAACATATAAAACGCTAAATTGTAACATAATATTAAAACAATATAAATGGATGATAAAACACATATATAAGACAAATATAATCAACACTAAACATTATATTACCGTACTATATACCACATAGCTATATATAATAATATAACTTTACCAAATATATAATATATTATATAAATAAAATACAATATTATATGATAATGCCATATAATAATATAACGTTATAATATATAATAAAATATGATAACAATAATATTAATATTATAATATTAAAACAATAGAACATAATAATCATACAAATGTGATATTAAAATTAAAATAATCATAAGATAATAAAAACGTTATAGGACTAAAACATGAAAATAATGACTAAATGTGAAACAAACTAAAACTGTAGAACCAAAACGCAAGGATACGTTGAGACCGGGGACTGAAAGTGTGATTTTCCTTCTTTTTTGAGTTAAGTGCGGGTCGAGGTCGATTCTGGAGCTCCAAGAGAAAAACGACGTCGTTTTGGGGCTTAAGAAGCTGTCTCCAAAACGACGTAGTTCCTTTTTGTGGATAAGCATGTTGTATATTATCAAAGACAAGAAATACATCTTCCTATGAGCACACTCTGGGCATCCATTCTAAAAATAGAGAATTCCTCAATATGTACAAATGATCCTATTTACATCACCATGTGTATAATTCTATCTCGAATTCGAATACAAACTACTTACTGCAAACAACCAAAAATGCTGTCAATAGTTCTATTTGTGTGTCTAAACAATCTCCTATTCCTCTCCTCCCATACAAGGTAAACAAAAGCATCCCAAGCAATCTTCAAAATATGAACAATCAAGGATTTTCCCTTCAACTTAACACTCAGCCACTACAACTCAGTATTCCATTCTAGCATTACCTTATGTAATCCACACTTCTCTAGAACAACAGTTCAAATACTCTTTGAGAACCTACAACCAACAAACAGATGGTCTCTGGTTTCCTGGGAAGAGTCACAAAGCAGACAACCTTCCTCAACATCTTGCCTCATACGCCTTAGCTAGTCCTTAGATGGCAATCTATTGAGAATTGTCATCCAAAAGATCACCGAATGCTTATGTACATGTAAGCTATATCAAATCAGCTTATGCCAAGAAACACTATCCTTTTCCCTTTGAATCATCCTCTAAATCGAGCTCAATGTCCATACATTGTGTCCATTGGCCAATAAAACCCGCAAGTTTTCTCTCTGTTTTGAAATTTTCCTCAAACACCAACTATGGTGTTACTTAGTGTTCACACTCCAAATGTCAACACCCTTAAGAACATATACATGCATCTATGTCACTCATAGAGAACCTTCACTTGTCGGTAGCTTTCTTAGCAAAACAATTAAGCAAACTTAGTTCCAAGTTTACAGATCCTTTAATACAAGCCCTTCCTCCTTCTTGAGCCTACAAATTTGGCTCTAACTTACTCTAACTCCATGGCTCGGACTATCTGCACTTTTCCGAAAAAATCGCATACAAAGTTACAACATCTTTAAGGAGAACTACTTGCCTACACCAGTAATTGACCATACTAAACAACACTGTTCTAATTAACTGCAACCGACCAGTATAACTCAGATGGAATTTAGACCACTGCTCCAATTTGGCCTTCATCCTTTCAACAAGAACAATACAATCTTTATCAGACAACCTTCTAGTAACCAAAGGTAAGCCCAAGTACCTTACTGGTAGTGTCTCCAACTTAAATCCAGTAGCTTCCCTCATTTAAAATTATTACTCAGTAGGCACACCAGCCACAAAGAGCTCAGACTTGGTAGCATTAAGCTTAAGGCCTGCAATCTCATAAATTTTTTCTAGAACAGTCTGAATTCTCATTAAGGACTGTACATTACCCTTACAAAAAATAAACAAATCATCCTCAAAACAAAGATGAGTAAGACCAATTTTTTTGCACTTAGAGTGAAACTAAAATCCTTTATTTGAACGAATAAATTTAAATAAACATAAACAAGTGAACATATATGAATAAATTATCAAATATTTACAAATATAAACAAATGAACTTATTTGTATTAATTTATTTAATAAAAAAATTATTTATATTTATTTAATAAATAAACGAATATAAATAAATTTCTTATATGTACTATTCTTTGAAGTTCAGTACGTTTACTGTCTAAGCTATCAGCAGAAACGGCAAAATTTTCCTCAAAATCCAAGAAAAAATGACGACGTTCCGTCAAGCTATGATCCTGTTTGGACATATAAATATCCCAATCTCCAAATCTGTTTAATTCCTTTGATTAGATCTTCGTTCATGTTCAACCACGAGTAATATTTTTCTCAGGCAAGTTTTTTCACTCTCTCAAAGCCAACAAAAATTTAATTTCTCAAGTAATTTTGCTCTAATTTCTTTTTAATATTTCTCTCTTTTATTAGTATTTTTCATTGAATTTTAAATAGATTTTTAGCATCGATTTTGATTCGAAAGTCAGATCTCTTGAATCTCCAAATTCGTTGCGTAGTTTCATCTGATCTGAGTATTGGAAGCGTCGTAAGTTATTTAAATTACTTCGATCTGCATTTCATTTCGCAATAGATCGGATTTTGAACTTGTTATGCGTTGATTTCTTTCAATTCAGGACTGTTTGATTTGCAATTGTTCCTCGAATGATCTTTTGTCGGTCCTGAATTCCGGACGTCGCATCTCCTCTGATCTAGAATGCTACTGATCTTTGGAGATTGATATGTAGATTTTATTGTTTTTGCAGACGTGAGAAAATGGGATTGTCTTCATGAATTTTAACGTCGATTAATTTTGCTCTAATTTCCTTGTAATATTCCTCTCTTTCGATTAGTATTGTTCTTTGAATTTTACTGAGATTTTTATTCGAAAGTGTGTTTAAATCTCTTGAATCTCCGAATTCATTGCGTAGTTTTGTTTGATCTGAGTATTTTTATTTAAATTTCTTCATCTGCATTTCATTTCGCAATACATTGGATTTTGAACTTGTTATGCGTTGAGTTCCTTGAATTCGGGCCTGTTTGATTTGCAAATTGTTCCTCGAATGATCTTATGTTGGTCCTGAAATCTGGCCGTTGGATCTCCTCTGATCTTGAATGCTACTGATCTTTGGAAATTGATATGTGGATTTTGTTGTTTTTGCAGACGTCAAAAAATGGGGCTGTCTTTCACAAAGCTACTCAGCCGGCTTTTTGCCAAAAAGGAAATGCGTATACTGATGGTTGGGCTTGATGCTGTTGGTAAAACCACCATTCTTTACAAACTAAAGTTGGGAGAAATTGTCACTACCATTCCCACCATCGGTAGGCGGTTTTTAGATTTCTAAATTCTATTTTTTGTTTGTAATCTTGCAAATGTTGTTTCGGAGAAGGATACGGCTAACTATTATATATTATAATTGTGTAGGATTCAATGTTGAGACAGTTGAATACAAGAACATCAGCTTCACTGTTTGGGATGTTGGTGGCCAGGACAAGGTAACCAGGTTTTGTTTTTATTCATGCATGTTGATATAATTGCTAAGTCTGCATCAAAGAAGAAGATTTAGCGTGTCTCTGGATGTGTTTTATTTATGATATCAACTGTGATTGTCTCGTCTATATGGATCACGATAACATGAATGTGTGTGCAGTTCTGGTAGATGATGTATATTGGTATATGAAATACGGATAATTAGCATTCATAGTCGAACCTTATGTTTTTAGTGATATCAACTGTAAAAGAAACGGAACTCATGACTCATCCACGAGACTCTCCATACAATGTCATCATCTCGCAGATTCCTGAACATCTCTGACCATTTTCTTTTATCGAGATCCTCTTGCCACTCTCTAGCTAAATATTCTCGTACCGGGGAGAAGCTTCCCTGAAAGATGCCTGACAAAACCTAGGTTGGCTCTTTCCAAAAGTGACTCTGAATCCATATCTGAAGAAGTTGTGTACACACTCTAAAACGTCCTTCCTCGTGTTTCCGACAAGCATTCAAAGAAATGAAAGTTTCTTTCAATATAGCCATTACCGGGTTAGCCTTCTTCTTCCTATATAGAACCAACTTCTGAAAAAGCTTCGAGTCTTTCCTATATAAAACTCTTCGCAACAGTCTTTGATCCGAGTCTCTCCTATATGAAACCCTAAATCTAGAATTCTAACAATGTTGATCTCTTCTCCATAGAATCCACATCTTCGAGATGCTCTGATTTCTGATCATTGAAGCATCTGACGGTGCCTCTCTTCGAGCGTATACCGTGGTGGGCGACCTCTCTCTTCGAGCGTATGTCGCAATGCATGACCCCCTTCTTCAGGCATATGTCATAGTGAACGGTCCCTCTCTTCGAGCGTATACCGTGGTGGGTATTTGGAAATGTTTTCGATCTTCTTTCCTGTAAAATGCATATGATGTGAAAAGGTATGGGTTAGCATGCCCCTATTCTACATGATGCATGTTTGGATCACAGACGAAGGTTGTTTGGATGCTCCTCATCTGGTCTCTTCGATTTCATCTTTTCTTTGTAGTCCCTCCCTATGTTAGGACCCAAGCTATCTGTGTTGACATTGTTCTCTTCTTCCGGAAACGGGGTTTCTAAATTTGCTTCTTTCAAAGAGCCCATTCACGGGTTTTCACTTTGACAACTTTTTTTTTCTTTTTTCTTCTTCTTTTTCTCTCCTTTTTTTTATCTTTTTATCTTTTTTCTTTTTCTTTTCTCTTTTTTCTTTTTTCTTTTTTTCTCTTTTTTAGGCGCCCTTTCGGGTTTTCACCTTGCAAAGTTGAGTCTTATGTTATCTCTGTTGGTTTCTGCGAGCTCATTTGGATTTCGCTTCTCTCCAACTTGTAGCTGATGGGATGAATCATAGCAATATCCGAGAATTTTTTGTTTATTGATGTTCCATATTGATTTATTTATGAATATGCAGAAAAAGGATAAATATGATGCACCAAGAATATTTAATATAGCTATTATATTTCAAAAGTCATGGCAAACGTGAAATATGTAAGAGAAGGAAGAGAATTAAACTCGAAACAGGCTTTACAATATTGAAGGTATGAATGATACGGGAACTCATCAACCGCAACGAGGATCTTGTTACTCATCTTAATCACAGTAGCCTCTGAAAAAGTTGACGAAGTGACGGGCCTTGCAAATATTTGAGCCGCCCTTTCGGGTTTTCAACTCAAAATCTCCTTTGGTTCTAAGGCGTCCTTTTCGGATTTTCACCTTAAACCCTCCTATGGTCCTAAGGTGCCCTTTTTCGGGTTTTCACCTTGAACCCTCTGTTTTTTTTTTCTTTCTTTTTTTTTTCTTTTTCTTTTTCTTTTTTTTCTTTTTTCCTTCTCTTCTCTCCTGACTCAAGCATAATACTTTTTGATCGAGTCGGAGTTCACAGGATTACTCATCTCATTCCCGTCCATCTCTGTCAGTGTGACAGCTCCCCCTGAAAAGACCTTCTTCACGATGTACGGTCCTTCCCAGTTAGGCATCTATTTTCCTCGGAAATATTTTTGAATAGGTAGAATCTTTTTAAGCACCATGTCCCTTTCCTGAAATTCTCGAGGCCTAACCTTCTTATTGTAAGCTCGCATCATTCTTTTCTGATACATCTGACCATGACAAATGGCGTTCAATCTCTTTTCCTCTATCAGGTTCAGATTATCGATCCTGACTTGTATCCATTCAGCATCTTGTAATTTGGATTCACTCAGTATTCGGAGGGACGGTGTTTCAACTTCGTGGGGTAGAACTGCTTCCATACCATAAACCAATGAATACGGGGTTGCCCCGGTCGAGGTTCGTATTGAGGTTCGATAAGCAAACAACGCGAAAGGCAACTTCTCATGCCAATCCTTGAAAGTATCTGTAGTTTTTGCTATAATCCTTTTAATATTCTTATTAGCGGCCTCAACTGCCCCATTCATCTTAGGGCGATATGCGGTAGAGTTGTGATGCATAATCTTGAACTGTTCACACACCTCAGAAATCATTTTGTTGTTCAGATTTGTGGCGTTATCGGTGATAATTCTTTCTGGCAAACCATAGTGGCAAATGATCTCCTTCTTCAAAAACTTATAGACTGTGGTTCACGTAATGTTGGCGTAAGAGGCAACCTCCACCCATTTGGTGAAATAATCAATTGCTACTAAAATGAAGCGGTGTCCATTAGATGCCTTAGGATGAATCTGCCCGATGACATCTATCCCCCAAGCAGCAAAAGGCCAAGGTGCATTCAAAGTATATAACGACAATAGCGGGGAGTGAATCTTATCCTCATAAATCTGACATTTGTGACATCTCTTAGCGTGACTAATGCAATCTCCTTCCATTGTTGGCCAATAATAGCCACATCTCATTATTTTTCTAGCCATCACGAAACCATTGGCATGAGTCCCGCATAAGCCCTCATGTATTTCTGTTAATATGACTTTGGCTTCTTAGACGTCAACACATCTCATTAACACTTGATCGCTGCCCCTTCTAATACAGGATATCCCCATCGAGGACGTATCTAGATGCCATTCTTCCTATAGTTCTCTTATCAATATCGGTAGCTCCTTCAGGATAAACTTGAAATTTGATGTATTGGAGAATATAGTGATACCAAGGATTCCCGTCTTTCTCTTCTTCCACTTAATAGCAATGGGCAGGCAATTCAATGTTTTGCATCTCTAGCGATCTCATTTGAGCCGTAGTGTTTGTCTTGAATGTAGCGGCCAAAGTGGCCAAAGCATCAGCCATCTGATTATCCTCCCTCGGTATATATTTGAAACTAACTTTTTCGAAATTTTGAATTAAATCCTGAACCAGATTATAATACTTGGTCAGTTTAGGGTCCTTGGTTTCCTATTCTTGCCGCAATTGATAAATGACTAGTGAAGAGTCTCCGAACACCTGAAGGATACGGACCTTTCGCTCGATGGCTGCGTGTAGACCCATTACACAAGCTTCATATTCCGCCATATTATTAGTGCAGAAGAAATTCAACCTGCTCGTGAACGGGTAGTGGACTTCTTCGGGAGAAATCAACATTGCCCCTATGCCGTGCCCTAGGGCGTTGGAAGCCCCATCAAAATATAGTTTCCACGGTAGTGCGGTTTTGGTCGTTCTACCTTCGGCTATGGTGGATACTAAATCTTCATCCGGAAAGTCAAAGTTCAGGGGTTCATAATTCTTTGCGACCCGACTTGCCAAGAAATCGGCCACTACACTGCCTTTCACAGATTTTTGATTCACATACACAATATCAAATTCAGACAACAGCATCTGTCATCGAGTCATCTTTCCTGTCAACGCCGGTGCTTCCATTAGGGCTTTTAAGGGATCAGACCGTGATATCAAATAGGTGGTGTGATACAGCATATATTGTCTCAACCTCTTAGTTGCCCAAACCAGGGCGTAACACAACTTTTGGGTCTGTGGGTATCGAGATTCGCCTTTTGTGAACTTCTTACTTAAATAGTAGATTGCTCTTTCCTTTTTACCTGACTCATTTTGTTGGCCTAGCACGTAGCCTATTGAGTTCTCGAAAACTGTTAAGTATAAAATCAGTGGCCGGTCAAGTACGGGGATAGTAAAACTGGGGCTTTAGTCAGATAGTCTTTAACTTTCTCGAACGCTGCCTGACAATCTTCGTCCCATACTCCTGGGTTATTTTTGCGGAGAAGTCTGAAAATGGGGTCACACTTATCCGTTAACTGAGATATGAAGCGGGAGATGTAGTTCAGCCTCCATAAGAAACCACGCACTTCCTTCTGGGTTTGAGGTGGCGGGAGATCTCTTATGGCCTTGACTTTATCCGGGTCAATTTCTATCCCTCTTCGGCTGACTATGAACCCGAGGAGCTTCCCGGACGTTACTGCAAAAGTACATTTGGCAGGATTGAGCCTCAATTGATATTTTCTCAACCTTAGAAACAACTTTTGCAGATTCTGAATGTGTTCACTCTCTGTTTTGGATTTGGCGATCATATCATCCACATACACTTCAATCTCTTTATGCATCATGTCGTGAAAAAGGGTCACCATGGCTCTTTGATAGGATGCTCTGCATTTTTCAATCCGAAAGGTATAACCTTATAGCAGAACGTTCCCCACAAAGTTACAAAAGTGGTTTTTTCCATATCGTCAGGGCATATCTTGATCTGATTATAACCTGAAAAACCATCCATAAAAGAAAACCATGAATACCCCGCAATATTATCAACCAGAGTATCAATATGAGGGAGAGGAAAATTATCTTTAGGATTGGCCTTATTGAGGTCTCTGTAATCCATGCACATGCATACCTTCCCATCCTTTTGGGGTACCAGCACGATGTTGGCAACCCACTCCGGGTACTTTGCTACTTTCAAGAACCCGGCTTCGAACTGCTTTCTTACTTCTTTGATCTTCAACAACATGTCTGTTCTCAACCTACGGAGCTTTTGTTGGATTGGCTTGTGCTCGGGTCGTGTGGGCAGCTTGTGTACAACAATATCTGTATTTAGACCTGGCATGTCTTGATATGTACAAGCAAAAACATCTTTAAACTCTGAAAGCAGTCCTATTAATTTTTTCCTTGAATCCGGTGCTAAAGTAGTGCCTATTTTCACCTCTCTTCTTTTTTCTTCGGATCCCAAATTTATTACCTTCAAATCCTCTTGATGGGGTAGTATTTGTTTTTCCTCACTGGCCATCAACCTTATTAACTCACCGGGGATTTCTAACTCATTTTTCTCTTCTTCGGCATCTGCAACAAGTATGGATCGTTCGAAATTCGGTACAGGATTAAGTTCAGTATCATTCATACAATTGATATTGTCGAACCTGCAAGAATTTAAATTTCCTATGTTAGGAATAATATACATATTTTACAAATAATAACAAAGAATGAAGGAATAAAGAATGCAAAGAACAAAAAAGTATGGAAAGAAAATGGTTTGCCATTTGAGAAAAAGAGCATGAAGCCCTTTGTTTTCATTGAAATGCGAATTAACATAGATGCCCTTTACAAAGGAATCTCATTGCTTCAGGGCAAAAGAGAATGAGGGATGTTCTTAAAAATTACTTTGATTCATTCCTAGCAACTACAGGAAGATCGATGCTCGTCCAATTATTGAGCTTCTCATCCGGGAGACATGGACGAATAGCAGACAATGCAGACTTTCCTTTGGCATTCTGGGAGATCATATTCACATCCATCATTTCAAAAATTTCACTCATCAGCTCGTCCTCGTAAAACTTCTCTCCTTCTAGATTGGCTTGGTGCACTTTCTCCTCAGAATTCTCAACTCCTCCGAAGGTGAAAACATTCTTAAGATCAGTTTTAGCTATCGGTTTCCATGGGATATCTTCTCCCCTGAGTCAAGCCCTTCTTTGCTCTTCCCTCCTCTTCCTTTCTTGTTTCCTTTGTAGATAAGTAGGGTGAAAGCCTAGCCCAAACCTGTCCCTCTTGTCAATAATACTTCTGACCTTCAGACACCCTTGTAGATCCTTCCCGAGCCCTCTTCCCTTCCCAGCTCCTCTTCCCACAATCTCAGTCACTACCATCTTAGTGCAATTCGAATATCTTGGGGTTGGGATCTGTGAGATTATATATATAGTATTGGTAGGAATTTGAGTTAGGATCTATTACTTAGAAATAATTTTAGTAGAATTAAAAGTCTTAAGTTAATAAGATTAAAAGCCTAAAGTAATTAGGACTTCTGATCCTATTCAAAGTCTTATTCTAAAGCCTATAAAAAGGCATTAGCTTGTGTAAACAAAATCATTCATTCAACAACAGAAAATCAATTATGTTTCTTCTTCCGTTTCACAAAAAGCTTAAATTTTCTTTTTTCTTTATTCAACATTATTTTATTTTTCCACAAAGTTAGAAGTTGATTTTCTACATGGTATCAGTCTAATATCGATCCTAGTCCGAATTCTTAATGGGATTCCTTTCGACAACCTCTGAGATGTTACCCACAATAAAACAAACGGTTGGATTGGAGTTTTTTCAAGCAATTCCAGGTTCGACAGTAACCTCGTGGAGGATAAAGGCATACAAAATATTTTTTCTCCTACTGCACTCTTTTCTTCTAAAGGTACATCAACATGGATCATCGACTCTGGAGCATCTGATCACATGACTGGTACCAGAGAATTATTCCTTAATTTTTTAGATTCATCTTCTAGAAGTTCTATTAAAACAGCCGATAACTCTTTTTCTCCTATCAAAGGAAGTGGCTCGGTCCTCATTAATGATAACTTGTTGCTTGAAGATGTTCTGTTTGTGCCTAATCTTGCCTGCAATCTTATCTCTGTTAGTAAACTCTCCAAGAATTTGAAGTGTTCATTACAGTTTACTGAATCTGGTTGTTTTTTACAGGCAATGAATTCAAGGAAAATACTTGGCAATGCTAGCTTACAAAATGGTCTTTATGTCCTTCTCGGTAATCAACCAACTGCCATACCAAATACTTCTTGTTCCTTTACTTCTTTAGGACAAATTGATAATATAATGTTATGGCATTTTAGGTTAGAGCATCCTAATTTCTATTATCTTGCTAAATTATTCCCTAAATTGTTTGTTAATAAAAATCCAAGTTCTTTTAAATGCCATATATGTCCTCTTGCTAAACAGACAAAAGCATCTTATTTACCATCTTTCTACAAACCATCTCACCTTTTTTTATTGATTCATAGTGATGTTTGGGGTCCTTCTCGAGTGAAGAATGTAATTGGTAGTAGGTGGTTTGTCACTTTCATTGATGACCATAGTAGAATAACTTGGACATATTTGTTAAGGGATAAATCTGAAGTAGCCTCTGTTTTTGAGAAATTTTATCATATGGTAGAAACCCAATTTGGATGTAAAATTCAAATATTCAAATCTGATAATGGGAGTGAATATTTTACCAAGTCATTGGGAAAATTTTTTAACAAAAAAGGATTTTACAAATAAGCACTTGTGTAGATACACCACAACAAAATGGGGTTGCAGAAAGAAAAAATAGACATTTGTTAAAGGTTACTAGGTCTTTGATGTTCACCAGTAACACTCCTAAGTATTTGTGGGGCGAGGCTTTATTAACTGTGACCTATCTCATTAATCGAATGCCTAGTAAGGTTTTGCAACATAGAACACCTAGAGCTGTTTTTTTAGAGTGTTACCCAAATTTTAAACCATTGTCATCTATTCTTCCTTTTAAAGTTTTTGGTTGCACTGTGTTTGTAAAAGGTTCTGCTCCCTTTATGTCAAAACTAGACCCTAGATCTTTGAAGTGTGTCTTGGTAGGGTATTCTTCACTTAAGAAGGGCTACAAATGTTACCATCCTCTTTCTCAAAAAATATTTATTTCATTGGATCACACCTTTTTTGAACATGAACCTTATTTCCACTCGACTGAAAATCAGGGGGAGAATAGTGATATTTTTCAGCCTCTCAGAAATCAGGTTTATTCTTCAGATTTATTTATTAATAATCCTTTGTCATTTAAACCTGATAACTCTTCCACTTCTACACCTACAACTTTTCATCCTTCACCTATTGTTACTACTCCTCAATTCTCACCTAAACCTCCCTCACAAACTCCTCAACCCTCTAAGCAATTGAAAGTTTACACTAGAAAACAGAAAACTATTTCAGAGACTGTTTTGCAATTTGACACTTGCCAAGAATTGAACTTGAGTTCAGTTGCCAATGAGAATGATGAAGGTAATGTTCTAACTGAGATTCCTTCCTCGTTACCTGAGGTTGATGATTTACCAATTGCTAAAAGGAAAGGGATAAGAGAATGTACAAAGCATCTCATTCAGAGGTATGTTGCTTATGGTAATCTAATGCCATCTTTCAAGGCTTTTACAGCTTGCTTAGATAAAGAACAAATACCTGACACTATTGAGGAGTTTCTAAATGATTCTAAGTGGAGAAGAGCTGTTGAAGAGGAGATTGAAGCACTTGAAAAGAATGATACTTGAACCATTACAGATCTTCCGCAGGGCAAGAAACCAGTTGGATGCAAGTGGGTGTTCTCCATAAAATACAACTCTGATGGTAGTATACAAAGGTATAAAGCAAGGTTGGTAGCCAAAGGTTTTACTCAAACCTATGGAATTGATTATAATGAGATTTTTACTCCCGTAGCTAAGCTAAATACAATTAGAGTTCTCTTAAGTTTGGCAGTAAACAAAGACTGAATGCTGCATCAACTTGACATTAAGGATGCTTTTCTTAATGGAAAATTGGAAGAAGAAGTGTACATGAGAGTACCTTCGGGTTTGAAGTCGATAAAAGGTGATCAAAAAGTTTGTAAACTTAATAAATCCATCTATGGTTTGAAATAGTCGCCTAGAGCCTGGTTTGATAGATTCACCAAGGTGATTCTGAAAGCTGGATACAAACAATCCTTAGCAGATCACACACTCTTCATTAAGATAACCTCTAACAATAAAAGGGTTATTTTAATAGTGTATGTGGACGACATAATTCTGACAGGTGATGATGAGGAAGAGATAAGTCACCTGAAAAGGTTATTAAATACAGAGTTTGAAACAAAAGACCTAGGAAAACTCAGATACTTTCTAGGCATGGAGGTTGCTAGGTCGAGCAAAGGTTTAGTAATAAATCAAAGAAAGTATGTTCTTGATTTACTTAATGAAACTGGGATGCTAGGATGCAAACCAGTTGATACTCTCATGGAAGCAGGATTAAAATTTAGTAAAGATGACTCAAGCCATAAAGTTGATAAGGGTAAATTTCAAAGGTTAGTGGGAAAGTTAATTTATTTATCATTAACCAAACCAGATATTACCTTTCCAGTTAATGTTATCAGTCAACACATGACTGATCCAAGGAAGGATCACATGGAAGCTGCAATTAGAATTTTGAGATACTTGAAAGGGACACCAGGGCATGGACTGCTATTTAAAAAGACTCAAGAAAGTTCTATTCAGATTTTTTTCAGATTCAAGCTAGGCAGGTGAACTGACAGAAGGAAGATCAACTAGTGGTTATTGTTCCTTTGTTTTGGGAAATCTAGTGACTTGGAGAAGTAAGAAACAAACAGTTGTATCTAGAAGCAGCACTGAAGCAGAATATAGGGCTTTAGCATTGGGAATGTGTAAAGGAATTTGGTTATTAAAGCTACTGAAAGAGCTAGATGTGAACCAAGAGGAAAAGTTCGAGATTTTTTGTGATAATCAGTCTATCATACAAATTGCTCGAAATCCAATTCATCATGATAGGACGAAACATGTAGAGATTGATAGACATTTTATCTCAGAAAAGATTACTAATGGGACAACTTCTTTATCCTATGTTCCTACAGAAGAACAAGTGGCAGACGTGTTTACAAAAGCATTACCAAAAGCTTCATTCGACAAGTTTCTATTCAAGTTGGGAATATACAATATATATTCTCCAACTTGAGGGGGAGTGTGAGATTATATATATAATATTGGTAGGAATTTGAGTTGGGATCTATTACTTAGAGATAATTTTAGTAGAATTAAAAGTCTTAAGTTAATAGGATTAAAAGCCTAAAGAAATTAGGACTTCTAATCCTATTCAAAGTCTTATTCTAAAGCCTATAAAAAGGCATTAGCTTGTGTAAACAAAATCATTCATTCAACAATAGAAAATCAATTATGTTTCTTCTTTCGTTTCACAAAAAGCTTAAATTTTCTTTTTTCTTTTTTTAACATTATTTTATTTTTTCATAAAGTTGGAAGTTGATTTTCTACAGTATAGGTCGCGGTGTATACGTTGCCTCCGGATAAGAATACGGTAAAAAAATAAAATTGAATTCGAATTTTTAAACAAACGTTTTTAAATGCCACTTTAATTCGGAAAATTCAAAATAAAATAAGCGATATTATTTTAAAGGTGTCAATTTGGGGCGTTTTCTTAAAACCCTAAATCCGTTTTAAAAAAAACATAATCGACTCTCGGACCCACCTTTTTGAATCTCTTTTTTTTTGGTGTTCAGTCTACCAAAAGTGACCGGTGGTGACTCCCAGTTTTCATCCCTAAAGTCAAAAATTCCTAAATCCATTTTCTACCCTAATTTTTAAATTCCTTTTTGGTTTTTCAATCCCTAATTTTCCATTTCAATTCCTAACTTTAATTTCAAACCCTAGATTTTTGTGCTCCTAATTTTAAACCCTAATTTCCAATTTAAACCTAATTTCATAATTTTGGGACAATTTCAAGATTCCTACTTTTAAAAAATAGTGACCTTTTCATTACACCTAATAATTATTTTTCTAATTAGAGAATTTTCAACCAAATCGGCATAGCAGAAGTAGTATACTAATAATAAGCATAACCCTAGTCCACGTACGTGACTAGAATTTGATTAAGTCCTCGACTCATGCATCGGACCAGTGAATGTGCATCCGATCCTGTTGATCTTCCGGCACTCCCAGGGCCTCCCAGACCGCGCTAGTGGCCTCGACGATGTTGTTATGGCACGGTGGTTGGTAATCATGAACTTCGTCACAGCCTACGGTGGAATCGCATTCGTCAACCACCTTAGCCTTCACACTCTTTCCGTTACCGTGAACCTTGATGAACCGGCTACATCTCTTCTTCTTGTCGAACCATCCGGTCGAAAGTGCTACTACGAGTTCGTCGTTGGAGTGGAACTTGTTGTCACATTCGGACGGTCCGTAATCCTCCTGGTCATTGAAGTTGAGGAGCGTCAGGGTGGCCTCGGTGTGGTCCGAAACCGGTGGGGAACACTTGTAAACGTCATAAAGCCTGTCTTTTTTGCAGCAGTTGGAGCTAGGGTTGTGGTCACATTCCCGGGGAGGCTTTCGTCCTCGGATCTTTCCACTTGGTTTGCAGGTATTCGGATGGGCTTCGACCGTGAAACATTCCGACACGATCGGGATGAAGAAGATGAGAAGACAGAGTGCCGAAAAACAAGCTTTCTTGTTCATTTTCTTGTAAGGTTCTTTGAATTGTTGTGACTTGTTATGCTTGGTGACGAGGTTTAAATAAAGATTGAGCAATGCATGTTCAAGACAAATACCATGTAATTATTTTTTAGTTGAGTTAATTACAGCATATATACTCATATTATGGATTTCATTTTAATTAATCTCTATATTTTTGAATATTTTTTATTTCATCCGAAAACTATAAACCCTACCTTAAATTGGTACTCAAAATTTTTAAATGTTTTAATTTTATCTTAAACTATGAAGCTTGTTTTAAACCGGTTCACAGACTTTTGAGCATTTTAATTGTATCTTCAAATCATCATTTATATCATATTATATTATTACATAATACATAATAATGTTTACTTGACAATTAACAATTTTTATAGCGATTTTATTAATATGGGATAAGTTAGTGAAGGATCCAAAAAAATATTCGAGAATAGACATACATAAAATTTTAAAATTTTAAGGTGAGCACAATTTATATATATTAAAAAATTAAGGATTAACATAAAATTTTCAAAAATTAAAGACGAATGTATAAATTTTCAAACAGTTCAGGGAGGGCTTGTGCCCACCCTATATGATACATGCATCCGCCGTTAGGATAAGACTAACGTATGATAATAATTTAAACCATAATTAAAAACATGTGATACAATCAATTCTTTTAAGATAAACGAATTTACGATCTCTTTTCTTAATGTTGGTTTCATCATTTGCATTATAAATATCGTAAAAGAACAGAGAAAATTCAAATTCGAATCGAATTCTAAAATTAACGTCACTAAAATCTCAACAAAGCCGGTTGCCTTGAGATTCTTTTAGGTTCTATCTTTTACTATGTGTATTAGATGATTTTACTGTTTTGATACCAAAAGTTAGAACTTTTTCAACCAACGGCGGACAAAACTAGGCAACCAACAATAATGCTGATAGGTTCAAATTTTGGAATCTATATTATTTTTATTAGAAAATAAAGAGATATTATATTTATATATCGAGATTTGAATTTATATAAAATGGGATAATACGATTATTTTTAGTTATTAAGTTAATTAATGAATTTCTAGAATCTATATTGTTAATAATGGTGTCTTAGACTCGAATATGAATGATAAATATGAGCATAAAAATATAAAAAAGTTAAAGAATCAACCACCAATTGATCTACTGAGATGAGACATTAAATCTCTTAAATAAAATCGTAGAGTCAAATTTTAATATTATGAATTGAGCAAATTAATTTCAGATTAATCAATCAATAAATTATATATCGATAATTATATCAAAAAGAAAGTAAGAAAAATACAACAAACATGTTAAACAGACGTAGCTATTTTTTGGTAAATTTGTACGTTTTAATATAATTTTCATACTTTTTTTAATAATTTAATTTATTTTTTCGTTTAAGTGTTCCATTTATATATAAAAAAAAAAGTTCAAAAGAACAAATAGAAAAACTAGAAAAAAAAATTCAAATGACTATTTCTGACAATTTCTAATATAAAAAATATTATTAGACCTTGACATGGACAACAATGTTTTACTAATTCAAGATTAATAAAATAATACATAAAAATCAATAAAGATAAAAGTTATTATTTAAATTCGATAGTTAATAAAATTTGATACGTAATTTATTTATATTAAATATATTTATGTATTTTGTCTATGGTATCAGTTGATCAGACGATGTTAAATTAAGTTATCTAGTTAAATAATGTATCACTAAACATGAATTTCTCTATAATCTTCATTTTTTTATACCACAAAAATAAATATTTGATGTATTGTTAGTGTAAAGTTTACGCTAGGTTTAGTTTAGAATTTAAGTGTTTAGTATTAGTTTTGATGTTTTCAATTAAAATTAGCGTCGATAAAGGGAGTAGAGATTTTCTTAAGAAAAATGAAAAAACAAAAATCAAAAAAGAAACGATAATTTAAAACATTTTAGTATGATTCGACTTTCTAATCAATATCTACATCCATTACTTTATCATCCACACTAAGAATTTTTTAATTCAATAACAAGTTCTCGCATTTTATGATCTAAAGGGCTAACATTAACAACTCTATTTTTTTCAAACCCTAAGATACAACTATTTCTTTAGTTTTTTTATAAGGATCAACCATAACCTATTAGTTGACTAGAATTAGACTAAAGAATTATAAGAGAATGCAAAAGATAAATAATGAAAGACTTCTACTCTCTCGATGTCTCGAACCTTCTTTATAATATATAGTAAAAAGTTAATCATCAAAAATTAGTCGTTTAAAACTAGTCGCGGAACATAAATACAACTCTACAATTTTAAAGATATATCTTATTTTAAAGTTATAAAATATTTTCACTTTCGATGCATGAAATATTTTCTTTTAATAAAAACTCTTATAACTGTATATCATCTTTTTAGTACATTTTAGTACAACTTTTCAATGTTCTTGTGTTATTTTCTTGGATTCAAAGAAATCTGACCTACCTGGATATGCTATAGGTTTCTTTACTTGACAAATTCTCTTATAATTTATATTTTTTATTCGATTAAATCAGGTCTTTTCTTTGTTCTACTAACCTAGAATATATTATGCCTTGATTTTGAGAAATATTATTGTGGAACTTCGCTAATGGATACCGATGAGCAGTATCGATCTAAATCTTCTATAGCTATCCGTCGCGTGACCCTGAAATAAAGTATCAGAAAACCAAACACAAGGAAGATTTATGCATTGCATGTTAAGATTTGGTCGGAAAAACTAGAGTGCAGTCTTTTTCTAACATTGAATCAGATCCAGCATAATAATTAGTATTATTGTTGTTCCATCAATCATTAGTAGGCTATTTTTTCTCATCTATGAAGCTTACATTGCTATTTGTTTTGTTTATAATGAAGTAATGCAATATCTATGCAATTTAGTCCATTGAGGTCGTCCATGTCCCCGTCCCCGTTCCGAGACGAGAACGACGTGGGGACTGACTAAATTTTATCGGGGACAGTCAAACTTTAACGGGAACAGTAAACGTTTATTGGGGGCGTCCCCAAATAAATTTACTTAAAAAATAAAAAAAATAAAATCTTTATTTTCTTTAAATCGAATTAAATTAAAGCTTAAAATCAATTAAAGCTTAAAAAATAAAATTGAGTTATAGAATAGAAATTCAAATGACTCAAAATTTTTAATAATTAATTTATCAATTTTGATATTCGAGTTAAGTTTGTCAACTCTACATGATATATTATATATGTGTATATATATATATATAATTAAATTTATACAAAATCACGACCCAAATTTTATAAACTTGAATTGAGAATATTTCATATATAAGGTTTAAATCGTAAAATATGACTTAAAAATTATTTTAAATTTTCGTTTAATTTAGTCGTTTAGTTTTAGTAATCTTTTAATCTAAATATTAGAAAATAATTTAAAAAATATTAGAAGTTAATTTAAATTATTACAATTATAATTATTGTTTAATATAATTATAATTTTAATCTTTATTATATTATAAATTTTAATGATTATATATATAATTTTATATTTGTTGTACCCTTGTCATACGCGTACCTTATAATTTTAAAAATTATCATTCCCGTCCCCGTATCCGCCCGGATACAAATCCAGACAAAGTTGTTCTTCTGGTACTTGAACTGCTATTGAAACCTTGACTGTGAGAGTTTGATGAAGCAGCGACAAAGTTACTCTTTAATTGTGCCATCATGCCGGTTTTCAGAGAATTTACAGCAGCATTCCGGCTTTGAACAGCTGGGGAAGATGCATTACTGGGTTGTGGATTATATCCAATCCCCAGGCCATAATCAACTCCACGCACACCTCGGCCACCCCCCCCCCCCCACCGCCCCTTCCTCTGCCTTTCTTCCCTCCTGCATGTTATATAGCAAACATCACTTCAGAGTTCAAGGGGATTTCATAAATGCAGCAAACAAGAATTATCTTGGAAAACATATAAAGAAATGGTGAATTACTGATTAACTTGTCAGCTGCCTCAGATTTTGTTACTTCACAGAAACTTAAACAGAGATTTACTTGCATACCAAGTTACAATCATATATATAATCAATACATTGTATATCCAAGAGAACCATACCTCCTTTTCTTGCATCACGCTTGGACCTAAATCTCTCATCTTATTTATAGACAAAGCAAGTATCAATACATAATTATCATACACATAGATCAAATCTGAAATCTACAGGTTTTAAGAATGGAGAAGTAGGTAAGTGTCTAAGATAGTGACCACTACAACCGAAGCAAAAAGGATGAAGCCTATCACTTTCTATTAACTTTCGTGAAAGCCATTGGATACAAAATAAACATGTGTTCAATTAATGAGGTTTACCTTCATGCAAGATCCATCAGTTCCACTGAGACATTCTGCTCGGCAGCAATTAAACTATTTATCAATTCACCGGTAAACCTTGCCTCCTTCTGAGTTATAAGGGTATATGCCATGCCATCTTTGTCATCAGCACGTACTGTTCTACCAATACGGTGCACATGCATGTCCATGTCGTTTGCAATATCATATATCACAACTGACTTAATTGACTTGATGTCAAGACCACGAGCAGCAACATCAGTTGCGATGAGAATGTGGTAGATGCCAGATTTGAACTTTTGTAGAATTTCTATTTGAGAAGCCTGATCTTTGTCACCATGAAGGGCAACAACCTTAAAACTCTTACTACAAAGCTGAGACTCAATCTCATCAACAGTAGCTTTCTTGGAAGCAAACACCAAAACATCACCCTCATCGATAGAGGTGGCAAACGTGTAGTTCGGTTTAGGTTCGCTTCGGTTCATCTAGGGTTTTTTTGCATTTGGTTTGGGTCGGTTCAAGTCTGTTTCGATTTTTAATTCGATTATATGATAATTCGGGTCAATTTGGATACATGATCAGTGATTCGGGTCAATATCGAATCGGTTGTTTTTGGGTCGGATCAATATCTGATCGAATGTTTTCGAATCGGATCCATATCGGGTCGTTCAAATCAAGTCAATCTTTGAATTTTCGAGTTAATTTGGTTTGAGTTGGACTTGAGTATGAATCTAATCACATATATTATATATAGAATTAATCATATATTCTTGTAAAAATATATCTTTTTATTTGTTTGAGGATAAAAGTGAAAAGAAGAAAAAGTATAAAAACCAACTTGATTATCCCAATAATTATTTTATTGAATAAATGAATAGTTGACATCATTACAAGAAAAATGGTGAGAATCAAATTTTCAGTACAAGATTAGCGTGTAAAACTATAAAAAGAAAAAGTTTCGATTTTAAAGTTGAATAATCATTCGACGTCGAAATATCACAAAAATTTGAAGAATGATGTAGGATGACTCAAAGATTATAACATTTCGTATTTGAATTGTTTTGAAATTATTTACCTCGTTTTTTATTCGAGTAAAGACAGTATTGGTAATTTAAGGGCTAATGTCAATTTTGTAAATACATGGATTCAGATTAAAATTATAAAACTAAATTATTCATTTTGGGTTTAAAATAAATTATTCATTCACTTTGACTCAATTATCGTGTTAAAGTAAACAATAATAAAAATAAATTTTTGAAAATTCATGGATTCAGATTAAAATCATAAAATAACAAATAATAGTAAAAATAAATTATTAATTTACTTTGACTCAATTATCGGATTAAAATCATATTGATATTCGATTTAGATCGATTTTGAGTAAGTTAATTTTGGGTGAAAATTGGTTCGGGTGAAAATCAATTACGGATCAAATAGTTTACGAGACTATATCGATTCTTCTAGAATTTGGATATGTTTCATTTTGGTTCGGGTTCCGAATCACGTGTCACAAAACGAAGGGAGAAGAGGGGTGAAATGGCCATTATCGATGGAGAAGGAGTGAAGATCGCAATTGGGAATCCAATTTTAGGGCACAAAAGGTGGAAATCGAATCAAAAGGCAGATGAAACAAAGGTGCAAAACCAACACCACTACCTGTCAACAATCAGCCAAAGGCAAATGGTAAAAAACAGGTTTGTGTTGCTGTCATTGATGAAAAAAAAAAATACTCGATGAAGCTTGGGGAGACTGGTATTTTAGCTTCCAAACCATTGAATCAAACAGTACCCATTGATAGAGAGAGCTAAGGTAGAAGGATACTGGTACAAAAGAGGGGATACATCCCTACTTCAGAATCCTGATAGCGTGGACACTAAACATCAAAGAACACCATGGAACACTTTTAATCTTAAGCCTCAAATAGAACTTTTTTTGTTTGAGTGAGACAACCCAAAGAGTTGGGTCCGAAAGTGTAACAAATACTTTGCCATCTTTGATATTCCAGAGAGCCAAAAACTTAAGTTAGTTGTCATGTATCTTTTAGATAAAGCTGAAACTTGGTTCGATGGTTTTATAATGCAAAACACTAGTGCTACTTGGAAGTAGTTTGTGATTGCCCTATATCATAGATTTTGTGACAAAGGTTGCAATGATATAATCGAGGATTTTAGTAAATTAGTCCAAAAAACTACTGTTGAGGATTATCAGGAGCAATTTGAGAAGTTGAAGCCTTCCATGCTGATGCATAACTCCTCTCTGATAGAAAGCTACTTTGTCTCTAGCTTTGTCAGTGGCTTAAAGTGAAGGTCCTTAGACCAAATTCAGTGTCTGAAGCTAGCAGGCAGGAAAAGTTATATGAAATGGCTTCTTACCTAGAAGGAAGGAGACAACGATACTCAACGAGACCCTCAATTTCCCAATCTATTCCTCTGCCAGCAAAAGGTCCAGGCTTTGTAGCTCCTCAGAAACCTACTGTTCCTCTTTCAACTGCCAAGCAGTCTCTCTTGAACTATCAAAGGGCCAATAATTTATGTTTTAAATGTGGGAGCAAATTAAGCCCAGGACACAAATGTCAACAAAAGCAACTTAATTCTATGGAGGAAGATCCTACACAAGATGAACCAGAAAACTCACCTGAGGAAGAAGCCCAAGTTGTACCACTGGAACACCAAGAAGGGGATTTTGAAATTTCCATAAATGCTTTTTTACTAGAAGCACTAGACATCATACCCTACAAATTTAGGGAACCATTAAAGGCAAACCACTAAATATTTTAGTTGATAGTGGTAGCACTTATAGTTTTGTGACACCTATTTGAGCAAAGGAAGGGCTAAAATTATTGGTTACATATCCTCTAACAATTACAGTAGCTAATGACGAAAAGTTATACAGCATTGTCAAGAGTAAGAAGCTCAGTTGGAGGATGCAAGGACATTCTTTTGATCATGATTTTCGGGTTCTCCAAATGTGTGGCAGTGACATGATTCTAGATGTTGATTGGATGAAACAATTCAACCTTATCATCATGGACTTCAATAACATGACTCTTAAATTCTATAGAGAGGATACGGAAATCTTATTGCATGGAAGAAAGAGAGTAGCTGAATTTTAATTAATTTCAAGGGATAAGTTACAGAAATTAACAAATAAAAATTCAGAATTATGGGGGAGATATATTTGTTGACTTGTGAGAAAAGAAGACTGAATCTGATATTTCTCAAGACCTTCAGACTTTGTTAGCCAAATATCAAACTGTTTTTAAGAGTCTCAAGGCCTACCTCCCATCAGGAATCATGATCATGCCATCATTCTACAGCCTGGATCATAACCAGTAAACCTCAGGCCATACAGGTTTTCTCATTTTCAGAAAACTGAAGTGGAAAGGTAGATTTCAAACATGTTATGCTCTTCAATCATCCAAACTAGTAAGAGCCCCTTTGCTTCACCTTGTTTACTAGTTAAAAAGAAAATTGACTTTTGGAAATTATGTGTTGACTATCGCCAATTAAATGCTATGACCATCAAGAATAAATTCCTTATACCTATTGTTGAAGATTTGTTAGATGAACTGACAGGTACTAATTTTTGGAATTTCCAAGATAGATTTGCATTTTGGTTACCGGCAGAGTCGCATTAAACTAGAAGACATATCCAAGACTGTCTTTCACACCTACCATAGCCACTTTGAATTTTAAGTGATGTCATTTGGATTGACAAACGCTCCTGCTATATTTCAATCACTCATGAATGAGTGATTTGGTCCTTATTTGAAAAAATTTGTTTGATCTTTTTGGATGATATTCTCATCTACAGTTCTACATGGGTAGGTCACCTTCTTCACTTAGAAATTGTCTTTGTTCATAGGTCCCTCGTTGCATTCTCTGAAAGACGAAGACGCTTGGTTAAAGTCGTCTCGTGTTTTCTATATATTCTTGAGACAATGCAGAGATGGTGACAATTTAACTGTATTGGGTACGATCAAGTTTATAGGGCACGTCTTGGGACCTCCTTAAATAAATCTAATTAAAAAAATAAAATCTTTATCTTTTTGAAATCAAATTAATTAAAGCTCAAAATTAATTAAACATTAAAAACAAAGTTTGAGTTATAAAATAAAAATTCGAATGACTCAAAAGTTTTAGTAATTAGTTTATCGATTTTCATATTCGAGTTGAGTCTTGTCAACTTTGTATGATATATTGTGTATATCACATATAAAAATATAAAAAATATATATGTATCTCATATATGCATATAGAAAGCCATTAAAATTAGAATCAATATGTGCATTGTTTTGCCTTTAAGTATATGCATATATATATATATATATACACACAATTAAATTTGTATAAAAACTCAAAAATTCGACTCAAATTTTATAAATTCAATTCGAAAATATTTCAAACAAGGTTTAAATAGTAAAATATGACTTAGAAAGTAATTTAAAATTTTCGTTCAATTTAACCATTTAATTTTAAAAATCTTTTTAATCTAAGTGTTAGAAAATAATTTAAAATTTATTAAAAGTAAATTTAAATTACTAGAATTATAATTTTAATTCTTATTATATTATAAATTCTAATAATTATATACAAAGATCTTTTATATTTGTCATATCCTTATTATACTTATACCTTATAATTTTAAAAATTATCGTTTCTTGTATTTGTATTTATACTCATATCCCTATTTGTATCCGTATAATTTAGATTGCGTTTTTGTTGAAAGCTAAGGAGGAGGTGTTGATAGACATTTAAAAGGTTAATTTCTTAAAAATAAAAATAGGAGGGTTACATTTCAAAAGTAAGAATACTACCTGGAGTTTTACCAGATTTTAACCTTTTTAAAATGTCTGTAAACCATGCTAGGATTATCCCAAATTCCTTCTCGAAATCCAAAACCCAAACGCCAAAACTATGTTTATCATCGATTGGTTTTACGACGTTCTTGCCTCCCTCGGCCTCTGGCAGAAAGTGGCAGAAAGAGGCGAAGATCCTGTTTCTCGGCCTCGATAATGCCGGGAAAACCACCTTGCTTCACATGTTGAAAGACGAGGTTCGTTTCCTTCTCCTTTTTAAGATTTCCCCATTTCCCTCCCGTCATCCAATTTTGTGTATTCACCAAAAATTTCATTTCAAAGTTGTGGTTTTGGATTCTTTCGATCTCTTATAGGTTTGGGTGATTGTTTTAGCATGAGAAAATTTTGGGTTTGTGTTCTTTTTCCTTTAAAATTCTAGAAATTAAAGTTAAACCCTTTGAAGGCTTCGTTTCTTCCTTTAAATTTGTACTGGAAAATGAGGAAATTTTGGAAAGATAGGTGATTAGTGATGTTGATTAAATAGTGAAATGTTTACAGAGATTGGTTCAGCATCAGCCGACTCAGTATCCCACTTCGGAAGAGCTTAGTATTGGGAAAATCAAGTTCAAAGCTTTCGACTTGGGAGGTCATCAGATTGCTCGCAGAGTCTGGAAGGATTACTATGCTAAGGTAACCAAAATACCCTGTGTTTCTTACTTGCATTTTCTTGGATTTTTGGTTTCAATGCTAAGGTCATCAGATTGTTCAATTCTGTGTTATGTTGGTTTTAAGGTTTATTGAAATTTCTTGTGCATTGTTTGATTTGTTGCATTTTGTGACAATGGGTGTCCGGCTTGAACACTTCACAGTACTTGACCTTTGATGATTCCATAAGTTGCAACGAATCGTTTATGGTTGGGAGCTCGTTTTCTCAAGCAATGATTACTGATATGTGATTTTCTTTCGGATCTTATTCGCATCGTTTTGTTTTTGTGCCATCTAAACTCATGTGGCTTAATATTTTTCTCCAATGAAATTTCTTTGCCTACGAATGTTTCGCTCGTGCTTGTCTTGAATTTTCAGTGATGTTAGGATTATGAATTGAAAGTTATTGTATCAGTCTTCTCTACATAGTTGCTCCTTTTTCCCTTTGTTAAGTAGATCTTCAAGTATATTTCATTTTGGAAAGTTGGCTAAGTGTTCCGTGTGCCGCTATAGCAGTCTACTTTGTAGCTTGCTGTTGGTTGAGATCGTGAAGATTTTACGAGAGCAGATAATATGAAAAGCTCAGAAATGATAGATTATTGGCGAGGCTTGGGATGGATTTCTTTCCTTATTCCCAATCTTACCTTTTCCCTCTAAAACCAGCCTCACCTTGGGGAAGGCCTGCCTGGTTTTTGAATGATGTGGTCTATAATGCTACGGCTGTATCATGAAGTCAATGCTTTCAAGCAACATTTTCCGGATACAATCGAGTCCACATGGCGTTCTTACTGCATGCTGCGGATGATGCATTTATCTCACTTTGATTTGTTTTCCGCCGTGCATGTTTGTCGTTATTGACTTATTGTTGCTTGTTATATGTCTGTCTGGTCTTGATTGAATACTTTGGATTATGTATTTTCTGGATTCCAGGTGGATGCTGTGGTATACCTGGTAGATGCCTATGATAAAGAGAGGTTTGCAGAATCAAAGAAGGAACTCGATGCGCTTCTTTCAGACGAGTCCCTCGCCAATGTCCCGTTTCTTATCCTAGGAAACAAGATCGATATACCATACGCTGCCTCAGAGGACGAATTACGATACCATCTTGGGCTCACAAACTTTACCACCGGCAAGGGCAAAGTGAACCTAGCCGACTCGAATGTTCGTCCACTAGAGGTATTTATGTGCACCATTGTCCGCAAAATGGGGTATGGAGATGGCTTCAAATGGATGTCTCAGTATATTTAGCAAGTTAAACATATCCGAGAAATGCGTTAGGATGAGGTTTACAGACTCCGGAACTTCGATTCCGTATCATCATCATGCTCGACATAAAGGAAATGGAGAAAACGAATTCATCAAAATGTTCGAATCAGTCCGTTGGTGTGTTTTAGTTTTGGATCTGTATGATCTACTTTTTGCAGCAAATCTATGGTATTGAAGTTTGATGAATTAGCTTTCCATAATCCATATTTAAACCAATGACTCTCCTTTGCTTGTCATCTTAACTAATAGATACCACTGAACATAGTATTTCTTTTAACATTCTTGACATGGTCTCATGGTAGTGTTTTATTATTATTATTATTATTATTATTATTATTATTATTATTATTATTATTATTATTAATAAAACTTATGCATACCTTTCAGATAAAATTATTCGAATTCAGTTGTCTAATTGAATAATATCCTCTTTTTCACTAGGACTATTTTATATCGAATAAATTCTTAAAATTACTGAGGAATTAACTACATATTATCTAAGTATGTAGAAACTTATTAATCTATAAAACATATATATATTTAGATTTAACAATTAACTACACTAATTTGAGAGTATTATTTGTTAAATCAATTATTTTATCGGTCGAAGAAATTTATTAATGTATAAAACATAAATAAAAAATTCAAGTTACGGATTATTTAATTATCATTTATCATATCAGATATTTTCTATCAATGATGCTCACAATGTAAAATATTTTTTATTTTAAAAAATAAAAAATAATCAAAATTAATGCATTGATAAAACTGAAGACGCTCTAGATTTTCTATGTTATTCATCTTTGTGATAAACAAAAAAATTAATTTTTTATATTTGTATGCATATTATTTTTGTTTTTATGTAAAAAATCATGTTAAAATATTATATTATTTAATATATATGTATATTTAACGTTGTATTATTCATATATTATTTATTAAAATATAATTGTTTCTGTCCATTATTTAACTTTATAATTTTTGTATATTCTATATTTTTAGTAACTTCTCATTTACAAATTATAATTTTATATTTATAAATTAAACAAAATACATAAAATAATATATTATTATTAAACTATGATTATAAAATATATTTATAATATTTTAAAATATATATTTTTTAAAAAATAATTACGACCCCATCATTTATTTTACGTATGTAATATTTTCAATATTCACAATTGCAACACCATAATTATAACTGCAACATTAACAGGACAGAACCAGGATTTAGGATTAAGGGAACAAAATATAAATATTTAGAAGTAGAGAGATAAATTTATAAAAAATAATTTTTAAAAAATTTAAATAAAAAGATTAAAAAAATCGAAGATGGGGGAAGATTCCCTCTCCATCCCATATAATTTCGTCCTTTTAACATCAGTTATAAATTTATAATCATAATTTAATATTATCGTTCTAGGTATCAATTGCAGAGCGGTTCCTCATAACTAAAATTATACTATTTTAGGCTTAAATACTCAATAAAGATAGACTATATACAAAATGTCATTAAATTTTAATCTTTATATCGAACATATTATTGAATTATAAAATAATATTATTATATCATTAAACTTTAGTAAACTACATGAAATACCATTCGAACATGAAATTACAATAGATCATTAAATGTAAAACGATATCGTTTTGGTATAATTATTTTAATGCTTAATATAAGTTAAAACGATACCGTTTTATTAAAAAAATTAATATATATATATATATATATCAATCCAAAACGTTTGCACTAAACCACTAAACAAACTAAAAATACAAATCTAACAAAAATTATATACAAATAATATTACAGTTAAACTTAATTTATTTATCCTATGATATAATTTTATAATATAATTTTATAAATATATTAAACTTATAAATAAATATTATTTATAGTTTATATTATAAAACTAAAATATTATTATAATATATACAACTAAACTCTAAATCCCAAACTCTAAACCATGTATATAATTAACTAAACTACAAACCCTAAATTTGAAATACTTATCCCAGACTTTAAATATATATAACTAAATTATAAATCCCAAACCTTAAACCCTAAATATATAATTAAATTTAAAATCTTAAACTCCAATCCCTAACTATATAATTAAATCCTAAATTCTAAAATTAAAATATTATTTATAATATATATTAGGATTTATAATATAAATTATATATAATATTTAGGATTTTACGATTTCGGATTTAGTTATATATATTTAAGGTTTGAGGTTTCAAATTTAATTATATATATAAGGTTTATAGTTTAGTTAGTTACATGTATTATAGTTTGAGGTTTAATTGTATATATTATAAATATTATTTTAGTTTTTGGTGAAATTGGTGAAATATAAAAAATGATTTTTTTATTTTAAAAATTATGATTGTCAGTAAATTATTTAAGAATTTATAATATTTCGAACAATGTAATTTTTAAGGTTGGTTGGATTATAATTTAATTTTAAAAAATAAAATATTTTAAAATCAATTAGATTACAACCCAACATTATAAAAAAATTAAAATAATAATAATAATTGGTGAGGTGGGTTGGATTATAACCCGACCTCGTAAAAAAATAATTTAAAAAATTGATGCTCTATATGTATTCTTCTTTTGTTGGTTACCTACATGCAAATCCCAAGGTCACTTGCATGAGGTTGGATGAAAATTTCATCGAACTCAATTTTTTTAATCTTTTATTTTTAAAATTGGATTATAAATTGAGGTCAAACGTAAAGCAATCCCACCTCAACTATTATTAAATTATCACAAATTTTTAAATAATTTACTGATTATAATAATTTTTAAAATTAAAAAAAATCAATCACAATATCTCTTCAATTTCGCTATTTTAGTTTTTTAATATAAATTATAAATAATACTCGTATTTATTTATAAAGAATATATTTATAAAATTATATCATAATCGTAAGAAAAATAAAATTAAATTCAACAATAACATTATTTATAAATTATTTTTTTAGTATTATATCAAGTCAAGTTAATATATTTTTCATTTAGTTTACGTAGTAATTTATCATTTTTTTATTGTGTTAGATCATCTTTTCGTTAATATTTAACGGAACTTAACGTTGGAGTGACCAAAACTTTACACCCCGAAAACGATAGTAACCTTACTAAAAGTACACTAAAGATCGAGTCAAGTTAATATATTTTCATTTAGTTTACGTAGTTTGATAATAAAACATAATAAACTCCAAAATCCACGGGATATAAATAGTAATTCTCGTTGGGCAAGCCATGAACTAGGAATAAATATAGAAAACCAGAGTCATATCAAAGACGAAGAAGCATCATACATACAAAAAAGAGGAGGAAAATGGAGAAATCGAAGATATGCTTAGCCTTCGGTGCAGTGTTCTCACTGTTATTGGCATCAACAACGGCGGCCGACGTCGTCGTACTAACAGAAGCAAACTTCAACAAGGAAGTTGGGCAAGAGAGAGGAGCTCTCGTAGAGTTCTATGCTCCTTGGTATTCATTATTCCATCTCGGTTTTTCTATATGTTAGATCTCCTTTAATCGATCGTTAGATCTGACCTCCAGCAATTGAAATGAAAATGTGTTTAATTTTCTATCGTCATTTTCTTTTTTGATGTTTAATTTCCGGCTCTGAATTTGAATTTGAATTTTCTGGCTATGTGTGGATTTTGAACGATATTGAATTGAAAGTTTAAACAACATGATCTGTTTTCTCAAATCACAGGTGTGGACACTGTCAGAAGCTAGCTCCCGAGTATGAGAAGCTTGCGGAGAGTTTCAAGAAGGCTAAATCCGTCTTGATCGGAAAGGTTAACGGTTTATATTTACACGAATTTGGTTGTTATTAGTGTACTAATTCTTTATGAATTCTGAAAATTTTACTATGATTAGGTTTTTCTTGTTATTTTATTGATTGGAAAGGTTAGCAATTGTCGATTAATAATTACACAGGTTTTTTTTGTTTGCATATGAATTATTATTGATCAGTGTATTTCGTTTCGAATATGAATTGTGAAAATTATACTGTATTGAAAGATTGTCTTGGTATTTCTATTGGTCTTTTTCAATTCCTTTTTCCCGCATTCTGTTGATGTGGTATAGGTGGATTGTGAGGAGCATAAGAGTATTTGCAGCAAATATGGTGTTCAAGGCTACCCAACCATTCAATGGTTTCCCAAAGGCTCTTTGGAACCTAAAAAGTGAGTCAAATTTAACTTATGGTAACAGAAATGGGAATGTTTTGATCATGTTTTTTGTTTTGTAATTGGTGTCATCATTTTATTTAGAACATTGCTCTTAGTACATCAAAATTGTTTTCTCTAGGTATGAAGGAAAACGCACTGCTGAGGCCCTTACTGAGTTTGTGAATACCGAAGGAGGTACGGTACATGTGCCGTTTTGCTTTTCGGAAGTTCCATTTTGTGGTTGCTTAATCCATGGAATTCTGTGTTTATTTCTTTCTTCTGTGTGTTTCTGAGGTGACTGACTGTAGCCTGTATGAGGCAAAAACCACTAGGATTCTGCTAAGCTCGTGTATCGTTTTACAGGGACCAAAGTGAAGATAGCCAATGTACCATCCAGTGTGGTAGTGCTAAATGCTGATAATTTTGATGAGGTTGTCCTTGATAAGACCAAAGACGTGTTGGTTGAGTTTTATGCTCCTTGGTAAGCATTTGGTTTATTTTCTGTTGGTTATAGTAATCTTTTGCAGAATATCGGAGTTTATGGGCTTGTTCTAGCAGCTGTTCCAGCTGCATCTTACATGTTTAAGAACCTGATGTATGTAACAATATTGTCTGTTGATATTCTTTTGCTTCAATTTTTTTCTACTTAAATGTGTTCTGACTTGTTCTGCTAGGTGTGGACATTGCAAACAGCTTGCTCCTGTAAGCATCTATATCTTTGCCTAAGGCTAATAAACTATGCATAATTGCTCTGGCACAAGTATCGATCTCCACTCTAACACTTTGTTTTTGTGTATGCAGACCTATGAAAAGGTAGCAACGGCATTTAAAAGGGAAGAAGATGTAATCATAGCTAATCTAGATGCTGAAAAACACGGCGATTTAGCCGAAAAGTAAGTGTAACTTTAGCGAATAAGTTCAGGTTTCCTTCATATAGGGAGGGATACTGTTGGTGCATGTTAAGGCCCTATGCATTACGAGTGCAGGTATGAAGTAACCAGCTATCCGACATTGAAATTCTTTCCCAAGGGCAACAAAGCTGGTGAAGATTACAATGGTGAGAGAGATTTGGATGGTTTTGTTGCCTTCATCAATGAAAAGTGTGGCACCAATCGTGATGCAAAGGGGCAGCTAACTTCAAAGGTTAGTAGCTCGTAGTATTCATTGTTGCATCATGTTTGTCATCACCAATTCTTATGTATGAGATTGATTATTCACTCCTTATCTTACACAGGCTGGTATTTTGTCAAGTTTGGATCCATTGGTCAAGGAGTTCATGGCCGCTAGCGGCGATGAGAAGAAAGCAGCCTTTTCGAAGATCGAAGGGGAAGTCGAGAAGCTTCAGGGCTCCTCTTCGAGGTATCCAACTAGTCCAACTGATTGAACCGGTGTTTCGAAGGTTATAGCGGTTTGCTATTATTCTTATATGCTTGCTGTTCTATTTTTCCGATTGTCAGGTATGGAAAGATATACTTAAAATCTGCTAAAAACTGCATGGAGAAAGGTGCTGGTTACCCAAAGAAGGAAATTGAACGGCTGCAACACATTCTTGACAAGGTAAGGGTTATTTTTGAAATCCAATAAATTTTAGTTTTAGTGGTTTGGCTGTCACAACTTCACACACTCTTCCGTGCTACCATGTTCTATGGAGCGAAAATTACTTCCCCTTTCTCGTGCCTTCATTTGTGACTCATTTCTAATTAGAAGGTTTAGGGTTTAGAATTTAGGGTTTTAGGTTAGAAGTTTTGATCAGGGTTTAGGGAATTAGAGATAGGGTGTATTTTTTAGGGTGTAGAGTTTAGGGTGTAGGGTTTAAAATATAAAAAATAAGGTTTTAGGGTTTAAAATTAAATTTAAAAAAAAAAACAAAAGAGGCACCAAAGGAGGCATGGAGAAGGGGCAGAGGATTTTTGTTCTGTTGTATGTGATATTGTTTTGAATCTTTATTTTTATTTAAGGAGTTAATTACATTTCACATCCTCAAACTATGACCCTCATTATAAATTGGTTCCTAAACTTTCAAAAGTTTTAATCTCATTCCGAAATTATGGTTTACATCCTAGATTAGTTCCTAAACTTTCAAAAGTTTTTATCTCATTCCAAAATTATGGTTCACATTCTAGATTGGTCCTCAAGCTTTTGAACTTATCAGTTTCATCCTCAAATTATAAATATATGTTAATTATGTCTCATGTTAATGAAATCGTCATAAAAATGTTAACTTCCGTGTAAATAATTATGTGTATTATGTAATAATATGATGTGACATAAATAATAATTTAGAGATAAAATTGAAATGTTGAAAAGTTAAAAAATCAATTTAGAACAAGAGTCGTAGTTTGGGATGAAATTGAAATATTCAGAGGTTTGAGAACCAAATTAGAATGAGAACTATAACAATTGTCGATGAAATTAAAACATTTAAAAGTTTAGGAATTAATTTAAAATGAGATTCATAGTTTAAGTATGATACGATTAGCTCTTTCTCTTATTCTGTTGTCCGATAAAAATCTTCCGTCTAAAGTTGGTTAAGAAGAGGTTTTAACATGTTCATGTTAAGCACATATTTATATCCGATAACCCCATTCGAGTCGAATTAACATGGGACATACTTGATGCCCACCTTTTTAGGTTGGTTAACATACAATTCAATTTTACTAACCACATATTTATATCCGATAACCCCATTCGAGTCGAATTAACATGGGACATACTTGATGCCCACCTTTTTAGGTTGGTTAACATACAATTCAATTTTACTAACCACATATTTTCCCACTATTTGCTCTAACCATGTGTTTTTCTTTCTTTTTTGTCAGTCAATCAACGCAGCAAAAGCTGATGAATTCACTCTTAAGAAGAACATCCTATCAACATATGCATGAACTAGTTCGATGTGTTTTCGACCGTGTTTTTGAGGATTGGTTTCCGGTCGATTGCCCGAATTTTCCGGGCAGAAAATGTTATAGGCATTTGATTCCAGGCATGCAGTTCTTGTAAAGAACTTCCCTGTGAGAGCTAGGAGACAGTGGTTTAATTTGGCATATCTTCGATTCTTTTTTCTTTAGTCGGATTCGTTTATTTTGTGTTTTTGGTTCGAATCTGGATTGTTTAAGCCGTCTCCATGATTCGGAACATTAAATAAACCTTTCACTGTGTTCAGTGGCGAAGCTGTATTGATAGTGGGAGAGGTCGAATTTGGATTTTTATATAATTTTTTTAAATTTAAAATTCTTATAAATTTATCTTTCATCTTTTAAAATTTATATTTTGCACCCTACTTCTAAATTCTGACTTTGTCCTTTGTAGAAAGAACTACGGTAAGCCAGACTGATATTTAGACAATTTAAGACGCAAATGTTACGAGAAGCGGATCTTAATATAACGAGTTAAGAGGATTGATTTAAATTTTTAAAACTTTTAATTCATGTTATTAATCAAACAATCTTATAAATACCATGAAAATATGTTAAACATGAATTAATTATCTTAAATAAATGCCTGATTAAACTAACATGGTTCCAGATAATCATCAAATGTGGGCTGTCCTTTTTTTTATCATTATTTTATTTTATTTACAATTATTTAATAATTTTATAGTTTTAAAATGATTAAAATAAATTTTTATATTTATTAAATATAGATATTATATTCGTATATTAGGATTCACTAATTTTAATTTTTATTAAAATTTGATTAAATTAAAACTTAAATTTAATTATTTGTGAGGTAAAAAGGTACATATGTATAGACGGTAAGGATGAGTTTAAGCTTTAATTAAATGGTTATATTTTAATACATAAATAATGTAAAAAAATTATATAACTTCTTGTATTTAAATTACAAAAATTTAATCTTTAAATTTTAAATTTTAAAGTCTAAAACTTAGTTATAAACCTAGTTTATAAACCCTATAACTTAAGCCTTAAACTAAAATTTAAATTTTTAAAATTTAAAATTAAAGAATTTCATGAATTAAAAATATAAATAAACATATCACATGTTATGTTTCGATTGGATGATAATTTTTTTAACACTTGTTCATAAAAAAAAATTTGAAATGACTCACGAAATAAAATTTTAAATACATATTAAACTCAAAATATAATTTCGGCATTTATCTAGAAAAAATATAATTTAAACACTTATTTAACGAATATTTTTTTATTATTTAGATCACTTCTCGAATTCATTGCACACCGAATACTTTCAACATGTCATTAATCTAATTTCTAAAAAATATATATTTTCTAAATAATAGAAGAAAAAAAATAAATATTCATTAATTGAAAAAAAATAATTTACAAGATAGTGAAAGTAAGTGATTATGATTGAATAAATTACAACTGACGTGATAAGTCAGACTCGTGATATAATTTCTCTACCTCTCGAAAGACCGACTTGATTATCTTTATTTTTATAATCATTACTATCGAACATTTGCGTAATAATTAAAATATTAATTTAAATCTCTATTTATTATATATATTTTTTATCGAATAAACTTTTAAAATAATTTTGAAATATTTTACACTTTAAACTCTAAATTATTATTTCACTTGATCCATGTAATTAACGTTCATTAAAAAAAATATGTAGACCAATCAAAATGCATCGCGTAACACTTATAAACAAAAAATTCAGCTGAATTTATAAAGGGGTAAATTGCATGTTAAGTTTGTTCAAATTTTATTTTTGTTTAATTTGATCTTAAAAATCTTTATTTAATTCAAAATTGACCATAATTTTTTAATTTTTTATAAACTGGTCCACTTTTTAATTTATTGATATTTTTATTCAATTTAGACCTTAAAATCTTTATTTAACCCATAACTGACCCCTAATACTTTATATTTTTATAATTTAGTTTAATATTTTAAAAACAATCGTATTTTTGTTATTTAGTCCATAGAATCTTTATTTAACCCATAATTGACCCCTACTACTTTATAATTTTTATAATTTAATTTAATATTTTAAATATAAGTATATTTTTGTTCAATATAGTCCAAAAAATCTATATTTCACCCGAGATTGACCCCCAGTACTTTATATTTTTTATAATTTTGTCTAGTATTTTAAATATAAACATTTTTAGTTTAATTTAATTGTAATGCCCGAATTTCGTTCAGGATTCAAATAAATAAGGCTCATATTGTAAATAATATTATATAAAATAAATAAATAATTAAAATTAAAAAAAGGAAAAAAAATATAATAAAGGAGTTAAGAACGGTTATGGAAAATAGATGCATTAATGAGGAGTTGGGGGACAGTTTCTAGGGAGGTTATCTATCTTCTCCATCACCAAACGGGAGGAACAAGGAGGAAACAAGGAAGTATCACCATCACCAAGATATCAATATTTAGCAATTTTGCTCAATGCAGATATCTATGAGGAATTAAATTAATATTATTATTTAAAATATTAAAATATCACGTATAATTAATAAAATATTAATTTCGGATGCTTATAAAGGTTATCTTTACGCGTAATCGATTCTCGAATCAAAATATTTTAAAATGAATCTTTGGTTTATTTTATAGTGTCCGACCTATCTAAGTTATCGGTAATAACTTCATATCATTTTTAATAATACACGTTTTTAATAACACACTGGTTTTCATAATTAATAATTAAAAGTAATAAAATTCGATTTTCCAAAATTTAACCATCAGATTATTTTTACACCACCGATTTTTAAAAATGATCGCGACATTAATCTATAAAATCTTTATTTAACCCATAATTATCCCCTTACTATTTTATATTTTCTGATATTTTAAATATAATTATATTTTTATTTAATTTATCCTAAAAATCTTTGTTTCACCGAAAATTAATCCATATTACTTTATATTTTTTATAATTTAATATAATATTTTATTTATAATCGTATCTGTATTCAATTCAGACAAAATAAAATTTTTAAATTAAAAATAAAATTAATTTTTTTAAAAGTAGTCTCAATATCTACTATTAATCAGATGCATTTAATTATAAATTAATGTAAATATAATTAAATTTTATATAAAATAAATGGGCCCAAAAGGCTATGACTGTAATCCCTGAACCCAAAACGAAATGTAAAATCTTCCCTTTATTGATGATGACGATAGTGATTTTGAACCGTCGATGTCAACAATCAAACGACGCTGACGCAATAAAAAAACAAAACAAAATAATCTAAAATAGAAAGTACCAGAAGAAGCAGGAACCTTTCTTTACCCACAAACTTAAGAAACCAAAGGTCGAGTTTTGTCTGATTCCATTGCACTTCTCGTACACATTCTCATTACCATCTTCCTGTTTCGATTAGCGGTTTACAATCTGGTTTTTCTTCTCAACAATCATGAGGTACGCTTAAAAATCTTTCCTTTTCAGATGTTTTGATGTCGTGTTTTTTCATTCCAGTTTCGATTGGTTTAATGGTTTTGTCATTGTTGTCGTTTTTGTTGTTCTGTTGTCTCTTTCAACATGTTTTTGATTTTGTTTTTGAATCTGTTCTTGAAATTTCAGTTGACAACATAGGGGAATGTACTAATGTAGGGAATGTTCGAACATTGGTGATAAAAAAGAAATTATTTAATTGATTTATTAGGGTTTGTTAATGGAAATAAATGCTGAAATGGGGTTTTGATTAGGTTGCCAATCTGGGATTTTTACATTGCCAATTGCTAATTTTAGGGTTTTTTTGAATTGTTTTAGTCGTCATCCTGAGGTGAAGTGGGCTGAAAGAGCTGACAAGGTTTATGTTACGGTGCTGTTACCGGATTCGAAGAATGCCAAGGTCAATCTCGACCCCGAGGGAGTGTTCACTTTTTCGGCTAGTGCTGGAGCTGACAATAACCTTTATGAATTGAAGTTAGATCTTTATGATAAGGTCAATGTGGAGGTAAGAAAGATACTGATCTATAGTAATTGCCTAGAGTCGACGAAACATGCGGTTCGTATTTTAGGGTTTTGAGTCGTTGATCATGTTCGGTGCATGGTACTCGTAGTATTATCCTGATGATTCGTTGTTTTTGAATGAATTTCGAACGTTTGCTAGCCAACCAATTTTCCCTTGGTGATTATTTTCACAAGCTGCTAGATTTCGTATACTCGTGTTTCGGGTGTATTAGTGTACTTTCTACTATAGATCACATACGATTGAACAATGTGTCAAACATTTATTGAACGGACGTGTTCGGTAAATGAGGATGAGTTTAGGGTGTCGATGACGATGATGATGCTTAGTGGGTGCCTGGGTTGCACCGGTAGTATTATGCTGCTGATTGGTGTTTATTGTCACAGATCACTTCTTTCCAAAGCTGTTAAATTTTGTATACTCGTTTCGGGTGTATTAGTATACTTTCTATTATAGATCACATACGATTGAGCAATGTTTTATATTTATTGAACACACGTGTTTGGCAAATGAAGATGAGTCTAGGGTGTGGTGTCGATGATGATGATTAGTGGGTACCTGGGTGGCACCGATAGTATTATGTTGCTGATTTGTGTTTATTGTCATGGATCACTTCTTTCCGAAGCTGTTAGATTTTGTGAAAGTAATTTTCAGGTGTATTAGTGTACTTACTATTGATTATACGATCGAACAATCTCTGTTTTCGAACATGCGTGTCATTGCTGAATCTATGTTTTTCTTGAGTTTGTCATGGTATTGCCTATTTTATGCCATTTATATGTCTTGCTATAAACATTTTGCACTCCGAACATTTGTTTGTTGTCTTGATATTGATTTCTAAGCAAGTTATTTTTCGAAATATCTTATTCTATGCTTTTTTATTTCGTGAAAAAGGAAAGTAAAATTAGTATAGGAGTCCGGAACATTGTCTGCGTGTTGGAGAAGGTTGAGAAAGTGTGGTGGAAAAAACTATTGCGCGGAGATGGCAAGACCCCACATTATATTAAAGTCGATTGGGACAAATGGGTTGATGAAGATGAAGACAATGGTGAGTCTTTGATTACTGATGCTTCTATATTATTCCGACTCTTCATTTTTCAAGTAGTACCCATATCTGATACCCGTGTCTTATGCATATTCATACATGGTATGAGGATATGATCGTTGAAGAACCCTCCAAAAGCATTAAGAAATTTAACATACTTGGATTATGCTTGAACAATTTAAGCGGACAATTTACCGGTTGCTTATTGTTTTAATTAGGTCCGGGCGATATTGACTTGGGAGGAATGGACTTCTCGGTACGGACATATAGTACTTGGTCGAGATTTTTCGATTTTTAGCATTAATCCATAAATATTTCCTTTCTGACCGAATAAATCGTTGTGTCTTGCAGAGCTTTGGTAATATGGGAGGTATGGATGGCGGCATGGATGACTCCGAAGACAGCAGTGACGACGAAGGTAAGAATTCTTTGACCTGTTGCAAGTGAACATCGGGTTTGTCGGTTTCGATCTTGGCTAAACGTTTCATCATTTGTAGATCAAGAAGTGACGAAGCTGGCAGAGCCAGACACAAACAAGGTCGACGGAAATCCTAAGCCAGAGGAGCATGGTGCCGGAGCTTCGGACAAAAAGGAATGTGATGCTAGCACATGATTCGATGTTAGCAGAAGAAAAATGTCGAGTTCCGGTAAACCTTCTAGTTATCTTGGTTGTTGTCTCTGATGGTGGGATCAAAGTGTACTGTTTTTATGAACTGATTGATCTACGAATTCTCATAATCTAAGTTTAATTGGTGTCTTTGACTATTTACTCATTAATTGAAGTATATTTTTTTTAACAAATTTTAATTGAAAGATATCGAATATATAAATATATTCGCATTACGTATAAAGGAGCGTTTCTATCCACATTACGTGGGGTTCACGCTTCACGGTGCCGTCAAAGTGTGCCGGAATAGATCGGAGAGAAGAGAATGACACCGGAAATGATGGTAGATTATGTCCATTTCGGTTCAATGTTCTAGATCCGTAGAGAATGTATAAATCAAGCATTGGTTAAACTAGAGAGATGTAACAAGTTAACCTCAAGAAAAAAAAAAGAAATTGGTGTTTTTAAATGGTAAAAAAGACTAATGGCTTGTTCAACAAATTGGTTAAAATACTCGTTTGTGTCCAACTGTACATTTTTAAGTAAAAGTATTGGCGAACGGTAAGGGTGGGCAAAAAAATCTAGTTATCGGAATCATGATTAATTCTATTTAAATTAGTCGGGTATCCGGTTTTACCCACCCTTATAAACATGTATAAAAATTAAAAAAATATAGTTTTAAAATGATAAAAGTCACCATTGAGAAAAACTAAAAAATAAAACTTTTAAGATTTAAACATAATGATAAAAAAAACTTTTATTTTTCCTCTCAATTTATGAACCTACCTGTAAATGATCTACCCATTCATTAAAGGCTTGCTCTTCAAAAAGTTTTTCTCTATTTTTAAAATTTTAAAAGACAAGAAAAATACGTTGATACCAATAATCTAACTAGGAGATAATATCTTTATCCCTTAAGAGATAAGAATCATAAGATAATATTAAAAGATAAAAGTTTTAACTCTTTCAAATTAATTCAAATATTACTAGATAATTAACAAATATTTTTCATTCCCCCTCAAACTGGTGAATACACATTGTAGAGACCATGCTTGGATATGAGCTCATCAAAGGTAGTTCTTATGAAAATAAAATTTGGAACTGAAGAAATCTTTAAAAGAAATTATTTTATGGTTGAAACTCAGTTTGACATGAAAATTAAGATATTCAAAAGTGATAATGGGAGTGAATTCTTTACTAAAACATTGGGTACATTTTTTAAAGAGAAAAATATTGCTAGGTATTTAATTGTGTTATTTTATTACTTTTTTATTCATGATTATTGTCACACTTAAGCACATAATTAGTTATATTTTATTAATTTTATGCATTTTCATTTGATTTTCTTGGTTGACATTTTATTTTTTATGTTGGTTGAATTATGTGAAAAATGATAATACTTTGGTGTATTTTCATGTTTGTAAGATTCATTATTTGATGAGGAGCTACCGATTTGGGAAAGAAATTAATAAAGATAAGGTTAATGGGAGAAGACATGGAAAGAGTTGGAGAATAAAGCAAAGAAGGAAAGAGGTCATGAGAATCAAATGAAGAATGAAAATATTCTTCATGAATATTTTCAATTCAATCTTACCTTGTCACATAAGTTAACCGAGCAAAGCCATTAAAAAGGAAGATGTCGTCCATCTAAAGAAGGATGATCGAGAGAGAGTGTGAAGAAGGGCCTGCCAATTTCTATTGTATTTTCCTTGTTATTTTGAGTGATGAGAGGATTTACTCTTTGGATGTTTTGCCCAGCCATGAACTAACTTAAAGTTGGGCTTGAGTTATTTTATTTTATGTTTTGATTTAGTTTGAATTTTATCTAAGCATTTGGAGTGTTATTAATTAAGGTTTGCCTATTCTTGGTGCTTATTTGATTTACGAGAGAATTGAGAAATGACCTTGATAAACAATTTATTTATCTAGATTTGGGAGAATTAAATTCACAAAACGAATAAGCATGGTTCGATCCAAGTGTATGAGAACTAATCCGTCTTAGGGATAAGTACAGGATTTCAACAACTAATAGAAGCACAAGATAGTTGTTGTACACCTTTGATTAACACAGGGATGTATCATCAAAGGTTGTGCAATTAAAAAGTCTCAGATTAAGGATAATAGGGACCACTGAAAAACGGTTTGCCGAACCTTGAGGATGGTTGCTCAAATTGCCTAAGCAATTTCCTTAGTTGCAATCGCCCAAGCATTCGATGAACTTACTAGGCAATCTGATTAAGCCCAATTGCCAGAACAATTAAGTGATGCGAGCACCCACTTGCAAGTAAGAATTCATTCGACCATCATTCTATAATTCAGGATAACTCAGCATTAACTCTCTCATTGATTATTCCAATTTATTTTATTAAAACTCATTTCTATAAACAATTTGTGTCTTTAATTCAGTGCAAGAAATTAGATTATAGAAAAAGTATCAATCCTTGTGGAGACGATAACTATCTATACTATAACTTGAAACGTGTACACTTACACATATTTGCGAAGCACTTAAAACACGCAATAGGTATAGTTCATATTAGCTCTTGTGTAGATATTCCTCAACAAAATAGAATAATTGAAAGAAAGAATCAACATTTATTAGAAGTTACTAGGGTCCTCTTATTTTCTTTTAATGTTCCTAAGCACTTTTAGGGAGAAGCTTTACTTCATGCTACTTTTCTAATTAATAGGTTACCTAGTAAAGTTCTGAGGTTTAACACACCAAGGGATGTATTTTTCAAACTTTTTCTTCCTTCAAACCAATGTCATGTACATTACCCGTTAGAGTTTTTGGTTCGTCTGTTTTTGTTCATACCTCTAAACAGTTTCGAGGTAAGTTAGATCTTAGAGCCATCAAATGTATCTTCCTAGGATATCCTTCTCAAAAGAAGGGCTTTAAATGTTATTCCTCTTTCACTAAAAAAATTTATGTTTCTATGGATGTTTCATTTCATGAATCTCAACCTTTTTCTCAGATTCTCAAACTTAGGGGGAGAGATGGGATGGATTTTAGCCTCAACAAATTAAGTTGCCTCTAAAAGAATTCATTATTTTACTAACTCTAAATGAACCTATAATTACACCCACTCTCATTCCAACATAAGATCTTGATCCTATCCCTAAATCTACTATAATACCAGATTCTGTTCTTGAACCTTTATCTCCTATAGCTGAATCTCAGCTAATTTTTTCTTCAGAGACCCAACTTGAAATCAAAGAACTCAGTATCTATACAAAGAAGAAAATGAGGCTTATTCAAGACACTACACAGCTTAAGACTGCTCAAGAACTGGAACCGATCCTATTGTCCTTGGAAGATGAAGGTATGAGAATTTTGAATAATGATGATATTGAATATATTGATACATCTGACTTACCTATTGCTAAAACAAAAGGTGTCAGGAAATGTACAAATCATCCGATACAATGATACGTGGCTTATGAAAAGCTAATTCCCTCATTCAAGGTTTTCACAATCAAGATTGATAATATTCAGTTCTCTCAAACTATATATGAGGCCTTGAAGGATCCAAGATGAAAAAAAACTATAGAAGACAAGATTCAAGCATTATAGAAAAATAAAACCTGGGTAATGGTTTTTTACCTCCAAGAAAAAAGACTATAGACAGTAAATGGGTATTGTAACCCCCTTAGCCCGGCCTGGACGGAACCGACACTAATGGGTTATACAGGGAATATCAAACCAAACCTGCAAGGGTCCGATCCGATAAACAACCCTAAAACCGTTATATTTTTTTTATTTTATCTTGCCTAGATGTGTAAACTTATTCCTATGTGTCAAGGTCTCATACAAAGCATTATCGGTAACACTTTAATTAAAAACAAACATCCAATTAAACACTTGAGTAGATTAAGGACTAAAACGTAAAACTTTTAAATTCAATTAATAAAGTAGAAATTTTTACATCAATGTTCAATTAAACATACAAGAGTTCCTCATAGCAAATTTCAACTTAAACGAATCATTCTATCATCATCAATTGCATGTTCTTCTAATTTAGAGACCAAAATGTAAATCCTCCAAAATACAAGGACTTCATCCATTTTAGGATTACCATCTTGAAATTAAATCAACTTTATACTTGCATGCAAAATTTCAGCTCAAAATAACATCGGTAAGTACCTTAATCGAACAAAGGAAGATATTTGGGACTAAAGTATAATTTCTAGAAATTTTCAATTCTTGGTGATTGGTATACTTAATTAGCAACATATGGCACATAATCAACAACGTCACGGACTTCAATCAAGCTATAGGCATGCTCCCTAGAAAAATGATTAACAACATAACAATCATGCTAGTACATGCTTCATCAATTCAAACCATAACAAAGTTCAACAATTAGCAATCAAACCATAATGGTCTTATTACAACATAAACCAAAGCCTAAGTACACACTCCTCACATAGGTTTTGTTACACATTGCCTTACCCAATTTATTTGTCAAAAACATACCAAATTCAAAGTGATTCTTCCCCTTGGTTCCCTTGCCTCGAACGATGCCCAAAGTGCCTTTATTTTTCTGCAAGGATGAAAAGAGAGCTTAAGCAAACATGTTTAGTGAGATAGTTCCACAAAAGATCATCAATGTATCTATTTAAAACCATGTTGAAATCATAATTTGCAATACTTTGTCAAATCATGCATGCCAATATTACATGCCCAAATTCATTAAATCATATGCATCCTTGAGTTCACATAACCTTGTCAAAACAATTTATAAATGATGCTCAAACCTTTTCTCAATTTCATGTATGTATATTGGCTTTCTAGTGACCACTTAATGTGAACCTTGAGTTCATCGAATACACGGATCCATAAGACCATTGTCTCGTCATGACACGAAGTCACCATTGGTATGACACAAAGTCACTATTGACATGACACGAAGTCACCATTAGCACTACCACGCACGATCGGACACATAGTCACCCTTGTTACGTGTAGGCGGCTCTACCACGCACGGTTGGACACAAAGTCACCCTTGTTACGTGTAGGCAATATTCTGTATTCTCAGTTTTGATTATAGTGCACTTAAGACAATCCTAATGACATGTCATTCGTATTCGAATCTAAAGTTAGTGTCACTAAGCCAATATCATAATCAAATGTGCATGATAACTTGCTGCTCATAATGCATGCATAATATGTTCAACAAATGAACCAAAAGCCATGCCCAAAGGCACCATTATATATAAGGCAATTAACCATAATGTATTCCAAATCATATAACTTGCTGCTCATAATGCATGCATAATATGTTCAACAAATGAACCAAAAGCCATGCCCAAAGGCACCATCATATTTAAGGCAAATAACCATATTGTATCCCAAATCATTTCTCATAATTTTTCATAATCATGGATGCTAAATAAGCTATGCGTTTCAGCAAGTAATTCTCATGTATGCACCATTTCAAAACATGCTCATGCATTTCCATAAATCTCATTGCATTACCAACATAATGCCTTTATCAAATGTAGCCGAAACTCATATCGGTTTATCAAAAACATTTACTTTACTCTTGAACTATGGAAGGTTTTCACACTCTTCCATAGTCCCCAAAACAGAACCGTACCAAACGCGATTCGCTTTTAGTCCGAAAACACTCACCAACAAGCGAAACGAGCTTTTATCGTTATCCGATGATCGCACCAACGCATCAGCAATCAAGCTTCTTCTTGTACCTCTTATACAACATTAAAAACAGAGTATTCTCACATCATAACATGCTCAAACCAACAGCCATATCCGATCACCATTAAACTACCAAAAACTTAGCCGAAAAGACCGAAAACTAAGCCGAAACGCATCCGAACAACATCAGCCCAAAACCTAATGAATCTAACATCTAATCCACCTCAATTATGATCCAAAAACACATCCAAACCATCCTTATACCTCCAGCAACATTTAAGCATCTAAAACAGCCCATAAAACAACCGAAAAGCACCTTAAAACTACACCGATTGCATTATTCCGGGATTAAATTAATGTGCTATCAAAAGAAGAGTCAATTAATCATTAAATCAACATAAAAACATGATTGAATTCATCTAATTTCCAGCATTAAATGAGATCCAAAAAGATTTCACAAAAACATCATAAAAACATTAGATCTAACATTAAAAACATAGAATCAAGTATTTATTCAAAGATTAGCAAGCTAATACTTGGGAATTTCAATAAAGAACCTTAGAAAAGAATAAAAATCCAGAAAATTACTTTCAAGATCTATTCACCAAAAATATGAGATTTTCCCCTTCTTGATTCCTTGCAATTTGATGTAGATTTGATGAAATCGATGCTTAGGTTTTGTAAAGGATGGAAAGATGATGCAAATGATGTAATCTTTGTGGAAAAAGATGCAAAAATCAGCAAGGAATTGAAGAGAAAAGATGAAGAGAAAGTTGAGAGAAAATGAGAAAAAAATATGAGAGAAAATGAGAGAAAAGTGGTTTTGAGAGAAAATGATTACAAACCAAATTAAAGTAATTAAAAATACCTTTTTGGTGAATAAATCATCATTAAAAATTAGAAATGGGTTTATGACCCTCTAAGGATTCTAAGTTTAGCTTGCTTTTCAATTTAGTCACCAAAATACATTAATTGTCGAAAATCACCAAATTGGTCCTCCAATTTTTCCAAAAATTACAAATTGGTCATTTATGCATAATTAAGCATAATTAAAAATCATTATAAAAATCCAAATTATTTTCTTTTAATTTGAAACATATTTTTAATATTTCAAACCACCTTTCAAATTATTATTTTTCTTAATTAAAAATATCCTTATTTTATTTTTCCCGGAATTAATGAACCGGAGAACCCGATTCGACCCGAATCGAATTCACCTAACTAAGCCTAACTAATAACCCCAAAAACGGGATGTTACAACTCTACCCCTCTTAAGAAAATTTCGTCCTCGAAATTTACCTCAAGTAAACAAGTGAGGAAATTGCTCCTCCATGTTTTTCCTTGTCTCTCAAGTTGCTTCTTCAACACCTCGGTGTTTCCAAAGCACTTTAACCAAATCTGTGGTCTTCCCTCGAAGAACCTTTGTATCTACATCCAAAATCCTCATCGGTTCTTCCTCATAACTCATATCCTCTCTTAACTCAATCTCCTCAACCGGTACAACATGAGAAGGATCCGATCTATATCTACGAAGCATTGATACATGAAAAACATCATGCATCTTACTCAACTCCTCCGGCAACCTCAACCTATAAGCAACAGGACCAACACGCTCCAACACCTCATATGGTCTAATAAAACGAGGACTCAACTTACCCTTATGACCAAACCTCATCACCTTCTTCCATGGAGAAACCTTAAGAAACACTTTGTCCCCAACATCATACTCTATCTCCCTACGTTTCAAATCGGCATAGGATTTCTGCCTATCCGAAGCTTCCTTAAGTTTAGTACATATCAACTTAACTTTCTCATCCGTATCCTTCAACACTTGAGGCAAAGAAACATACTTCTGTCCAACTTCCTTCCAGCACAAAGGTGTACGACACTTACGCCCATATAACGCCTCAAACGGTGCTATCTGTATACTCGTCTGAAAACTATTATTATAAGCAAACTCTACCAACGGCAATTGCTTCACCCAAGAACCCCGAAACTCGATCAACATATCCTCTAAAGTCTGAATAACACGCTCAGACTGTCCATCCGTCTGTGGATGATAAGCCGTACTAAAACTAAGCCTCGTACCCAAAGCTGTCTGCAAACTCCTCCAAAACTTGAATGTAAACCGCGGACCTCAATCCGATATGATCAACTTAAGCACACTATACGACTTCACCATCCCAGAAACATACAAATCTGCCAACTTATCCATGGAGTATGTTGTATGCACGTAAAGAAAATGCGCATACTTTAGAAACCTATCAACAATAACCCATATAGAATCCTTTTTGGACGGTATTAAAGGTAACCCCGTCACAAAATCCATGGTGATTCTCTCCCATTTCCATTCCGGAACTTGAACTAGTCGTAACAAACTTGAAGGGAACTGATGTTTAGCTTTCGCTCGCTGACCCACCATACAACGAGATACAAACTCCGTCACATCCTTCTTTAAACTAACCCAAAAGTACACACCTTTGAGATCTCTATACATCTTCACACTACCCGGATACATAGCAAACGGACTAGTATGAGCTTCCACCAAGATAACTTACCCCAACTCCAGATCATCCGCCACCACAATCCGACCTCTAAAACACAACACCTCATCATCATCAAAATGATAATCGGTCGACCTACCCTCAGCAATATCCTCCACAAAAGGTACCAAAGTCTCATCCTCTAACTGTTTCATCTTATCATCACAACCAAGATAGGTTTTACTTACAACTCCACCACTCAACCACCTTTTTTTGAAATACTCAACTTAGCAAACATCACTCTCAACTCAACTGCCTTTCTACGGCTCAAAGATTCAGCCATCACCTTAGTTTTTCCTGAATGGTAAGCAACAGACAACCCATACTTACCCTCTTCGGACAACCAACAAGTTTCTTCCTCACACCAAAGCAACAATGCACAACCTACCACACCATCTCAACCTCTATAGAAAACATAACTCAAAAGAGAACCCCATAAGGTTGATAACCAACTCTTGACAACCGCAACTGTTTCCATATCACCACCATCGAACCAACCTTAATTTTGACATCCTCCCACATACCAGGTAACCAACTAAGCCTTTCACCAACCATCACTCCACACAACAAACTTCAGACTAACTTTGCACAAAACTGTCAACATTGTCTTAATCAAGCTCCACCAACAACAACAACTTCATTATGAGTCATATTAACCATATCACAACGTACATATCACCCATTTACCTATGAATAATAAAACCCAACATCCAAACGGCAACCTATGTCGGTCTTAAAAACTCCCAAATCTTAACATATTATAGATACACCATTCACACACCTTTCCAAAAGGACTTAGAAACCCAAGAAAACCGTACTTAAACAAACGATTAATCCAACAACCCTCATAAGAAAACTCCATACCATCGATAGAACTTACTACCAAACTTATGATGATTCTTCCCGACTTCAACCCTGGGCACCCTTACTACTAACAATAACTCAAAGAAAATTGATACTCATTCTTACCTTAACAGCAAGATAAACATTTACATATGATTCAAACATAATCCAAACCAGCTTAGTCAAATACACATGTTTTTCCCCCCAACTCCTACTACAACACTTACCACCAAACTCATGGAAAAAGATTACCATAAGCCTTGCTCAAGATACCATTCCATCTCGACACTTTCCGTAACAACCATGCGGGTAACAAAACACAAAAAGATTCTCAACACAAAACTAAACCTTGCCAAGAACATATCCTTCACTAGACCCTCAATAAACACTTTGCCACGACTTGTCCCCGATCAACTTTACCAAGTTGAATTTTGCTCATAGATCCACCATATAACTAGGTCTCCCTATAGGTTAACCGAACATCTTCCCTTGTAACTCCACAACAACCCAGGCTTATCCCACATAACAAACTCCCATTGCAAGCACCCTTATGTAAGCCAAGTCATCCCCAGTTGCTAACATTCTACAAAACATATCATACAAGAAACTTACCAACTTTGTGTCAACCTCAACATTATACTCATTATAACGATAATATCTCCAACTTAAGGTTTAGCCACCATAAACAACTCCACCAAGGTTCAAAATTTAAAATCTACACATCATTAAGTGCCTTGACACTTAACCCAAAACTTTTTTTTTCATTATCAACTCATTGACAAACTAACTCCTACATTAACTATACCAAAACAAAATCCAAACTTGTAGAATCATTCCTTCCACTAGCTCCAACATCTCGTATTTTATAACCTTGCCAAAGCGGTAATCATAAAGATGAAACATCCACAAACACGAACCCACCGAACACAAAACCTCAAAACACTTTTCGATAAAAGCAAACCCATAAGACTGAACAATCGATACAAACCATAAATTGTCCAGCGATCCACATTACACCACTTCAGACATCATCAAAGACTAACTTTACCCGAAGTATATCCAACTTAACATCCTGTAAACACAACGTGTACACTTTCCTCCGTTATAGTGCAACCAAACCTCTCAGGGTCACAACAATCTATGATTCAAACCCCCGATTTCACAACTCTCATACTAAAATATATCTCATATTTTACTTCCATCCTAACCATACCAGATTGGTCACAACCCCCGATCTAACTGCACACTAACCAAACTACAAAGAATTCCTTTTTCACATCACTCAGAAAAACACCAACTCGCCTTACTCTACAAAACATGTCGCATCCTTGTTACAACCTCCAGATCTTAACTGGAAAGAATCCGCAAAACTCAGCCCTTCCTTTAGTAATGACCAACTCAAACTAACCATAAAACAGTGTAGTTACCTTGGTTTCAAACATTCACAACTCTGAGACCAACCACTCATTGTTCATCCAAGACTATTCCCTAACTAAAAGGGTAGCTTGCCCACTACACATTCAGCTTAACACCACAAGAAAGTTCTTTCAACCTCTTCTTTTTTTTTCCCATACCTTCACCTTAAAAGAACCAACACCAACCATACCCCACTTACACCCTCAAGGAGCTACTCGCGAGTGTGAACAAATGTATGCATGATTTCCTGTATGCCCTCATAAATGCCTATGCAAGTGCATATGCATGTAATTGCAATTTCTAATGTCATGCTCAAGAATGCATGCATGTCCTACGTTATCTATAGATATATACATATATGTGCTCTTAATCTAAACATGATTATTGTTCACACTCATAAATAACATCCTCAATTCCAACAACTTCAACTACCACCCTATTGACAGCTCCCAAGACAGATTAGCAACAGCCGTACCAGCTTCAGTAGACTAAAACACATCCGAAAGAACGGTGCAACACCACAAACTAACCTTTCGGCCTAACCGAAGGCACACTTATAGAGGAGGAAGAATTTACTCTTCCCTAACAGTCGTTTCACCTTCAACCTTGACCATCAAAGTTCATACCAACAGTATCTATTGACTTACGTCTCAGAAATATATTCAAAAACTTTAAACATGCAGTTTAAAAAAAATAATGTTCAAATAAAACAAACTTACATTCGGGCAAGATCCAAGGGAAAACTGAGAGCATCTGAAAATATGTTGGCATTGACAATATGTAACTGATAACCCCAGTTTAACCATCATTACTCAAAGTAAAATCATCAAGAATAGATTTTCACACTCCAATAACATATCACGCTCAATCACACATATCATGATCAATCGCACATTTAAGCACATAACTTAGCAATCCTATACATGCTTTAACCAACCAACTACACACTTTACAAATCAACAACACATTTTACAAACCTTACAATACACTTTTTAAACCAACTACACACTTTATTCAACCTGGCTCTGATACCACCAAATGTAACCCCCTTAGCTCGGCCTGGACGGAACCGGTACTAATGGGTTACACGGGGAATATCAAACCAAACCCGCAAGGGTCCGATTTGATAAATAACCCTAAAACCGTTATATTTTTTTATTTTATCTTGCCTAGATGCACAAACTTATTCCTATGTGTCAAGGTCTCATACAAAGCATTATCGGTAACACTTTAATTAAAAACAAACATCCAATTAAACACTTGAGTAGATTAAGGACTAAAACGTAAAACTTTTAAATTCAATTAGTAAAGTAGAAATTCTTTCCATCAATGTTCAATTAAACATACAAGAGTTCCTCATAGCAAATTTCAACTTAAACGGATCATTCTATCATCATCAATTGCATGTTCTTCTAATTTAGGGACCAAAATATAAATCTTCTAAAATACAAGGACTTCATCTAATTTAGGATTACCATCTTGAAATTAAATCAACTTTATACTTGCATGCAAAATTTCAGCTCAAAATAACATCGGTAAGTATCTTAATCAAACAAAGGAAAATATCTGTGACTAAAGTATAATTTCTAGCAACTTTCAATTCTTGGTGATTGGTATACTTAATTAGCAACATATGGTACATAATCAACAACGTCACGGACTTCAATCAAGCTATAGGCATGCTCCCTAGGAAAATGATTAACAACATAACAATCATGCTAGTACATGCTTCATCAATTCAAACCATAACAAAGTTCAACAATTAGCAATCAAACCATAATGGTCTTATTACAACATAAACCAATGCCTAAGTACACACTCCTCACATAGGTTTTGTTACAAATTGCCTTGCCCAATTTATTTGTCAAAAACATACCAAATTCAAAGTGATTCTTCCCCTTGGTTCCCTTGCCTCGAACGATGCCCAAAGTGCCTTTATTTTTTTGCAAGGATGAAAAGAGAGCTTAAGCAAACATGTTTAGTGAGATAGATCCACAAAAGATCATCAATGCATCTATTTAAAACCATGTTGAAACCATAATTTGCAATACTTTGTCAAATCATGCATGCCAATATTACATGCCCAAATTCATTAAATCATATGCATCCTTGAGTTCACATAACCTTGTCAAAACAATTTATAAATGATGCTCAAACCTTTTCTCAATTTCATGTATGTATATTGGCTTTCTAGTGACCACTTAATGTGAACCTTGAGTTCACCGAATACACGGATCCATGAGACCATTGTCTCATCATGACACGAAGTCACCATTGACATGACACAAAGTCACTATTGACATGACACGAAGTCACCATTAGTACTACCACGCACGATCGGACACATAGTCACCCTTGTTATGTGTAGGCGGCTCTACCACGCACGGTTGGACACAAAGTCACCCTTGTTACGTGTAGGCAATATTCTGTATTCTCAGTTTTGATTATAGTGCACTTAAGACAATCCTAATGACATGTCATTTGTATTCGAATTTAAAGTTAGTGTCACTAAGCCAATATCATAATCAAATGTGCATGATAACTTGCTGCTCATAATGCATGCATAATATGTTCAACAAATGAACCAAAAGCCATGCCCAAAGGCACCATTATATATAAGGCAATTAACCATAATGTATTCCAAATCATATAACTTGCTGCTCATAATGCATGCATAATATGTTCAACAAATGAACCAAAAGCCATGCCCAAAGGCACCATCATATTTAAGGCAAATAACCATATTGTATCCCAAATCATTTCTCATAATTTTTCATAATCATGGATGCTAAATAAGCTATGCGTTTCAGCAAGTAATTCTCATGTATGCACCATTTCAAAACATGCTCATGCATTTCCATAAATCTCATTGCATTACCAATATAATGCCTTTATCAAATGTAGTCGAAACTCATATCGGTTTATCAAAAACATTTACTTTACTTACTCTTGAACTATGGAAGGTTTCCATAGTCCCCAAAATAGAACCGTACCAAACGCGATTCGCTTTTAGTCCGAAAACACTTACCAACAAGCGAAATGAGCTTTTATCGTTATCCGATGATCGCACCAACGCACCAGCAATCAAGCTTCTTCTTGTACCTCTTATACAACATTAAAAACAGAGTATTCTCACATCATAACATGCTCAAACCAACAACCATATCCGATCACCATTAAACTACCAAAAACTTAGCCGAAAAGACCGAAAACTAAGCCGAAACGCATCCGAACAACATCAGCCCAAAACCTAATGAATCTAACATCTAATCCACCTCAATTATGATCCAAAAATACATCCAAACCATCCTTATACCTCCAGCAACATTTAAGCATCCAAAACAGCCCATAAAACAACCGAAAAGCACCTTAAAACTACTCCGATTGCATTATTACGGGACGAAATTAATGTGCTATCAAAAGAAGACTCAATTAATCATTAAATCAACATAAAAACACGATTGAATTCATCTAATTTCCAGCATTAAATGAGATCCAAAAAGATTTCACAAAAACATCACAAAAACATTAGATTTAACATTAAAAACATAGAATCAAGTGTTTATTCAAAGATTAGCAAGCTGATACTTGAGAATTTCAATAAAGAACCTTAGAAAAGAATAAAAATCTAGAAAATTACCTTCAAGATCTATTCACCAAAAATATGAGATTTTCCCCTTCTTGATTCCTTGCAATTTGATGTAGATTTGATGAAATCGATGCTTAGGTTTGGTAAAGGATGGAAAGATGATGCAAGTGATGTAATCTTTGTGGAAAAAGATGCAAAAATCAGCAAGAAATTGAAGAGAAAAGATGAAGAGAAAGTGGAGAGAAAATGAGAGAAAAGTGGTTTTGAGAGAAAATGATTACAACCAAATTAAAGTAATTAAAAATACCTTTTTGGTGAATAAATCATCATTAAAAATTAGAAATGGGTTTATGACCCTCTAAGGATTCTAAGTTTAGCTTGCTTTTCAATTTAGTCACTAAAATGCATTAATTGCCGAAAATCACCAAATTGGTCCTCCAATTTTTCCAAAAATTTCAAATTGGTCATTTATGCATAATTAAAAATCATTATAAAAATCCAAATTATTTTCTTTTAATTTGAAACATATTTTTAATATTTCAAACCACCTTCCAAATTATTATTTTTCTTAATTAAAAATATTCTTATTTTATTTTTCCCGGAATTAATGAACCGGAGAACCCGATTCGACCCGAATCGAATTCACCTAACTAAGCCTAACTAATAACCCCCAAAACGGGATGTTACAGGTATTTACAGTTAAATATAATTCAGATTGGAGCATTGAAAGGTTCAAAGCAAGGCTAGTTGTAAAGGGATTTACTTAGTCCTATGAGATTGATTATCAGGAGATATTTGCACCAGTGATGAAACTCAACACAATTAGAATTTTATTGTCACTTGTTGTAAATTTGGATTGCTTCTTCATCAATTGGATATAAAGAATGGCTTCCTAAATGGAGATCTCGAAGAAGAGGTGTACATGCAAAAGCCACCTGTTTTGGATGAAAACTCAGATCCAACTAAGGTATGTAAATTGTTAAAATCGTTTTATGGTTTTAAACAATCACCTAGAGTTTGGTTTGGTAGATTTACCAAGGTTGTTCTAAAAGCTGGTTACCTTCAATGTCAAGCTGATCATACCATGTTTATCAAGACATCTTTTAAAAAAACAAAAAGGCTATTTTAATAGTCTATGTTGATGCTATAATCATCACGGGTGATGATATTCTAGAAATCGAAAAATTAAAAGAGTTATTGGCTACAGAGTTTGAAATAAAAGATCTGGGTTAATTAAGATACCTTTTAGGAATGGAAGTAACGAGATCAAATGTGGGGAATATGATAAATCAAAGAAAGTATATTCTAGATCTCCTTTCAGATATAGGGATGCTAGGTTGTAAGCCTGTTGAAACACTAATAGAGCATAATGTCAAAACCCGCCAAGGCAAACTAAACATACTTGGACATTTTAAGGCAAGCATGCACCAAGAAAAGCATCTAGAATGACCAAGAGTGGTCTACAACAATCTTGAAGCTTGCCACAACACTCTAGGAGGTTCCAGAAGGTTCTACCAAAGTCTAGAAGCATCTGGAAGGTCTTAGAAGATTCTAGAATACTTTAGATGATTCTCGAAGATTCTAGAATATTCTAGAAGGATATGAAACATGCTAGAAACATCTAGAATATTCTAAAAGGATCTAGAATATTCAAGAAGACACTGAAAGACTCGGAAAAGTTTGAGACTACTCTAGAAGACCCTGAAGTTCTTTAGAACCTTTTGGATACTTGTAGACATGTAAGGATACTTGAAGAAATGTCTAGAAAAGTATATGTCATTGTAGATATTTATGGAGACAAAATATTAGTCATCGGATCAAAATGATATTAGTCATCTATTTGGGACTTGGGAGCCTATAAATAGGACCACCCACCTTATTTGTAAATCATCAAGCAAAAATGTAAGCATCAAGCTTTGTAAAGCTTAATAAAGTGTTCACTTCTTGCATTCTCAATCTTCTTAACTTTCTAACCCTTGAGTTGTTCAAATCAAGGCTTGTTAAGATAGTTTAGGAGTGCTAACGCCACACAAATAGTTTGAGAAAGATTAAGTCCGTGACAATAATTTGAAGTTAAAAATCGACAATAATGGAGTTTTCATTAATAAGGAACAATATCATAGGTTAATTGGTAAACTTATTTATTTATTACTTACACAACCTGATATTTTAGAATAGCATTTAGAAGCAACGTTCACGATTCTAAAATATTTAAAATTCCCTTAGCAATTGATACCATGTTAATTTTGAGATTCTTTTATAGTCAAGAATGAATTCTCAATATTAAATTAAATAATACATCGTTAAAAGACCTTTAAATAGGCTAAATACAAAAAGTTGTGTTACACTCAAATAACTCTAATTAAAATTTAAATATAACTAAGAGATAAAGATCTTTATCCCTTAAGAGAAAAGGAAAAATGTTTAATCTCAATTTTTTATTTAGATATTTAAAATATTTATTAACTAAAACAAGTATATAAAATATTTTTTTTCAAAACACACTTAAAAATAAAAAAATATAAATTATAAAACTTAAACCCTAAACTCTAAATTATAATTATAACTTCAATTTATAAATTTTATAACTTAAACCCTTAATCACAATATAAATATCTAAAATTTTAATTAAAAAATAATAATTCAGATTTTTGTAAAATTAACATAGTTTTAAAACAAGAAGTTTTAATGACCATTCTTTGTATAAAATAAACATCTTGAGTTTATGATTTAGTATTGATGATTTATGATTTTATGTTTTAGGTTTGAAAAATTCTACAACGGCCGTCGAACACCGCTGAACACTGCTAATGATGAACACCACTGAACATTATTAAACTAATTAATAAAGATTAAAAAAATTTAAGAACTCAACATATAATTATAAATTATTTAAAATAAATTATTTATTAAATTATTTTCTCTATATATTATTTTATTTTTTCAATAATTAAATAAAATATTAATTTAAATTAATTTTTAGAAAAAAAAATAACACTAAAACCTAAAACCAAAATTCAAGACCTAAATCACTAAACATAAAACTTTAAACCCTAAAATATAAAATCTCAAAACCCTAAAATCAAAAAACCTAAAAATACTAAATCATAAACACTAAATCTAAACCTTAAACCCTAAAATAACCAAAACTTCTATATCTAAATCTTAAACTAATTTTGGATTTCAAGTTTAGGGTTTATACCTTTTAGAGTTTCAAAATTTTTATTTTAGGGTTTAGGTTATGATTATATTTTTAGATTTTATGGTTTATGGTTTTATTATTTTAGGGTTTAGAGTTTATGATTTAGTGTTTTGGATTTTAAGATTTAATGTTTAGTATTTTTTTAGATTGAGTTTAGGGTTTTAGATTTTAAATTTAATATTTTTTTCAAATTAAAAATAATTTTAAAAAATAATTTTAAAAAATTAAAATATAATATATATAATTTGTTTAAAATTTTATTTCAAATAATTCAAAATTATATGTTTAATACTTAAAATTTTTAATTTTTATTAATTAATTTAATAGCGTTCAACGATGTTCATCGTTAGTGATGTTTAATAATGTTCGACGCACGTGGTAGATTTATCCTTTAGGTTTAAAGTTTATGATTTAATATTTTAGAATTTAAGAATTTAATTTTTAGTATTTTTAGCTTGAGTTTAAGGTTTTAAGGCTTTTATTTAATATTTTTTATTTTTAGATTAAAAATAAATAAATTATTTAAAAATTAAAATATAAAATATATTTATTTTAAATAATTTAAAATTATATATTTAGTCTTTAAAATTTTTAATTTTTTATTAGTTAATTTGATAGTGTTCAACAATATTTATCGTTAATAGTATTAAATAATATTCGACGCCACGCGCCGCCTCGGGTCCCGACAGCTGTCTTAAAATGTTCTTGTCGGAAAAATAATTCAAAAGACTATTTTTATCCCATTTTTTTCCTGAAAATATCTCGAATATCTTCAAAATTCCCATTCCCAGGACTCTCATCTGTTCTCCAGTTCGGACATTGTTAGGCACTGAAGCGAGGACCGCGTCGGGTCAAGGAACCGGAAGATGATAGACGAATGTTTGGGAGATCAAAGGTCTAGGAAGATACGGAGAGCTTTACGTCACTGCAAGGTCACCATCTTCTGCCTCGTTCTCACCGTCGTCGTCCTACGTGGAACCATCGGAGCAGGAAAATTCGGGACTCCGGGGCAAGACTTCGCTGATATCCGCGATCACCTCTACCACCGGAAACGCGCCGAACCGCATCGCGTCCTTGAAGAAGTCCAAACGACGTCGTTGAATGAAAACGCCGACACCAACAACTACAACGAGTTCGACATTCACAAGATTTTACTCGACGAGGAGTCCGACGACTCGAAACGCTATCCTAACGCCGCCTATTCGCTTGGTCCCAGAATCTCCGATTGGGACGAGCAACGATCTAGATGGCTGAAAGAAAACCCTAATTACCCAAATTTCATCGGTCCCAACAAGCCGAGGGTTCTCTTAGTCACTGGGTCGTCTCCCAAACCTTGTGAGAACCCTGTCGGTGATCATTATTTGTTGAAATCGATAAAGAACAAGATCGATTACTGTAGATTACATGGGATCGAGATATTCTACAACATGGCACTTTTTGATGCTGAAATGGCAGGGTTTTGGGCGAAACTACCCTTGGTTCGAAAGCTTTTGCTCTCGCATCCGGAGGTGGAATTCTTGTGGTGGATGGACAGTGACGCCATGTTTACTGATATGGCATTTGAGGTTCCTTGGGAACGGTATAAAGATTCCAACTTTGTTCTGCACGGCTGGAATGAGATGGTTTATGATGAAAAGAATTGGATTGGTCTAAATACTGGGAGTTTTTTGTTGAGGAATGGACAATGGGCACTTGATATTCTTGATGCTTGGGCTCCGATGGGTCCGAAAGGCAAGATTAGGGAAGAAGCAGGGAAGGTTTTGACTCGAGAGCTTAAGAATCGCCCGGTTTTCGAAGCTGATGATCAGTCTGCAATGGTGTATTTGTTGGCTACTCAAAGGGAGAAGTGGGGTGATAAAGTTTACTTAGAGAGTGCTTATTATTTGCATGGTTATTGGGGGATCTTGGTTGATAGATATGAGGAAATGATTGAGAATTATCATCCGGGTTTAGGTGATCATCGTTGGCCATTGGTGACTCACTTTGTGGGGTGTAAACCTTGCGGGAAATTCGGAGATTACTCGGTTGAGAGGTGCTTGAAGCAGATGGATAGAGCATTCAACTTTGGGGATAATCAGATTCTTCAGATGTATGGATTTACTCACAAATCTTTGGGTAGTAGAAGGGTTAAGAGAGTTCGAAAAGAGACCGGTAATCCACTCGACGTGAAAGATGAGCTTGGACTTCTTCATCCGGCTTTTAAAGCCGTTAAGGTATCCTCTTGATGATATAGGCTTTATATAAAATCTTATATGCTGATAAATGATAGGTTACAAAGCCGTTGGTCTTGTGTATTGGAGCTTCGTCTCCTTGTATCGGAATTTTCCATGACCTGACCTGATTGTGTTCAGAGAAAAAAAAGGGTCTGGAGAAACAGTATTCTTTTGCTCAATATCCGTCTTAAGTTAAGAGTTCGGTTAATCAATGCTTTCCGAAGGAAAACACAGCTGTTCATATTTGTAGCATATCAGCAGACTTGGTTCTGTCCATATGTTAATATGCTGATGCATTGTTACATTGTTACTCAAATATATTGCTTCATCTGTAATTTGATTGCTGGTATAATTTCTTATTACTAGCTAAAGTTAAGTGCAAACAGGTCGCAGCGAATGGTCCGGATTTAGAAACATTTAGCTGAACAAGGCATTTAACGATGATCATTAGGCTCGTTTCTCGTTCCTTATCGCTTGTTTATTTTGTTTGGAGTGTTTAGATTTAGATCTCTATGAAATGAAACTGAGGATTAAGAATGAGTAATAAGAGATGAGTCTTGCAAGGAATAACATGATATAGTGTGCCTGCATTTTCTCACTTTTCTTTTCTTTTCATTTTAATGGCTGGTATTTAAAGTTGCTCCAACTCTTTCTCCACGTCAAATGCATGTTTAATATTCGTGTTCGATACATATCTGGATATGTGTCTATATATATTAAGGGTGAGCAAACAGTTTGATTACCCCTGTCCTGGACCCGGTAAGATCTGATGGATTTTTATCTGGTATTGGTTCTAGTGGGGTCATGACTGGATCCAAAATTTAGGTCCCGGTCATAACCGAGACCGGGATTGGATCTTGAGTTTTTGGACCCGGTACCCGGTGGGTACCCAATAGGATCGAGACCAATACCAAATATCTGGTATTGATTTTCTTGCTTTTACTAGATAATGTTCTTTTTTTTATCAAACTTTCTCTTTATGTATGAATATTCCGAGTATGACTAGTTTTAAACATTTAATTTTCAACCCTACAATATTCTAATTTTATTATTGATGGTTGAATTTTTTCTACAATTACTCAAATTTTTTTAAGAATAAACTAATTGACCGGGTACCCGGTATTGGTACCTGTTTCCACCAGTAATGAGACTGGTTCTTAAAATTTAAGACTCGGTGTGATCAGAACCGGGACTGATTTCAATTTTCAAGAACTGGTGATTACTAGGATCAAAACTAATTCTATTCAAATTAGTCGAATACCCGATCTTATCACCCTAATGCACACCCATATCATATAGAAGTCGGCGAACTGCAGTAAGCTAGCTTTTTTACTCAAATCTTGTTTTGTTCATCAATGGACTCATCTTTACAATTATTTTCGATCGACACTTACGTTCGATGCTCGTTCGAATATGAATGTATTATCGTCCAATGATTTACATACATGAAAAAAAAAATCTCTATTTAGTATTGTTTTTGAAAGGTACTTTTAGAGAGATTATATCATGGTTTCGGCTTACTACGTCATTTATGGTTCTCAATCAATAAAAACCATTCGTTTTATCACTAACCATCCATATCATTTATCTAACTTTCAAAAAATATATTTTTAAATAACATAAAAAAATAATTGGATATTTATTAGTTAAAAAATAACTTAAAAGATAGTAATGAAGTGGATGGTCATGATTGGTTAGGTAAGGACTATGATTGATGTGTGAGTCAGACTTATAATATAATTTTAGGTACTTTTGAGGCTAATATCAGTTTTTTAAAGAAAAAATAATAGTAAATTTTTAATTTAAAAGAAAAAAAATGTATTTGAAAATTGAAAAGCAAAAGTTAAAAAGTTTATGTTTGTGATTGAAAAAGTATTTTTTAAAGTCAAATTATAATTTTAACTTTTATATATTTAGTTATTTATGTTTTTTAAATTTATAGTTTATCATGAAAACATAATTATATTATTAATAAATTATTTTTCAAAAAAATTTATAATAATTTAAGATAATATATATATATTTGGATAAGTGTAATTTATTATCCAAGACAAAATAACAACTCTTATAGTACACTTAGGCATCCATCTTTAAAGAATTTCTCAAGATTTACATATGTTCCTATTTAAATCATTAAAGTTTATAATTCTATTTCGAGATTGAATACGAACAACCTCTTTTACACAATCCAGAATACTATCAACATGCCTAAAAGAATGTCTAAACAATCTTCTATTCCTCTCCTCCCAAATGAAGTACACATAGGCATTCCATGCAACCTTCAAAACATAAACCAACAAGGATTTCTCTTTCAATTTTGCACCCAGCCACTGTACCTCCACATCCCAATCAAACATACCCCTGCACAGTCCACACAAATCCAATACAGCAGATCATATAACTCGTGAATAACTACAACCTGCAAAGAAATGATCCTTAGTTTCATGTTCACTTTCACATAGCACACAATATTCCTCAGTCTAAAGCCCTATTCTCCGAAGCCTCTCCTTCGTTGGCAACCGATTAAGCATTCCCATCCAAAGAATAAAAGCATGCTTTGGGACATGAAGGCTAAACTACACCAAATTATGCCACTAAACTATGTCCCGTGATTCACGAATCACATTCCATATTACACCCATGGTCCATTTGTTATGCCCCCTCCTCAACATGCTTTACAACGTGTCCTTCTGTCGCAAAATTTTTCTTAGATATCAATTATGGCTTTGCTTCAAATTCAAATTCCAGATGTCTTCCTCTTTAATAACATACTTATGCACCCAAGCCACCCACAAAGAGCCTTCACTAGCCAACAATTTCTTCAACAATAGGACTAGACATGCCTGGTTCCATGTCTTCACATCCTTGAGCCCTAGTCCCTCCTCATTCTTAGGACCACAAACATGTTTCCAATTAACTCTTGCACTTTATCCAGTACTATCCTGATCCCTGTAAAAGAATCACAAACACAATTGTTCAATCTTTTCAATGACTCCTTTAGGAAGTACTAATTGCCTACACCAGTAGTTAGTTAAACTACATAGCACAACTCGAATCAACTGTATTTTTCTTGCATAACTCAAACTTAATTTTGACTATTGTCCTAGCTTAGTTTTGATCTTATCAATTAGTACCAGACAGTCCTTCTCATGCAATCTTCTCGTTACTAGAGGAACTCCTAAGTATCGCACAGGGAAAGATCCAATCTTAAACTCAATATCATCTCTCATCCTACCCTGCTCCTCCACAGAGACTTCAGTCACAAAAAGCTCGAATTTTGACACATTTAACTTCAACCCAGCCATCTTATAAAACTTCTCCAAAACACTTTGTATACCAATTAAAGAATGCATATTTCCTTTGCAAAATATTAACAGGTCATCGGCAAAACAGAGGTGAGTAAGGTTTACCTGTTTGCATTTAGGATGATACTGAAAAATCCCCATTTCAGCTACTTTATCCAGCAAATTAGATAATGCATTCATCACAATCATAAAGAGATAAGGGAAAAGTGGGTCCTCTTGCCTAACTCCCCTTTGCCCCTTGAAAAAACCTACTAAACTCCCATTCAAAGAGATTGAAAATTTACTTCCAGTGAAACAAACTCTAATCCACCCCAAAATTTATCAGGCAGCCTCATTGCATCTAACAAATTCAAGATAAAATCCCAACTAACAGAATCAAACGCCTTCTGCAAGTCCACTTTTAGAGTACACTTAGGGGAAATAGTCTTCCTACCATACCCTTTTACTAATTCTTGAGCTAACAATGTATTATCAACAATACTTCTCCCCTAATAAAAGCTGACTGATTCACAGTAATTAAATCATCCAACACACTATTCAGTCGACCTACCAAGATCTTAGTAATGGTCTTATAAACAGCAGAACAACAAGAAATAGGCCTAAAATCCTTCACCATACATGCATTCGGGATTTTAGGAACTAAGGTGACAGTAGTGACATCAAATCCCGGTAACAAATAAGAAGAGAAAAAGAAATATCTCACAGCTTACACAAAATCACTGCCTACTATCTCCCAAGCCTGCTTAAAGAACCAAGAAGTATATCCATCAGGACCAGGGGCTTTGTTCTTACCTTGGGAAAAAATTACATTTTTAATTTCCTCAACAGACACTTCTCGAACCAAAAGAGAACAAGACCCTTCAGGTAGAGCCCCTTAGAAGAGCCTATTAAATTTAAATATTGAATTTAAAATTAGAGGTGTCAAACGAATCATTTGGATTGGGTCGGATTGATTTTTAATTTAGGTCGCTTTTGGTTAGGTTCGATTTGAGTCAGATAGGGTTTGATTCGGACTTAGTTTGAATCTACGTTATTTTGGGTCGGGTCGGGTTAATATTAGATTAGTTAATTTTTGGATCTAGTTAATGTTAGACCGATTAACTTTTTCAATATCGTATTTGTTAGCTTTCAATTTGAATCAATATATTAATATGATATTTTAGAGGAGAAAAAATATATTAACCTATTACTAAAGATAGTATAGTTCATCAGTAATATAATACAAAATGAAAATAAAATATACATATTTGAGAAATTTTAATTTGGATTAATTTTTGGTTTGGGCCGTTTCTAGTTTGGGTTTTTCGGTTCGAGTTGATTTTGATTATGGTTAATTTTGATTTAAGTTAATTTTTTGTTTTACTAAATTCAGGTTAATTTTAATTTAGACTCAAATTAAATTTAAATCATATATATGAATTTATATTAAATACTGGGTCGAATAAATCGGTTTAAGATGTTTAAATCTTAAATTTAGGATCAAATTTACTGAGTATACTAAAACAAAATTATTATTATATTTTTCAAAAACACTACTAAATTAATCTTAATCACATATCTATATCTGATACTCGATTAGTAAAATACACATTTTGTCTTTCATAGGCCGGATGGATAAATAGTTATGGTCGTAATTGAGAGATTCTGGGTTCAACTCTGATTTAAATGTTGATATTTAATAATTTATATCTTTTAAAATTATTTATTAAAAAATGTTTTTAGTTAAATTAATTAATAAAATAATAAAAAATTTTATTTTATTTTCAAATCATGGCTCATATCTAAATTAATCTCAAATTTTGAATTAGTTCATCTCTAAACTATAATTATTATTTTAAATTAGTCGTAACTTTTACACTATATAATTTCACTATAAAATTATCGCTTATATCACATAATATACATCATTATTTCCGTGACAACTAACGACTCCTAAACAATTTTATAACCCGGGACACAATTAACATCTATCGGTAATTCAAAAACGAAATTAAAATGTTCAAAAATTTGAGGACTAATACAGAATGAGAGTCATAATTTGGGATGAGACTCAAACCTTTAAAAGTTTGTGACTTAATTTAAAAGAAGAGTTATAGTTTAAGGATAAAATTATAACATTCAAAAGTTTACGATCGAATTAAAATAAGAATCATAATTTAAGGATATATTGTATAATAAATTCATATAATTAATTGAGAGTATTTTGTTTCATGGTCCCGGCCCAAGGTGACTTTAGGGATAACAATTTGACCTGAATTCGGTGGGTTTCAATTCCCGATCTAATAGGGGCAAGTTTTTTATTAAAAAATTGAGTTTGGATCGGATTATTGAAAAAATTAAGTCAGGGTCGGTTTTATGGTGAAAATTCTCCGACCTGATATATTTATATATTTTTATTATTATATTTAAGATTTCTATTATTTTTCTCGTGTCAGATCAAGTTTAATCAGATTTTTATTAAAATATTAGAATAAATTGAAATTGAGTATAATTTTTATTGTATTAGGTCAGATCAGATTAAAAAAACTATATTAAATCCTAATCGGATCAAGGAGGATTGACCAAAAATTTATCCCGTCCTATCTCGTTGTCATCCCGTAACATATAAAATTCCATCTAAAACCATATTAATATAATAACTCATCTTAATTATGTTTACGTTCTGTATTCATTTGATTATTTTTAATTTTTTAATTGTTGATATTCAAATTATTAGTTAAATTATTAATTTTTTAACATACAATTTGATACAATTATTAGTTAAATTATTATTCGACCTATTTTTTAATGTAATAAATGTGTCATTAATTAATTTCACATCACAACTCCGATGGAGGAAAGATTAATTTCAATTAACTAGTATTAGAATAAAAAAACTAAAAACTTAAAAAAACTAAACAATTATACAAATATCTTTTGAATAATACAAACATTAAGAAATATAGATCATAAAATATTTTATTATCGCAAACCGGGTATCGTACTTCTATCTATTAGAGTGTTAATTTTCATCACTACTTAAATCATAAACATCCTAAACTAAACAAGAAACAACCAATCAAAGAGAAAATTTTGTTTTCATAAAAATAATATTTGTGAAATTTAAATATTAATATTAAGGTTATGCAATATAATAACTTTCTTATATAACATGTCAATAATTGTAATACCCAAAAATTATTCATAATTTTAAATCCTAATTTTGAAATTCCTAATTAAAAATCCTAATTTTTAGATTCCTAATTTTTGAAACCCTATTTTTTTGAAGTTTTAAATTGATTTTCTAAATTTGAGGGAAAATTTTTAAAATAAGATTATAAAGTTTTAAAAGTTTTAAATGTGAATTTAAAGATTAAAAGTTAAAGTGATGTTTTGAAATTTGATGACTTTTGGATAAATAATTTTTTTAAATTGAATTTTATTTTTATTGAGATTAATTAATTTTTTATTAGAAGTTTATCAGCAATTAATTTTTTATTAAAAATATTATTTTATTCTAATTAATATTTTATCAAAACTCTTTATTTAATATTATATATATTATATAAAGAAAAGAAATCGCTTTAAAATTATACAACTTTATTTTTTTTATATTTATTATATTTATAATGTGCTCTAATAGAACTTTAATTCTAATTGAAATCAGTTATTTTTTCCCCTATAAATACATATTATGGTCTAAGAGAAAACTCTACATTATTTTCTTTCATCAAGATTCTCTAAAGCCTCTATTCTCATTCTTTAATTATGTTCGAGTTCAAAACCACGTTATTCAGTAATTTGAGTTGCTTTGGCTAAGATGTGTTCTCTTACTAGTGCTATATATGTTTTTTTGAAAAATATATTTTTTGTGTGACATGCTTAATATTTTTGTGTTTTGAAAAATACCCATATTTTGCTAGCATGTCTAATTTTTGTATTGTGACCTTGATTGTTGTAATCACTCATTTTTTTACCCTTTTTAGTATTTTAGTATTAATTATTATAATATATAATAAGTATAAAAAATAAGAAAAAAGTAAAAAAAACAAAAAAAAAATGAATGAATTTTGTGTGGACCACAAAGGTCCACATCACCCCCTTGCCCCCCACTTGCCTATATAAAGGCATGAAGGAGGCTTCATTTCAACACCAAGCTAGAGCCGGTGGGAGAGCAACAAGAGAGCAGTGCTCTCACTCGCCCAAGGATCGGGGGAAAATTCTCGGTTCTATCCGGTTCGATCGAGTCCTATTTTTAGGATTCGATCTAGTTAAAAATTTTTTGGAGGGGGCGTGGTAGATCTTGGTGGGGAGTTCATTGGGGTTAACCGTTTGTATTTTTAGGTATAATTTCTATCTTTGTATTTTTAATATTTTTAATGAAATACGGTTGTTTATTATTGGATTTTAATTTATGTTATAGATTAATATTTATAGTTGTTTTAATTTATGTTGTAGATTATTATTAATTTATGTTTATGTTTTAGATTAATATTTATGCATGTTTTAATTTATATTTTAGATTAGTATTAAATTTGTTAGATTAATATTTATATTTTATGTATTTATTTTTATGTGATGTATTTATTTTTATTTTTATTTTTAAGTTGCATGAATGAAATATTAATTTATTAATACGGGCCCTTAAATTCGGTCGTAAGCGAGGCCAACTCCAGTGTAGTGGTGGTTCGGACGCTTACCTTCGGGTTTAGGTGCTTTAAAATAAATGTACACATTTAATTAAAAATTAATACGATCGTCAAATTAGCCCAGAAAATTTAATATTAATGAAGCGGTAATTAAATAAAGTAGCAATTTTTGGGCGGTGTGGGGGTGCTAATCCTTCCCCATCCGTAACCGACTCCCGAATCCCAATTTTCAAAATCTCTGGTTTTATGGTGTCCAGTCTACCAAAACGGCCGGTGGCGACTCCATTTTTTTAAAAATCATTTTTAAATCAAACCTTCACGTGGAAGACATTAATTTCAAAATGACACATCGAAATATGTTTTCCAACTCGAAAAAGAATTTTTAACGATTTTAATTAATCGTACGTTTTTTAAGATCGCTACAATTGTACACTTTTGTTATCATGCATACATGTCATTGTGATTTGAAAAATATTAAAATTTTCAGATTTGAGATTTCACACTTTTGAGAGTAAATATGATTTTTAAATATTGTGAATTTGTGTTTTCGGATAAATTGAGATTTTGGATAAATTGTGATTGTTTTTACATTTTCAAATCATGTTACATCATATTGTGTGCATGAGATAAGATTGTGTACGGAAGAAGTTGTGACAGCTTTCCAAAAGCCTAAGATCACTCTCGGAATTTGGTGACGTTGTAGGTGAAGGTTTTGGGGAACTCTTCCACTCGGACTGATGAAGTTGTAGTTGAGATTTGTGTTGTGCATATGATATCATTCATACATCATGATTTGCAGTTTTCCAAAACTTTACTCTTGAGAAAATTATTTATGTGAATCATATTTTTATTTTTTTGAAATATTCTTCTTGAAATTGTATTTTATAAATCTTGTTTTATTATTTTTATCTACACCTTAGAGACACATTAAGCTCTTTAGCTTACCCTCTATTAGTTTTCTCTTACAGATCTTTGAATTTAGGCGATGCGGTACTTGGAGGATCTCAGATTTTATTCAGTTATTTCATTATCAAAACAAAACTATTTTTTATTATTCAAGTTATTATTTTGAAACCTTTTGAGACATTTGAGATATTTAATGTAACGCTATTGTTCTATTTTTAATTAAAGTATAATTTTTAAAATTGGTTTTCTTGAGGATAAAGTTTTTAAACGTGACTTCTTAGATTCGACCTATTTCTTTTAGGTCGAGTTTAAGGGTTATATTTTTTGGTATCAGAGTCGAGTTCAATACTCGGATTGTGAGACCCATTACAAGTGTTTTTACAAAAATTTTGAAAAGCATGCATGCAGTAAATATTTTTGGGATATGGGATGTTTTTGGAAAAAATACTTATTAATGTGTTTTAAATCCGAGGCTCCAATTTTAAATCTTACTTTAGGTTTGTTTTTTATTTACACACATACTTTATGTTATAATCTTTAGTAGATAGATTATTATGTCACCTTGCATGGGTTTTTGATTTGTGTATGTTTCATATAGATTCAAATCTAGAAAGATTATGTACTCGTTAGTTAGTGGTTACTACTCATAACATAAAATTTCTTTTCCTTTCAAACTCGAAAGTTATCTTTTTGAACCACGTGAATCCTTGAGCCATGCTTTTTGAGTAACATTTATAAGTCTTAATTCAAGTTCTGATTAAGGACTCAAACTTTAGTTATCGAGTAAAAGATCGTGATTGTACCCATTCTTATGAATCTAAGATCAAAGTCTGTCTAAAAAATCTTTGTTTTCATTTGTTGCCTAAAACTAAATGCTCTTTTAAATTTTTCTATGAACATCCGTGCTTTTGAAAATTTAACGCTAAGTCTGAAAAATTTCGAGGACGAAATTTCTTTTAAGGGTGGGGGAGTTGTAATACCCAAACAATTATTCCTAATTTTAAACCGTAATTTTGAAATTCCTAATTAAAAATCCTAATTTTTAGATTCTTAATTTCTGAAACTTTTTTTTTTGAGGTTTTAAATTGATTTTCTAAATTTGGAGAAAATTTTTGAAATAAGATTATAAAGTTTTGAAAGGTTTAAATGTGAATTTAAAGATTAAAAGTTAAATTGATTTTTTGAAATTTGATGACTTTGGGATAAACAATCTATTTTTAAATTAAAATTTATTTTTATTGAGATTAATTATTTTTTATTAAAAGTTTATCCACAATCAATTTTTTATTAAAAATATTATTTTATTCTAATTAATATTTTATCAAAACTCTTTATTTAATATTATATATATTATATAAAGGAAAGAAATTCCTTTGAAATTATACAACTTTATTTTTTATATATTTATTATATTTATAATGTGATCTAATAAAATTTTAATTCTAATTGAAATCAGTTACTTTTTTCCTATAAATACATATTATGGTCTAAGAGAAAACCATACATTATTTTCTTTCATCAAGATTCTCTAAAGCCTCTTTTCTTATTCTTTAATTATGTTCGATTTCAAAACCACGTTATTTAGTAATTTGAATTGCTTTGGCTAAGGTGTGTTCTCTTACTAGTGTTATATATGTTTTTCCGAAAAATATATTTTTTGTGTGACATACTTAATATTTTTATGTTTTGAAAAATACCCTTGTTTTTCTAGCATGTCTAATTTTTGTATTATGACTTTGATTGTGCACTTGTGTTATTATGCATACATGCCATTGTGATTTGAAAAATATTAAAATTTTTAGATTTGAGATTTCATACTTTTGAGAGTAAATATGATTTTTAAATACTATAAATTTATGTTTTCGGACATATTGAGATTTTTGATAAATTTTGATTTCGGATTGAATTGTGATTGTTTTTGGATTTTCAAATCATGTTACATCATATTGTGTGCATGGGACGAGATTGTGTACGGAGGAAGTTATGGCAGCTTTCCGGAAGCCTAAGACCACTCTCGGATTTTGGTGGCGTTGTAGGTGAGGGTTCTGGGAACTCCTCCACTCGGATCGGTGACGTTATAGTTGGGATTTGTGTTGTGCGTATGATATCATTCATACATCATGATTTGCATTTTCCCAAAACTTTACTCTTGAGAAAATTATTTATGTGAACTGTATTTTATTTTTTAAAAAAATATTCTCCTTGAAAAATAATTTAATAAATCTTGTTTTGTTGATTTTATCTGCACCTTAGAGACACATTAAGCTCTTTAGCTTACTCTCTATTAGTTTTCTCTTACAGATCTTTGAATTTAGGCGATGCGGTACTTGGAGGATCTCAGATTTTATTCAGTTATTTCATTATCAAAACGAAACTATTTTTATTATTTTGAAAACTTTGAGACATTTGGGATATTTTTATTTTAAATTAAAATATAATTTTTAAAATTAGTTTTCTTGAGGGTAAAATTTTCAAACGTGACTTCTTAGATTCGACCTATTTCTTTTAGGTCGGGTTTAAGGGTTACAATAATATTCACCGTTTTCGCATCATCATCACAATCTTCATTAATAGTAAAACAACCATGTATTCCTTCAATTTTTGTCATAAATAAATGAAAATTACATTAGAGAATAATATAAAATATAAAACCTACTATTATATAATTATATATATATATATTAAAAATAAAGGTGAGTTTTTTAATAAATAGGTAAACGAGTCCGGGTTTATATTCGAATTTTAGTGTTAGATCCGGATCTAAATCTGTACTTTAATCAGAAGATCTAAATCCGATCGAGATCAGTTGGATCTAAAATTTTAAGACCCAAACCTTATAAAATAGATCTAGATCTATGAATTCAGGTCGAATTCAAGTTACATTGTCATCCCTAAATTCGGACAACGGCAGTCACTTAACTCTTTATCACTAAAGTGTCACTTCATTTGGCCACGACAATGTATAATGCCTACCGACTGTATTTAGAAAATTTTTGGGAAATTATTTCTATTATCTTTTCCTAAACCTAATTCAAAGGAAATGACTCAATCAATGGTGGTGTTTTTGAAAACCCTAACTCTAGAGGGTTGAACACAAGATAATTGGTTGGAATTGTAAAAGAAATATATAATTATTGTGTGTAATAATATGTATATCTTATAAATAAAATGATTTAAATTCGGGGTTTTGAAATAAATATCATCTTTTTTACTGAAACTAAAGGTGTTGATAACCGAGCTATACGATACCTAGAGTCTTAATAAGTTCAATATCATTACCATAATATTACTATGTTTCAGCATCACTTCCAGTTTTTGACTTGTATTATGAATTTATTGAACATCTGAATACCCATTAGACCAGTTATGAACACTCCTAACCGAGATCATTCATTAAGTTCAAATATATAATAATTTTTTAATTATGTTTATAAATATATATTTTTTTCAATATTAGTACACAAAATAATAATTATATAGTATTATACAACATATACATATTTGAAAGCTGAAGCTGTGGGATAGTTTGGTGTTAGGTTTTTTAGTTGCCTAGATGATCAAGAATCAAGACATGTTTCAATGGATGCATTGACTGAAGTCTTAAAGAATTAGCTTAATCTTATACCATTATGTTCTTTTAATTTAAAATGTTTTATAAAAAAACTTATATATTAATAATTCATTATATTTAAAACATCAACTAAATCATAAAATATCAAACCTTATTTTTTAACATTAAAATAAAAATATATTAAGAAAAGAGAAATTAGTATTAATTTTTTAAATCTTACCTATCAGTTGAGATGGCCGAGTTGGTCTAAGGCGCCAGATTAAGGTTCTGGTCCGAAAGGGCGTGGGTTCAAATCCCACTCTCAACAAAATTAACTTTTTCCTTCTTTTCCGTTTGTTTTTCAGTGGTATATAATCAGGGATTTGATCCTTTTATTTTATCAACTCGCTTAATGCAGTACCTCTATTTTTATATTTTTTAAAAATGCATCGCCTCTACTTATGGGTATTTATTGTTCGATTAAAATCGAATTAACCAACCGAACCATCCCGTTCTCTAAGTCACCAAGTGAAGACGGTTCGATTTTATTTGTAGTACGAGTGCCGGATGCGGATACTTTTTTAAAAACGAAAACCACAACACCATAGCCATTGATCCATAGGCAGCTTCCGGGTTCATGCATCTGCACAATTTATTCAACCTGAAATCACAGGGTGCAGAGTAATTTAACCCAGGCTAACCAATGGATCCAGAGCAGTCAAGTTACAAACATGAGAGATGAACATTCCATCAGTTCTGTTCGAATTTTTCGAAAACTAAGACTGGGTAAGGACAAGTTGTGTTCCTCCAACTCTTCATCCTTCTTGAAGCACCCATGTCCAACACCATGTAAAGGATATTCAGACATAGGAACAGGAACAGGAACAGGACACGTCCCAAATACACATCAGAGGCAGAAGAAGGGGACTCACCTGATATTGAAACATCCATCAAGATCAAGAAAAGTTAATTAGTCGTCAATAAATTAAAAATTACGTGTTATTTTTTGAAAATGAAACCTTAAATTAAAAAAAAAACATATATTTTTTATAACTCATTAAATAATAAAAAATAGAATTAGATAAGTTAGAAGTTACCTTACTCTTTTGGAGGCCATAAGACATAGGTTGATTTCTTTATTTTTCTCGTCATTTGAATCCTCCTAATAACTTATGGAGGATTTAAGAGCAATAATGTTTACATTGATTCTTTACTTTTTAATTTTTTTCTCTTTTTTTTCATACGTTAGTAATAAATCAATTGACTCATCAGGCTTGAACTCTTATAAATTCTTTGTTTCTATGATGATCGTCTTCTTAAACTCTTGTGATTTAAGAAATGAATAAATCAACATTCGAACGAGTTTTTTTTTTTTTGAAATCCTTCTCTAAGACGTGTTCATAATGTCTTCTTCTGGGTTTATTTTAAATTTTCCGTAGTATAGGTTAAGTAGACTAATCTTTATTTTTTTCACCTCATTTGTACTTTCAGAGATCACTTTAAGTTTTTCTTATGCCTCATTAGCATTCTCATAGGGACTTTGACATACTCACCCGGTCCCAATGCACGAAATAGAATATGCAATGTCTTTGGGTTTTGTTTCATCTCCTTTTTGTCTTTCGTATTTTAATCGATTTTTTTTATTATGGTATGAACGGTTAATCTTTAATAATCTCTCAAAAAAGATAATTGATGATCTTGATAAAGTATATCTTTTTATTCTTCCAATAGTCATAATATTCACTATTAAAAAATGATGTATTACCGATTGATTGCGTCATTAGCACTGATCGATAGAATGGTTGATCAAGTTTGGTGAGATTAGGGATGGGTACGGAACCCGAATTCGACGGGTTTTGACCCGACCCGGTTCAAACGGGTCGGATTTTTTTTTGAAGAAAATTTGAGTTCGGATCGGGTCGGGTTTAGGGTGAAAAAATCCGATCCGACCTAACTCGGGACTAATAGTGTAATTTTTTCATATATATTTTAGGGATATTTGCAATTATGATCCTTCTTTAAATATATTTTATATAATTATGGCAATAAAATTAATTTTTTTACAATTAGGTCACTAAAATTTTATTTTATTTATAATTAGGTTCTTAAATTTTATTTTTTTACAATTAAGTTCCTAAAATTTAAATTTTTTAATGACTCAAATCGGGTCGAGTCGGGTCAGATTTTAAAGCTTAAAAATCGGGTCAGATTTTTTTTTAACTTAAATTCAGATAGAATCAGGTGACAGATGAAAGGTATATTTTTTAGGATCGGGTACAGGTGGACCGAAAATCCGACCCGACCCGTGTCATCTCCCTGTGAGATTATCTCAATACATGGATAAGTCTTGTCGGTTAATCCTTGTTCTAATATTAATTGTAGAGCTCAATGTCTTCAACCTAATTATATTGTTAAGTGGTGAGAAAATTATAAATTAAGTGATGGTCGGAAAGTAAATGGATAGAAATTAAGTAAATCCATTAAACAACAGAAATTAAATTCCTAAAACCATTTTTTTTACTATATCGAAGATTCACAAGAAATAAATTCACCATTTATTTTTAAAATAGAATCATATTTTTATTTTAAAAAATAATGAATTTTATTTTTTTTAAGATTCTTCAAAAAATAAATTCAATAAAAATATGAAAATAAACTTAATGATTTATTTTTTTACAAAATTGAATCGTTCTAAATTTATATGAAAAATAAATTCAATAATTTATTTTTTTATAAAATTAAATCGTTCTAAATTTCCATGAAAATAAATTCAATAATTTATTTTTCTTAACAAGTTAGAGTCAAAACAAAATTCTAATGTATTCACTTTTTTTTTACATCATATGTTAAACATTGATATTAGTTATACTAAAACGCGAACTAAAAATATCAATACGATAAAAATCAAAAGGAATTTATTCTTTGATTTTCAATTTCATTGATTATTGTTTGAAGATCACGTAAATTCGTTAAAATGATAAAATTAAATCTGAAATAAAATTATTTATGAGTTTTTAATTTTTAAATTTTCTCAATACAAAATTATTAGTAGGAACTACTCATTTATAGTGCCGCGACCATTTTAAAACTGAGTGTGTGAAAATAGACTTACGAGTTGAATTTTAGAAAAAAAAATGAATTTTTTTATATTTTTAATTATTAATTATGAAAATCATGTTTTATTAAAAAAATGTGTATTATTAGAAATTTTAAAATAACTTGAACTCGTCACCGATCACTTTGATAGACCGGACACCATAAAAACAAACCAAAGATTCTTTTAAAAACAATTTGGGTTTGATAGTCGGTTACACGTAAATACGACTCTTACGAGGGCCCGAGATCGATACCTTATTAATTATAAGTGGCATTTTGATATTTCGAATAATAATATAAATTTAATTCATCATTGTTAGATGAATATCGTTCGAATGAGGATATCTTTGCCGATAAGAAAGTAAATTTCTTTTAAATAAGACGTCCTATGATAGGAAACTTTAACTCGTATTTAAAGAAATATAAATTTTGTTTCAGAAGGTTTGAATGCATGATCGATTATTATCTTATCGATTTTAAGTTCTAACCTGTAAGACTCCATTAATTGAATATTTAAAATCCTATTAAATTATTAATTTACCAAGTGTATTATGATAACATTCAAACGATTGGATACTACCATCTTGACACCGAATAAATTAATAATTACTAATAGTGCTTATAGTTATTTACCTAATTAATTTTATTTAATTCTAACCCTGAATTATTTGTCATTTTTTATGTTTCGGTGACACGTTAAATGCGATACCAAAGTACACTCTTGGCCAACATAATGTTACGTCAAAACACTGACCACTTAGTGTATCCGAGGTATATGATTAAAATGTCATTTTACTATAATTATCTCCATATTTAAAATTAATTGAAGTAATTAACCTTAAAAGGTTCTAATTTAATTAAAGTAACTAACCCTAAAAAAGCTCTAATTTAATTAACTACGTATAAATTAGGTATTGTCCTAAACATATATACTATATGGATTTAAAACATGTATACAAAATAAATTAAATCCTCGCTTCCCCCTGGTACCCTTTTGTCTGTTCCTCCTCCCCTAAGCTCTCGAAACCGATCCCCCTAAAATCAGGAAGGAGTCACGTTGTATGTGGGAGGGCTCTTATCCTTCCTAAATTTTTTTAGTATAATTATATTTAAGATCCTTCGTAATATAAATAATAATAAAATAAAATTTGATTTTTAAATTTAAAGGTTTAAAAAAAAATTTCCCCTTTCATTATTCGATCCTTGACTCTGTCCCTACCTATAATGTTTATGGAACCGAGCCCTTGACTTAGGTTGTGCCAACCGCTCTTAACCGTCCACCAGGACCACCACTTCTCTTTAGTAACCGATCATTCATATCCTTTTATTATTTTTTTATTTTTTTTTTAAATTTTACTTATTACATATAGTGTTTTAAAAAACATAAATAATAATTATTATACATGATAGAAGATATTCTTTCTCATGCCATTTTAATTGAGGGTGTGCAAAACTCGATTCGACTCAAAAAATCAAATAATTTGACTCAAATCAAGGAGAAAATACTCGACTCAAAATTTTATAAACTCGACTCGAGAAAATTTCAAATAAAGTTCAAGTTGTAAAATGAAAATTCCAATAACTTGAATAACTCAAAATTTTTAATAATTAAAAGATTTGTTTTTATGTTTGAGATGAGTCTCTCATTTTTTTATAATATATATACATTGATATATAAAAATATAAAGAAATATTGATACATATAAAAATATGAAGAAATATATATACATACCTTATATGACTAGAGAAATTTATTTAAATTAGAACTAAATCGTACTATAATACGATAAATGATAATAATTAAATATTTTTAGGAACTCGAAAACTCAACTCGATTCGACTCCACTCAATTTTTTAAAACTCGAATCGAAAAATTTTAAATAAAATTTGAGGTGTAAAATATAACTTGTCAATTCAAATAACTCAAAATATTTTAACTTGACTCGATCGAATACTCACCCCTAATTCTAATACTCAATATTAAAGGCCAAAACTATTTAAGGAATACTCGAAGATTAACTTAACGATGACATAATTAATATTTTTTTCGTTGATATTATATGTTTTTAAGGAAAATTGACATATATGTTGTGATATTTTCATATTTTAATCAAAATATTATTAGATAAACATACTATAATTAATACTTTTACCTTAAAAATACATGCAAACATGTATCATTTAAATCATTAAAGTTAAATCTCAGAATATTTTTGAGTACTATTATAACAATTAAATATTTTTAAGAACTCGAAAATTAAATCATACTATAATTTCTTTAAGATATATTTTGATCATTCTCTTAGTTTGTTAGTCGTCAATCTTTTAGAATATAACAATAAGATGATCTTAAATAATAACACGAGAATAGAAATCACAAATAAAATCTTGATTTTGCTTATCACCGAAAATAACACAATTTTTAAAGAAGATGAAGTTTTCAAGATGTTTTGAAAACTGAAAAAAGGCTCAGTATTTATAAGGGAATGGAAAAGGAAAATATGTAAAACAAAATATTATGTATTAATGGTGTTGGGTTGATTAAACAATTCAAAATGATAAAAAGGGATAAATTGATAATTAAAAATTGGGTTCAAAAAATTAAAAAATTAAGAACCCAAGGATTTATAATGGTTCAAACTTTGAATAAGATATACATTCACTACCTTAGCTCCCACTAAGGATTTTCAACAAAATTCACTATTAAATTCGATATTTTTCTTGGTTCAAGGGATAACCGTTACAAACTGAATTAATCTTATATTCAAAAATTAATTCAACCTCACAAGGTTAAAAGGATTGAAAGTAGCAATAAAAAAGTATCTCTCATAGACAAGTTTACCCTAATTACAAGTTTAACAATCCACAAACTCAAATAATAAAAATTGAAATGAAGCATAAAGAGTTGAGTGTAAGAATTTGACAATAAGGTGTTTGGAGTTGAATTTTGATGTTTGGAAGTTTGCTTGAAGATAAATAGTTGTTGTTGCTGCTTGAAATGCTTGATTTTATATACTCTCATTGATTTTTAACAGTCGAAGTGGTTGGGAACATAAATATATATGGACATTAGACCTTCATCTTTCCACCATAAATATACTTCTACAACTACCGGTATCGAAACACGGGGTACCTGTATCGAAACGATACCAAAATAAAAAAGAGTCGTTGTGTTCATTTAATAGGGGTATCAAAACATGTGGTTAGCGTATCGAAATGACCTATCATTAAAACATGGACGTATCGAAACAGCTACAGAGTTGTACCGTAACATTTTGGTTCTACAAAAATGCGTATCAAAACGCCTCTAAAGGCGTATCGAAATGAGTTAACTGATTTTTAAAGCATAACTGTCAAACAATGGTCAAAACATTTAATGCTTAAAGAGCCATTGAAACTTTGACTCGGTATTGAAGGGCACGTGGCATATCAAAACACCTTGAATATTTTATTAAATTTAGAAAAGCAAGACGGTATTGAAACAACCTTTGGCTATATAGAAACTCTTGTTTCTATACCATTTTTCAGAGTTTCGAAGCCAATTTTTACAATTTCAAAACATATCGAAACAGTCCAAGATCGTATTAAAACGCCTGGTAAAATTTAAAGAACTTTAATCGAAAATAGGCATGTCGTATTGAAACAGTGTACAAGCGTATCGAAACGCCTGTAACAAAAACATAAATTTGGCTTTGAAATTGACTTAGAAAAATATTTGTGTTTCTGGTTGAATTGAAACATTGTTTGACTTTTTAATTTAATAAGGACTTAAAAATTTATTTCAAATTAATCATTTTACTCCTTTGTTATATCAAAATCAAATTTAGTTTTACAAATAGTTATTTACGCTTAATCCAATTTAATTAAAAAATAGTTAATTATTGTCATTTTAAAACATATATATTTCTATGAACTGAACTCAATATCGTTTTAATATTCGAATATATGAAAGCCATACATTATTTTTTTAATTCAGAATATTCAAAATATATTTTATTTGTAAGGAAAATTATTTGAAATGGGTAAAATATGTATAGGTCCATGAGCCAAATCAATTCGAACATTCGTGTCACCCACATCGTGTGTGTTCCCCAACTCAAATGAGATTATTTGCAACCCACCCCTACGCGCGAAATAAATTTATGTTCTAAGTTATTCAATAACTACCAAGTGGGTAAGTGTATATAAGTATTTCTTATGCTATTTATCCCACCATTATAAGAAAAGTTTTTTACCTCCTTAATTCATAATTATCATATTTTGAGCATCAATTTCTCATTCATCACTCAACCGTTTTGAGCATACCATATATTATTATAAAGGTCTCATGGAGTAGAATATGACCCAATAAAACCATTATTCGAATCTCTATTTTTACTCTTTCGTAATATGGCTCAAAGTTATAATTTCCTTAATATTTTTCCAACAAAAGCTTTAGGGATCGAGTGAGACCTCATAATCTCATAATGTGCAAAGACATTGTAATATAGTGGTTAGTGTATTGGTATGAGTTTCGATTGTATTAGCAAGTTATCCATTGTCATATCGGTATAAGTTGACTTGTATCAGTACGTAAAGAATCGTAAGATTTTTTAGTAGATGATTTTTGTACTAGTACAACTATAAGTATCGATGCTCGAGGATACCATGTTGATACTCATGTTTTAGTACTTGTGCCCGATAAACTAAATAATCAATAATGCTAATAAAAAATGTAATAATGTGGATTAATGAGGATAATCAATGAGAATAATTATGTATTTATTCATAATGAAATAACAACTCGTAATATAAAATAAATGGTGTTGGTGGTTAGCAATAATAGGAGATCTTTGGAATCACGTTGTTTGTATATTAAGTAGAATCTTTGATTGATGAGATCCAAGTACCCAATGAGAGTGTGTTATAATATTATATGATTAGAGATATTGGATGTACAATCTTGATGCTTTGTATTCTCGAACCTCATCTATAGTAATTTCGAAAGAAGATCTCGATAATTTATCTTTGGGACTCATTCAAAGATACTTGAGATGTAATTCTTAGTAAGAAGTATATGATCATGATGCTTTGTGTCCGAAGACCTCACTCCGAGTGTATAATTTTAATATTGTGTTTCCTCAGGACTCACTCAAGATTTGTATATTGTTGTATTGATTGTAAGTGTAATACACGATTTTCGTCTAGGGCCTAAGTAAATAGAAATAAACGAATAAAGTAGATAATAATAAAATTTAAAATTTTAAAAAAATATAAAAATAATAAAATTAAAATAATTAAGATAAAGATATGGGAAGTTGGTTTACTTTCGGTTACATGGAAGGGAGTTAAGAAACAATTTTGGATCGAAGCAAAAGAGAGAGGCACGTTAGAAGAAGGGAGGAGTTCCATTCGAATTTTACAAGGGAAAAGGGAGCCAGCAGAGGGAGAAGAGGAAAATGGTTTTTGCCATCATTGAAGGAATGATTAGAGTGATGATATGGTCATGATGAGGCTTATGATGAAGCAATGATGAGGAATAATGATGGCAACAATGATGGATGATGATGATGGTTCTCATTATTGAGCAATGATTAGAAAAATATGATGCAATGATGGTGGAGAATCAATGATTATGGCATGATTGAAGTTCATAGTTTTTGGTGGCAGTGGGGTTCTAATTAAACTGAATTTTTCATAATGTATCAGGGGACAAAACCAAAGAGAAACAGTAGGGAGGCTTCCGAATTCTGATGAACTTTTGGGGGTAACATTCGACTCAGAGAATTGATTTTAGAGAAAATGATGATGATGAACGATTGAAGGGAGGAGACATGGATTCAAGGAATCGGAAATTACCGATCAAATGATCGATCGGGGAAAGAAAGAAAAAGGTTCACATGTTTGAGGGAAGCAAAGAAGTCGAAACATTCCGAGAATTTGCAATTAATCTATCTTAACCTTGTAAGTGAGCTCCTATATCTCGAACAAAATTTAATTTGGTCTCTTCGTCTTTATTTGTTATTTTATTTATTTAATTTATGTTTTCTTTTAAATTATTTATTTATATGCATATTTTTATAAAGCATGTAGTATATTTTGTTTAGGAAAACATTTAATTACACTTAGACAATTAAATTAGAGCCTTTTAGGGTTAGTCACTTTAATTAAATAATTAAATAAATAAGGGAGATAATTTAGTAATGATAGCATTTTAATCATATATCTCGGATACACTAAACGGTCGGTGTTTTGACGTACCATGACGTTGACCTAAAGAGTATACCTTGGTATCGTATTGACGTGCTATCAAAACCTAGAAACTGGTAAAATAATTTAAGGATTAGAATTGAATAAAATTAATTAGGTAAATAATTAGTGACATTAATAGTATTATTAATTTTGTTAGGTGTCGAGATGATAGTATCCGAGCATTCAGATGTTATCATAATACACTTGGTGAAATTAATAATTTAATAGGGTTTAAATATTTAATTAATGGAACCCATTTAGGTTAGAACTTAAAATGAACCAGATAATAATCGATCATGCATTTAAAACCTATCTATAGGACGTCTTATTCAAAATCGTATTTAAAAGAAATATATTTTCTTATCTAAAAGGATATTCTCTTTCGAATGATATTTATTTGCCAATGACGGATTAAATTAATATTATTATTCGAAATATCAAAATGCCACATGTAATTAATAAGGTACCGATCTCGGGCGCTTGTAAGGGTCATCCTTACGCGTAATTGACTTCCGAACCCAAATATTTTCAAAATGAATCTCTGATTTATTTTATGGTGTATGGCCCTCCAAAGTGGCCGGTGGCGACTCCAAATCATTTTAAATTAAATAATGTACGTTTTTATTAATACTTCGATTTTTATAATTAACAATTAAAACCGGTAAAAACTCGATTTTTCAAAATTCACCCGCCAGGCTATTTTTCACACTTTTCGGTTTTAAAATAGTCGCGATAGCTTGGCGACTCCGTTGGGGATTTTTTTTAGAGTCAGGCCTAATTATTAATTACACGTGGCATTTCAGTATTATGAATATAAATATTAATTTAATTCACTATTCTCAAATGAATATCATTCGGATAAAGGTAGTATTTTCATTTGTATGATATATTTGTCATTCATGCATAACATCTCGACCCGAGTTTTTACCCTTGAGTAGGAGTTAGATATTATCCGACGTGATGCTCTCCAACTCCGAGTTTCGGATTTTTATCTGCTTCCAGTATACTAACCTTACGCGACGTGAGGTCTTCACCTCCGTTGTAAGGGACCTATACCACCAAACCGATATCTTATCGTCGCAGTAGAAGGTAACGACAGTTTGGGAACCCAGAGTCTAGATCCGAACTCACATATGTAGAGTAGAAACCTACCCCTAACAGAGCCAGACAGGGACCATAAGATAAGGCAGTATACTACCGAAATGCCTCCAAATTAGGATTTCTTTGTTTAACTATTCTTTGGTTATTTTGTGCAACATAATATGCTCTCTGATTAATTTTTATGCAACATAAATTGTTCTCCGGGGATTTTTCGCAAGTTAATTTATTTTTTACATTATTAATTCACCATACTAACACTTTTTTGTGGTGTGTGTGTGAGTTCATATAACATGTGTAATACTCGAATTTCGTCCAGGTACTCGAATATAAATAAGGCCACAAGTAAATATTAAATATAAATATATAAATAAATAAATTTAAATGAATAAATAAATAATATCATAAATAAATAAAACTCAAAATATACTAAAAATAATAAAAATAAAATATATTATAAATGGATAAGGCTCGGTTGGGAGGCGGTTGAAAATGGTTTTGGTTATGAGGGGTTTCCATCGGTTTCAAAGAGGGGGGCTTTTTCGGTTTCCAGGGGGTAAAAACAAAACAAACAAAGGCGGTGGAAGGGGAGGCATTCGGTTAAGGGAAAAACTACACAGGGGGCTCAGGCATTTGGCAGAAACAAAAACAAGGAAATAGTTTTTGTCATCATGGGGAAATCATGAGGCAATCATGAGATGATGATGGAAATGATTGAGGCAATGATTAAAGTGATGATGATTCATGATGCAGCAATGATGAGTTAATGATGCAACAATAATGAGGTTTATGATGCAACAATGATGAGTTCATAATACATCAATGATGTAGGAATGATTAAAAGATGATGGAGACATCATGGAAGGCTTGGTTCTCGGAGAAAGCGACAGTACGATGAAAGAATATGGGATCAGAATTTTTCATGCATTTGCCTCGGAAATATGGTCGATTGTGAATCTAGCAAATTTTTGGAGCACCGAAATTTAATCAGAATTTTATCGGACTTCCATTCAAGCATTAGAAGCACGCTTCGAAGGTAAGAATTCGAATGAATCCTTCATTTCTTTATATTTTTTAATGCATATATTATTATGATATTAGATAATGTTGTTAAGTCGCCTTTAATGAAAATTAATTCGACCCTTTGTCTTTTAATTAATTTATTTATTTAATTTATATGTTTGCTTGTATGTTTTAAAATCATATAAAATACTTGTTTAGGATGACACCTAATTTTCACTTAAATTAATTAAATTAAAGCTTCTTTAGGATTAGTCACTTTAATTAAATAATTAATTAAATAGGGATATAATTTAGTAATAGTGACATTCTAATCTTATACCTTGGATACACTAAGTGGTCAGTATTATGAAATGGCATTATGTTGGCCAAGAGTGTACTTCGGTATCGTATTCGGCGTGTCATCGAAACGTAGAAAATGATAAATATTTTAGGGTTAGAATTTGATAAAATTAATTAGGCAAAGATTAGTAGCACCAATAGAATTATTAATTTTGTTTGGTGTCGAAATGGTAGTGTCCATGCATTCGGATGTTATCATAATACACCCGGTAAAATTAATAATTTAATAGGATTTAAATATTTAAATTGATGGAGCCTTTTTAGGTTAAAACTTAAAATCGACAAGATAATAATCGATCATGCATTTTAAAACCTTTTAGGGCAGAACTTATATTTTTTTAAATACGAGTTAAGGTTTCGTATCTAGAGGACGTCTTATTAAGCTCGTATTTAAAAGAAATGTATTTTCTTATCCAAAAGGATATTCTTATTCAAACGGTATTTATTTGCCAATGAAGAATTAAATTAATATTATTATTCGAAATATCAACATGCCACGTGTAATTAAAAGGTACCGATTTTCGGGTGCTCGTAAGGGTCATCCTTACGCATAACCGACTCCCGAACCCAAATATTTTTAAAATGAATCTCTGGTTTATTTTATGGTGTCTGGCCTACCAAAGTGGCCAGTGGCGACTCCAAATTAATTTTAAAATTCAAATATTTTCAAAATTTGGTTTTTCATATTTAAAAGCAATCAAACTCGATTTTTATAAAATTCACTCGCTAGGCTATTTTTCACACTTTTCGTTTTTAAAATGGTCGCGACAGCATGCATTAGAGGTATCGATTATAGAGCTAGTTGTATAGACAATAGTCATAAACTAAAAGGGTCTGATATACAAGTGGAAGACAATGTGCCGAGATGGACCATATTCGAGAAGACTCGGTGCAAGATCAGAGTTAATGTTCAAGGAGACCAAGTACCAATAATTGAAGATTGTTTCAGAATACTTCAAGCATGGGGCATGTCTGCCAAAATTAAAGGTAATTCGGGAATTCTTGGACGATAACGTGAAATGTCATTTTTGATAAAAGATTCTTAGTTGCCCTCGAGAGATGGTTACAACACCAACAATAGGAAAGTCAAGTTTTGCTGCATGAAAGAGCTAGATTTATTGGGATCAACATTTATTTGAGCTTAAAGTCAAGTTCAGAGACAAGTTTAGATACAAGTGTGACACAATAATTAGAAGGCGAATATGGTTAGAAAGTAGATATTTTGCGGATAAATTAGGGGTATCTCAAGGTTATTGTTGAAGAATGAGAATTCAAAGAGGAAAAAGAATTGTAAGTCGAAGATCGATGTTCAATTTTCATGAATGAAAGGAGTTATTGAAGGATGAAGTTGAGAAATAGAAGAGTGATTCCGAAAGTACGACACGACATGTGGAAAATCAGTTTGCAAGTTTTGAACCAGTTTTTCAAGTGAAGGACAATACGTCAAAAGTTAAGCCGAGACAGTTACCCAGATGATGCAAAGATAGAATCGATGATCAACTTCAAAACCAAGTACAAGAAATGTCAGATATATGGATTTTGTCTGATAAAATGGAAGACCCATCAACAAATTTTCATCGATATACCAGAATGATTGTCGAACCAGACTGAATGAGGTGATCAACCAAGAAGCTCGGGCCAGCTGTCTTTTATCAACAAATTAACTTCTCCTTGTATTCGTTCTTTTGGTTAGATGGGTGTTGTCTAATGACTAGCCCTTAAAATCGATATCTCTTGCATTCATGCATTGTAGAGTAGATTTATATTTAAATTATTTTCAAGAGTTTTATTAACATATTTTTGTTCATAATACTATTTTATTATTCTAACAGATTGTCATCTTCACATTATTGCGTTCATGCATATGTTTATTTCGTATTTCATATTATAATATTATTTATTAGCATTGCATTTTGAGAGGCCTAAATATGTTAAGTTTTTTAAGACCGTTTGGGTAACATAAAAAAGATCGGCAAGTCGCAGAACCAAAATACAATTGTCAGATAGCTCAAAGTCAGGGAGATCAAGAAAGTAAATCATTCAGATGACATACAGATACGAGAGATTATAATGGAAATTCATCTTACACAATGGTTCAATTTGAAAGGATTCTTTTTGCAAAAATAAAAATATGAAAAAAGAAAAAAAAAGAAAAAATAAACTGCCAAAAGAAGTCGAAAAGAGAAATGACGGTTAAGTCTAATAGCTGGGGAATCTGTTGAAAATCTAGAAGATTAGAGTTTGAGCTATGAAGGCAGCAATAAAGTGTTCGATCAAGATGCCAAAAAATTGAGAAGACTAGGGGCATTTGATCACCCTAAACGATGTAAGTGGGTGCACATTTTGTTGATTCATGAAATTAATAGTGCCATTTTGACAATGAAAACCCAGAAGTTTAGACCAAACAGAGGGCAACCAAAGGAGATATTATATTGATGCTTCAGAAACCGAGAATTCAGCATTGAGACAGAAACAAGAAAGAGAAAATTCGATGGTAAAAATGAGGTGGTTGAAATTCATTTCGGTTTCCTTTGATTGATGATAGATAGTTGAATTACAAGGGGTCTGTCTGTATTTTTTGGACCTTTACAGAGTAATACCATGAATCATCTCAGTTGCTTTTGCCCGCGAGCATTGGGTGTCTTTTGCAAGGGAGGTTATTTTAATTTATTTGTTTATGATGCTTGTTTCTTATATATTTTTCTCAAGTGACAAACATTTTATATTCTTTGATTCTATAATCCTTTAATTCTTTGTTATGAGTTAATTTTCGATCGCTCATGCATACATGTATATATCATCATTGATTTCCTTCTTTTATTTTATATTCTTTGATTCTTTGATATGGGTTAATTTTTTATCACCCATACATATATGTATATATCATCATTGACTTCCTTCTTTCATTTTATATTTTTTGATTCTTTGTTATGGGTCAATTTTTGATCACCCATACATATATTTATATATCGTCACTAACTTCATTCTTTCAGGTACTGAATATCAATTATAGGAATGATCTTAAACTAAATTCAGAGATCAAATTTACCAATGTGACTCGTTTCTACTTTATTTAAGCTAAAAGAAGGATATTGATGAGTGTTCAGGAATCACGGGAAAATACTAAATAAATTTTGAGTGATTTTTCTCTCAAGCATTATTGACTAAGGTCTTTGAATGAAGTGATAACTCAAAACATCATCCAACAGAAGGCTGTTTTTCTTTAAAGATATCCAAGTATAGGATGATACTTGGCATTCCTTGATCTCCCTTTCTCAAATAAAAAATAAGGAAAATATCATTTGTTATCCCATTTTGAGCCTAACGTTATTTTTCTTTCTTTCGATTCAATCCAAACCAAGGGTCACCCTTACAATGGGGGCAAAGTTGATGAAAATGTGTTTGAAAGTTAAATCCATTTGAGATGCCTTGTGAATCAGTGGCAGGAAATGAATGTGAAATACAAAACCGAAAAAAACAAGTTAGATTCAAATTGTTGACATTAAAGTTGAAGCAAATGAAAAAAGAAAATGAACAAAAAATTCTGTGAGATATTTTGATAAGACGAGCCACTACCAAAAGAAGTGATGAAAAAAAATGACCTTTAGGGTGAAACCCCAAAAAAGGGCAGTCTAGAGTGATCCACAAGAAAAAAAAAAGAAAAGAGAAAAGAAAAGCATTTTTATTAGAGCATGTTCAGATCATTGCGACAATGATCCTTTGTTTTATCACCCCTGAATAATTATTTGAACCTATATATCATTTCTTTGGTAGCCACGAACCATAGCCTACATTACAAGTCACAAAAGACCATTTTGACCATATACGGGTATTGGTCAAGGAGAGATAGTCTTTAGAATACATCCCGCTTATCAGGGTTAACCTTTCTTCAAAGATTTCCCGTCTTCTAATGCTTGATTGAGATCAAAAAAGAAGGAAAATATTGTGCATAGTGAGTTAGTGAGACAAAGAGTGTCACCTAAATGTAGTAGAATTCAGAAAATGGAGTAGAATTTAGAAAATGGAAATGTTTCTCCTTTAAGTCTAATAAATGGAATAGGGTCACATTGATGTTGATCTTTGGAAATTGGTTTGAAGTCTTTATTGCATTTGGTATTCAAAGACCTAATTTTGTATTCTTGTTTGCCATGACAGTCAAAATTTTTTCAATGTTTTCAAAATTAGTAAAATTATTTTTTGAGCTTTTTCGATTATCGTCTTAACAAGCATTTTACAGATAAGTTGATTAGATACAAGAAAAACAAAGGATTTCATGGGAATTACTATGATGTATTAATCCTTTAACTGCATGCAGAACAAGAGGTGACCTCGATACGTGATTAATGAGGAAAAGTCAACTGAGGAACAGATAAAACTCAGAGTGCAAAAATATTCAAGCAACAAAGATAAAACAAGTAGACTTGGGGCAAAAAGAGAGCATTGACCATTATTTTAGGCAAAATATAGCCGGATCAATTCATCAAAGTGTAGAAATTGTTACAATTTTGACATCACGAGACAAAGAAGCTCTACGGGGTGAATATCAGAATGAGAAAACAAGACAATTATGCTCAAGTTAGAGTGGGGCAATGCTCCAAAAGTGTTTTAGAAGAATATACTATCATGAGAAATTCAAAAATCGAAGCAATGGAAATGGTGAATTCCTTCAGATTAAAGAACAAATCTCCTCTAAGATAGATTTTTCCTGGTGTTCAAAGGTTGAAAATACAAAATATCATATGCTGAAGACAAGAACAATCGTCATTGAGAATATAAAAACTTCATTTATTGAAAAAAAAAGAAAAAAGACACGAAAAAAAAAGAAAGAGAAAATCTAAAGTGAAAACCTGAAAAGGCGCTTTAGGGCAAAAAAACAGAAATCCCAAAAATTGAACCTGAGTATGGGATGAGTTATCATATCAGTCAAAGAATATATGTCATGAGATAAAACAAGAAATTATTAGCACTTTTCTTGAAGCTGAAATTTTACCCAAGTGATTTTCAATTAACATTCATACATCATGATAAAAATATATGTATTAGGGTCATACTAATAATGCATGATATTTTTGTCAACAAGATTCAAATAGAAATTGACAGCCTTCTCGGTATGAGTCTCGATTTAAACAGAAATTAGCAGTCATTCTGGCGTGAGTCCCGAAAGATTTGGTGGAATACGAGGAATTTCATAATAAGAAGAACAACCTCGAGTTTCATCATTTTTTGTCTGAAGAAATTCGTAATAAGAAGAACAACTTTAGACTTTTCGGTGGAAATAGAGAATTTCGTAATAAGAACAAGTCCAAATTTCATTGTTAAATAGTCTAGGTCATCAGAAAATAAATCTTGAGCAAGATCAATAAAGCAATGGATTTAGACGAGAAAATGTTCAAGCTTGAGTAGAGAAGCAATGATGATGACAAATGAGAAGATGAATTTTTCAATTTAATCCATGTTAAATTTATATTAATTGGTGACTTTTCTTTTTTGCAGAATCATAGATGAATCGATGAGAAATGACTCAAAGACAGAACAATCAAAACAACAACAACAATTCAAGCTTTCATGGGATATGAGGAATTTCATAATAAGAAGAACAGACTCAGGTTCCATCACTTTTGGTCTGGAGAATTTCATAATAAGAAGAACAGCTCTAGATTTCCCAGAGACGAGAAATTTCGTAATAAGAAGAACAGCCTCGAGCTCCATCACTTGATAGGTTTGGAGAAATTCATAATAAGAAGAACAACTCCAAATTCGATGGGATACGGAGAATTTCGTAAAAAGAAGAACAACTTTGGATTTCATCACTCTTTTGTCTGAAAATTTCATAATAAGAAGAAAAGCTTCAGACCCTGGAGAATTTCGTAATGAGAAGAACAACTCTAGGTTTCATGGGATGTGAGGAATTTCGTAATAAGAAGAACAACCTCGGGTTCCTTGATAGGTATTTTGCTTGAAGAATTTCGTAATAAGAAGAACAGTTTCAAGCTTTGTTAGCGTAACAGAGGCCAGATAGTTCAGAAAAAGTTCGTGTCTTTTCAGTCTTTGTTCATCTCCTATTCCACAATATTGAGCAAAGAGGGGCAGCTGTAATACACGATTTTCGTCTGGGGCCTAAGTAAATAGAAATAAACGAATAAAGTAGATAATAATAAAATTTAAAATTTAAAAAAATATAAAAATAATAAAATTAAAATAATTAAGATAAAGATAGGGGAAGTTGGTTTACTTTCGTTTACATGGAAGGGAGTTAAGAAACAATTTTGGATCGAAGCAAAAGGGAGAGGCACGTTAGAAGAAGGGAGGAGTTCCATTCGATTTTTATAGGGGAAAAGGGAGTCGGCAGAGGGAGGAGAGGGAAAATGGTTTTTGCCATCATTGAAGGAATGATTAAAGTGTTGATATGGTCATGATGAGGCTTATGATGAAGCAATGATGAGGAATAATGATGGCAACAATGATGGATGATGATGATAGTTCTCATTATTGAGCAATGAATAAAAAAATATGATGCAATGATGGTGGAGAATCAATGAATATGGCATGATTGGATTTCATAGTTTTTGGTGGCAGTGCGGTTCTAATTAAACTGAAATTTTCATAGTGTATCAAGGGACAAAACTGAAGAGAAACAGTGGAGAGGCTTCCGAATTTTGATGAACTTTTGGGGGTAACATTCGACTCAGAAAATTGATTTTAGAGAAAATGATGATGATGATCGATTGAAGGGAGGAGGCATGGATTCAAGGAATCGGAAATTACCGATCAAATGATCGATCGGGGAAAGAAAGAAAAATGTTCGCATGTTTGAGGGAAGCAAAGAAGTCGAAACATTCCAAGAATTTGCAATTAATCTATCTTAACCTTGTAAGTGAGCTCCTATATCTCGAATAAAATTTAATTTGGTCTCTTCGTCTTTATTTGTTATTTTATTTATTTAATTTATGTGTTCTTTTAAATTATTTATTTATATGTATATTTTTAAAGCATGTAGTATATTTTGTTTAGAAAAACATTTAATTACACTTAGACAATTAAATTAGAGCCTTTTAGGGTTAGTCACTTTAATTAAATAATTAAATAAATAGGGGAGATAATTTAGTAATGATAGCATTTTAATCATATATCTCGGATACACTAAACGGGCGGTGTTTTAACGTACCATGACGTTGACCTAAAGAGTGTACCTTGGTATCGTATTGACGTGCTATCAAAACCTAGAAATCGATAAAATAATTTAAGGACTAAATCCATAATTTCAGAATAGTACAGAGACTGATAAAAGATGGAAAAAATCAAACTACAAGGACTAAATCCATAATTTCAGAATAGTACAGAGACTGGTAAAAGAATTCAACCTAATATTTAGGTGTGATTAAATGATGTAAGAAATAATTCAATCTAAAGCAGCTGGAGTGACGTCACACCAACCGGCCAGCACTGAACTGAACCAAGGCTAAGGGTTAGAACCGTAATTTCAGTTACCATAAGTGTCGGTTACCTGTTTACTTTTAATGTCCGAACGGAGCCCGGTTCCATTGTAACACTTTTGCAGGCGCGTTTTATTTGGCGGCTACGAAATAAATAAAATAATGAGCTAATTGCTTCACAAGTCCCTATACTATACTCTAGATTTTAAATTGATTCTTAAGTTTATAAAGACAAGTTTAATTAAGTTTTAACACTATTAATATTTTTAATCTACGAATTATTTAATTAAATATTTAATAATACGTTAGATCTAAACAATTCATATAATAGTGCACACGTGTTTAAATTAGTAATCTAAGAGTTAAGACGGATAAAATAACATAAATGATACAATATGGCTGAACATGCTTTAGATATATTAAATTACCCAAAATTAAATTAATTATTTTTAGATAAATTAAATTAATAAATATTTAGACATTAGGGGCAAAGAAAATTATAAAATTATAATAAATAATATATAATATTATAAAATTTCCCCTTTTAAATTTAAAACAAGCTACAAGAATATTTTCATCTTCTGATTATTCTTTTTTTAGAAGCTATTGTATAAATTTAGGGTTGTCTAACTAGTTGAGTAGTTCGCGAGCCATTCGAATTTGATTCGATTAAAATTTGATAAATATTCAATTTAATTTGATTCGATTCGAACTCGATTAGATATCTTAACGAGTTGAATTGAGCAAAATCTAACTCGACCTGATAAGTTTGTGAGCAACTCGTTATTTTTTTAAAATATTTTTAGTAATTACTTTAAAATTATTTTATTCAAAAATTAAATCTAAATAATAATTACTAGTTTGTTAATTGGTACTTTAATTTTAATATGTTAGTTTGGTGTATTTGTAGATTTTTATTTTCGAATTTAGACTTTAAAAGTGTTTTATACACTCTTTTGATATTTTTGATTAAATTTGTTAATTTATGTTAATATTAATATCATATACTATTATTAAATTTTACTTTTAGTTAAAAATAAGATAGTTTTTTAGTGAGCTTAACGAGTAATGAGTCGAATTGAACAATAAATTCTTTTTAACGAGCAACGAGTCTAGTTGAGCAACAATTTTTTTTAACAAACACGAATCGAATAATGTCCAACTCACGATCGACTCACTTGATAAACACCCTTATATAAATTCAATTTCCGCGAATTTTCATCACCGTTAGGGAACACTTCATCCTGAAAAAAACATTAGATACTAAGTTGAAATAACTAGTAAACATTTAGGGGTAAAATGTGCATTAAGCTTTATTTTTAATTATTTTTTAATTTATAATTTTTTAAATATATAATCTCAAAATCTTAAAGTTAATATGGATAATCGAATTAATTAAATCAAAATTAGATTTATTATTTTTTTTATGAAATTGAACTGAACTAATCCAAAACGAATGATATACAATCCTATGATATGATATTCATAATTTGAGTATTCAATTAAAATATTTTGAGGTTCAAAGGTTAAGTATTTATTTAAGATATAGTTTAAGGACTTATAGTGAAATTAACCCCAACAGAATCAAAGAAAACTGTATAAATAAGTCCCCCTGAAAACCAAACCGTACGGTATTTTTGAGAGGGCGAAAGGAACAGAAGCTTACAGGGAAGGAATCTCTTCTTCTTCTTCTTCATCATCTTATCAAATTTCCTCTCTCGATTTAGCTCTTTCGATCTTTCTAGAACATTCCTAGCTTCTCTCGTGGAACCTTCCATTTTCTTGGGGTGAATTCGGTAAGGTATAACTGTACTACAGACCCCGTGTCCCCTACCTGCACAAACCCCTGTTTTGATGGAGTTGTACGGTCACGACCCGACTCGTAATGGGTCCCAATCTGGTTACCAACCCGAATGGAGTCCCGCCGGACCCGAGACCGGGTTGGAAGGTAGTTTTCGTTCATTTCAATGTGAATAGAATCTTCGTTTTTCCACTTGCATTTTGACAATGTTTCTTTGGTTAAGCTTATTTTAGGGTTTTTAATTAGGTGGAGAGTGAATTAGGGTTTTTATTCGTATTTCCTTTTTAAATAAACAGAATCGATGTGGCAATTGTCGGTGAGGGGCGTCGAATCGTACCCGGAACGGCCCGGTGTAGCTGACTGTGTTTACTACATGCGAACTGGATATTGTGGATACGGTAATGGTTGTCGTTACAATCATCCTCACAACCGAGCTGAGGTAACTTTCTCTATCATTTTGATTATATATGTGGGGTTTGGCTTAGCATTGTAATGTTATCGATTAATGTCTGAAATTTACCGTTTCTGGTAATAATGAGATGTAACTAAGTGAATGTTTTAGAACATTGGAGGTGAAAAATGCGGTCAGAACTCGGAACACCGAACTTAACAGATACATTTTCGAAATAGTAGTGCATAACTGATGCAACCTTTCCCTGCTATAGTTATTATACCACAACCTTGAAAGAAAACTCATACATGGTTGGTATAACAATCATCATTGGTATTGTATTTTTCTGATATCTTCATTCATATAATATATATATATATATTGTAATAACCCATTGGTAAAACCTAAACCCAAAAACCCTTATTATTATTATTATCATCAAGTCCAAATGTATAAACCCAGAATATCACATAGCCCATCCAAAAACCCAATACAAATATAATACAAAGTCCAACTCAACTAAATAAACCCTAAATCTGATAAACCTAATCCCCTGTTTAACCAGCCGCCGCCTGGGATTGTGCCCGCCAGCTCACCGCGTGTGGCTCCCACGCGCGGCTATTCAGCTCGCGCGTGGTGGCCACGCGCCCTGTGATTGGCTCCCCTGGCCGGCCACCGCCTCGCCCACGTGAAGATCCAGAGCCGCTTGACGCCACCGCCCTCGTCCTTTCACCTGCAGAAAAGAAAAAACATGATTAAATCCTAGATATAGATCTAAGATAGGATAAATCCTAAGCAAGTTGTATTTAAATATGTATAAAACATGGGTATATAAACCCATCAAGCATCATGTACAATGGGTGAAGAACCGATGAACGAATCAATTAGAAAGAACCACGCATTCGAGCAAAAATAAGAAGTCTGAATATCCATTCCAGTCGAGCAAACTAAAACAAAAAAAGCAGTAGAAGAATCGGAGTAAAACCAAAGCAAAAGAGGTAAAAAAATATATAAAACCAATCACTTAGCTTTTCAGATCTACGACGATCCGTGGCCCTTTTGGAAAATCCGATCCCATATTTGAACTCTACTCATCGAGACGAGTCGGAAAATAGTCTTCTTTTGTGGTTTCGGTCGCCGGCGTGACGGCCGGCATCGATTCGCGGTGGTCGGCGTGAAGCTCCGGCGTCGGAATCCCCCATGGCTGAAGAGCTCCAGAGAAAGTTATCCCTCAGTTTTGTGAAGGAGAAGCAGAAATGAGCTTAAACACAAAAAATGGGCCTTTATAGTTAAACCAAAACGGCACCGTTTTAGTGCCGGTTCATCGGGCCCAAAACGGTGCCGTTTCACACCTGGGTACCCGGCTCAGACCCGCTAAATCGACCCGAACCCGCGTCTTACCCGGCTTAGTGGGGAAATCATGTCCCTGGTCCCTGAACTTCCAGCCCGTTCGCACTCCAGTCTTCCAGATTGTCCCGTATTCGATTTTGGTCACTAATTTCATTAAATTAGGCCATTTTCTTTTCTTTTCTTTTAATTTCATCCCTATTATTATATTTTAACCCCTTCATGCTTCTGTTTTCTTGCAGAATGGTCCCTGAAAGTTTCCCATATTATTATTATTATTATTATTATTATTATTATTATTATAATATACGTATATTATTAATATATATTTATATAACTATTCATCTTTTCTTTAACATTGTTATAATATATATATGCATATATTTATGATACTAATATAATATATGTATATATTTGCATTCTTATTTAATTATAACATATTTGTTATTTGCAGATTAAGAAACATGGGCCATAAAAATAAAATTAAAATTCGAATTATATTTTCTTTCGTATGAAATATTATGTAACCGACAGGTGCCGATTTCGGGCATAGTGGGGGTGCTCGCCCTTCCTCACGTGTAACAGACTCCCGGACCCACTCTGATTCGTAGACACGCGATTTTTGGTGTTCCAATCGCACCGGCATAAAAATCGATTGGTGGCGACTCCCCGGACGAAAACCGGTGATTACATATATATATATTTGTAGCTTTTAATTTGCAGGTGGTTTGATGTAATTATCTTTTTTAATGCATTGTTTCCTTCTAAATGGAAGCTGGATGCTGCAATTTAGATGTTATGATTGACCTCCCCTGTTCTACGTTTAAATGATTCTAGAGACCTTGTTTAACATCAGTCATTCTGTTGGCACTTGTCTTAGACTCTATTTTATGCCAAACTATCAGATACCTGTGCATGTTGTAGATGCTAGGTGAAGCCTCAGAAGTCCTATGTTTTTCCACTTTTCGTCTAATTGTAGTATTTAAGGTTGTCGAACCCACAATGACTGGATCGACTTCACCACTTCTTAAACTTGTACTTATAAAAATAAAAACACAAGTAATTAGATGATTTGAGATAACTAATTTAACTAACTTAAAAACTAAATAAGGAAAGAGAATAATAATGATGGAAGTGAGGCCAGGTTGAGTGCTTTGTAGAGGGGAATCTAGTTGCACTTGTTATCCACTATTAATGCAATGGGTTGACTTGCCGTCTCGGCGAGTCACACTAAAAGTCGCCGCAGCTGCCTAGGCGGGGTTATACCTTGTCGATAATTCAACTTTTCATAGTTCGACAGAGCATCCTTGTATGTCTCCTCCTTATCCCTAAGCGAGGAGAACTATTGAAACACACATCTTGATGATACCTCCCGGTGTGAATCAATAGTGAATAACAACCGATTGTATGTTTCCTTTTAGTCGCTGAAATCCTGGGCGGTTTATCTCTAAATCGAATTAATCAATTCCCTTGAGCAAAAATCGTATTCTCTCGTTTCGTGAGCCTAACTCTCCTGATATTAGACAAATAGGTTTTTCTTTATATACTATCTTACCGAGCTCATATACAAAGAAGAGTAATTGCCAAGAAAGAATAAACTATGAAAATAGATTTGTATTAATAAATATCAAATATAATACTGTGAGAAAGGGACCATGATGGTCGTAGATGCAACGAAAGATGATATTTTTCAGAGAGAACAAAGTGTTTCTCTGTATTTTCTTATTATTCTTTTATACCAAATGATTATAGAGTAAGCCTTTAAATAGGCTAAAATATAGTTTTAATATGACTAAAATTATACTTTATCTCTAAATTAAATAATATTTATTCCTAATTTAAATAAGACTTCTAATAAATCTAAACTATTAATTAGGAATAAACTCTAATTAAATATTAAATAAAAACTCTAGCACTCCTCGTTAACTTAGACTTTTCCTCAAACTCTAACACTTCTTGGATAACTAGCACTCCCCTCAAGCTGGTGAACAAATGTAGTAGAACACCAGCTTGAATCTTGGATGTGATGCTCTACTATTTTTTCTTCTGTTGTTTCTTCGAGAAAAATACCCCTTGTTCTTGAGTCAGGAGTCTTTGATTGAGATGGTCCAACATGTAGTTCTTGATTAAAAGATCTGATGTGAATAATGTACGAAGTGATCAAAAGAAACTACACTCCCCTCAAGTTGATAGTTACACAGACTAGAGTTTCAACTTGGACCTTTGATGTAGAATCCTTAAAGAATATTATCTAGTTTTCAAAGCTAAACTATAACTTTTTTTATCTATCTTTTTGGATGGATGACTAAGATAAAACCAAATAGTTTTTAAGGCTAAACTATAAACTTTTCTCCAATCTTTTCTCTTATCTTTTGAAACGGATTACTAAGATAGAACCAAATAGTTTTAGTTTTTTAAGGCTAAACTATAACCTTTTTTGCTATCTTTTTGAAATGGATGAAGAAGATAGAACCAAATAGTTTTTAAGACTAGACTATAACTTTTTTTCTTTATCTTTTTAATTGGTTAAGATAGAACCATTAAATAAAGAACCAACAAAATTAAACGAGTAAAAATTTCATGTAAGATTCTAATGAGGGAAAAGTCAAGGAACAATTGTGGTCAAATAATATTAGTGGAATAGAAAAATGATGTGTATCTGAAAAAATATATTATCGATATGTTTTTAGTTAGAGATAACAACAAAAGTTGACGACATCAAGATCGTTGTTGGCTCTGATACCATGTGAAAAAGGGGCCATAATGGCTGTAGATGCAACGGAAGATGATATTTTTCAGAGAGAACAAAGTGTTTCTCTGTATTTTCTTATTATTCTTCTATATCAAATGATTACAGAGTAAGCCTTTAAATAGACTAAAATAGTGTTTTAATATGACTAAAATTATACTTTATTTCTAAATTAAATAATATTTATTCCTAATTTAAATAAGACTTCTAATAAATCTAAACTATTAATTAAGAATAAACTCTAATTAAATATTAAATAAAAACTCTAGCACCCCTCGTTAACTTAGACTTCTCCTCAAGCTCTAACACTTCTTGGATAACTAACAAATACAATTTTCTTCCCCAACCACTCTACAAACAACCTAAACCTCGAGAGGGTTTTAAAACATGGTGTAATCGGCGTCTTAAAGATTTTGCTATGGGAATCCGACTCCCTCTTTCCTAACCCTAATGGGTAGCTTATATAGGCCAAGCCCTAGGTTAAAGTCTTCCACATAAGGAAAGAGTTATACAAGGAAAAGAATACAACTCTTTATTAAATTATGACACTTTATTTTATTTCCTAAAATAACTCTTTATTCCCGCGTTTGACCTTTGACGTGCCTTGACTTCTTTAATCTGCTCCGGTTTTCTCTCGCTTTATGTCCGTTATGATCGACATCTTTTTCTCTCTTTGTCGAGCACCAGTTGTCATTTTTATTCTGCTGTCGCGGCCTCCAAAGTACTGCCATGGCAGGTGCTTATCTGCATTCCAGCTTTTAGTTCCAGCATCCATCCTCTTAATTGACCATTCCTATGATGTAGTTTACTGTTTAAGAAAGAAAACCATCAAATGCATCTGTTTATGCCAAATAATAGATAAATTCATGATTTAAGTATTCAGATGCTGAATTATGGAAAATAAGCAAAATTATCCATATTGTCCTTAAATCTGTCATTTATTAGCAATAAACGAGTGGGAAAATGATATGAAAAATAGGACTTTTATACACTTATCAATGCTAATTCTATATTTTTGGAACAAAAATTTTGTTTAGTCTGTTGTAAGTGAAGCTAGCAATGAGGACTGTACAACATGGGATTGTGCTACCATTGGACCTTCACCTACCTCAACTTAAAAACTGAACCTCAAGTCCTCTTTTTTTATTGTTCAGGAAATAGAGTAATGTGATTCAGATAAATTATTTTCCTGCCTCGTTTATTGTTAAAAAAATGAGTGGAGGATAGTTCTTGATAGAATTGGATCATACTTTGGTCGTTTCATTCACATTGGCTTTAAACTGAGGCTGGGTTTTCTGCTTTTCATCTTTAAGTCTTTTGTGAGAGTTGAGTCCCGTATTTTAATTTGGTTTTGATGCTGTTTAGGTTGATGCTTCTGTAAGAGCCACAGGGGAGTACCCTGAACGACTGGGGGAACCTGTATGTCAGGTAATTAATTTATTGAAAAATACATACTTGTTTTCGCATGAGTCAACTACTTTGTTTATTAATGCTGTAAATACCTTTTCTTTCTGTTTTTTAACTTGTTCCTTTTTCTTTTTCTTTTTTCATTGATGCAGTTTTATTTGAAAACCGGAACCTGTAAGTTTGGTGCATCCTGCAAATTCCACCATCCTAAACATGGAGGTGGATCCTTAAGCCATGTTTCATTGAATATATTTGGATACCCATTACGACTGGTTTGGATGATCTCTTTTCTTGTTTCCCTCAATTTTTATTTATATGTTTTGTGGATTCTTAAGACATCAACCTGATGTGCATCCATTAACAGGGTGAGAAAGAATGCTCCTATTATTTGAAAACGGGGCAGTGCAAATTTGGTATTACTTGTAAATTCCATCATCCTCAACCCACTGGCACATCAATGCCATCATCTGCACCTCAGTTTTATCAGCCACTGCAGTCTCCTTCCCTCCCAATACCTGAACAGTATGGGGGGGCATCCAGCAATATGAGAGTGGCAAGGCCACCATCTTTACCTGGATCATATGTTCGAGGGGATTATGGTCCTGTTCTGTTTTCCCCAGGAGTGGTTCCTATTCAAGGTTGGAGTCACTACTCGGTAGGATGATCAGCAGAGTTGTATTTAAAGATAATGTCAACACTATATGAGATTCCTGAATCTATTTTTGTCTTACTTGGTGCAGGCACCTGTAAGCCCAGTGCCCTCTCCTGGTGCACAACCTGCTGTTGGAACCAGTTCTCTCTATGGACTATCGCAACTATCTTCTTCAACACCTTCGCTTGCAGGTCCTTATCCATCATTACCCTCTTATACTGGCTTTCCAAGCAGTAACTTGGAGCATACATTTCCAGAGAGACCTGGTGAACCTGAATGCCAATACTATTTGAGGACCGGAGACTGTAAATTTGGAGCATCTTGTAGGTATCATCATCCTAGAGACAGGGTTGTGCCACAAACAAATTGCATCCTCAGCCCAATGGGACTTCCGTTACGTCCAGTATGAATATTCTCATTACTTTATATCCTTTGTCTTGTTTTCTTCTGTTTAAGGCTGTTATAATAATTGCTCACTTAGAGTGGCTTTTAAGGGATCATGATTCATGACTTCAAGATCTTTAATCACAATATAGGTTTGGTTAGGCTAATATGTTTCAAGTACCTCAATTTTCGTTGATTGTCCTGTCAGTCTGATATTCTGTATTATCTGCCATTCAGTTGGAAGTTTTTGTTCCTAGTAGGGGAAAAAAAGGAGACTACCTTTCAGGCTTATTCCCTCTTAATTAATTTTACCTTTTTCTTTTATAGGAACTTTTTTTAAAGAAAGTCAACGTAACTCTATCAAAATTCCACACGCCTTAAATAACACATAGTCAATGCTAGCATTGATAGGCCGTCCTCTCAACCACTCTCATCAACTTAGCCTGATTGAGACTCTTGCATGCACCCATTCATGGGTGTGTGAATGATTTTGACCTGTCTCCTTTACATTGCTTGTAATGTGAGTCTTGATTAGCTAGGATTGATCAAGCATTTCTAGAATGGGATGAGGGTAATTCATCAGCTTGTAATTTATAATTCTATCAACATATGCTTTGATCTTTCACTTTTGCAGGTAATGTATGGTGTCTTGTCAAATGATAAAGGTTTTATGTTTTGATGCAAAATTATCGTCTCTCTTCTTGAATTATTCTATTTTCCTGAAATAAATTCTGGCGTGCTGATAATTGAAATGATTATGGAGGAAAAGACACTACAACTGGTTGTGTTTTAAATAGTTATTATGCAATAAGAATACTTCTCGAAATCAAACTCTCATTATAGTCATTGCAGCCCTCAAATTTCAGATAAACCAACATCTTAGTGATCACATTTCTTGTAGATTTATAAAAACTACTTACAATCTTATGCTTTATTAACACCACTTTGTAATAGTGGGAATGAGGTTTTTAACGTATTATCTTTTGCTTCTTAAATGGCATTCATGTATTACTCCATTGCAGCTTTCTCATTTTTCAGAACACGTTCTAATTCGATTATTATTCTTGTAAACAGGGGGTACAGCCTTGTGTTTTCTACTTACAAAATGGGCAGTGCAAGTTTGGGTCCACATGCAAATTTGATCATCCTGCGGAAACAATGAGATACAGTCCATAGTGCATCTCTCCTTGATATCCCACGCCAGTTTCCTGTCCAGTTGGGCCTTTACTGGCTACATTGGACGCTTCCACTTCTATCACGACCTCAGCTGAATTCGTGATCTGAGAAGGATATATTTATTCGAGTAGAATTCCATCTTCTGCAAGCACATCTAGTAGTTCAGTTGGTTTGATTTTTTTTGCAGACAGTTCCTGTTCCCCTTTCAGATTTGCAGCTTTTCAAGCAGAGTCTGTTTCTTTAAGCAGTATCAGAAGCACAGGGCAGGATTGTGAAGTTTGCCGCTCACTCAAATTGATGTAAAATAGCCATTCTTCACCATCTTACCAGTGTGGCTTCACCATCATCGATATATTATCTGTTAAATAGACCACCACATATTCTCTAGTCAATTGTGCAAAGTATTATTTCTCAGCAGCAAGGGTTGTCAACTAATCTGCCTTACACCCAAACAGACTGTTCATACATTATATCTAGCTCGTCTTTATTTACCGCCTCGAATAAGCTTTCGTAGCAAATTTGATGTTTTGTATGAACCACTACCGTCTCTTCCAAATAATCAGAACAGAGCCATTATATCAGGTTAGCCTTTGACTGTACTCTCATCTTGATGTTTTGTATACTTTGTTCATTTGCAATGAAAAATTGGAAAGGATATTCAATTCTCTGTATGTCTTACGACTAGTGCCCCTCCCAAAATTTGTCTAATGGTAATTTTAATCCCTGTTAGTTTGAATATTTGTCAAATTGAGTCGTATTGCTCTTAAATTTTAGTATTGTCTCTCTCAAATTAAGTTGTCTTTTATCAAGTAATCGCATCGGTAATCATTGAAATGCTTCGTGTTCAACTGCTTATATGGGTGTAATCTCTTACTTTAGATATTGAAGCAGGGCATGACAGTTTAACCAGATTAGTGATTAGCTTCAGAAGGTTGCGTATGGGCATTGAAATGGTCAAATCCCCCACTTTGGGGGGCAGCAGGACTGACCTGATATGGTGCACAGATGTAGTGGGTGTTCCATAAGAAGCAGTGGTTGTCGAGGTTCCAGCAACTGTTGTTGGGGAGCCAATGTGGAAGGGCATTGACTTCTACCCGGAAAGGAAACACCGGGTGGTGCCGTCATTGGCGGCATGCCTGGAATGGGAGCATAGCCTGTCAATGACACCAAAAACAAATATGATATATGCATGCAACCACGGCACCAGGATCAGGTCTTGGCAAAACAACAGCTTGATGGAAACAAAACATGCATGCCAAGAATTCATCGATTCAGATGGGGTATATTTATAACCAAAACAGTGAAACCCTACATTTAGGGGGTGTACATTCTGTTAATTCGGTCGGTGATCAAATTAAATTAATCAAAACCGAGTTAACCGAAAATTTTAAAATCTTAACCGTCAATAGAGCTGAATTATCTTTAACCGAATTAACTGAACCGAAATTATTTTGATTAATTAGCTGAATTAACCGAAATTTATTATAACATAATAGGTTACTAAATTATGTTAAAATAATTTTTTAGTCACTAAATTTTTATTTTAAGCTAACTTAATAAAAATTTAGTGACCATTTTATAATATAAAAAATTTAATGAACATTTTAAAATTTTTTAAAAGTTAAATGAATAAAATGAATATATATAATATATAATATTTAATATATAATAGTTTCGGTTAATTTGGCTAATTAATCAATTTCGAACCGAATTAACGTTAATCAAATTTTCAAAAAAAAAATAATCGTTAACCAAATTTATCAAAAAATGATCGACCGAATTAACCGAAATACTTTTGGTTCGGTCAGTTAATTCGGTTGAAACCAAATACTGCACACCCCTACCTACATTAGCAAGAACATGAAATATGCAAATACGTATCAAGTACGTCCCGACCTAACCCAGTTAGATTTTTCTCTATAAATTTTAGGGTTGATACAGACCGGGCTTATAAATCATTAAGTTGGTATTTGTTTAAAATTCCTCGTGTTTGTATATTTTTATTTATTTTTATATATTTTATTATATTTATAAAAAAAATATCATTATACATAAACATTTTTATGGGTTTTAAGTATTTTTTATACTTTTGAAGTTTGTTCTTATGATAAAAAAACATTAGATGTTGTTCAAGTTTTAATATATTTAATTCTATTAGTCGATGATTTAAGTTTTTTTTTTAATATATAATTTAACAAGTGAGTAATTTAAATTGTATTTTATTTTATTTTTTACATAGATTTAAAGTTACTTAAAAACCACAATTTGTGATTGTGATGAAGGATTGATCGAATCTAACTTTTATAGTTGACGGAGGTTAACTTTTTCTTTTAATTTTTCGAATCATGTTTAAGAAATAATATATCAGAACAGGACGAGACGGATAAATTAATATTTTAATACGGATCGGGGAGTCCAAAACCCCGTCCCACCCCGTTGCCATCTCTAATCTTGGGGATCATCAGTTGATTTACAAGTAACGAACCACACCGGGATCGGTATAACAGGATGTCAAGGGTTCTGAGTCAGGGGCGGAGCTAAAAAATTATCTAAGAGGTGTTATTTTTTAGATTTATATTTAACGGGTGTCAATTATTTATAAATTGGTGTTATTTATTTATTTTTAAAAAAAAATTATATATAAATCATATAAAAAGAGGTAAACCAAAAAATTTTAGGGTGCCATTTGACCGTACTTTATAAAGGTCGGCTCCGCCCATACTCTGAGCAATTAAATGTTGATTGAAAGCAGCTCCAACCTGCTGGAAAGCCGCAGCTTGTCCAAGCTGTTCCTTGATCCTTTGGTCTTTAAGCTCTGGGTCTGTTGCTCTTCAAATTGCTGATAGTAAGTTCTAACATTAGCCTAAATTTACACAAAACAAATCAGAATAAAACAAAAGTAAGCAACTTCATATAACTTAATAATATCTCTTTGTCTCTAAGTAGGGGTGTTCATATTTGAGTACTTGAGATTTTGAGTACCCGGAATTTTCGGACACCAAAACATCGATCCGTAATTCGGTCCATAAAAATTGGATACCTGTAAATCATGTACTCGTAAAATCTGGATATCGAGTTTAATTTTTTATATATTTTTAAATTTATTTTTTTTAAAAAATATAGGAAACACATACAATTTCATGATATATATAGAAAACACAAAAAAATTGGTTTGAGGTTAGTTTTCAGAGATAAATATTTGGATATATATGTATATATTAAAGTTTATCGATAAAAGAAAGTATTAATCTCGATCATAATTTTTCTTTCGAATCGCATATTGATAAATTAATATAAATATTTATGAAAAATTCAAAACTTAAAAGTATATAATACAAGTATAAAAAACAAGTTAGGAATTTAATATTAATTTTAGAAAAAATATAATAAAAATAAAATTTAAAATATATAATTATTAAAATTTCTGGATCAGATCGAAAACCCAGCCCGAAAATTTTGATTATTTCATTATTAATATCCGGTAATTTTCAATCAAGTAGACAGTCTCTAAGGACCGGATTGTTCTCGGAACTCGGTTTCTTTTGGACTAGAATCTAAAACAATTGAGTAAATTACACTATAAGATACTTTATTAATATTAAATTTATAATTGGATCATTGTATTTCAAAAAGTCATAATTGGATCACTTAAATTATTAACCAATTAAAATAATAAGATCATTTTGCCACTCAATCCTAAATCGATAAAAAATATTTTAATCACTTAATTATGAGTCAATATATAATATGGAAGAACTTTTGTTCAAAAAAATCAATACAATGAAGAATTGATTTACACCATCTTGTAAGAAATTAAAAAAGAAAAAAAATTAAGCCATACTCATAATTGAGAAGCTAAAATGAGAACAAAATATTAATATTTATGTAAGAGTTAACGGTATAATGACTTGATTATTAAAATCAGTTAATTAAGGTCTATCTTTTTAAAGTATGGTGATTAACTATAATAGGGGTGAGAAAATTAGACTCGACTCAAAAAATTATTTTTTTATTCAATTTCGATTTATTTTAGTTGCTTGAGTAATTCAAAAAAAATTAAGTTTGAGTCGAGTTGAAATTTTTCCAACTCAAAAAATTAAAAAAAAATCAAATTTTATAGTTTTATAATTTAATCTCTGATTTCTTTTTTCTTCAATTACCTAGGGATGAGCACGGAACCCGAACCTGATGGGTTCCGATCCGACCCGGTTCGGTTGGGTCGGATTTTTTGTTGAAAAATTCAAGTTTGGATCAAGTCGGGTCAGGTTCGGGTTTAGGGTAGAAAAAATCCGACCTAACCCGACCCGGGACTAATAGTGTAATTTTCCTATATATATTTTAGGGATATTTGCAATAATGACCCCTCTTTATATATATTTTATACAATTAGATCACTAAAATTAATTTTTTTTACAATTTGATCACTAAAATTAAATATTTTTACAATTAGATCCCTAAATTTTATTTTTTTACAGTTTAGTCCATAAAATTTTAATTTTTTTAATGATTCGGGTCGGATTTTAAAGCTTAAAAATTGGGTCAGGTCAGATCGGATTTTTTCACCCTAAACCTGGATCGAGTCGGGTGACGAGTGGAGGTTATGATTTTTCGGGTCGGGTGCGGGTGGGCCGAAAATCCGATCTGACACAAAAAATCATAACCTCCACTCGTCACCCGACCCGATCCAGGTTTAGGATGAAAAAAAATTACCCCTTCATTTTAAGTCCATTTTTGAAAAAAATTAAACCACGTGTTTCTATACTTTTTTAGCTTCAATTTATATTTTTAAAAACAAATTTCATCCTTTTCAATTTAATCTCTTAACTTTATATGTTTTTCTCATTTCAACCAACTCTTAACTTTTAGAATTTAATCCCTCAAACTTTGAATGATTTTTTATTTCTCTTTTTGTTTTAAATCTATCTTTTAATGAAAATTAAACTACATGAATCACTAACAATATATAACATCAATATAAATTCAATTCATATTTTTAACAAATATAATCTTTTTACTATGTAACCCTTTAACTTTAGATTTTATTTAATTTGATCACTCAATTATTTTTTTTATAATTTTTCTTCACATTAATTTACTGATTCATGTATACTACCATCAATACAATTTTAAGTTTTTTTGTAAAATTTTTCTTCACATAAATTCTATAATTATAATATAATTATATATATTTTAAAATGTATGAAAAATAATATGATAAAATATGTATATAGATCTTATACAATTAGAGAAAATTGTTTAAAGTGGAACCAAACGTACTATAATATTATAAATAATTATAATTAAAATTTGTACATATACTTAAAAAATTGATTCGAACTTGATAAAATCTAATAAAAATATTCAAATAAAATTTAAGTTATAAAATTAGACTCATCCACTCGAATAACTCAAAATTATTTAACTCTACTCGCTCAAACGTTCATGCCTAAATTATAAACTTACTACTGATAAAGTGAGTTGCATAGTTTACCCAAAATTATTTTACGTTTATCGTAAAAATTAATATTTGAAGTGGATAATTAAAATTTTCAAATGGGATCAACTAATAATCAAATTGTATTATTTAGATCATATTTTTAAACATTCTAGATCAAATCCCCCTTACATAGAATTATCTAACAGAATTTGAATTTATAAACAAATTAAATTGACAATTTTAAATTATTTATAAAATATTTAAATTTGCATAAATTTAAAATTGCTAAATTTTAAATAATCAAAGTTCGAATACAGTTAAAAATATTTATATTCTATATTTTGTAATTTAGGTTTTCGATTTTACAGTTTACCATGCTCAACCCTAGATACAAGGTTAGAATTTGAAGTCCAATTTATGCGGCTGAAATAACCGTAAGTGAGAAAAATACCTACACCCAAAACCCTTCATGTTAGCATAATCTGGTGTCTTTTTGAACAACTCCTCAAAGAGGGACTTGACCAACAAGACTCGTGTTGGCAACTTATTAATTAGATAAACTGCAGTACAAGCAACATATATCTAAAATTTTAAGGTAGTGATACTTGGGCTAAAAGAACCAAGGCTAAATCAGTTATACGTCGATGTTTTCTTTCCACTACACCATTATGTTTTAAGGTGTGTGGACACGTGATGCGATGAATAACTCCTTCAATAAGCCTTTTTGACATCTTCCTATACTCACCTCAGTCACTTTGAATTTCTCTAATTAAACACTCAAACTACAGCAGATCATTTTTTAAAATACCTAGACTATCTCTTCTACTTGTGATTTATCTTATAACAAATATAGCCATATGTGTATCTTACTAGCATCAACAAACGTAATATAATATTTATATCCATTGGAGACAATGTGAAAAGGTCTCATAAATCAGTATATATCAACCAAAAATAGTGATAAACTAAATACGATAAATTGAATATAAAAATTAAAAAATATAAAATAAATAGAATAAATTAAATAGCATCATATAAAAGATATAAATAAAGAAATACATTAATTTTTTTTAAAAATATCAAATTGTAAAGAAAAAAATTAAAAGACAAAAAAGAAGGGGTTGAAAATAAAATTATAGGAGTTAAATGTGTAATTAGCCCCTATAATTACTAAAAGTTTTGAGTTATTTGTTTTTTATTTTTATAACTTGAACTTTATTTGATTTTTTTTTCAAATTGAGTCGAGTTTATAAAATTTCAATTCGATTCAAAATAAGTCGAGTTTTTCACCTCGAATCAAGTAAAAAATATTTTTTCGAGTTAAATCAAATATTTCTCACCCCTGTTTACAAACTAATCCAATATTAAAAGTAATCTTTAACCCTCCAAAATCTATAATTTCAACAAATCTACGAATATGTCTGCACTCACTTATTTGTTTAAAAAAGTTTTATATTTTTTATTTAATCATTAATATCTAACACTAACAATTAAATTAATCCAGATCAGTATTACAGAAGTCGTTATAAGATAATTTTTTTTAACTTAATTTGTTCTATTAATAATATCAAGATTTAAATTTTTAACATTATTTAAGATATTTAATATCTCATCTCTAGACCGTTTGATTATCGGTAAAATAATTTATTTTATTTTCATATTTATCCTCTGCCAACTTATATTTATCAAGATTTGGAGGCAAAGAGATCGATGTAAAACAAATAAAAATCATGTATAAAAAAGATACAACTTTGTTAAATTTTTTAGATGATTGAGATTAACGATAAAGAAATAAAAATAATTTTATAAAAAAGATTTAATTTTATTTATTTATCTATATTTAACGGTTTTAAAAATATATAAAATTAAATAATTTATATAGTGTCAATATATCATAATACTGTATATGTATACGAGTAGTGATAGATCCAGAAAAATTCAAGAATAAGATTCAAAGTATTTTTTTCTCTCTCGATTATGCATTTTTTTCATTTATACAATAAACAAAATTAATTTTTTAAAATAACACTAAATTAAATCTATTTTTTTCAAATATAATATGATCTAGTTACATAATATTTTATATTGATTTTGATTCATTTTATGAGTAAATTAATTGTTGAGATTAAAAATTTAAAATATGATATTTTTAAGAAATAAAAAATGAATAATTTCAATCATATTTTTAAGTTATATGATAAAATTTATATGTTTTTTTTTATCGTTAGATACTGATGTATGATATTAAATCTTTTAACTTAAGGATACTCCATTTATTTATTTATTTATTTATAATGTAAAAATTTTCTCATAATCAACTATTAATCTCAGCCGTTGATTTCCACTAATCTAACGATCCAAAAAAACGTATAAAACTTTTTATGGTCGATTTTATCTAATTTTTTTTATAAAAAACCCTATTTTAATATTTAATCTCAAATTAATTTTATAAAATATATACTTATGATAAAAATTTTGATACACAAGCTTTGTAAAATATATTTTACACAAACATGCATATTTATACTATAAAACCTAAAATCTAAATTCTTAGCGGGAAGCACTAAAAAATTAAACCCTAAACTCTATATCATATACTTAAAATTTAAACAATAAACCCTAAATTAAAATCTAACTCATAAAACTAAAAAACTTGGGTAAATTAAAGTTTTTTGTATATAAATTTTGTATATAAGTTTCTTGGCAAAAGCTTCTCCCTTTATGATCTCTAAGTTTTGAGATCCTTTGATCATTGTTTAAGTTAAGAGATGGATATCGAAAATATCGAAAATGGCGAGAGAAGTGAGCTGAAACAGTCATTTGATTCGGCATATGAACACTATGTTGTACAATCTTATTTCGAAACGATCAAAAAGAAATAACAAATGTTAGTAAAACAGAAAGCAAATCGAAATTTGAGAATTAAAGAAATTCAAACCGAAATTTGATTTGCAAACGGAATAGTTGAGGCCTGCCGGAAGCAGTTTCCTTAAGACAGATTTTCTATCACTCCGATGGTGCTGAATTGTTTGGTAGTTTGTCTCCCAAGATACAACAACTGGAAGAACTTCGAACAATAGCAATTTTGTCGAGTTCTCGAACTGCTCTTGTCCTTGCCAATCACCGAGAGAGAAAATATTTCTGGGATGAGTAAAACAGAGAAAATCAACTCATATTTATAGGGTAACAGTGGTCATAATTTTTCGATTTAAAATCCGAAATTAAATTTCACTCCGGAAATCCAGGATTAAATTTCAATCTGGAAAATCCGGGATTAAATCCCAATCAGGAAAAATCGAAATTGGTCCGAAAAATCAAGAATAATTAATTAACTAGAGTAGTCAACTGTTAATTAATTCAAAATTAATTCTGAATTAACACTCTTTTCTAGATATTGTCCAAAAATAAAATAAGAAAAAAATATGTACACAACAGGTAAAATATTCACAAGCCTTGGAAAGACCCAAACATTCCCATCATCCACATCATACGGGTGCATTCCAACTTGAATGGATTTGGATTCACCCCTCTACACACAAGGCACAAAATCAACTAAAACAATTCAACAACTTTTTTATGGGTAGTTGTATATAAACAGCTCTCATACCATTTATCCTACCAATGTGAGATATGGAGTTATACATTCCTTATTTATTCTTGACCTTCCTACTTTGAGCATCAATTTCTCATTCACCACTCAACGATATTGAGCGTATGAGCTACCGTTGTAAAGATCTCACGGCGTAGAATAAGAATCAACCATTTTCTTATTCAAAATCTTATCTTTACTTGTTCAAAATATGCTCCAAAAATGATCACATACCACTGTTTTTTCAACACACCAAAGATGAAACTGAAGATGGCGGAGAAAGGAAGAGAAAAGGATTGTTGAAGGTTGTTCTGCTCAGTACTTTTGTTGCAGTTCTGGGTTCATATGCATTTGGCTCTTGCGTAAGTTCCCACATCTTTTAACTGCATTTCCCTCTTATTCTCGTCGAGTCGAGTTGAGTTGAGTAGATCAGAGTCGATTAAATTTTACTTTCGAAGTTCGAATTCACAATGATCGAGTCGAATTGTTTCCTTTGTCAGATGGGATATTCAGCACCTGTTCAAGCTGATATCACAAAGGATCTCAACCTATCTATTGTTGAGGTTTGTGAATATTGGGAATGAGCTCGAATTCGATTATTAGTGTCGGATTTAAATATACATATTTGATATGAATATATTCGATCTTTTAAAATTTATATATTTATTTTTTAAAAATGATTTTTAGAAGATCAAATTTTATATCGATTATGAAATTAGTAAATAAATATTTCGAGAAATATGAAAAAGTCACTTTTAAATCATTTATTAAAACAAAATTTCAAGCTTATTATGAATGACAGAACCACTCTCCCGCTTCTAATTTTTCATTTTCTCTTTGATTTGTTTAATAAATTTTAAAATATATAACAATAAAAATAGACTTGTCCATAGATGTGTCTAGACCAGGGTGGGCACGAAATCGAATCGTATGAATTTTTGACTCGATCCGATTTGATAGGATTAATTTTTTAAATGCTAAGGTTCAAGTCGATTCGGTAGAATATGCGAGAATTTAAGGTTTTGGTCAGAGTTGGATTTAGGGTTAAAAATTCTACCCAATCCGATCCGATACTTAAATTATATTTTTTTATTATTTTTATATTTATATTACGTTTGCTTCAAGTTTGAACTTTAAATTTATATTTGTGTTAGAAGTTTGAATTATAGACTTATAATTATAATTATTTTGTGTTTGAATTTTTTATTTTTTGTTTGAGTTGTATTTTTATTTATTTTATTTTTTAAAAATAGTAAAAGTTGTTTCAGAACGGTTTAAGGTCAAGTTTTGAATCTTAAAAATCGTGTCAAACGAAAGCTTTTCTTAACCTAAGTATGTTGGTGACTTATGATGGGTGAAAAATTTGGGTTAAGTTCAGATGGACCAAAAATCTGATCTTACCCACCCCTTAAACTTGAATCGGGTCTATTCGAATTCATCAACCTCTTTCAATTTAAATTTTGATCCAATTTGATCAAATATAATTCAAATTCTTTTTGTCCAAACCCAACTTATGGACTTGGATAGATTCAAATCTCAAATTTATTGAATATTAAATAAACCATTTGAATCAAAATCTAATTTTATAAAACCCTTTCTCTGTATAAACACCGCTATTTAATCTATTGACTAATTAATTCAAATCGAATATAGTAAAAGAACGTTATGAAATTTTTCTTTCAAATCAACTTTTTAATTCACAATCTTATGATTCAAATTCCGAAGTTTATTAAATCAACTCAACACCTCATCTCACTGGACCGCAACGGAGGATCGATTTTACAAAACATTGATTCAGGCAATGAGAGTGTCTTCTACCTTCAGCATTACAGGATGGATAACTATTTACTTCTCTCAAGTTGGCGTTTATATCATCGTTATTTCTCGAATCAATCGAATAGTATCTCGTAAGAATGATTATACGAAACGATCGAATTAAATTCCGGAGTTATGGTTTTATTATCGCAGGGTGCATTGCTGCTTGATGTTGGAAGATTTCTATGTGGATATGGAATAGGAATTTTCGCTTATGTGGTTGGTATTTCTCATGAAATTTATTCGTAGGATAATTATATAATCATTATTTTGGGGTCAATCAAATTTGTCTGTGCTTTTGTTTTGGTCACTTAACTTTATTTTTTTCCAATTTCATCACTCAACTTTTGAATTATTATGGAAAATTACTATTTTGGGGTCAATCAATAATAGGCTAATTTCATAAATAAAAATGTCTAAAATGCTACGTTTTCGTACTTCCATTACTCAACTAACGGTTCGTGACCTTAAACACAAATTTCGAAAGTTGAGTGACAAAATCAAAAAATTTTGAAGTTGACTGATCAAAACAAAAAATGGTAAAAATTGAGTGACTAATTGTGTCCATTATTGTTTTTATTGAAAACTACATGAACAGGTAGCCATATATGTAGCTGAAATCGCACCCAAGGATCTTCGTGGTGGGTTAGCCACCTTGAATCAGGTGAACCCTCCGATTTCATATATATTTTACTTCAACTACACGTATTCGACACATATTTAGATATATAATATAATTTTTCGAGAATTCTTAAAATATAAGTTACGAAATATACATATATCGGACACATATTACTCGGCATTTACGGAATAATTTGAGTAATGCAATGTGTATATATGTATTAGGTTGTTAACAAGATCTGGTTTTTGTAGCTAATGATCGTCATAGGAGGATTAGTGTCCTTCCTAGCTGGAACAGTTCTGCAATGGCGACTGTCAGCTTAACTGGTAGGATTTTGAAGGATTCATCGATTTTTTTCTCGAGAAATATTATTTTATTACAGACAAAATCATACACGTCCTAAACATGCATTGTATGTCTCACTAATTGTCGCGTTTTTTTATTTTTTTGTTAGACAAATATGATTTTATTAAAGACAAAATCAAACACTGATTATCGATTTGATTTTGTTTTAGGGCATCATCCCATGTTTAATTCAGCTTGTGGGTCTTTTCTTCATCCCTGAGTCTCCAAGATGGCTGGTATGCACTCAACCCTTGAAGATATAACCATCTACACCGTTCGTGCTTATGCCAGAATTGAGGGGTTAGTCACTAGCATTCGTTAGGCCTCACGGGATACGATATTTGATGGGCATATTTCCTGATAGATAATGGGACAATGTTTCCGAGATAAATCTTTGGATAAAAAATATGTTGAAGGTTGATTTTTTTAGGATGTGTTCTTTTTTAATTACCGTACGATATGTCAATTCGAGTTTAAACGATATAATACATGACAGTTGATGTTGATATTAAACTAACAAATTTTATTATATTTTTTTCAGGATTATTTGCAAACTCTAAAGCACCAATCTCAAGCCTCCATGCTAGACTTTTTCCAAAGGAAATACATGCATTCAATCATTGTAAGTACCACAACACTTCAATCCACCATGATATATAAGTAGAGGTTGAAATCTATGCATGTAATTTATTTCGAAAATAATACATACATAAACTCAAACCGAGACTCTAAAAATATCATCTCTAAGATAAAATCCGTACGATTTTTGAGTTAAAACGAATAATTTGCATGTATCCAGGTTTGCTTTAAATTTGGATAATATAAATTATTTGTTTTAATTATTTTTTATCATATTTATTTAATATTTAAAGTTAAGATTCGAGTTGTCGATTAAGCTTTAGTTTGATTGATACGGTTATTATTATAACATTTTGATATCATAAGTACGAGTGTACTTAAGCACACAATAGTCTCAAATTTCGGGTTTTGGGTACTTATGTTTAATTTAAGCATTATATAAAAAAGATACAAATCGAGTTGATTGAATAGTTATAGACAAAGACAAAACTATATGTAATGGGTGGAATTGTCGTCCCTCTTAGATTTTTGGGATAATAATATTTTGGGTCATTTTTAGTTTAAATATCATTTAAATAAGTCCTTTGTCCCTCTTAATTTTTAGATTTAAAGGTTCAATAGTCTCTTGTCCCTTTCAATGTTTGATCCTAATTCCGTCCCTGATTATAGATCCCTATAACCGCGGTGGGTGCATTCTTAGTGGACAATTGCGGAAGAAAACCGCTTTTACTAGTAAGTTTAGAATCACTTTTACATTCTGCTCAAAATAACATTAATTTGAATTTTGAATCATGTTTAAGAGATTTAACGTCTCGTTCTCGTTCTAACTAATTCATAATTTGTGATTTCAGGTTTCATCGAGAGGCACATTCATAGGATGTTTTATTGAAGCAATATCATTTCTAATGAAGGTAATTATTGATCTTTAAATATCCACTTAATTTCAGACATCAAATATTGTCTGTTTTTATTTTAAACAATTCCTCTTACTTGTTTTTTATTACAAAATCTGGAATTGTCTGGAACACAACTTGCTTCAACAATGGACTCCATTGTTTGTGCTGTGTGGATTGCTGGTAATAAATTTTAAGAACAAATGTGTTACAGTTCATGTTCATACCAAAACAACTGATTTTTGTATGCAAACAGATCTTTGAAGGCTCATTTGCAGTTGGAATGGGAGCAGTTCCTTAGGTCCTCATGTCCGAGGTACGACGCCGGTTAACTGTGTAAACGAGACACTTCTACTCTTATATTATTCGAATTTTTAAAAGAATTTCGTATATTAATTCGAATCGGTTATTGCAGATATTTCCCATAAATGTTAAGGGAGTAGCAGGAAGTTTGGTGAACCTAGAACACTGGTTTGGTGCTTGGGCTGTTTCTTACACTTACAATTTCCTCATGGACTGGAGTCCTCCGGGTAAACTAGTTTAGACTAAGTTGTACGGATACGGATTGGGTACAGGGACGGGAAAAGACACGAGAATAGGAAACGATAATTTTAAAAATTATAAGGTACGAGTATAACAACGGTACGACAAAAATAATATTATATATACATATAATCATTAAAATTTATAATATAATAAAAATTAACATTATAATTATATTAAACAATAATTATAATTATAATAATTTAAATTAACTTCTAATATTTTTTAAATTATTTTCTAACACATAGATTAAAACATTACTAAAATTAAATAACTAAATTAAAGAGCCGCTCTGCCGTCGCCAAGCACTCAGACTTGGAGAATCTTCAACATCTAGGTTAGATAAGAAAAATATCTATGGATGGTGATGTCACGTTACCGTCGGTGGTGACGCCTGGGATGGGAAGTGGGTAGAAACTTGTCAACCTTGGGAAGGGAGTTTCTTTTTTGGATGTTGTGATGCGTTCCGTTAAAAGTAATAAGGAGGATAATTTCCTAAAGTCGATGGAAGTGGAAGTATCCAATGACGATATTATTATCAGCAAAGATGGTTCGGTTCTTGAGATTCGGTTTTTTGATAGAGTTCATAAGCAGATTGATGCAAAGTTCGCAAAGGCGATGATAGTAAGACTCCTGGGGCGCTCGATTGGACTTAGGGCTTTGAAGAATAGAGTGCAGACACTATGGAATCCGATGAGAGATTTCTCGATCATTGATCTAAACAATGAATTTTACTTGAGCAAGTTTAGCCTTGATAGGAACTATGACAAGGTAATTTCCGGTGGTTCATGGATGATTTACGGAAGCTAATTGACTGTCCAGTCCTGGTCGAGGGAGTTTTCGACAGCTGAGGATCATCCTAAACAGATTTTGGCATGGATAAGACTTCTTGTTTACCCTATCGCTATTACTCGAAACATTTATTTAATGCAATTGTAGGACTAGTTGAGAGGTTGTTCGGGTTGATTTTAACACGGTAGAAGATCGTCGAGGGAGGTTTGTACGGCTTGCGGTTATCGTGAGGCTAGACCAACCGCTACTACCTGGGTTGATAATTGATGATAGGTTCTAACGGATAGAATATGAAGGTTTATCGTTAATTTGTTTTAGGTGTGGAAAGTACGGACATACTAAAGAATTATGAGCGAAAGTCTAGAAGCAAGCGGCACAACCCAAAATTGTGGAACCAACACTAAAAATTGTTGAGATGTATGGGTCGTGGATGCAGGTGGAAAAACGACGTCGAGGAACCCATCGAATTGCTAAAGGACAAAATTCTTCTGATTTGATGGTTGCTAAATCGACGGGTTCACGGTTTGCCGTGTTGAATGTTGGAATAGATAATGAAAATATAACGACGGAAGAGCAAACTCTTACGCAAGGGATCGGCTAGTCCCCGATTCCTAAGGTCGATCATGGTCCTAGTTCAAAGCGGGCAGTGAAAGGTAAAAAGGTTGTGGTGGTTCATGAGCCATCGGTGGATAAGGGTACACATCAGGTTCAAATCATCAAGGACATAGCAGGGTCATCTAATGTTCCTCTTATGGAAGCTTCTGGGTCGCAAATGAATGCGGATGAGATGATCACAAAAGCTATGATTGACGTTCCTAAGGCATATAATGAGCAGGAATGGGTTAAATGTTTGCATGTGGTCAGTATTGGTAATGAGGCACAAAGCATGATTCAGGTTGCTCCCTCTAAATTGCCTACGGACAGACATACGATTATTCGTATTGTGGATGAAAATTAGAAACGTGTCCTCAAAGATAATAATGGAAAGACAACGTTGGGTTTGATTCGCAAAATAAGTAAGACAAATGCTCGTAGTGGCGCTACTCCAAGCTCTTTGTCTCACAAGAACGGGAATGCGAAAAAGATTGATGGGAAACACCAAACGATGGAAGTTACGCAATGGATAAATACAGTCTCAAATGAACTATCTACAAAGCAAGCAAGTTTGGATCCATCCATTATGTCGTGGGGTTCAGAGACAGCTAAGAAGGGTGAAATTCAATGGATTGCGAACGAGTCGTTTGAGGGAGCGACGCATTGGGGGCAATAAGCTTTGATACAGGGTTTGTTGGTTGATGTTGCCCATCGCAATCTTGTTCAACTGATTAATGGGCTGCTTGTACGTGCTTGGGACATTAGGATTGTGCATGCGAGAAGAAAGGCTAATTGTGTAGCAGACATGTTGGCTAAGATCATGCGAAATACTGAGGATCTGGTGTTGGTGTTCTTGGAACCACCTAATACAATTTGGATTTTACTTGATCGGGACAAGTCCGCAGGTTTGGCGTGATGTTTGTGGGTTTTAAGTATTTGATTAAGTTTGTATAATGCTGCTACAAGTATTTTTTTTCCTTCAAGTAGGTTTAGGGAGGGTTTTAAGGAGACTCTTAGTTGCATTTCTTTTTACATAAAAAAAATAACTAAATTAAACGAAAATTCAAAATTATTTTTTAAGTCATATTTTATGATTTAAACCTTATTTGAAATATTTTCGAATCAATTTTATAAAATTCGAGTGAGTTTTCGAGTTTTTGTATATTTTTTTTTTGTATATATATATGCATATATTTTTTTATTGAAATAATATATATATGCATATAGTTAGGGTAAAACGGTGCATATATTGATTCTAATTTTAATAACTTTTTATATATGGATATGAGATACATATATATGTTTTTCATTTTTACATATGTGATATACATAATATATCATGCAGAGTTGACAAACTTAACTCGAATATGAAAATTGATAAACTAATTATTAAAAATTTTGAGTCATTTGAATTTCTATTCTATAACTCAAACTTTATTTTTAAGCTTTAATTGATTTTGAGCTTAATTTAATTCGATTCAAAAAAAATGAAGATTTTATTTTTTTATTTTAAAGTAAATTTATTTGGGGACGTTCCGGGGACGTCCCCAATACACGTTGACCGTCCCCGTTAAAGTTTGATCGTTCTCGATAAAATTCAGGCATCCCCTGGACGTCCCCTAGCCGTCTTCACGCCGTTCCCGTCTTGGGGATGGGGACTGCCTCAAGGGAGACGTCCTTGTGCTTCATAGAGTTTATATTCAACGAGAAACACGAAAACATGATTCGACACGAAAAATTTACACAAATACATGAATATTTCAAAATTTAGATAAATATAAAATATTATAAATATATAAATACGATATAAATATACGAATTATCGAGTCTAATAAAGATTTTTTTGGCAGATACCTTTTTCCTCTACTCAGGAGTCTGTGCATCTTCTGTTATTTTTGTGGCCAAAGTTGTGCCTGAAACAAAGGGAAGAACCCTGGAAGAAATACAAGCTTCCATCAATTCTTGAAGCAATTTAAGTTTATAACTTTTATTTAAAAATTAATTAAATTATAATGGAAAACATTTGAATTTAATAAAATTTGTTTTTATGCAATTAGGTTTGAATATTTGAATTCACTATTCGAATCATTTTATTTAAAAGAATAATAAATGGATATCAAATTTAATCGAATTTTGTTCGATTTTTAACTCATATTAATAAAATTTAGGATAAAATACACAAATAATTAACGATAATTAACGAGGAAAATGGGTTAGAAGAGAGAATAAATTGGTGCAATATTCAGTTTGTGAGAGTTAATTTTTTAGAATTAGGACCAAATTGTAAAATTGTATAAATGTTAAAGCTAAATTCGTTATTATAACAATTGTATCAATTATCACATTATTACTTATTTTTTTAGCTGAAAACGCTCAACCTGTTATATTTTTAAATGTTTAAAATTTGAAGGGGCTTAATGAAAATTAATAAAAGGTTAAAGGTGTCAAATTTAATTTAAAAAATATAAGAGGCTAAATGAAAATATTCCGATAATGGAAGGGGGCAAGGCCCATATAAGACGTCTCTCATGATGACATCCATTATCTTTAGAATCCCAATAGAAAAATGAAAATGAATCAATGATAGTAATTTAAACATCCACACATTTATGCATGAGGTCCTTTGGTTGGTAAATAATTCGAATTCGGTTCAATCAAAATTTAATTAATGTTTGACTTAAATTGATTTAATTTAAAATTGAGTACGATTCTATATTTTAGCGAATCAAGTCGAATAAAGTCTAATTTGACTCGATAAATTCATAAATAGTTCGTTATTTTTTATAAATATTTTTTATGATTTTTGGTGACTGCTTTAAAAAATTTAAATTTCGTCTCTAGACCGGTCACGATAGGTTAGGTTATTTATCTCCTCAAACCTCATTTTTTAATTCTTCTGAATTTCTATGTTTAGATTAGCTCTAATAGTATGACTAGATTATATAGATATATATTTTAAAAAATCGAGATAAAATTTTAGTGAGCTTAATAAGCGATAAATGAGTTAAACAATGATATTTTTAATGAACATGAGTCAAACAAAATTTTATCGAGTTTAACGAACAATAATAAAACACTACTCTACTTACGACAGACTCGCTCGATAATCACCTATATTCATTTTATTAGATAAAAGTATAAATTACACCTATAATCACCAAATTATGAAAAATGATTATTTTAGTCATTAATATTTCAAAAATTACAAAATAATCATTAAATTTTTTAACAAGTTACAAAATGATCACCAAACATTGCAAAATAATGTAACAATTCGATTGTTTTAATGATCATTTTGTAGCAATTCAATAAAATTCAATGATTATTTTATATCAATTTGATAAATTTAACGAGCATTTTATCAGTGATCAAAATGATATTTTTTACAATATAGGAACTACTTGCATACTTTACTATTAAATAAAATCAAAATATTCTTATTTATTATCATCTTTGTTCAAATAAAAACATCTCCTTCAATATCAAGTTTTCAATATCCTTTGATCATTGTTTAAGCTGCGAGATGAATGTCAGGTATGTCAAAAGCAATGAGAAAAGTGAGCTAAAACGGCCATTGATTCCTATGAATTTGTCATTTGTGTAAGTACACTTCGACCAATTCATTTGTGATCGACTCGAGTTGAGCTTATAATTGATAATATAAATGACTAAAACATAATAATTGAAAGTTGGGTGATCAAACTCAAAAGAAAATCAAACAAAAGTGACCTATGGAATAGTTTACCCAATAATATTTTATTCAGGTAAAAGTTCCGTTTAAGACATCATCTTCAATCATTTCCCCTTCTCTCAATTCTCTCTCCCCGAAACCCCAGAAATCCACCCCCAAATTTCCCCAATAAAATCCTCCCTTTTCCCGAGAAAATTCTTTTTCAATCGAAGAAGAAAGTTCTAGTGGGGGAATATGGGGAAGGTTCTATTGGAAGCATCGAAGCCATCCTCGTCGTCGGCCTCCTCTGTTAGCGGGACAACGTCTTCGACGTCGGTGACAGATACGGTGAACGGGTCTCACCATTTCAAGATCACGGGGTATTCGTTGTCTAAAGGTTTGGGGATCGGAAAGTACATAGCTTCCGAGACGTTCATGGTGGGTGGATTTTTGTGGGCGATCTATTTTTATCCCGATGGAAAGAGCCCCGAAGATAATGCCACCTATGTTTCGTTGTTCATTGCTTTGGCAAGCGAGGGGACCGACGTTAGGGCGCTTTTTGAGCTCACACTCTTGGACCAAAGCGGGAAAGAACAGCATAAGGTGCATAGCCATTTTGGGAGGACGCTTGAGAGTGGGCCTTATTCGCTTAAGTATCGCGGCAGCATGTGGTAATGCTTTTCATCTCTCTCTCTCTCTCTCTCTCTCTCTCTAAGTTTGTGTGTCTGTGGATCGGCCTTTGATTGGGTTTTAGAATAGCGAATTTCTCTTCGGATTGATTGGTGTATTGGTGGATTTTGGTGCTTGATGCGTTAATCATGGTTCTTCTGTTGTAAATACTTAATGTGGTTTAAGGGTAATGTTTTCTGGGTTTTTTCTTGTTTCATTGATTGAACTTTATGTTGATTCTTAGGGAGCTGGGATGCTTGTTATACAGCATGCAAGTATGTCAAAATCTACAAATACAAAATATCTTATGTATGAAAATGCTCTATGTTTATTCTTATGGCGTTGTCAAAAGTTTCATCAATATAAAATATCCTATGTATGATCATGAAATAAGAAAATGCTCTAATTGTCATGTTTAGGATATTTGGAAGGATGAATTTCTTTCTGGTGATATACTCTTTGATCTCAAAAGGAAGTCAGAGGGTGGCTTGCAAATAATGCACCATGCTTATATGCTTAAATTTGTTATTTCTAGTACTGTTACTCGCTGCTATTCTGTGGTGCATGCTAATGCAGTATGATTTGCTTTTTACTTGTCATCAATCTTCCTAGCTACCTGCACTGCCATTATTATTATTTTTTAAATTTCTTTATTTGTGTTATTATTGTTATTTTTTCCATTGTCTCATTAATACCCGTGACGGTGTGAATATATGGTTTTGAGAAAAGGTTGTATGGATTAGTAAGGAGAAAGAAACGTCTATTATTTAGTCATGTGTCTGCTCTTAGGCTTTTGAACTTTGTGTGTGTATAGAAGTTACCTTTTTGTTGAATATTGCTGCTAAATGTTTAATGCTCGAGGCTAATACTTCATATTTTAATGTTCTTTTTTCGTTTCAAAGAAAAAAAATGTTTTGTGGATGACTCCAGTATGATTGTTTGTCTGGAAGGAATTGAAGGATTCTTTTCTGAAGCTATGCTTCTATCTCCTTTCAACTCTGCATGATGCAAATCAATACTCTGTTTAAACTATCTGTAACTTGTTTTCTTCCTCTGTCTTAAAGCATTCGGTGACTATCAATTAATACACGATCCACTGAAGACATACACAACAACATTATTGCTAGTGTGATTGAATAACTCTCCTAATATGTAACTCTTGATTGTTGTACTCCTCTGATGTTATGATGTCTTACTCCAACCTGAACTATGCAAAAACTGCTAATAAGACATTAATGGGTTATGATATATTGGAATTTAGGCTTAGTCACTTGGCCATGGTTCTTAGCTCGCTTCGTTGGGGAATTTTCCAAGTTCCAGGGTTTGACCCTGTCTCCAGTCTTTCTCCTCAAAATGAGCAAAAAGACGCATAGTTTATTTGTCTGTCATTTCTCATGGCATATAATAACTACTGGTGAGTATTGGAGTAATTTGTTTGATCTGCTGCAGGGGATATAAGCGATTTTTCAAAAGAACTCAACTGGAGCAATCAGACTACCTCAAAGACGATTGCCTCTCTGTTCACTGTAGTGTTGGTGTTGTTAAGTCACATACAGAGGGTCCTAAGATCTACTCCATAGCTGTACCGCCTTCGAACATCAATCAACATTTTGGGAAACTACTAGAAAGTGAAAAGGGTACTGATGTAAGCTTTGAAGTTGATGGGGAAGTTTTTCCTGCCCACAAATTGGTACTTGCTGCTCGTTCTCCTGTGTTTAGGGCACAACTTTTTGGACCAATGAAGGATCAGAATACAAAGCAAATAAAAATTGAAGATATACAAGCTCCTGTTTTCAAGGTTCAGTGCAATTCCCCCTCTTATATTGGATAATAAACACTAGCTACTTCTCATCATTGATAATGCACCAACAATGGATGCATGGTGTCAAGCTGTCAACTTGCCACAAGTAACGTGGACTGTCCTCTGATCCATGATATCAACTTGCCTTTGATTGCAAGCTTGATGCCTGTAATTAGTCAGTGGAAACTTCTCAATAGAAACATTAGGATAGGGGTTGGGTTTTTGAAGTCATGATTATGGCATGTACTTTCTTGAGCCCTCAACTGCTTAATATAACACACATGTTGGGAGTCAATTTATGTGTATTTCTTACATTCTCTAAAATCATGATAATCATGCCGAATTTGAAGTTACCATTTACTCATCAAGCTAGAGCAAGCCTGCTTTAGTAATGATTACTGATTCCTTTTGTCTCTGCCCAATTTTGCTCTTTTCAGGCCGTACTTCACTTTATATACTGGGATTCTCTACCTGACATGCAAGAGCTCACCGGTCTCAACTCAAAGTGGGCCTCTGCATTGATTTCTCAGCACCTGCTTGCTGCTGCAGATAGGTATGGGCTAGATAGGCTGCGATTACTCTGCGAAGCCAATCTTTGTGAGGATGTTACCATTAACACTGTGGCAACTACATTAGCCTTGGCTGAGCAGCACCATTGTTTCCAGCTGAAAGCTGTGTGTCTCAAGTTTGTTGCAATGCCGGAAAATCTTAGAGGTGAACTCTTTTTGCTTTGGTATTTATATCAATGTCGTGCCAAGATTTTGTTATGGTATAAATATTTTTTGGTAGGGAAGATCTATTGGATTATGCTACTTATCAGATGGCAATCCCCAATGTTCTTTGTTTCTTAATATGAAATCGTTGAATTAAGGACTGCCCACCAGTGTGGAAAAACCCGGATCAATCCAGCCAGTTCAACTGGGAACTGGTGGCATGTCCGGTCTGGAACATGCTCTGAACGAATACCTATGGATCTGTTGAATTGTTTTCATAACAATGTCTCTTGAATCTTTTTTTATGTGTTTTGCAGCTGTAATGCAAACAGATGGTTTCGAGTACTTGAAGGAAAGTTGTCCTTCTGTCTTGACCGAGCTGTTGGAGCATGTTGGTAGAGTGAATGAGCACTCCGTGATCATATGCAGACACGGGAATGACGGAATCCTGGATGGGAGTGACGTCAATGGTCGGCGGGTGAAGCAACGACTATAGTAAGCCTCCTCTGACTGATACTGTTCCCTCCGTCTCCATAGTTAAGAACACCCCCTCCGAAAGAAATGGAAAAATCTAATTCTCTAGTAATAGGAAATATTTTCCATCAGTCTGAGAGTTTGTGTGCATCTAAAAGATGTAAATGTAGGTCCTCATTTGATGCCATTGTTTTATTTGCTTTGTATTTCCATATATATCTTTGGATATTTGTAGTACTTGTGGGTATTCCTTTGATCCCTAATGTCTGTTTCTTCAAGGATTGATGTCCTAAAGAACATTTTGAGTCTGCAAGTGCTTACCAGTTTTACATGTATATTTCTTTGTTTTTAGTCTTTGCATCAAGATTTTCTTTCATTTTCCAGTAGGTGAAAACAAAAGAAAATCCAACCATGCTATCATAAATGGGGTAATTACTCCCTAAGGCCCTTAACTATGAGATTCAGATCTATTAGTCTATCTGATTGGGGGTTTATATGATTGTTCCAGGATCAATTTGTGAGTTTTTAAGATGCTGGGTAAACTTGAATCTGGATTCTCTCATATGAACACTGGGTTTTTTCTACACTATATGGTCGTGTTGATTGTTTAGAAATGAAATTATATTCAAAGGAAAAAAAATGGTCGATGATTCCCAATTATACAATCTTTATATCAAGGCGGGAGTTGAGTTTTAGAGTGCAAGCAATTGAGGAGTGTTAAGTGCAAGTAATTGAAAAGTGTTAAAAGAGTTTATTAAATATGTAATTAAAGTTTATTCCTAATTAATAGTTTAAATTTATTAAATATTTTATTTAAATTAAAAATAAAAATATAATTTTAGTTATAATAGAACTCTATATCAACTTATTTTAAGGTTTATTTTGTATTCAGTTGATATTGAAAAATAATAAGAAAATACAGAAAAATATATTTTCTCTTTGAAAAATAGTTTTCAACTTCTTCAAATAATAAATTTTTAACCATCAATTACACACAAACTATCATCATTAACTGTATTTTCGGTCATCATGGTTTCTTTTTCACAAACAAAGCAAAATGGGTTTCAAGTTCATTCGGATCATTTTTGGTTGGATGTAGGTTATTTTCGGTTATTACTGTAACAGTATAACTTGGGTTTTAATCAACGACAGTCAGTTATAGATTTATTTCCAGTTCACACATCCTTGAATCAAATTAGATTTTAACTCAAATAGGTTTCAATCAGTTTTTAAGAAGCTAGATAAACTTGAATCTAGTTTGTCTAGATTCTCTCATATGGATACTCAATTCTTTATATATATATATTGTGTGCGAAACTTTCTTAAACATCGATTCATTATTTTGTCTCTAATTAAATTAAGGAGTTTTTTTAATGATACACGAATTAAGGTGTAAAATTGTGCATTTAAAAAACACACTAATTGATACAAATAATCTAGAGGTGTCAAGAATTTTGTTAGATGTATAACCATTTTTTTTGGCAATGGATTATTATAACAATTAAAAATCTTTTACAATAAGATTGACAAGAAAAAATCTGTTATATTCGACGTGAGATAAATATTATGATAGGTTGTCTCATTGTTATTACTCGTGGCGTTCTAATTAAAATTTTATTGTTTAATTATCCACCTGCTTTTTTTTTCATGAATCAAACATGACAAGGCAAGGGTAACATTAAAAATGGAAATTTACCCATGAAAATAGAAAAAATGAAACTCTAACTAATTAATTTTGTTATTAAAGTTGTTAATTTGATTTGAGACTTTTATGTTTTCTGATTGATCGTATTTTTTTAACAAAAACTATAACATATTTGTAATTTTAATAAAAAATTCAATTAATTTAAATTATATATTAAAAAATATTATAATATCAATTCTCCTAACATGTTCGTTAACAAGTACAAGTACAAACTTTTTTTCGGCTTTAAAAACGTATTAACTTTTTTTAACCAATAATAGAATAGTTTTTTTCTTAAATTAATCACTTTAATCTTCTTAAAATTTTATCAAACTCTTAAAATTAAAATTTTTGTTTTTATTATTATTATTATCTTCCCATAAAATTTTAGTTCCCCAAAATCATGCTTAAACTAGGCAAGGCTTTTAATTTCAGGCATAAATCGCTCATCTTTTTATTGTATTTTTGATTTAAAATGATAGGTTTAAAATTTATTAAAATTAAAAATTAAAATTTAAAAAATTAAAGATAAAAAATATTTTTTAAAATTAAATAATTAGAATTAAAAATTAAAATTTATTTTTTAATAAATACATAATTAGAGGAGATGATTTTTATTTCACAATTTCCGGACAGAATCCCAGCAAATGAAGGGGGAAGCTGCATCGAGTTTCAATGGAACCTGCTGGAAAAAGCAGACCAGAACCCCATACAATCGACAATTTACAGTGAAGTCCTTAATTTTCACAAAACATACATTTAGATCCCTTCTCTTCTACACATCTTTCACAAGTACCACCAAACCTAATAACAAGACAGAAAAACAAGATCAACAACAAAAACTTAGAATGTTCATATGAACACTGTCTTAAGGACACCTCAAAATCATGACAAAAATGAACCCTTCGACTATCAGCGTACCATATATTGTGAATTATCCACGTTGGATTTCGGAGTCGTATTTTTAAATATAACCGTTACTATTACAGTCACTATTATAAATAGCAATAACTATACACATGAATACATTAATTTATTTATATTTTTTTTAATTTCTAAAGATGAAATCTGACAGATGATTTTTATTTTTTTGAATTTTTTAAAAATAACAGGACAATACCGTCATTACTGCTATTAAGTGTTATTAATTATTATTGATGTGGTTTTAAAAGATAGTTCACCGGATGCCTCTGGTAATAGTAATACAATGGACACAGAGCTGCAAATTCACAAAAAGGAACCATATCTCTTTTTAATTAGCCGAAAATTTATAAACTACGAACAGGGATGTAAAAAATTGACCCGACCTGAAAACACAATTAAAATCCGTTTGAGTCAGAACCTGGTTTGACTGAGGATATAATAATCTCAAACCCGATCTGTATCCGACTATTGTTAACCCGAACCAGAGTTGGACCTGTTATTGTAGTAACCGAACCCAAACTATATTCGACCGAGAATGACCTGAACCCGATTTTAACCTATTATTGTGGATCCGAAACCCGACATGTATCCGATTGAAATGAACTCGAACACGAGTCTGACCTGAAAGATAATCGATATTACCTGACTAAATCGACCTGAGATCGAATTTTACCTGACTTATTTTGAATCCGACCTGAAAAATGACTCGACTTGTTTTGAACTTGATCTGTTATTGACCTTGTAATACCCGAATTTCGTCCGGGTACTCGAATATAAATAAGGCCACAAGTAAATATTAAATAAAAATAAATAAATAATATATGAATAAAATAATAAATAAAATTGAAAAAATAATAAATAAATAATGGATAAGTGATGCGTGTAATAAAAGCGCAATTGAGTGCAAGTGTACACGTCGCCAAGTAATAAAGTGATAAGTATATCGTGTATCGTCTCCACAGGGATTGATATACTTAATATGTCTCCCCTTGTTCCCTTGCTCCTGAAAAATAAAGTAAAAACGCAGATAAGTGGATTTGTTTAACTAACTAAATAATTAAATAACAAAACATAAAATAAAAGGTTGAGAACGATATAGAGAAAATGGGTAGGATCCAGCTGCGTCAATTAGTGGATTCAATTGATCTTCTTCTTGTCCAATGCAATTACACAACATTGCTTCGACAGTACTGCAGATACAACCTCGACAGTATTGGTGTTCTCTGCCGCGATAATCTCTTGCTCTTGGACAGAGGCATCAAAGTTCAGCAAAGTGTCCGTAGTTGACTCCGTTTATCTCTAAGTCAGAGTGTTGTTGATGACTTGTCCTTGACGGTACTTCTCGGCGTAAATCAACGATAATCACCAACCAATCCAACACTTCTTTTAGCTGCTGAAACTCTTAACCTATCTCTAGGCCGAGTTAGTGTCTACAACGCCGTACTTATCCCTTTCGTGAATCTACACCTCTTGATGCTAGATAAATATATTACTTACAAACTTCTCTCTCAAGCTTGAATGCAAGAACAAGGAATGACAATAGGATAAGCAAACTTTGATATTATTATTGCATTAGAACAAAGAAACAAGAATCAATCTCCTCTCACTAATATCTACAACCTTCACCTATCCCTAAGAAATTTAGAACATAATATCGTTAGGTACAATTCTTAGGGAGAAGGGTTTCTCTAAAAATCGGCTCTCTAAACAATGTGGCCGGCTAAGGTATATATAGTCTTAACCTAGGGCAAACCTTTCCTAAATAGACTCCAACTTGGAGTAAGGAACAAGTCTTCTTCAAGGGATTTGATATTTCCAAGTTTGCCGCCTTCTAGAAGGGTTTTTCCGCTTGGTCTTTGACTTGGGCTTTTAGTGCGCTAGCCTGGTCCGATTGGTGCGCTGCATCTTCCAGAATGTTCTCTATATATTTATCTTTCATTGCGCCTCCAATGTTGGTGCTGCCACTCTGGATTCTGCCGTGGCCTTGTCTTCTGCCTCGGCCTCAACATTGCTTCACTGCTACTTCGGCCCTGGATATTCCTGCATATACGGAATATGTAATAATATCTGTATTCTCTATAAATATTGACTTTGTAAGTAATGATAACGGAATATCCAATATTTCCGCAAAGAGTCCATATTTTTGTTCAAGTTGATGTATAATAGATGCATAAAGTACCATGAGAAGGGTAGTAAATAATTGCCTTTTAGGCACTCATCAATAAGATTAGTTCGGTTATTAGGAATGGGTTAAGGACGGTTTAAGGTGGTTTTTGTTATAGGGAGGGTGTTCGGTTTTCTTCTCCAATTCAGGGGGTTCTCAAGACCATTTTTTTCTCTATCTCTATCTCTCTAAAATGAGAGAAGCGAGTGTTGGTGGAGTTCACGACTAAGGGATTTAGTTCATCCCGGAATGATCTCCAAACCTCGAGAAATAGAAGATAATTTCCCTTCACCTGAAAGTTGGTCGAAATGGATACTTTGCTGTAGACATGGATACGGTTTGAGATAAACTAAAATTCAATGGCAAATTATACCAAGAATTCGGATCCATAGTTGAGTTCAGTATCCGTTTACATGTTCGAATATATATGGTGGATTGTCATCGAATATATATGTTTTTCACAATTTTGTGGACTATGTTGTTCTATTACATGATTTAGTGGACACTCTCAATCTGCTTTGCACAATCCATTATTGTTTCCTCACCAACAAGTAAGTTTCCACGTCCTTTGTCCCGTATGATGCAATTTTTTGGATATTGAATGATCTTTGTTCAATTTATTCATATTTCTTTTATACGTTTTTATACTTTCTCATCTTATGTGTTTGTATGCTTGCATTCTTTTAAGTTCATATAATATATTTATTAGAGATTATTTAATTCATTATGCTTAGATAATTAATTTAGAACCTTTTAGGGTTAGTCACTTTAATTAAAATAATAAATTTAATAGGGAGATAATTTAGTAACGATGACATTCTAATCATATATCTCAGATACACTAAGTGGTCAGTGTTTTGACACAACATTATGTTGGTCAATAGTGTACTTTGATATCGTATTTGGCGTGTCATCGAAACATAGAAAATGGTAAATAATTTAGGGTTATAATTAATAAAATTAATTAGGCAAACTAGAAACACCGATAGTATTATTAATTTTGTTCGGTGTCAAAATGGTAGTGTCTGAGCATTCAGATGTTATCATAATACACCCGGTGAAATTAATAATTTAATAGGCTTTAAATATTTAAATTGATGGAGCCTTTTTAGGTTAGAACTTAAAATGAACCAAATAATAACCGATCATGCATTTAAAACCTTTTGGATCAAAATTTATATTTCTTTAAATACGAGTCAAGGTTTCCTATTATAGGGCGTCTTATTCAAAGCTCGTATTTAAGAGAAATGTATCTTTTTATCCAAAAAGATATTCTTATTCAAACGATATTTATTTTCCAATGACAAATTAAATTAATATTATTTGAAATGCCCAAATGCCACATGTAATTAATAAGGTATCGATTTCGGGCGCTCGTGAGGGTCGTCCTTATGCATAACCGACTCCCGAACCCAAATGTTTTAAAAATGAATCTCTGGTTTGTTTTATGGTGTTTGACCTACCTAAGTAGCCGGTGGCGACTCCAAATCAATTTTAAAATTCAAATAATATACGTTTTCAATCAAATTTGGCTTTTATAATTAAAAGCAATAAAACTTGATTTTTATAAAATTCATTCGTCAGGTTATTTTTCACACTTTTCGGTTTTAAAACGGTCACAACAGACCTGAACTAATATTAACGAGACTTAATATTTACATAACATATAATTAAATATATCTATAATTTGATGAATTTAAAATATTGGTAAATATAATTAAACTTAAAAGATAGAATTAAACATGAAAATTATTTTAGGGATTAATATTTAAATTTAATATTAAATATTTAATTAAATTAATTTATTTACTATTTTTATTTAGTTTTAATATATTTAATTTTAATTATAATTTAAAATTAATATTTAATTAAGTTAAATTAAATTATTGAACTTAAGATTAATTAAGTTAAATTAAAATATAAAAACATAAATTACAAACATAATTAAAAGAATTCTAATATCAAATATAGTTTTTATTAAATTAATCTAAATTATGACTTAATTAAATTAAACCAAAATAATTAATAAAAAAATTGAAAAGACAAAATTTTGAAGGAAATTAGAAATAAGTTTTGATTACTATATAAAAAAAGGGAAAAACAAAATTTTAGATAAAGCTAATATATATAGTAAATTTTGGAAATTATTATTAGGCATAAAGATAGTTTTCACCCTTAACGTTTATAATTTTGGTCATTTTAGTCCCTATTCTTTTTTTGGGATAAATTTAGCCCTTGACCTTTATCTTTTTAACAAATAACTCATTTTTTAACTACCATGATAACTGAACCGTTAAATATTTAATAATGATGACATGTCATGTCATATATATGTAATAATATATTTTAATAACATCTAGTATATCAAATACATAAACGCGAGATATAGTTTTATTCAAATCTAAAAATATAAAACAATTAAAATTTAAATAAAATATTAAAAATTATTATTTTATTTATTAAAAATTAATTAAATCTAAAATAAAAGGCTACTAAACATTTTTCAACTTTAACTATAATAAAATCAAAATTTTATCTAAAAAGGTATGAACATAATCTGAGAAGAAAGTGTTTTGTATAGTTTGTTACCGATGAATCAAAGATAATTTTTTTTGATAATAATCAATTGAATTTTTATTATTTTAATTTAGAATTTAGGTATTTTAGTTTTAATCTAAAACGGAGTTTTAGGGTTTTATAAAGATATTTTAGTTTAGTTATGGTTGAAAATATTTAGTAAATTTTTGTTTTGTATTTAATTAATTTTTAATATTTTATTTAAATTTAATTTTTTTTCTATTTTATACTGAAATAAAATTATATTCTATATATATATATATTTAATAGGTTAGATTATATGTCATTTAAAATATATTATCACATATATATATGATATGTTATCATTATTAAATTTTTAACGGTTCGTTTATCATGGTAGTTAAAAAATGAGTTATTTGTTAAAAAAACATAGATCAAGGGCTAAATTTATCCCCAAAAAAGAATAAGGGCCAAAATGACAAAAATTATAAACGCTAAGGGTGAAAATTATCTTTATGCCTTATTATTATTATAACATATAATTAAATAAAAAACTTTGATTAAATATAATCAATTAAAAATATAAAAAAGAAAGATTAGATTTAGATATTCATTTGATACTATTCTAAGTCAAGTAAAAAATTCGCATAATTTTATATAGGCGGCGCCTAAAGAATCGAATCTCGCGCCACTCTACACCTTATTAATGTATAAATTTAATATATATATATATATATATATACATATATTAATATATATTATATACATATATCAATATATACATCTAAAATATATGCATATACTTATAATAATAATTATACATATACACACATACTTATGTATAAGTATACATACAATATATATTATATACATATATTATGTATATGTATATGAAAGTATACTATATAGTATATAAGTATAGGGGTGTTCAAAAAAATCTGATCCGTTTATCCATTGGTCCGATCCAAAAATATGGATATCCGATCCAATTTTTATTTTTAGATCGGATATCCGATCTGATTTTAAGTTTTCCGGATCAAATACGGATCACAATATTTCAAGTTTTGGATTATCAAAAACCCGAAAATCCAAAAATTTAAAATTTTATTAATATTAATTTTGCTATATTCAATAATTTAGTGCTTATTATTTTTAAACATTTTAAAAATTAAAACTTTTATAAATGTAGTTCTTGTGGTATTTAATAATTTATTATTTATTATATTCGAAAATCTAAAATTTTTATAGATACAACCTTCAAATTCGAAAATTACTTTAATCAAATTATATTTTTGAATAATTGAATATCCTAATATCCGATCCGAGTATCTAATATCTGAATATGCGGAAATCTGATTTTTATTATAAAATTTAAGAGTTTTTTTATTATAAAATTTATCTATAAAAAATTTAAATTCTGACACCCAAATTAAATTTTCTGGATCCGCTCAGTCCTGAACACAGATAACATAACGTTGAGCTACACCAACTTCACAAATCCGAATCCGAATCCTGAACACAGATAACATAATGTAGAGCAACAGCACTGACATTTTAACATTAGCAGGCATCCAGGTCTCGGCATGGGGGAGGTTTCGGATCGGTTAGCAAAGTGGTATTTCCACCTTCTGGTCCACACTTGATACGGTGAGGATTTTGAGTGCCATGCTGAAATATGGGGCAGAAATCAAAACATGCATTAACCACATCACCATGGAAGCAAAAGCCGGTTAGGAAACCAGTTGCACTTACCGGTGGCTTCTCTCCCCTTCTTAGCATCTCAACGACCTCAACGACTCTTTTTGGAGTTACATCTTCCTGCAGTATTAAACATCAAAGGGTTAGACTTAAAAGTTAGACCCATTTTAGTTCTGTTCATTTATTCGACCGTCGCTCCAAGGCGGAATCCCATAGGCCTAGGATCCATAATAATTTGAAGTAGGTTTTTGAACAAATTATGGTAAATAAAGAAAGTTGAAAGGAGTTCTCACAAAGTAATTATACGTATATCCCTCAGATCCATTGGAGTAATCAGCAACAGTGATCATAGGAGCATTTACGCAACATCCCTACAGGAAACGAATTAGTAAAATGTCAAGCTTACCTGCCTATTGATGGAAAAAGGACAAAATACATGTCAGTGAGGACAAGTAGCATTACATGGATAATAAGGTAATGTCTAAACGAGAAGACTTACCATGCATTCCATTTCTCCAACTGAGAATAAACCATCACTTGTTACCTCTGAACAACAGAAACAATAGATACTCAATATTCAACACTATCTTGAGTTTTGAGAGATGCCAAATTATAAGTACAGAAAACTATGGCACTTACCATTACGCTTAACCCCCAAGTGATTCAATAAGGCTTCTTCAATTTCTCGTGAACCACGAATCATACAAGGGGTTGTGCCACAAACCAATAGATGATATTTCCCAACCTGAGAACAATTGAATAAACTCTAGGTTCTGTAACTCTGTTCATTGATAGTAGTACTATAAAGAGGCTTCCATTCAAGGGGCCAAGTAAAGATATAATTCTGACCTTTGACCGATTGAACATTGAATAAAATGTCGCAACCTCATATACACGAATAGGTGCAACTTCTATAACCTTCGCAACCTGCACAACTCATTACATGTTTGATTCAGAATATAATTCATTTAGCTTTTGCAATAAGAAAAGGACTGCACCCATTCAAATTAGTTGAACTAATTTGCTTAGCCACAGAGAAAACCTGAATTCTCTCTACAGACTTACCACTACCAGTGTTCCATTTCAAGCAGAAATTTAATAACTGTGATGCATAATTAAGTAATGCCTGTGTAATATTAAGTGATCTACAAAATGTGCTTAAGTAGGCACTGTTTCAGTAGTTGAAAGATCTAGCCAAATATCACTATTTTGCAGTTTCAGATAGATGAAAACTAACTATTGGAAAGACAAATATTGCAATCAAACAAGAGAAAAACTTCAATATAAAGGCTGTGAGCTTGTGAAGCCTTCTAGTTTTAGGGCTTAGTGGTTTAGTTTAAGGATGAGTTATAGTGTTTAGAATTTATGTTAGTATTTAGAATTTAGGGTTTAGAGTTTGAGTTTAATATTTTAGGGTTAAGTTTAATAATTTATGCTTTTGATTTATATTATAAATATTCAGGCTTGTGTTATTACACCGCCTTTGATCAAAATTAAACCCATGAAAGAATTATGTATTCAGTCTAACAATCAAACTGAACCTCAGCTCAAATAATTCTAGGTGTAACTATCCTGATTTGTACCCCTAAAGCTGTATCAACTTTTCCTTTCTTCAGTCACATCACGTTGTATATTAACAGAAGATCAGGTACTACTAGTCCAGTAGTAACATGCATCAGATTTCCACTTTTGCTTTGTTCGGTGCAGTAAAAGTAGAGGGCATAGGGTAAAGTTGTAGAACAATCCTAAGCAACTGGCTGTCCTGGTTAACACTTGTAATCTTTTTTCTGGATATCAGTTTCAAGTCAGCAATCAGCTGTATCAATTTGCTATCTATTTGCTCAAAGTTCACCAGCAAATATAGGACATGCATAAATGCTGTCAAATATGAAAAAAAGGACTACTTAAAAGGACATTAGTATTTAATCAGACAATAGACCCTGGAAATTGTTGAAAATATAATAAAATATGATTTGGGAATTTTTTACTCAAGTCATCTAGAACACTTTGCCTTGAACAAAAAGTTCATCGAAAAACAATCATTTTCTATTATATTTAGCATTATAGGTTAAGAACCGTACATTTGTCAAAGACTCGAAGTACAAGTTTGTAATGCATTTCGGCTTAAAAACAACATATTTATTGCAAATCAGAAACCAAATGGCAGGGAAAACATTTAATATTGTGCCCCAAAAAAATACTGGACTTGACTACAAATGTGGTTAGTTTTCAAATCAAGATTCCAAAAGAATCATAGGTCTAATTCTTCATATAACTAAATATTACTATCGACTTTCTAAAATTTGAATGTACGACTGAAGAGTACTAACACATTCAATCAAATTTATTTAACATTATTCATGCTACGTACAGCGTTCATTGCTGAAACGGGAAGCCATCCTCCATGCTGCTGCTGAGCAAGATCTAGCAAAGGAATAACTGCAGATTGCTTGTAGTTGGATGGATAATGAGACAATATCTCATTGACCTACATAATAAGTATGAATTAAGACCACAATCAATTTTGTATTTCAAAAATGTTATAAATTACGTAGTCACTTAAAATATCTTAAGTAAATTCAAATATAATTCAACTTCCACACAATTCAAAAGAGAATGATGTAACAATAAGAGAAAAAATATGTATTCTACTGTCTCTCATACAATTCTTCCAACCAATGATACTCGGACTCGGTCATGGATTCCGTAAAGTTCATTTTTCTGCAATGTTTTCCCATGTATTTAAAAGATCCTTGGAAGGAAACACCATCATTCCTGTCCCCGCATATATATATTGGACATATGTATTGCTTCAACAAAATTGAAGAGGAGTAGCATAGCTTATAGAACAAACAAGTTTTAAGCAACCATACGTAACAAGTGAATCTTTAAGTTCATATAATGGAAGTAAATTAACGGCCTTTTATCTCAATATCTTACACTTACTGGATATTGTAAGAGCACTCAAATTTTTTCCCAATCCCAATTCCCAGAACCCAGTCTACTAATACCTTCTCAATCTACAATGATGGAGAAAACATAACCCATAACTCCAATTGCAAACACTTAAAATTATACTAACCTTTGCTTTGTTCGCCTCAGAAAATTCCCATGGAAGGTCGGGATTGTTATCTGGGCTATCAAGATGCTACAGGAGGAAAAAACCAAATTCATCCAATCAACTATTTCTTCCAGTAAGGGGAAAATCCATAGAAAATGGAATTGTAATATGTAAAGATTGGAACTTACATAATTCAATGCAGTGGAGAAGGATCGATATGCCTGAAGAACAGGGAAATGAAATCGAGGTGTTTGAATGAGCAGAAAATGACGAGAAAGAAACAAAGGGGAATGAATACCTGCGAAGATTGACGGAAAGCTTGACGGATCTCTAGGAAACGCTGGGAAGCGAGGCGAGCAAGCATTTTGGTGATGAGATTTGCAGACCCAAATTCGATCAAATACTGAAGAAGTGAACGGAAGGGAGAGAGGATTTGGGGAAGAAAAAACGAAGCTTTCGTTGTGCTAACAGTCACGCTTTGGGCGTGTGTGTTGGGCCTATGACTCGGCCACATTTATTGGGCCTGAAATACTATTTAAATTTATTAAATATTTTTAAATTATTTTTCTTACTCGTATAATGTATGAATTAATTGTATTTAATAATTATAGTTTTATTTTGGCCCAAAAATTAGGTGCGAGCAAAATTTGATTCAATTCGATTCGAAGTAAAAATACTCGATTTATTTTGATATGATTCAAAATTTTATAAATTTGACTTGACTTTGTATTCACTTAATTTGAGTTCTAGTGTAGTAATAGTGTCATGTAAAAAAATGGGCAAAAAGAAAATATGGATGTTGAACAATACCACATTGATAGGAAACCCCACTGTCCTCTCCGCCTATAAAAAAGGGCATGAGCCACATGGTTTAAAGGATAACCAATTGGATAAGGGTAGTACCCTATGATCCTAACTTAAGAGTTTAATTCTCTCCAAAATTTTGGGTGTTTGATTGTGGTTCTATTTTGGATCCGGTCTAGTTTAATATTTTGGAGGGATCAAGGTAGATCTCAGTGGGGGGTTCGCTGGGGTTCACCGTTCGAATTTTAAGTTTGGTATATTTTTTTTCTTTTATTTTATTTAGGTTGTATTTTGTATGATTTTAATAAAGTATTGTTTATTTAGTTGGTTTGTTCTAATTTATGTGTTATTTTCATTTTAATTTTATGTTTTAGATTAGTTTTAATTTATGTATGTTTAAATTATGTTTTAGATTATTATTTATATATGTATTTATTTATGTTTTTAATTATTTATTGTATTGTATGAAATTTATTTTCTAAGTAATAATTGAATAATGATTATTTAATTTGTTAAATGCGGGCCCTTAAGTTCAGTCGTAAGCGAGGCCAACTCCAATATGGTGGTGGTTCGGACGCTTACCTTCAGGTTTAGGTGCTTTAAAATAAATTTGTACGTTCAATTAAAAATTAATTTGACCTTAATTTAGCCTGAAAATTTTAATATTAACGAAGCGGTAATTAAATAAAGTACTAATTTTTAGACGGTATAGGGTGCTAATCCTTCCCCATCCGTAACCGACTCCCGAATCTCAATTTTCTAAATCTCTGATTTTCTAAATAAAGTACTAATTTTTAGGCGGTGTCTGGTCTACCAAAACAGTCGGTGGCGACTCAAATTTTCTAACAATCATTTTTAAATTGAAAACCCAATTCGGAAGATATTTAATTTCAATACAACACAGTTAAAATGTTTTTCGAAACCAAAAAGAATCTTTAAAGATACTAGTGTTTTTTTATATCGCTACAGATGACGACTCTGTTAAGGAGCAAAAGCCATACGACCAAAGAATGTGGAACTTTGAAAACAAGGTCCAAATCTAGATTAAAATCGACAGACTAAGGTTTGAGGATCAATGAAAAAGGTAGATCTTAAGAGAGGCTAACTTCTTAGTTGGATGTTTGATCAATAATTGTATGCATCTTTGTTTTCTAAGAAATAAACTTGAACCTACTGCTTGTAGCCCGAAAAACGGTAATTTGTTAGGCTTGGAGTGGCTCGATGCACAACCGATTAACTTGCCAATTTGATGGAGAAAGAACACTTTGGGTGATTTATTGTGGAAGCAAAAATAACACAATGATTTTAAAGTGGTTCGGCCTTCGAACAAGCACCTACATCCACTACCTTAGCTTCCCACTAAGGATTTCCAAATTCACTAATAATTTCAACCTTTTAAGGAACAAAGGGATCATCTCACAACCTTGATTCACAACCCGAATCAAGCATCCAAAGTTCACAATCCAAACTTTGGGAATTCACTCAAACAAGAAAAACTTAGCAAACTTGAATCCTTCTAATAAGGCTAGTTTTTGCAACTAAGCACTCACCCAATCCTAAGACACTTGAGCATACATTAACATTGAGCTCACAAGTGTTGTCTACCCAAAAAATGAGAATTATGCTCTAAGACAATTTCTTGATCATAATGTTGTTACAATTGAAGCATTAGTCTTCTCTTGATGCTTGAAGCTTTCTTTTATCATCCCAAATGAGCTTCTAGCCGTTGGTGACTGTTGGGATTAGTTTGGAGCCGTTTGGAGCTGATTTCAAGGCTTATTTCCTCTTTTGGTGCAAGCGGTATCAAAACACGTGAGAGCTGTTTCGAAACAACTGCTTTGGGAAATAACCGTTGACCTGTATTTATGAACAAGTATCGATACCGCTCCTAGCCGTTGGGGGTTTTCATAAAATCGTTTTGACCATTGGGGGTGTTTCGAAATATGGTTCGAAACAGAGCATCACAGTGGCAAAAGGTATCGATACCAGTATCGATACCACTATGGTTTTGCCTTTGAAACCATGGTGTTGAAGAACAGGTATCGAAACACCTGGGTAAAAATCAGTTCTTTGGTTTCTTTAAATCATTCAAAACATTTAGAAACTTTCAAAAACATCATAAATATATTTTCAAGTTGTTTGGACAAAAGAAACATTTTTGAAGTCTTTTCAAATTAGTCCAAAACTATTTTTCAATTATTATATCAAAACATTAGTTCTACATAATTTTTTTTTATAAAGGGCACATATTTTAAAGTGATGTTTCTTTCACCCATCAAATGGTTTTATATTTTTTAATTCTTTGAACATTTCATTCATTTTTAAGGAAGTAGCTCTTGCTCTCCATGTGCATATAACAGACCTTTTAAACATACATATGTATATATTATTACAAATCAGGTCTTGGAATTTCAAATGCGATAATATCTTTGCTTCAAACTAAAAAAACAACTCTAAAGTTTGGTATATTCAAAGAAGAGATTGAATGTTGCGGGGATATTACAAATGAGAGTCTCTACTAGTCTACTAAGACCAATAGAGGAACAATATGAACGAAAGAACGAGAGAAAGAGAGAACCGGAATAACAATCGAAAGGCCAAAACGAGCATGAATAAGTAAAAGATGATTTTTACAGATTGCAACATCAAGAAATTACAAAAAAGGTGATCGAATCAAAGCAATATCAGAAAGTTGCAAAGAGGTGATCAAATCCAAACAGTGGATATCAGAGAAGTAATTCAATTTGGTGATACACGTACAAACTTGAAAGAGAAAAACGAAAAGGAGAAAACAATATTGTACACACTTCATATTCAGATAAAAAAATTCAGAGTCAAAAAACTCAGCCAAAAGAAATGAGGCTAGGAGAAGCAAAAAGAACCTTTATTATGAACGGCTCACGATCTCACAGATTTGACAGAAGCAAATAGCGAAGAACATCTAAGACAAATCGGCCTGAAGATTGTCATTTTTTGAAAAGAGAATGAATTCTAGGGTGAAAACCTAAAGCGAACAGTCTAGAGAGACTCAAAAGAGAAAGAGAGTGAAAGAGAAGAACAAAGGAAGAATATTGGGTATGCTCAAATCACAGATCCGAAATACCTTTACATCAACCATAAATCTAGGTCTTACAAGATTTCAAAGACTATTATGATCGTACAAGACCGTCTAGATCACTTAGGTATGTCCATGAGATAGTCTTCAGATCATATTCCGCCCAAAGGTTAACTTTTCTTTAAAGAATGATGAACTTCGAAGTGCCTGATAGACACCTAAATGAGGGAAGGATGGGACAAGATGAAACAGTGAGATTAAAAAAGCCACCCAGAAAGGGGTAACCTCTAGGTAGGGATTGTTCTTTTTAAAAGCATGATGGTCTAGAAGAGACTATATATTTGTGTATATCCCTGTAATAGTCAAGGATCCTTTAAATATACCCTTTATTAGAGTTGAACTTTGCTAGATTATGGCAAATATGCCATTGCATTTGACATTCATGAGGGCATACTTTTTCTTAAATTGTTTTGCAATATACTCATATTTTTTAATTTCTTGCATTTGAAATACATGAAAAAAATCATTTTTCTAAGAATTAAAGAATACTGAGAGTCAGCCTCCATTGAAGTACTTTGACGAGCACATAAATGAAGTCAGGACACAAAGACGTACGGTCAACCATCATACTGATCCAAATGATAATACAAAGAATATGAGCGAGACATCATTGTCTGTAAAATGATAGAATTAGATCTTAGATCAGAATTGACCTGTAACCCCTAAATTTAACTTAATATCTTAGATTAAAACTTAAGTTTTACGCTAAGTAAACTTGTCTTACAACTTGCAAGTTAGGGTTTAAAAGAATAAAATACCATTTTCTAAAAAATTATTAAACCATTGATAATGAAAATACTAAACACTTAACATTTTAAAATATCTGAAGGTTCAACCAATGTTTATAATAAATATTATTAGTACTGGAAACAAAATAAGTGTCCAATATAAAAGTCCAAAGTCCAATACATAAATTATTAACCAGAAATTTAAAATAAGTTTGAAACTTTATAAACGTACGGATCAACAATAGTTCGAAATCAACAGTCCTCCAGTACCATAGCCTAAGACCAAGTATTTGAAAGAGAAACTGTAGGGGTGTAAGCTAGGAAGCTCAGTGTGTCTCTAGTGTGCAAATAAGCGTGATCATAGTACAAAATAACTTAACATAATACAGAATAACATCACATAACAGAACATAACATATGATGTTATGCATGAATGATATGCACCCAATACCGAACACCATCAGAAGAGTAAGTTCCCCTGAACCACTCTAACTCCATCACACCATAAGAAGTGGAAACTAGACCCGAAGGTGGAGCCACTAAACAGAAGTGGAAACTAGACTCGATGGTGGAGCCACTAAAAAAAAAGTGGAAACTCGACCTGAAGGTGGAGCTACTGATTAGAAGTGATACTCACCAGAAGGTGATATCCCTGAACTTCCTCGTACATATAATACAACAAAAAATAGTGAAATAAAAATATAATAGAGTTTGAATACTTGCCTTAAAACTAACAGAAGGCATGCATGATAGTTTTAGAAATAAAAGAATCAGAGTTTTTCATAGATTCTAAATCAGATATAAAACAAAGCATAGGAATGTTCAAATAAGTTTAGAAGTCACAAAAGCAATGCAATCAACATATATACATAGAGAAAATAGAATCTGTACACAAAAGTAAACAGAAAATATCGGTAGAGACACACATTAAATAGATCTCTTAACGTCAAGAATGACGTCTACTGAACTCAACCCTAACACTAGGTCGAGCAAATCTAGAACCTACGAGAACAATTATGTAAGACATACTACTATACCACTACACAGGAAAAATACACAAAACAAAAATAACTAGATAACTCACGTGCGTGTCCTGAAGTCTGAGGAGGATGAGGAAGAACAAACTCAGGGTCTAAATCCACGTCACTTGAACCAAACAATAACTAATTTTAGATTCTGATAAAGGCAACTTCAAATAAAGCATTCGAACTTAAAAGCCTTAAAAACTGTACTTTGGGTTTGAATTTCGAAAAATAGGTTGCGTCATCGAACTCAAGACGTCGAAAAGCATAAAGTAGGACTGGATTGGAAAAAGGCAACACTGACGTCAACATTGGTCAACGCTGGCGTCACCAGATGACGTCAATAGTGATGTCAACAGGTCGGGTCGTACGGATCGAGTCGGGTCATATGGATAGTTTACCTAGGATTTTCTTGGGAAAATCTGGAAATTTTCAAAAAACGTAAAATTTCATGTTTTCTCATATTTGAATCCTCTTAAAACCGATGTAAAATCAATCCAAAACACTTCCTAACATCCAAAAATTGAATTTAAAACCTTAAACAACCTCTCATCAACCCAAAAATCAATTAAAAACAGAGCCCAAACTTTTTCCTTATGAACCAACAAAACAAAGTAGGGAAAGGTAAAGGAAAGAAACTTACCGAACACCCAGCAACGATTAGAAGCAAGAGGACTTCACAAATTGGAATGAAAACAAAGAAGAGATTGAGAGATAAAGGAGAGGATTTTAATTTGAGAGATAAAGGGGAAATAAATCCCAAATTAACGTAGAAACGAGAAAAGAAGAAGAAAAAAATTGTTACCAAATTTTAAAATGGTAAAATTACACTACAATGGTCTAGACGTTTAAAACCTTCCAACAGAACCCTTAACTTTCGAAACTTTATAAAATAGCCACTAAAATTCAAATTAAGTTTATTCCAAAAATCCCCAAATTCTAGGGTTTCGAATTAGCAATTTAGCTTTTAATTTAGGCTGAAAATTAGGGTCAAAGAGTTGCAGATACTAGGCTTTGATAACAGATATTTGGCTCCCACATAGACTCAACTAGATTACCTATAAGAGTATATACTAAAACTAAACTACTAGTATATTCCTCAAGAATTTCCAAATAACTAGATACAGAGCTAGAAACACATGAATGGTAAAACCATTATCCAGAAGTGCGAAAAAGAAAAAAAACAAGAATAGAAAAGGTATCAACGATAACATCTAGCTCATCCCAATCCTCATGCGTCCTGAAGCATATACTAAACCTAGCTGAGATATCCCTGATCTGGAGGATCCTCTGAACTAATTAGCTCTACCTCTACCACTGATACTCAAAGAAGAAATCTTGATCTCTCCCCTAGCAGGGGTCTGTAATGAAGCCTGAGACTGGCCCAGAGCATAAATTGACTGTGGTGAAACTGGACAATTTTTGAGACGATGATCATAAGACCCACAGTGAAAACAAGCTCCACTCTTTATCCTAAACTATTTAGAATGCCACTTCTTGCAAAAAGAACACCGTGGTAATGGACAAGTACTAGTGGAACCAGCACCAATAGCAGTCGGAACAACGGAAACTGTTGGTCTAGCCTGAGAAGAACCCTGATGTTCAAACTCATCTCTACCCCTCTTCCTAAAATGGTTTCCCTAACTATGCGGTACTGATACTGTAGGTTGTCGTCTACCTCAGTCTTGGCCTTGGGATTCTTGTTGAATCCTCAAATTTTCATTGTACTCTGTTGTTCTAGCTTGTCAGATGATCATCTTGTATTTTGTGTCATGGTGTGTAGCTACTGCAATCTTAATAAGCACCCGAAGTCCTTTTAGAAAATGCTCACATTTTTGCTTCTTAGTCTTAATAAGACTCAGAGCATACTGAAGTAGTCGCAGAAACTTGATCTTATAGTCATTAACTATCATATCATTCTGCTGTAAAATTTAGAAAATCATCACGACACTTTTTAAGATACTCTAATCCCATATAACGATCATCAAAAGCTTGCCGGAAAAACTCCCAAGTGGTCTGATCATCAATGGTAACTTTTTCCTCAAACTTCCACTAGTTAGGGTTTCCCCATGAAGTAATGATATAATTGCCCTCAATTTCTTATCCAAAGGATACTTCATTTCAACAAATAGTCACTGAGGTTTCTTTAACCAATACTCTACGTCTGTTGGGTATGTACATGTCTTACCATCAAACATCGTCATACCAGCAACTAAAAATTCAATGGATATGGGTTTCCTAACACCCTCAGTCTGACGGAGATACTAGAGTAACTCTCTCTACATAAAGACAGAATCTAGACCCACAGACTCATTGTCTCCAGAAATATATAGTCCTTCACTTTGAACTGGGTGATTGACTTCAGCTCGCTGAGCCTCAGTTTGTATTTCGGTCGTTCCCCCCTCCCAATTCTTGTGCTAAATTTTGATCTTGTGAAAGATTCATAAGAGGCAGGACATCACTCGCAGAAACAGTAGTACTACCTCGATCACGACCTCTTCTAGTCTCAAGACGTGTACTCTTACGATATGGCATAATAATATATCTACAAAAGGATAAATAAAATCCTATATGAGAACTGATACTTGGAGCATTATTCAAAATATTTCTGAAAATCTTAAATACGAAGAATTAGAATCCAAATTATAAAAACAAATACAAAATCGTTTTCGGGTCAAAAATTATTTTGGACCTCACAGTCTAAGGGTTGAATCGGGCTTTGATACCACTAAATATAACCCCTAAATTTAACATAATCTCTTAGATTAAAACTTAGGGTTTATGCTAAGTAAACTTAACTTGCAAGTTAGGGTTTAAATGAATAAAATACCATTTTCTGATAAATTATTAAACTAATGATAATGAAAATACTGAAAACTTAACATTTTCAAATATCTAAAGTTCAAACCATATTTATAATAAATATTATTAGTACTGGAAACCAAATAAGTATTCAATATAAAAGTCCAAAGTCCAAAGTCCAATATAGAAATTATTAACCAAAAATTTAAAATAAATATGAAACTTTATAAATGTACGGATCAAAAATAGTTCAAAATTAGTAGTCCTCCAAGTACCGTATCCTAAGACCAAGTATTTGAAAGAGAAACTATGAGGTGTAAGCTAAGGAACTTAGTGTGTCTCTAGTGTGCAGGTAAGCATGATCATAGTATATAATTGCATAACACAACACATAATAGTATCACATAACAGAACAACATATCACATAAAAGAACATAACATATGATGTAATGTATGAATGATATGCACCCAACATCGAACACCATCAGAAGAGTAGGTTCCCCTAAACAACTCTAACTCCATCACACCATCAGAAGTGGAAACTCGACCTGAAGGTAGAGCCACTAAACAGAAGTGAAAACTCAATCCAAAGGTGGAGCCACTAAAGAGAAGTGAGAACTTGACCCGAAGGTGGAGCCACTAAACAGAAGTAGAAACTCGACTCGAAGGTGGAGGCACTAATCAGAAGTGATACTCACCAAAAGGTGATATCATTGAACTTCTTCGTACATATCATCCAACCAAATACAGTGACATGAATAGATAATAGAGTCTGAATTCTTGCCTTAAAACTAACAGGAGACATGCATGATAGTTTTAGAAATAAAAGAATCAGAGTTTTTCATAGATTCCAAATCATATATAAAATAAAGCATAGCAATGTTCAAATAAGTTTAGAAGTCACAAAAGCAATGCAATCAACATATATACACAAAGAAAATAGAATCTGCACGCAGAAGTAAATAGAAAATATTGGGAGAGACGCACCTTAAGCAGTTCTCTTAACATCGAGAATGACGTTTAGTGGACTCAACCTTAGAACTAGGTCGAGCGAATGCAAAACCTACAAGAACAATTACATAAGATACACTACTATGCCACTATAAAGGAAAAATACACGAAACAAAAATAACCAGATAACTCATTGTGTGTCTCGAAGTCTTAAGAGTAGGAGGTCGTCCAAGAGGAGAAGGAAGAAGAAACTCGGAGTCTGAATCCACATCACCTGAAATAAACAGTAACTAATTTCATATTCTGATAAAGATAACTTCTAATAAAGCATTAACATATTGTATATGCACTGATATATCTTTTGTTTTTCGTGTGTTTAAATTTTCTAATAGTCAAATGTCATATCAATACGATCAAGCCTGTACCGATAAGAAAGTATCGTCTACAAGTACCTTGTGCAAAAATTCTATAACTATAAAGTACTGATATCCGAAGATAATTATTGATATCAAGATGTCTATAAGAGCATTTAATATTGGACATTAAGTCTCTCAATGAGTCCAAACTAACTCCAACAACTAATAACAATCACAAACTCATTAGATGGTTTAAAAAGAACTTAGAGCAACCATGTATCAACAAGATATTCAACGTAAACATCCTTTGTATAGATAAATTATTTTAGTGCTTAAATTATAAAATTTCTTATAGAAAATACTAGTGAGTCAAATTTTTACATTTATTCCGATGTTAAGACTTTGGGTAAGAGCTAATTTATGTAAAATCTTTTGTCTTGTGAGTTTCTCTTTGTTTTCTAATTTTATTTTCTGTGAGAGTGTATGTTTCAGAGCTTTGGGTTATAAGCTTTGAGATTGTGTAAAGATTATCTCCTTGAATGTTGAAAAATTAAAAATAAATTAGTAAAGCTGTAGAAAATCCTTAATTCGAATGTTTAAGATAAAATTTGAGATTATGTAAAGATTATCTCTTTCAAACATCATATATTATTGTGTAAATTTTTAATTTTTTATTATTTTCACCAATTTTACTCAAAGGTCAATTCATTCCCTCTTAACATATTTATTTGGTCATTCGAGATTATCAATTGGTATTAAAGCTTCATCTCTTTGTCATATTAACATCATAAAATTGATCTTTAAAGTGCTCAAACATTTTACGTCAACTGATTCAAATGGAAAATCCATCTTTAAGCCTCTATACATGCCAATTATTCTAATTGAAAGAATAAGATAATAATCTTTATCATGTTTATTGATTATAAGATTTGAAAGATTATTGAAGATGTCCCTAATTTTTCATAAAAGAGTGTAAGAGACATTCTTGTCCTGAAGGATTTAGTTATAAATAAAGATAAAAAATATCAAATTAAATAAATAGAACATACTGGACTTTTCACTAACTTGAATATATGGTAGATTTAGTTACTAATATTGTATTAAAATCTTTTTCGGTAATTATTGACAAGAACCACGGTAATTGAGTATTTTATCGCTACACAAACATCAAATAACAAAAGACTTTTAATAAATTAAAAATAAAATCAAAGACCAAGAGAGAAAAATAACCGATAATTAAAATATAATTGAGGGAGAAAAACTTATCTTATTTATGCTAGTAATAAATTCTTTTCAATAATTCCTTCAAGATTTGAACGAAAAAAACTTCCGTTGGTTAGAGTCTCTTGCTGATAACGTTTTATGAATAAAGTAAATAACAAGAATAAAATAGGAGAACAAAGATAATAGACAAAAGAGAGATTTTATTATATTCTCAAAGTAGGGTTGTACCCAAAGCTTTGGTCAAGATTCTATATTTATAAACAAACCCTAATTCCAATGGGTATAAAACCCTAATAATTTTAGCCCATTAAAGTTTAACTTAATACATGGATATCCACCATAAATAAATATATATAACATAAAATGATATATAAAGACATAATTATACAATATTTTTTAAATAATTTATTTATTCTTATTATTTTATATCTATTAAAATAATCTTTTAACATCATTACTATGACATAGATAAAAATCTTTTATTTGTAAAATTATCTTTTTAATATAATTTTAATAATTGTTAATTTTAGATGTATATATAAATTTTTTATTTATAAAATTATATTTTAATCAAAATTTATTAATTATTTTTTTTGATGTAAAAAGGAATGCAACTACGAGCCTCGTTAAAAACCTCCCTAAACCTAATTGGAGAAAAAGAGTACTCGTAGCGGCATTAAACAAATTTAAACAAAACCTTAAACCCCTAAAACATCAATCCAAACCTATGGACTTATCCCGATCAAGTAAAATCCGAATTACATTAGGTGGTTTCAAGAACACTCGCACTAAATCCTCAGTATTTCGCATGATCTTAGCCAACAGATCTGCTACTATAGCATTAAAGTCTCCACCAAGCAGCCACGGCATTCCAGGCCCTGGATCCAGGACCTCAAGTTGATCCTAGAGGAATCGACGTTTACCCCACTCTAGGCTTGCATACATAAACGTAGCGTGAAATTGTACATTTGATCTAGAATCCACACCAATTCCATGTACAAACTGGTTTGAAATAGTAAGAACATCAAACATAATCCCCTCCTTCCAAAGGACCTATATGCCTCTTGAAAAACCATTTGCTTCTACTTTGTATGAATAATCAAACCCCGAGCGACGAATGAAACTATCCGCTCCATCCCCACTTATTCGAGGCTCAAAGATTGCAATCATATCCGATAACTACACACTAACCAATAATCTAAAATAGCGATTAAAGTCAAGGCCAAGAGTGCCTTGAGTATTCCAACACATGATTTTAATCATTAAAATAAGCATAAAGAACCCCAAACTCACTGATTCTCCACTTGCATCGTTCCCTCAAATGACTCGTTCGTAGTCCATCAAATTTCACCCTTCTTAGCTGTCTCTGAACCCCTCGACCTAACGGAAAGATCCAGACTTGCTTGCTTTGTAGATAGTTCATTTGAGACTGTATTTATCCATTGTGTAACTTCCATCGCTTGGTGTTTCCCATCAATCTTTTTCGCCTTTTCGTTCTTGCGAACCAAAGGGCTTGGAATAGTGCCACTACGAGCATATGTCTTGCTTATTTTACGAATCAAACCTAACGCTGGTTTTCCATTATTATCTTTTAAGACCCATTTCTGATTTTCATCCGCAATACGAATAACCGTATATTTTTCCGTAGGCAACTTAGAAGGAACAATCTGCACCGTGCTTTGTGTCTCATTACCAATACTGGTGACCTGCAAACTCTTAACCTATTCCTGCTCATTACATGCCTTAGAAGTGTTAATCACTGCTTTTGTGATCATCTCATCCGCATTCATTTGCGACCCATTAGCTTCCATAAGAGGAACAACATTAGATGGTCTTGCTATGTCCGCGATGATTTGAACCTGTTGTGCACCCTTATTCATAGATGGCTCATGAACCACCACAACCTCTTTACCTTTCATTACCCTCTTTGAATTATGACCATGATCGATCCTAGGAATCGGGGCCTGGCCGATCCCTTACGTCGGAGTTTGCTCTTCTACCGTCATATTATCTATTCCAACATTCAACACAGCAAACCGCAAACCCGTCGACTTAACAACCTTCGAATCAGAAGAGTTTTGTCCCTTAGCAATTTGTTGGGTTCCCCGTCGTCGTTTCTCCACCTGCATCTACGGCCCATACATCTCAGCAGCTTTTGGTGTTGGTTCCATAATTTTGGGTTGTGCCTCCTGCTTCTGCACTTTCGCACATAATTCCTTAGTATGTCTGTACTTCCCACATCCAAAACAAATCAACCCGAATAACCTCTTCAACTAGTCCTGCAATTGCATTAAACAAATGTTTCGAATAATAGCGATAGGGTAATCCAGACAGTCTTACCCATGCCAAAATCTGTTTAGGATGATCTTCAGCTGTCGAAAACTCCCTCGACCAGGGCTGGACAGTCAAGTAGCTTCCGTAAATCATCCATGGGCCACCAGAAATTACCTTATCATAGTCTGTATCAAGACTAAACTTGATCAAGTAATAATCGTTATCCAGATCAATGATCGAGAAATCTCCCATCATATTCCATAGTGCCTGTATTCTATTCTTCAAAGCCCTGAGTCCAATTGAGCGCCCTAGGAGTCTTACTATCATCGCCTTTGCCAACTTTGCATCAATTTGCTTATGAACCCTATCGGAAAACCGAATCTCAGGAACCGGACCATCTCTGCTAATAATAATATCGTTATTGGCTAATTCCACTTCCAACGACTTTAGAAAATTATCCTCCTTATTACTTTCAGCGGAGCGCATTGCAACATCTCGAAAAGAAATTCTCTTCCCAATATCGATAGGTTCTTGTCCACTTTTTAGCCCAGACGCCACCACTGACGGTAACGTGATATCACCGTCTCTAGACGATAACCCTATTGTTTTTTCCATGTCCACCCACTATCAAGATCCATATGCGCTAAATCTCTTCCTTGGTGAACTACCATCTCTGACCCAGGACCATTCCTCGTATCTGAAACCCTATTGTTAGACATAAAATTTATTAATTATTTAATATATATTAATTTATTTTTTTAAAATTATTTTTAATTTTATTAATTATTTAAATTTATATCATTTAAAAATATTTTATAGATTTTAAGAATGAAAGAATCTTTATAATTTTTATTTAAATCTCTAACTTATAAAACTTATTTTATTTGAATTGATTTTTTATCTATTGTAAACATTTATTTACTAAATATCCAAATTAACCATCTAATTGAACATCTAAAAATAATATTTTTTTATTTTAATTCAAGAAAATTATTTACTAATCATGACCCAAAGAATAAATTTTCAAAGTTACTAGTATTATTTTTATATTTGGAATAAAGGGTTAAATTCAAATTTAAGTACAAATTTCTTATAAAAAATTCATTGATTTATCCATTGAAAATCATCAGGTATCACCTTATTACGGGATTGCATCAATTCAATCAAAATTATCCGATAAAAACTGAAAATCATCAATTAAAATCATAAAACAAATCAAGAACTCAATGTAATGGATTAAACACTTGAGAATTTTAATAAAAAACTCAAAGTTCAGAGGTTTGAATGATCTCTTACCTCTAAACATGATCCAACTTCCCTCCAATTGAAAACCCCATGAAAAATAAGTTGTAAAGTATAAGAAAGTTGAAGAGAAACAAGGATAAATTAATTTAAACAAAATTTAATCAAAAAGATGTGATTTACCTTGATAAAATTAAAGATAAATTTGATTAGAAATCAAGAAAATTGGGAGAAGTTGAGAGAAAATGGGAAGTTACATGAAATTGTGATTTTGGTGAAAAATGGAAAATATGCATCAATTAAATCTTAATTGGTGATTAAAAGGAGTTATAAAAGTGATTTTTCGAAGGTTAGATCAGATGAGAAAGATTGGATAAATAGACCCTTAAATATTCTAATTTTTGACTCAATTACATTTTAGTCACTAAAACAGTCCAGTTTTAAATTTTTACAAAATAGTCACTACATTCCCAATTACATTTTAGTCATAAAATAGTCACTACACTCTAAATTGCCGAAGACGAGGAAATTCAAATAAGAAGAACAACCTCAGATTCTATAATTTGTTTGAAGAAATCCAAATGAGAAGAGGAACTTCAAAACGTCTGGAGAAATTCGTAATGAGAACAATAGTTCCATATTTGATATGAGGAATTTCAAATGAGAAAAACAATCTCAGATTCTATGACTTGTTTGAAGAAATTTAAATGAGAAGAACAACTTTAAACATTGGAGAAATTCAAATAAGAAGTATAACTCCAGATCCGATATGAGGAATTTCAAATAAGAAGAACAACCTCAGATTCTATGATTTGTGTGAAGAATTTCTTATCGAGAAGAACAATTTGAAACTATTTAACGGGAGATAAAGAATTTCGTAATAAGAAGAACAACTGCAGATTTTGTGGTTCAATATAAGTTTAAAGAATTTCAAATGAGAAGAACAACTTCAAGCTTCAATAGCGTAACGGATAGCTAGCTTCCTGTTCTAAAACAACGAGCAAAGAGGTGCGGCTGTTATACTCGTATTTTGTTTGGGTATTAATATTTATAATAAGGTCATAATGAATAGTTGATAAAAATAATTAGTTTAATAAATAAATCTCATATTGATAGAAATGTGTTTACATACAACCATTCATTTTAGTGTAGGAATAAATACCACATTGGTAGAAAATGTTCAATACATATAAGCACATATTTTAATTTAGGAAATAGATCCCACATTGGAAGGAAATCTCACATTCCCTTCTCCAAATGCCTATAAAAGGGAGGGATGTTTACTTAGGAGGAGAAGAAAGGAATGATAGGAGCCTTGGAGCAAATCAAAGGGGATTATGCTTGGCTCTACAATATCATGCTTTGGTAAGTGATCAACTTTTTTCTTATTATGTTTGTTTAGTTTTTTAGGCATTAGAATGAGTAGTTAGAATCTTTTAGGCATTAGAATTTATAGTTAGAATATTTTAGTCATTTTCCCTTGTAATAGAACTTTTATGTTTTAAATAAAATTCAATTTGATCCGTTGTCTTTTAATTAATGCTTTAATTATTTAATTTATTGTATGCTTGCATGATTTAAATTCATATAGCATAATTGTTTAGGAAAACACTTAATTTACACTTAGCTAATTAAATTAGAGCCTTCTTAGAGTTATTCATTCTAATTAATTAAGCAACTGTAAATAGAAAGAAAATTGTAGTAATGAATGGTGTATTTAATTATATTCCTTGGATGCACTATGTTGGTCGGTGTTTGACGTACCAATATGTTGACCAAGAGTGTACTTTGGTATCGCATTCGATGTGCCATTCTTATTTAGAAAATGATAAATAACATAAGGTTAGTATAAAAATAAAATTAATTAGGTAAACAACTAGAATAACATTATTAATTTCTTTAAGTATCTAGACAGTAGTATTCAACCGTTTAGATTACCATAATACACTTGAAAAATTAATAATTTAATAAAACCTTAATTATTTAATTAATGGAGCCTAATAGGATTAAACTTAAAATTGACAAGATAATAACCTATCATGCATTTAAATCTTTTGGAGCAAAAATTATATTTCTTCAAAATACTAGCTAAGGTTTCCTATATAGAACATCTTATTCAAGCTAGTATTTAAAATAAATGTATTTTCTTATCCAAAAGGATATCCTCACTCAAACGATATTCATCTGACAATAACGGACTAAATTGATATTATTATTTAAAATGTCATGTGTAATTAATAAGATAACGATTTTAGGCGCTCCTAAGGGTCGTCTATACGCATAATCGACTCTCGAACCCAAATGTTTTAAAAAGAATCTCTAGTTTATTTTACGATGTCCGAACTACCAAAGTGGTCGGTGATGACTCCAAGTCATTTTAAAATTAAAATAATACACATTTTTAATATGACCTTGATTTTTATAATTAATGATTAAAAAAAATAAATTTTGATTTTTCAAAATTCAACCGTCAGACTATTTTTACACCTCTGTTTTAAAAATAGTCGCGACACCATGTATGGTCCTTATATAATCTAAAGTGGTTAGTTTTAAGAAAATATATAAATTATGTATTTAGTTTACTATGCAATTAGTGGTAGAATGTAGATACATGTAGCCGGTAGGGTAGGCACAAGCCCACCCTGAATTTTTTAAAATTCACACATTCGCCTTTAATTTTTAAAATTTTATGAGTTAGTCCTTAATATTTTTAAATTATTTAAAAGTTATACCCATCTTAAAATTTTAAAATTTTATGTGTGTCTCACCCTCAAATATTTTTCTGGATCCGCCATAATTATAACATTAGGTGTCTTTTTTTAATAAAATTAATGTTTTCTGTTACAAAAATCGTCTATCAAATTCAACATGAGTTTTTATAGCATAGATACATTAACAAGATAACATAATAAAAGCTTCGTATAAAAGTGACATCAAATATATTTTTATTTTTAGAAATATCACGAGAGCTAGTAAAATATATGATATAAGAGCGTATAAAATCATTCATTATTATAAAGAAAAAGATAAATTTGATTATATAAAATTTAGATTATTTTGATTTAGCTTTTTCTTCTCTAAACTTTTTTGCGTCGTAACTTTTTTTTTAATTTTCGAACTGACGAATTGCAATCAATCTTAATATTGATTGTCGATTATTTGTGTTTATTTTTCAATTTTTTTCTAGTTTAAGAATTTATGCTCTTGTGACACATGTTTCCTTTATCTTTATAACACACTTTTGTATTTCCTTTTGTTGAGTTGATCGATCTTGAAGTATGGCCAAGAGGGGGTTGAATTGGCAATTAAAATTTTGATTTGGAAGTTTTCGGTAAAGATGTTAAAATTTAAGAGACAAGAAATTTATAGTGGTTCAAGCTTCGAACAAGCTCTACATCCACTACCTTAGCTCCCACTAAGGATTTTGAAACCAATTCATTAATGAATTCGATCTTTTTCTCGGTTCAAGGGATAACCGTTACAATTTGAATCAATTCTTCTACCCAAGAATTGATTCAATCCTCACAAGATAATACAAGGGAAAATAAGCAAATAAAAATTCTCCCACAAGAAATATATTGCTCCAATTACAAATAAACTCTCTCCAAACTCAGATTAGAAAAGATCAAAGTGAAATTACAAGACTTGGGAGCAAGAATATGCAATGAAGTGCTTTGAGTTGGATTTTTGTGCTTGGATGTTGCTTGAGGTTCAAAAGTCTTTAATACTGTTGAAAACGCTTCATTTTATACCTTCTCATTGATTTCTAACCGTTGGGGTTGTTAGGAATGTAAATAGAGACGTTGGAACTTCATCTTCCCATCATAAATACACTCTGCAGTAGGTGGTATCGAAACACGGGCTACCTGTTTCAAAACAGACCAAGAATAGAAAGAGCCGTTGTGCATTTAATAGAAGGGTTATTGATACCTGCTTCAATTCCAAAAGAAACTATGAAGTTGGGTATCGAACCTTGTTTCGATAAAGACTAACCATCAATCAAATTTTAACTGCCACCAACGGTCGATTCATTTAATGCTAAAATAGTCGTTGGAGATTAAGGGGTGTATCGATACCAGTATCAATACTTGAAGTCATAATTTTAAATATTTTAAAATTAATTAAAAATATACGAAGTTGTTCCGATATTAGGTTCGAAACATGTGTTGACAGTGAAAAATGGTATCGAACCTTGTTTCGATACTTGTTCTTGAGATCAAGAACAAAGCTTTAAAAAAATCTCAGGTGTATCGATACATGTCCTTAGGGTATCGATACCCTCGTATGAAAAATACTTATAATGTTATTTCAAAGTTTTTGGTTTGACTTAGAATCAAAAGTTTGGTTTACGGACTTAAAAATTTATTTCAAATTGATCCTTAAACTTATTTGTTATATCAATATCAAATTTAGTTTTACACCTTTGCAGTTCGTTTCATTTATCGTTTGGTACGATTTTAACATACCTTAGTGATTATTTGTTGCTCATATAAAGATCCTCACGGTGTTAGTTTTTTAATTTTATTCTATCAATAGCCATAAAAAAGATTGATCTCCACTCATTTGATAGTTTCTTATTCTTCAATGTAACCAAATCAATATAATAAAGTAATTTGCTTGATAGTTTGGTTCGCTTATTAATCTTTTTTATCCTTGTAAAGTGTCTTATTTGGTTAGAGACAAAATAATTCATGGAGTTTTATTTTTTTTTGATGGTATTCTAATATTCATGAAAGTGTTTGTTTGTTTGCATATTTATATGAGATTTTTAATAGACTAATTACTTTTTTCTCTCGTTTGATACATTGTAATTATAATATTGCTCATGGTGTTTAATAAAATTTAGATGTTATTGTTAAAAATATATTATATGAAGGTCATGCTCGACAATTAGTAGATAAATGATAACAAATTACATTAACTGATTTGACTAGCATTATGTATTAGCAGATTGTATGTGTTGAGATATTAATTTTAATATAACTTAGATTAAAAGTATTTTATGACTTAAACTAATATTTCAAAAGTCCATTAAATTTAAAAATATGTTTAAAATATTTTTAAGGGTAAACTACTGTGTTAGTCACTTTCGTTTACCCCAGTAAAATTTTAGTCATCGATTTTGAGAAACAACCACTAAGATCTCTATTGTTTTCGGTGTGTAAAGTTTTGGTCACTCCAACGTTAATTGTCATTAAATATTGACGAAAAGATAATTTGACACAATAAAAATGATAAATTAATTAAATAATCCTTAAACTATTATTATACTTTTGTTTCATCTTTAATTTAACCCTTAAAATTTTATCTTTTCATCATTTTTTTAAATAAACCCTAATCTTAATCCTAATCTCAACCCCAAACCTTAATCTTTAATTTAACCCTTAAAAATGATAGTGTGTGTCTGGATGTTCTGCTAGGTTTCGAGGGATTGTTAAGTTCAAATGCATAGGTTTTTGTTGATTGGTTCCTCTCTCTATTTTTACAGAAAAACCAAAAAATCTACCAGAATAAAATTACATGAAAATGTTTGGAGGTGATAGAAACAAGTATTTGATTGCTTTGAGTTCAAGTGTGGTTGTAACTGTGAAATTAATAAAAAGTGAGGTTGCAATTACAGTTTGGGCGAGGGTTTGGGGCTTGAGGTTAGGACTAGAGTTGGGGTTTATTTAAAGAGATGGTAAAAAAAAAAATTAAAATTTTAAGGGTCAAATTAAAAATAAACAAAAATATAATAATAGTTTAAGGACTATTTAAGTAATTTTTTATGTTTTATTGTGTCAAATCATCTTTTCGTCGATATTTAACGATACTTAACGTTGAAGTGACCAAAACTTTACACCCCGAAAACAATAGTGACCCTTATTGGTCGTTTTCAAAATCGGTGACTAAAAATATACTGGGGGTAAACAAAAGTAACTAGCACACTAGCTTACCCTATTTTTAAAGGGTTCAAAATAGGGACAAAGCTAGATTTGGGGTTAAAGGGGGCAAAACATAAATGTTTAAAAGTAGGGGGTAAATTCATAAAAAATAATTTTTAAAAGAATTTAAATAGGAGGGCAAAAATAAAAAAAAAATCTTTAGGGGTGGGGCAACCCCCACCCCACATGGGTGTAGTTCCGTCCTTGGTTCAAGACATGTTTAAATAATAATCAAAGTGACAAAAATAAACTTTGAGTATCAGTATGGTCTTTCTCGTATCATACCTATAGCTCATACCTGTATGGTTGCCTATGTACTGATATATCTTTAGTTTTTTCGTGTTTTTAAATTTTTCAGTAGTCAAATATCATATCGTTACGGTTAAACTTATACCAATAAAAAAATATCGTCGACAAAATACTTAGTGTAAAAATTTTATAACGATAAAGTACTGATATCGAGATGTCTACAAGAGCATTTAATATTGGACATTAAGTCTCTCAATGATTTCAAACTAACTCCAACAACTAATAACAATCACAAACTCATTAGATGATTTAAAAGGAACTTGGAGCTACCATGTATCAACAAGATACTCAACGCCAACAGTCTTTGTATAGATAAATTATTTTAGTGCTTAAATTATAAAATTTTTTATAGAGAATACTAGTGAGTCAAATTTTCACATTTTCTCTAATGTTAAAACTTTGGGTGATAGCTAATTTGTGTAAATTGTTCGTCTTGTGATTTTTTTTTTCCAAATTTTATTCTCTGTGAGAGAGTATGTTTCAAAGCTTTGGAGTATAAGCTTTTGAGATTGTGTAAAAATTATCTCCTTGAACGTTGAAAAATTAAAAATAAATCCTTATTTTTTTTATTTAAAAAAAAATCCTTAGTACGAATGTCTAAGGTAAATTTTGAGATCATGTAAAGATTACCTCTTTGAACCACTATAAATTATTGTACAAATTTTCATTTTTATATTATTTTTATTAATTTTATTCAAAGGTCATTTCATTCACTCTTAATATATTCATTTGGTCGTTCGAGATTATCAATTGGTATTAGAACTCATCTTTCATCATGTAAACATCGTAAAATTGAACCTTAAAGTGCTCAAATTTTTTACGTCAACTGATTCAACTGGAAAATCCCTCTCTAAGCCTCTATTCTTCAATGATGTCAATTATTCTAATTAAAAGAATAAAATAATGATTTTTATCCGGTTTGTTAATTATAAGATTTGAAAGATTATTGAAAATGATCCTAAACTTTTATAAAGAGTGTAAGAGACATTCTTGTCCCGAAGGATTTAAAAATATCACAAAGTCTCCTCTTGTGATGATGCTAAATAAATATGACAAAACTTAAAATCACATATGAATGAATAAACGAAGTGAAGGAGATCAAGATTAGACTTAATTTCAACTATGAAAACTTAAAAATAGACATAGAAAAGATATAAAAGTTATGTTGATCATTTATTCGTCATTATGAATCAGTTATAGAATTTAGATAGGTAATTTCAAGGGATTTATATTCTCTTTGAGAGTGTGTGTCTCAAAACTTTGAGGTCCTATAAAAGTTATCTTCTCGAGTCTTGAAAAATATAAAATAAATTAGCAAATTTATGAAAACTCCTTTGGTATTGATAACTATGGTAACGAAGATGGATTTGGTTGAGAAATCGAATCATTATAATTTTTTATGAAATTTTTTATTTTTATTACTTTCAATAATTTCACTCAAAGTATAGTTTATCCTCATTTGACGTATTCTGTTGATCATTTGAGTTCAATAATATATAAGTGTTTGATAAAATTAATTAATATACTATAACTATTTAATTATTTAAATTAATAAAATTATATATAAAGACATAATTATATACAATATTTGTTCAAATAATTTATCTATTATTATTTTATATTTGTTAATATTAATTAGATTATAAAAATAATCTTTTAATATCATTACTATGACATAGATATACATTTGTAAAATTATCCTTTTAATATAATTTTAATAATTATTAATTTTAGATGTATATATAATTTTTTATTTATAAAATCATATTTTAATATAATTTTATTAATTATTTAATATAAATGTATATATTAATTTATTGTTTTTAAAATTATTTTTTTAATTTTATTTATTATTTAAATTTATAGTATTTAAAAATATTTTATAATTATCAAGAATAAAATAATCTTTATAATTTTTACTTAAATCTTTAACTTAAAAAACTTGTTTTATTTGAATTGATTTTTTTATCTATTATAAACATTTATTTACTAAATATCCAAAATAAAGATCTAATCGAATATCTAAAAATAATATTTTTTTATTTTAATTAAAAAAAAATTATTTACTAATCATGACCCAAGAATAAATTTTTAAAGTTATTATTTTTATATTTGGAATAAAGGGTTAAATTCATATTTAAGTACAAATTTCTTTTAAAAAAATAGTTACAATTTGATTTGATTCCATCCATGAACAGATATGATTAGATACGATTGACATTGATTTTCATCATCTATAAAAACGAAAAGAACAGAATGCAAAGAGTTACGATGGTTATTGTATGATCAAACAGGCAGAAGCTTATTATAGTTACAGAGAAACACAAAGGTAAAATTTTAAAGCTTTTCCTTAATTTGGCTCCCAAACAAAATCACAACAGTTGGATTCAACGGTCAGTCACTTTCTCGGGAAAAAAGAGAGAACTTTCCATTCCCTCTTCTTCTTCTTCTTCCTCACCATCCTCCTCCATCTCAATTCCCCAAAAGGTATGTTCTTTTTTATTATAATAGTGTTTTATTGTGTTTTGGGTATTGGATGCAAGCTTTTTCATCATGAACAATAAGTGGAATTGTATTTGAAAGTTCATTTTAATTCTGGGTTTGGGATTATAAAGCTTCCCAAAGTGTTGTTTTGGTTGTTTCAATTGATCTGATTGTTGGGTTTTCTTTCAAATTCCATGTGGTTTTCATTTTTTTGTTTATTTACATTAATGTGGTAGGTTTTGGGTCCTTGATTTTAATTTAATTGAAGTGCTGTCATTGTTGGTTGATCATCCCCAAGCATTATACTTCACATGTGAATTGATTGCAGTTTACTATTTGATTCAATTCTAAACTGTCTCCATTGTCCTCTTTAATTATTGTTATCAAGAATTTCACATTTTCTTTTAAAAGAATATGTATTTTGGACCCTTTAAAGGATTTATTTCACTTAATTGTTATTGCCTATGAAGGTTTGAATTTGGTATGGTTGTGAATTCTTACATTTTTAGAATGGGTTTTGTTTGTTATCTTTATTTGTGTCAACGAATTGAAGCAAAATACATCGGTGTGGGGATCGTCTTGTGTGTTCGAGTATATGCATTTGTGGGTGTGTTTTCGGCTTTAATTCTTTGTACATTTTTGTTAGCTTAGAACGTTTGCTTAGCACTGAAAATTTTCTTTTTTGTTTTGTCAAGTGGGGCTATTGATGACTTGATTGATTGCATCTTTATCTTGTGATCGAAGCTTGCTGCATTGACTTGGGGATGAGATTGTAAACTTTGTATTGCAAGTTGAAGAACTACTTTATGCATCAATTAAGGCATTTTGGTATTCATTGAGTTATGAACCTTGTGGTATCCTAGAGAAATTGTTGGGGAGATGACGATGGATACTTCACATGTACGGAGGTATTTGAAGGGGTTTACAACTGCCCTCAAGTCCGCTGCTTGTGAATGTTTTCTGATCGTTCTGCTGTTTGTTGATGCTGCCTTATCTTACCTGCTGACAAGATTTGCACAGTATTGTGGATTGCAATCGCCTTGCATTATATGCTCTCGGCTTGATCATGTTTTCAGAAATGAAGAACCTAGATATTATTGGAATCTATTTTGCAGCAAGCATAGATCAGAGATTTCATCGCTGATTTCCTGTAACATTCATGGGAAGCTGGTTGATGGTCGTAGTGTGTGCGAGAATTGTCTGTCATCACTCATTGAGGAAACAAAATTCACCTCAGATATGAAGAGGTTTTCTTTAGGAAACTTGAGGTTTGATCCTTCAGGTTTTGGATATTACGTGTGTTTATGTTGTAATGAACCTTGGACTCCAAGACCAGATCTCCAAAGTTTACCCCACCTAAAATCACATGGCTTTGTGGTTGCAAAGCCAAACGTTAATCTGCCATATCGTATAAGACATCGACGTGGTATGAAGAAGATAAAGGATAAGTCTTCTACACCAGCTGAGACTCATATAGGAAAAACTGGATTTGATCCCTCGTTTCATGTTGGATACACTGATCTGCAGATCACTTCTGTATCGGAGAATGAGATTCCATTTTCTGATGATGAGGTTAGCAATTGTATGGTTCCTGAAATGAATGAGAGTAAAAAAATATATCTAGTTCACTCTGCTCCGGAAACTCCATCTAAAAGAATGTACAGCAATTCCGCTAAAAGACAAAAGGCTGATGGTAATGAAGAATTTGATTTTAGATGTTTGCATCCCAATGTCCTCAGCGGCTATGGTGTTTGTGACAGTAAAGATCTGCTGGATGTTCAGAAATCCAATCGTTCAGTTTTTCCGGAGCTTGTTTCTCTAGATGGTATTCCTGGATCATCCTGCCTTGAGAAAGTTCCAAGTGGCAGTGCTTTGTTTCTGTCTGATCTTATTTCTCTAGTTGATAAGCCCGCTTCAGTTGATGTTACAGAAAATCGTCATGAAGCATCATCCAGAAATTGTAAGTTATCTCCCTTTCTTTACGTGTATATGTGTATGTATGTGTTGACTTCATCTTATATGGCTTAATATGTGAAATTTGTAGTGGCAGGTGTTACTGAAGCAAGTAAAAATGAAAATATTTCTATCAACAAGAACAACAAAACCTTGAAGTCGATAAGCACATCATCTGGAGCCAACTTTGAAACTGATCGAGTTGTAGATGATACTGATTTTGAAACTGATCAACTTGTAGATGCTGCTGCTATGGTTCATTCAATGGATGAGGATCCAAGTGCTATTCATACGACACCTGTCTGTGATGAAGAAAAAGGTGCACCTGGCTTTGTTATGGAAGAACCTACGCTGACATATTATAATGGAGTTAACAAAGATCAGTCGTTTCCAGTTCATAATTCTTCTCATAATTCTTCTGAACGAGAGATTGAATTATCATTTAACAATGTAAATCCTGAGTTTCAAGATGAAGGTGATGACTTTGATGAGACGACTAACAAATCGAATCCTTATGGGGTTCAAAGTTTTCATAACTACTTTACAGAAAAAAGTGAATTTGATAGCCTTGGAGTTAAAGAAGAACACTCATTGCCAGCTCAGAATTCTTCTGGTGAAGGAATTCATTCACAAGGCCATAGTGACGATGACAACTTTGAGAGAACTGATGAATCCAATCCTCAAGTGGTTCGGAGTTTTGACAACTTCTTTACTCAAAGAAATGACTTTAGCAGCCTCGAATATTTGGATGAAAGCACTTTCAATGAAATTGAAGGTGAAGATCCAGTTGATATGCTGAAGCGGCAAAATGAGCATTATCGGAAGTGCGTGAATGACTTACACAAGGAATTGGAGGAAGAAAGAAATGCATCCGCGATAGCTGCCAATCAGGCTATGGCTATGATTACAAGGTTACAAGAAGAGAAGTCGACACTCCAGATGGAAACCTTGCATTACCTACGGATGATGGATGAGCAAGCAGATCACGATGGAGATGCTCTGGATAAAGCTAATGATATTCTGGCAGAAAAAGAGAAAGAACTACAAGATCTGGAAGCAGAGCTAGAATTTTTTAGAATAAACTTCTCAGATGAAGCACTGATGGGGACTTTAACCGAGGCAAGTGTCAACTTAAGCAATGGACATGCGTCTACGGAGAATCCGGTAGCCAAATCTGCATGGTCACAATTTGAAGATGAGAAGTTGTACATTTCTGAGTGTCTGCGAAATTTGGAGAAGAAACTTATCAGGTTTGCTCATCAAGGGACTTCACCACACCTTTGTGACGGGGAATACTTTGATAAAGCAGAAAATGGCAACCAAAATCAGCAAGAGTTCGTTGATGAAAACGGTAAACATGAAAATTGGGAAGTGGAAGGTAATGATGTACCTGTGCAGAAAGCTTCATCAATTTTGAATGGAAGTGTTCCTTCTGAAGAACAGTCAAGTACTTCAATAAGCAAAGATCAAGTGGATAGTAAGGGAAACAGTCATTCGGTTTCCAATGGACAGAAGGCTTCTGAGGATTGTAATGAAATTGGTTTGGCCAGTCTTGAAAATGAAATTTCCGACCTTAATGAGAGGTTGGAAGCACTAGTGGTTGACTCTATATTTTTTGAGAATTGTTTAAAATCTCTTCAAAATGGGAATGATGGGCTGCTTTTTATTCAAGCAATACTCCAAGAATTAAGACAACTGAGGATACTCGGGATAAGGAGTAGGAACATTTCAGTTTCATGAGCTTTATCTGTATCTGTACACGGTAAGCATGCAAAAGATACCGGTCTGATTTAAATTGATTTATTTTCCTTGACATATTAACATACTAATGTCTCTCCAAAGAAAATAATGTCTTCTTGGTGGACTTCCTGCACGAATGTTATAAAGTTGTTGCATGCCTTGACTGACTCCTTGTGGAAGTTGCTATTATGCCTCGTGTTTGTATGTAGTTTCATGTAAATTGCTACCACCTCAAGCTGATCATATCTTTTTGGTTTTATAAAAAAAATGTTGTACGGTCATGGATATACAGATATAATCAGGTTAAACATGAATAATGCGACATATGTGGAATGCGAGTTTTGTAGGATTAAGAATAGAAAATAGGAAGCAATGAAAATAAGTAGGAGTATTTGATAGATAGCTGGAAGTGGCTGTACCTGCAGTCGTTTTTACATTCATAAGAAAGTTGCATAAATGAATTTCTACCACTGATCATGTTACTCCATTACCATGCTGTTGAACTCCTTAATCTCAATTTAATCCTATGTTGTTCCTACTCTTAATTTTTCTTGCATTACCCATGATCAATATCTACGTCTGATGTATATATCTCTACGTTGATAAGTGGATATGACACTTCAAATATCCTTCAAATACTTGGAAAAACTTCGGAAAATTGAACATGCTTGTGTCCGACACACTCGAAGAGTAACATAGATTTATCAATTTTTCTTTCTATGAAATTCTAAAGCTTTTGTCCTATGCTCATGATTGACTGAATATGACCTTTATATTTCAGATGCATCCAGATTGAGGGTGAAGTGACCAGCATGAAGTTTGATTCAAAAGTTGAACCCGTGCAGGATCTCAGCTTACCACGAAATTTTGAATTGCCTGGATCAGGTTTTACGCCCTAGCCACCTACATTGTCCCGACTTTATTTCTTTATTCCGTACTTGTATGACACATTCGAGTATGGGTGTGAGGTTTGAACCTCCATTATATGGGACAAAAACTTCGAAAAAGTTGATTATACTCATGTCGGATATATGCTCGTATCTGTCATGAACTCTCAAGTCCAGTTAACATTGATAGGTGGGAGTAAAACTGTAAAAGTAATATATATTTTCATTGCTTTGGCAAAGGGTTACATTTTTGGTATCATTTTAAGCATAGAGTGACTAGGTTTCAAAGTGGGTAATCCTTTTAGTCTTATTGTACATTTTCTAATTTTTCAATTAATTAATTTAATTTTTTGAGGTTTGTTCACACTTCACAGTAAGCCAATTCTATTTCAATTGTATACTCAGAACATATTAATATACATAGTTTATTATTTTCAGACAGTTGATGCTTATTTTGCTTGAAGTATTTGTGTTCGACATTCATGTTTGATTATATTCAGACTCGAGTTTCAGTAACTTAGACGAGAACTAGCAGTTGAGCATGGTCCTAGTGTTTGATCTTGAACTAGAACCATGATCAATCATGTAGGGTTAGTTCTAAAGTTTTCGAGTAAATTATGTTTTACTCGAAAACAGCCTAGAATGAGCACATGCATTATAAGAAATAACAGCGGATGCTTTCCATACGAGAATACAACATTTTGTTTATGATGGAAAGACAGACACAAGTTCTGGCCTCGGAACAAATTCGGAGAGGTTACGAAAATGTATTTCGGTTTCCAGGCTCACGACAGTTCCAAGATATGAGCGACATTATGCACGGCGGGGCTGAGTCACATGTTTAGGCTATCACTCGAAGAACAATCAACGGAATCGAAACATCCTGCTTTAAAAAACCGAGCATCCGAGGAAGAACCGGAACGCTTAGAGCCCACATTTGAATTCCTTCCCAGAATACTGCTCTTGGTTGTGCAAGTAATCAACTTCCATCACTTAGCAGCTGCAACTTCCATCACTTAGCAGCTGCAGCTTAAATCACTTAGCGAGTTAAGTTTTAATGAGTTTAATGAACAAGTCGAGTTAAGCAACAAAACTTTTAACGAACACGAATCGAGAACAATTTTAACGAACAACGAGTCGAGTCGAACAATAAATTTTTTTAATGAACACAAGTTAAATACCATTCAACTCGCGATCGACTTGTTCGATAAATACCCTCAATAAAGATTGAGGCTAAGTTATCGTTATAATAAAAAACTAGTAACATATTTTTTTTCCTCAGTAATTCATTAATAGTCATTAATGGTTCATATTATTATTTCTTTTACTTGTTATTTTTAGTTTAAATTACAGGCCTCTATTTAATATCATGATCAAATTTTGAGGCTCTTTGTAGTGTAATTATTTAAGTAAAGAAAATTGAAAAAAATAGTGTCCTAGACGGTCGACCAGTTCGACCTACTGGCTCCGGCCGTGGTTGGCCAATATTCTGACCCAACACCAGGATTTCATATGTCGACAATAGCTGCTCAGACAACTGCACGTCCGCCCACAATTGCGGCTCAGACAACTGCACAACCACCGAAGATGAACTTCTGATATAAATCCTTCGAGTCTGATGACACTTTTCCCTGGCATTAACGATGTGAGCACACCTATACCTCCAACGATGATCATGCATTCCAAGGTAAAATATTTCAAGGAAGTTCTTTCTCTTACGTGTTTACACGTTTTTTGTTCCTTTAATATGCTTGTACCTTAAAAAATTGAGTTTACAACATGTTACGTACTTAAATGTAACATTTGCATTAGTATTATCAAGGAAGTATTCTAGCTCATAAGTGTGTTGGCATTCTTATGTCAGCTCATTGTGTGTCTAAACAATAAGGTTGCGTTGTTTTATAACTTACTTGAATGTTTTCAATAAGTTTACAATGCTTTGAATATGTTTTCTTTGTTTTGTCACATGTACAAGAGAGGATAGCAGTTCAAGTGAGTGTATGTAGGAAAGCACCACCTCAAGTGACTATATGCAGCTCAATTGAGTTTTATTGTAACACCCCAAACTCGGGAGCCACATTTGGGCCTCAAGCCCAAACCGTATTCATAAAATTTCAAAGTCAAGTCCAAGTCAACCCATTAAATATGACATAATTTAAAAATGATATTAAATCAAAAGTAATTTCACAATCCAAAATATCATTGGAGCTCCAAAATACAAGTTTGATAAAAGCATTTGACCTAGATAAATTAAAATAAAATAGGGTTACAATTATAGCAATGGTCCTACGAATACATAGCCCAATAATCTAACAATTGTACTCTACCAACCGGTCAATGCTGAAATCCTACGCTGATGGTGCTCCGCCACGTCCTCACGATCGTCGTCTACTTACCTACGCATGAAAACAAATTCCAAAACGTTGAGTTACGAAAGTTCATTGGGTACACAACCTATCGATTATGCTTTCAAGTAAATCATAACTATAAACATGCGAGATTAGATAATATGATGATATGTCATGAAAAATACAACTAAAGCATAAAGTAAACAAATCAAGAGTGAGGCCCACTGCCAACCCAACACTGGGGAACTCACCCGGCCCGAAATTTCACATCGGGATGCTCGAAATCTCACATCGAGCTAATATACTCAGAATCTCGTATCGAGTCTTCACTCGGAATCTCACATCGAGCAAAGTCATCACCCGGAATCTCACATCGGATGGTCTTCGATACATCACCCAGAATCTCACATCGGATGACCTTCATTGTGTTGCAACTTTATGACTCACTGGGTATCTGGATCCCATCAAACAATGACTCATACCACACAAGGTGATCCACCTAGGATCTCATAACAACCAATACACAATCAAACCAGAACCGAGCATGCAAACATAATTTCTCATATCACAACTTATTTTACCATTTTCAAGTTACATCAATCATTTTATGTCATAACCGACCCATGTGAACTCATAACATGAATTATAGAATCTCCTAACTCATCCCTTGAAGTTTTAGGCGAAAAGCCCAAGTGTATCGATACCCCCACATAAGGGGTATCGAAACACCTAGTATCGAAACACTCCCCTTGTGTTTCGGTACACATGTTTTGATACAGGTATCAAACCGAAAATGCCACTAGAGGGCTCCATTCTGAAACACGGGCAAGGCGTCCCGAAATGCCTGCCTTAAACAGCCCATTTACCTCTCTAGGATATCGTTACTCAAACCATGAGTATCGATACACCCTACACGAAATGTAGGTCTGCCACTTCCAATTTTTAAGAACTTTAACCAAAACTAACCCAATCGATCCCAAATCATTCATACTCATTTATGAAGTAGTTTAAGTGAGTTTCTAATCAGTTTTACTCTTTTTTATCAACTATAAATTAAGACACCATTAAAGCATGCAAAGGCTCTAACCTAACCAAATTACCACACAATCAATCAAGCATGCCAAAATGATGATGCACATGAAAATGTAAAGGATTTGGAAGTGTACCAACCTTCAAAACGAGCTGAAGAATATCCACAACCAGCCTTTAAACCTTCTCTTTGCCCAAGCACCTTGATGGCTCTCCTTGCTCTCCAACTACAAGGAAGATGACCAAACGATTACCACACAATCTAGATGATTTAAGGAAGCTAAAACAACCTTAAAATCACCCTAAAACCTTCCTAAAAAAACATATTTTTACCTCTAAACTCCCACTAAAACCTTACCTCCACCATTTAAAGACAAACTTACCTTGATAAAAAGATCTTCCAAAGCTGAACAAGAGCCTCTCCTAACTTAAAACGAGATAAGCAAACCCAAACCTCAAGATTCTACCTTTGATGGTGGCAAATTGGGAGAAAAATGACTGAGAAAAAGATGTTAAAGGAAAATAAAGTGGGGTGATCTCACACCCTCTGCAACGATGCAGAAAAACAGTCCTCTTCTCCCTCTTTTCTCATTTATTAAGTTACCAAAATACCCCCAAGGATGCCATCCACTTAAGCCCAAACAAACCCACTAACTCTAAGCCCAATAAGACACACAAGGCCTAAACACAAGGCCAAAACCTCGGGTTAACCCGACTCTGATTTCCGAAACTTGGGTTGTGACAACTCTCCCATCCTTAAAGAAAATTTCGTCCTCAAAATTTACCTGGGGGAAACAAGTACGGATAGAGCAACCTCATGTCCGCTTCAACCTCTCACGTAGCCTCTTCGACTCTATGGTTTCTCCAAAGCATCTTAACTAAAGGGATACACTTGTTCCTAAGCTCTTTGACTCCTCTGTCAAGCACTCTTACCGGTTCCTCTTCATAGGTTAGATCTGTATTAACCTCAACATCTTCAGAAGATAACATATACGAAAGGTCTGAGCGGTAACGCCTCAATATCGACACATGAAACACATTGTGGATGCGTGCCAAGTCTGGAGGCAAAGCTAACCGATAAGCCACTGGCCCAAATCTCTCAAGCACCTTATACGATCCTATAAACCTTGGACTCAACTTGTCTTTCCTTCCAAAACGGATGACCCCTTTCCAGGGTGACACTTTTAAGAATACTTTTTCTCTAATCTCATATTCGATATGCTTCCTCTTCTTATCTACATAAGCCTTTTGGCTATCAAACGCCGCTTGTAACATTTCTTTGATGATCTGAACTTTTTCCTCTATTTGTTTAACTAGATCAAATCCCACAATCCGTCTTTCATTAAGCTCGGTCCAACACAAAAGTGTCTTATACTTGCGTCCATACAACACCTCAAACGGTGCCATCTTGATACTTGATTGATAACTGTTGTTGTACGCAAACTCAATCAATGATAGTTGCTCCTCTCAATTACCCTCGAAGTACACAAAACAACATCGAAGCATATCCTCAAGAATCTGAATGACCCATTTAGATTGACCATCGGTTTGTAGATGAAAAGCTGTACTAAAGTGCAACTTGGTATCCAAAGCATTATGGATCTTTTTTCAAAACCTTGATGTGAACTGTGGATCCCTATCCGATATGATCGAGGATGGCACTCCATGAAATCTCACGATCTTCTTAATGTACAACTGAGCTAACCTTTCCAAACTGAAGTCCATGCGCACAAGCAAGAAGTGAGCATACTTGATCAACCGGTCAATAATAACCTATATAGCATCATGTTTCCTTTAAGTTAGAGGTAACCCCGTAACAAAGTCCATGGTGACCCAATCCCACTTTCATTGTGGAATCTAGATAGGCTGAAGCAAACATGAAGGAACCTGGTGTTCCACCTTTACCAGCTGACAAGCTAAGCACCTTGTCACAAACTTCGAGATGTCTCTTTTCATACAAGGCCACCAATAGGACGGTCTAAGATCTTGGTACATCTTGTTGCTCCCCGGATGCACTGAAAAGGCGCTACAGTATGCCTCTCTCATGGCACGATTCTTCAAATCCTCTAAAGCAGGAACATACAAACGTCCCTTAAATTACAAGTAACCACCATCTCTTACCTCAAAGTCCGTACTCTCACCCCTCTACACTGACTCTATCTGAGCTACCAAGTCATCATCCAACACTTGGGTCCTCTTTATCTCTTGTACCAATGTAGGTTTCACTCGAAGCTTGGCCAAAAGACCACCATCATCTGTCAACCTCAAACAAGCAAACATGACCCTCAAGTCCGCTATGGACTTCCTACTCAAAGCTAACCCCACCACATTTGCTTTACCCGAATGGTACTCGATCACGCAGTCATAGTCTTTTAGCAGCTTTATCCAATGCTGTTGTCTCAAGTTCAACTCTTTTTGAGTAAGTAGATACTTTAAGCTCTTATGGTCCGTGTAGATGTAGTATTTCTCTCCACAGAGATAATGCCTCCATATCTTCGAAGAAAAGATAATTACGGCAAGCTCTAGATCATGGTTAAGGTAGTTCTATTCATGCGGCTTAAGTTGCCTTGAAGCATTGGCAACCACCTTCTCATCTTGCATAAGACCTAAACCATTCAACGATGTATCACTGAACACAACATAGTTCTTTCCTGACTCTGGTTGAGTCAGCATTGGAGCCTCGGTAAGATAAGCTTTTAAATGCTCAAAACACTGTTGTCTCCTCTCATTCCAAACAAAAGGAACTCTTTTTTGCAACAACTTGGTCAACGGTGACGCTAAGATCAAAAATCTTTTCACGAACCGTCGATAATATCCTGCAAGCCCAAGAAAACTATGAACTTCCGAGACATTTCTAGGTCGTTTCCACTCCACTATAGCTTGGATCTTTTGAGGATCAACACGGATCCAGTCAGCCACCACGATATGACCCCAAAATACAACCTCTAAAAGTCAAAACTCACACTTACTGAACGCAATAATACAGAAAAATAGTCCCCTTCTCCCCTTTTTCTCATTTATTAAGTTACCAAAATACCCCTCAAGATGCCATCCACTTAAGCCCAAACAAACCCATTAACTCTAAGACCAACAAGACACACAAGGCCCAAACACAAGGCCCATACCTCGGGTTAACCCGACTCCGAGTTCTGAAACTCGGTTCATGACATTTATTCAGTATAGAAGAAGCTCAAAGGAGTGCATATAACTCACCTTAGCTCGAGGTAGCTTAGAGGCTTAGCTCTCAGCTCCATTTAGCTTCTAACACTCTTATCTATCTCGTTTCAACTTAACTCAATTTCCAGCTAGCTCAACTCAAGTTGTAGTGACCTATGGCATCTAAAACCTATCCTACACGAAGGGAAGGTGTCTTAGGCATGTGTCATACATGTGAGACACAAATGAGAGCCTTGTGCATATGTGTGGGCGTTCAAGGGAGAGCAAGTTGTTGCGTGTCAAAAGTGAGCAAATTGTGCAAGTGAACACGTTGCAAGTAATAAAGTGATGAGTATTATCAGATATCGTCTCCACAGGGATTGGTCTACTTAATATGCCTTCTTTTGTCTTCTTGCTCTATAAAAGGAATAAAATAAAAACAAAAGTAATTTGGTTTTAAGTGAACTAAATAATAAGATAATGAGCGGATAAAGAAAGTGGTCAAGATCTAATTATTTTGTATATTGGATTCGATTGACTTATTTCTGTCCAATGCAATCGCACAACATTACCTCAGAAGTACTATAGATTACAGCCTCGACAGCGATGATGCTCGTCCGCCGCGGCAATCCCTTGCTCTTGGGTAGACTTTACCAAAGTTTGGTAAAGTATCCTTTGATGACTCCGCTTATCCCTAAGTCGAAGTATTGTTGATGACCAGTCCTTGATGATACCTCCCAGCGGGAATCAATTATAATCATCAACCAATCTCATACTTCTTTTAGCCGCTGAAACTCTAACCTATCTCTAGGCCGAGTTAGTATAGGCTTGACTTAGGGTTTATATAGGCTTGACTTAGGGCAAACTTTTCCAAAGTAGAAATACAACTTGGAGTAAAACACAAGTCAAATCCATAAATAAAAGATATTTATTTTATTTCCTAGTTTATTTCTATAAGGATTCTTTTCCCGTGTGGCCTTTGATCTTGACTTTTCGTGTATTTCCCAGCTCCGATTTTTATACCGCTTGTCTTAAAATGTCTACCTTATTTTTCTCTTCAGATCGCTTATAATATCAATATTTGTTTTCTCGGCGCTGCCGTGGCCCCAAAATGCTGCCAAGGCGGGTGCTTTTCTGCATTTCAGCTTCAGCTTCCAACATCCATCTTCTTGCTTGGCAATTCCTATGATGCAGTTTCTTGTCTAAGAAAGACAACCATCAAATGCATATGTTTTATATCAAATAATAGATAAATTCATGAAATTCATATTCGGATGATGAAATATAGAAAATACGCAAAAATATCTATTATCGCCTCTAATTTTGTGTCTTTATTAGCAATAATCGAGTGAAAAAATGATATAAAATATGAGGACTTTGGGGCACTCAACACAAGCCAAACGCAACCCTTGGTTTTAAGCACTATGAGGCAATTTGGATAAGGCTGAGTAGTTTTTGTTCAAATTCAAACAAATTAGTACATGTTTAATGTGCCAAAACTTGTGGCCAAGATGGTTGGACGCCCAAGATAGTTTTAGGATTTATTTGTTTGAATTTCAAACAAATAAACACATGTTGAATGTGTTATTTTTGTTCAAACTTTTGGCTAAGAAAGCATGGTCGCCAAAAAGAGTTATTTTCACTCAAATTTAATTTTTAACTCCTTTAATATTAGCCACATATGTAATTTGGATTAGACTCTCTTTCTATATATTTATATTACAAACATTGTAAAAAGCTTAGACATTTTGAGAAATAAAATTTACTTGAGAGTTTTTCTCTTATTTGGTTCTTTTTAGAATTTTTCTGTCTTTGAAACTTGTTTTGATTGTTAAACTTGATATTCTGGGTTTCTAGATCGCTATCTAGAGGGTACAAGTCCTTTTGACGTTAAAAAATTTGATTCGAGTTTGCTCAGTAGATTGTGCGAGTTCTTTCGAGTTTAGCATTATCATTTGAATTCCAGCAACATTTTCTCCATTGTTGAACGCTCGAGTTGTTGCAATGAATGTTTCTTAAAGCATTAATCTTTGACAATCGTCGTTTTAACTCGTCAAAATAAAATAAAGCCTCTTCAAAAATAAAATAAATGAGACAAAGGTAGAATAGTGGAAGAGGGTCGATCCACATGGAATTTCATATTTCATAATCCAATTGATCGTCGTTTTTAATCCAGGATTTGCAACAATAAATAAAAAGGGGATGATAGTCGAGATTTAAAATAATCAAAGTGAAATGAAGCAATTAATTAAAAAGTAAAAGCAAATTAAAGGATAAAATAAGTTGAGAATCACGAATAATAAAATCGCCTCGAGCTAGCTTTGATTCGATTCTTTCGATCATTGAAATGTATTTTCCTTCGGGATTCATGTCGTTTACAGTCAGCAAGGCCCAACCATTGCAACTTGCTTTTCTCACATGTAACTGATCTTCCTAAGTCTATCTTCGAAAGCCAATTATTAAGTAAATTAGCCACGTCTATCGCCGTTAAAATACTTAGTTTTAAAAATTGGAAATGCCCGACTCAGAAGTTGTCTCACCGAGAATCGTTTCCGATCTCGTTTTTCCTTAGAGAATCACCGCTAATTGTGTTTACAGGAAGTCGAAATGCCACAGGTCGATCCTTCCTTCCAACTATATTTTTAAACAAATTATAAACCAACGATGTCTTTTTGATAAGAAGTAATTTAAAAAATGTAAGCGAGGTCGATTGGCAAGCTTTTACGTTCAGAAAAACGAGAATATATCTCGGAAGGGAATTTAGTGCTTTGTTCGAATCTCACGATCGAATCGTTTTATTGCTAGCTCTTTGGCTTGAAAAAATTAGCCAAACATGATATTTTTATCATGCTTAAAATGTTTTGAAAATAACTTATAAACATAAAATAAAAGATATTAAAAATGAAAGTGAAAAGAAAACTTTATTTAGAACAAAAGTACTTAAATCAAACTAAGCAAAACAAAAAATAAAAAGATAAAATAAAAAGATGATAAGATGATCCTCAAGCCTCTCCCATGAGTATTTATAGGCTTAGGAATTACAAAGATAACAAAAGTAAAAGACAAAATCTCGAAAATTAAGTTTGTAAATTGAAAATACATCCCAGAATTCACTCCATTTGCCTAGTTGAGCCTATCCATATAGATTTTCCAGCTAGCCAATCCAAAAGATGCTGATTGTTATCATGCCAACAGTCATCCTAGAAATCATTCCTGTGAATCTAGCCGTGAATCCAGAAAATTAAAAAATCTATAGAATTTTCACCTTTCAAGCTGAATTTCTTATCTTTAATGTGCTGCATAGAAAATGAACGAAAAGATTCAAATCAGCAAATTATAACAATCAATTAAGGAGTAATTATTAATAAAATAATGTATAATTTAAGCACTAATCAATCTTCCTTTATTTGAATATCATTCAAAATGCCATTCTCTCTCTTCTTTTCCATCCATTTTTGTTTTTCTTTTATTTCCTTATCTTTTCATGGTATGACTTGGATTCCTTGTTATTTTCATGTTGTTGTTGTTGCTAGAACGTGTACAATATTCCTAGATCTGTAACATATAGAGAAAGTTTGTTTCGACAGGCTTCCTCATATCATATGGTAATCAAAGCTTTGGTTCGGATTTGTTGTACTTTTTTTGCAATTTAGTACAAAAGAAAGAATAAAAAATTGAAAAAAAAGTCAAATTCAAAGTTTGACCAAAAAGTCATAGTCAAAAAAAAAAGAAAATTTTAAATAAAAAATCAGATTCGAATATTGAAAAGAAATTGAAAAATAAACAAAGGAATTTTTGTTTCTATTGTGAAATCATGAATATTGTACAAGTTCTTATACTATGTGATTCAAAGTGTTTGAAAATCAACCGAAACGAATTATTCTTTGTAGCTCAACGCCAGCTTAATTGAGTTTTATTTATTGAAGAAGAACCTCAAAGGTGTGCACGCAGCTCACCTTAGCTCGAGGTAGCTCAGAGGCTTAGCTCCCAGCTCAATTTAGCTCATAACATTCTTATCTAGCACATTTCAACTTAACTCAATTTCTAGCTAGCTCAACTTAAGCTGAAGTGACCTATGATGGCTAAAACCTATCCTACACGAAGGGAAAGTGTTCTAGGCATGCGCCATGCATGTAAAACACACATCGGAGCCTTGTGCACATGTGTGGGAGTTCAAGGGAGAGCAAGCCAAACAAAACCCTTGTTTTTAAGCACTAGGAGGCAATTTGGATAAGACTGAGTAGTTTTTGTTCAAATTCAAACAAATTAACACATGTTTAATGTGCTAAAACTTGTGGCTAAGATGGTTCGACTCCCAAGATAGTTTTAGGAGTTATTTATTTGAATTTCAAACAAATAAACACATGTTTAGTGTGTTATTTTCACTCAAATTTAATTTTTAACTTGTGGATGAGAATTTCAAACTTGTGGCTGAGAAAGCATTGTCGCCAAAAAGAGTTATTTTCACTCAAATTTAATTTTTAACTCTTTTAATATTAGTCACATATGTAATTTGGATTAGACTCTCTTCTTTCTATATATTTGTATTATAAATATTGTAAAAAGCTTAAACACTTTGAGAAATAAAATTTACTTGAGAGTTTCTCTTATTTGGTTCTTTTCAAAATTTTTTTGTCTTTCAAACTTGTTTTGATTGTTAAACTTGATACTCTGGGTTTCTAGATCGCTATCTACAGGGTCCAAGTCCTTTTCACGTTAAACAAATTTGATCGGGTTTGCTCAATAGATTATGTGATTTCTTTCGAGTTTAACGTTATCATTTGAATTCCAGCAACATTTTTCTCCATTGTTGAACGCTCGAGTTGTTGCCATGAATGTTTCTTAAAGCATTAATCTTTGACAAGCTTCGTTTTAACTTGTCAAAATAAAATAAAGCTTCTTCGAAAATAAAATAAATGAGACAAAGATAGAATAATAGAAGAGGGCCGATCCACATGGAATTTCGTATTTCATAATCCAATTGATCATCGTTTTTAATCCAGGATTTGCAACAATGAATAAAAAGGGGGTGATAGTCGAGATTTAAAATAATCAAAGTGAAATGAAGCAATCAATTAAAAAGTAGAAGCAAATTAAAGGATAAAATAAGTTGAGATATCACGAATAATAAAATCACCTCGAGCTAGCTTTGATTCGATTCTTTCGATCATTGAAATGTATTTTCCTTCGGGATTCATGTCAGTTACAATTAGCAAGGCCGAACCCATTATAACTTGCTTTTCTCACATGTAACCGATCTTCCTAAGTCTATCTTCGGAAGCCAATTCTTAAGTAAATTAGCCACGTCTATCGCCGTTAAAATACTTAATTTTAAAAATTGGAAAAGCCCGACTCAGAAGTTGTCTCACCGAGAATCGTTTCCGATCTCGTTTTTCCTTAGAGAATCACCGCTAATTGTGTTTACAGGAAGTCGAAATGCCACAAGTCGATCCTTCCTCCCAACTATATTTTTAAACAACTTACAAACCAACGACGTCTTTTTGATAAGAAGTAATTTAAAAAAATGTAAGCGAGATCGTGCGTGGAGATCTGAAGCGCCAGCGCGTGGGCACATTGGGAGATCTGGAACATTTATCCGCTTTAATCGTGACCGTTAGATTTGGATCAGATCTAACGGTCATAAATGGGCTACGCAAAGGGAAATAAGGGCTATTAGTTAGGGTTTCTATTATAATTCAGATTAGGCTTGGGTTACGGGCTCATGAAATACATGTGTGCTGTTGTAATTTTAATTAATTCGGGCCTGATGTTATTTATTATAATTGTTTTTGGGCTGAAGTAAATGGTCTGATATTAATTATTGGATTGTTTATTTATGGATTGGATTATTTATAACTGAATCAGATTATTATTTATATATAATAATATAGTAATAAAATAATAATATTGATAATAATAATATAAAAATAAAAAAAACAAGTTTAAAATAAATTTAAAAAAATGATAAATATGAAAAAGAAACGTGACTAAGAATAGAAATATTATATAATATTTTTTTGATTTTTATATTAATGCAAAACAAAATAAAACATATATTAGATAAATGATTTTTTGGGGGTTTTCAAGTGTGATATCTAATAAAGCAATTATATATTTTTAGTTTTTTTTTTCGAAATAAACTAACAAGCAACAGACCATAAATAAATTTTTCAAAGTTATATATATATATATATATATATATTGATATTTTTTGGATTTTTTTTAAAAATTTCAAGCCCGTTATTCGAATAAAAATAAAATTAAAATCCGAGTTTAGACCCCGAATAAAATTAATGATTACAATTAGGTATATCTATAATTTAATAAATTTAAAATATTGATAAATATAATTAGATATAAAAAATAGAGTTAAACATAAGAATTAATTTAGAGATTAATATTTAAATTTAATATTACATATTTAATTAAATTAATTAATTTATTGTTTTATTTAATTTTAATTATTATAACAACATTTTAATCATGCTATGTGTGAAAAGGAAGTGATTTACCTTCAACAATCTTGTACTAGAGTTTCTCATTTAGTAAAGAACAACGCAAAACGACACCGAATTGACGGCACACCACGACAACTAGCAAAGAGCAAGGCAAAACTGGTGGGATCGAAGATTGATTTTGGCAGGGATCAATATTGCAATTGGCAGGATATTAATTTTTCAAGGGAAATTTTTAAATTAAAACAGTATTTACGGTCTCGAAACTCTATTTCAACACTAATCATCTATGTTATTAATTTAATTTTCAGAAAATATATTTTTTAAATAATATGAAAAAATAAGTTGAGATTCATTGATCGGGAAAAAAATAACTTAAAAGATAATAGTGAAATGAGTGATTATGATTAGATAAGACCATGACTGATATAATAAATCAACTTATGATATAATTTATTTTTTTAATTTTATATTATTACCAAATTATCCTTTAAAATATATAAACTTTTTAAATTATCTTTTAAATAGAAATAATTTTAGTTCGATTTTATAAAGTTTAAGTTTATACGGAATGTTTGCAGTAATCTATCTAAATTAATTGATTAGTTTTAATTATAAAAAATAATTAAAGTTAATTGATACTAAGGTAATTATTTTATAATTATTTTAATTTGGTTATGATCATTCGGAAATTAAATTTTATTTTTTATTCGATTTGATCCTCATTTAATTAAGATCGGATTATATATTATAAATTTATTTTAATTTGATCATAGGGAATTAGTTTAGTGATTGGAGAATTGGTCTTAAAAAATTAATTTAGTGATTTGGGCTTATGGGATCAGTGTTGAGCTTAAAGAATTAATAATATACATATACATACGTCAATTCATAAACAAATTAAATATATATTACTATACATTTAAGTATATTATATATATATTAAAATATATTATATATGTATTAAACTATATTTTATCGGTATAAATTATAATATATTAAAATTAAAATTTTTATCGAATTTAACTATTATTAATTTATAATTTTTGTAATTTAGTTCTTACAACTTTATTTTTATTTCCAATTGACTACTATTTATTTTTCTAATTTAGTTTACTGTTTTTAATAGGATGGTATTTTATTTTATTAATGTTTATCCTTTTTAATTTAAAATTTTAATCTTTCTAGTCCAATGTTTATTCCTTATTAATTTTTAATTTTTGCAATTTAGTTGAATTTTAAGATATAAATTATTTGATGATATTTTTATTTAGTCTAGTGCGTAATAATCATTTTTAATAGGATTCATGCTAGTTAAAGACGTTATATATTAAATAATTATTTCGAAATGAATATTTAACCATTCAACCCAAAGTCTATCGATTATTTACTTATTTACTTATTTGTATCAAACTCAAACTTAATAATTTTAATTAATATAAATTTAAAACACGAATTAATTCGACTGAAATAAAACCGACTTGAAATGAACCAGACCTGAAATACAACCGACCTGAAATGAATCCGACCTAAAATGAACTCGACCTGAAATCTACCTGACCTGAAATGAACCTGTCAATTATCTGATTTGGACCTGAACCGTTTTAACTTGATCTGAAATGATCCCGACCTAAAATGGATCTGACTTAAAATAAAACCGCACCCGACCCGAATCAAGTCAAAACATCAAATCAACCTGAAATGACATGTATCCGATTTTACCGGACCTGACAGTATCCGACCTGAAACTCATCCAAATAACTATTTTTTCATCCCTAAATGCAAAAAAAAAATATAAACTTTAAAACTTAAACTTAAATTCTAAATCTCAAACTCTAAATCATAAATTATTTTAAATGAATATTAATTACATTAAATAACTTAAATAATTAAACACAACTTTCTAGATATATAAATAATTAGGAATTTATGAAGTTCTTATGGTCTTCAATAGAAAAATCTTTATAAAATTATTTTGAACAAAATTAATTAATTTGTTTAATTTTAAATTTGATCCCGTTAAACCAATGATATTATTTAAAATGAATTAAATTAATATTATGATTTTAAAGTATAAACTAAATTAAATATTAATTTCATAACCTAAAATGATTACGAGAAGAAGAACAAATTTAATTAAGTTAAAATATGTCCCATTAAGTCAATGACATGTTTTTATTGAATTAAATTAATTTAATCTAGATTCTAACTACAGGCGTTAACTAATCTAAAAATAAAAAAAATATTTTAATTAATTCAAACGTATACCCTATCAAAACAATGATATATTTTAAATTAATTAAAATCATTTTTAAACTAGCCTTAAATCTAACAAATAATCAATTATGCATTAAAATAAATAGAATTAAAGTTTAAACTGAGATAAGGATCACATTGGAAATTGTAATAATGCAAATTGGTTAGAATGGGACCGAATTGAATGAATTATAAAATAGACAAGCCAAAACAAAAATCTGAAATAACCAACCTGTTCCATTTTCTTTCTCTTCTTTTTTTAATCAACTACAATATTACAATAATATTTGTTTTAGAGTATACTCTCAATGATTAGACATTGATCGCTCAAACACTGTGCTGGTTTTCTAGTGCTCGAACCAATAACCTCTAGGAAAACAATCGTTCCCTTAACCATTGAAACTAGATGGTTCGTGCTTCTCTTCCCTCTTTTGGAAACTTTAAATCATAGACCTTTTTCTCTAACGATAACTGATACTAATTGAGTAGAAATCTTTTACTTCTTAATCGTGTTTTTTTTATATATTTTGTTAAAAATTATAAAAAATTAAATTTTAAACCATAATCCTAATTTCTTACATCTAAACATTAGATCCTACAACTTAAAAAATACACCCTACCCTTAGTTCCCTAAACCATAACAATAATCCATATCCTTGAACCGTAACTCTAAACCCTAAACCCACTAATTTAAAGTGAAAGCACCAATGGAGGCATAATTAAGAAGTAAACGATTTGCACTCATACCAAGGTTAACGACTAAATTTCGAGTAAAAATGTTGGTAAATTTTTTAAAATGATTTTTTGAAGTTGGGGATTTGTTTTCTTTAAATGAAAACCTAAAAAGAATCGGAAAACGATAAAAAATCATTAGAGTTATCACCGGTTACTAAGATAGATCGGACATCATATAACTGAAGATTCGAATAAAATGAGTTTGAGAATCAGTTACGGTCGAGAATGGCTTTGGTATCCTCATACCACTCAAAAATTGATATCTTAAAAAAACTATCGCTTTCTTAATATTGAAATTTCCAAATTAAAGTGATATTTAAATTAAAATTCGGTTATACATGTGAGTGGATTTTAAAAATCTCATTATTCGAGAGCAAACGACCAACTACCACTATCACAAGTGGTGTTCCTAGTTTACTCTGACATTACTGGTGCTCAAACCTGTGATCTCTAAAATCAATAATCGTTCCCTTAACCACTAAAACTAGATAGTTCGTGCACATTATCACATACATATACATAGTAATTGCAAACTTTAATAATATTATTATATATTATATGATATATATGAAAACACTAAAAAACACATACGTACATACATATATAAATACAAAACATATTATTTATTAAAACACGTAAACATACAAGGAATTGTTCAACGTGAGGTTCATCAATCTATAACAGCTAATGATATTTGTTAATTTCCTTGTTTTATTGATGTTTTATGGGTTTATATTGTAGGTACGTGGGTTTAACGAGGCATATGATAATTTTTCTTCTATCTATTAAATAAAAAAAACATGTAAACGACTTAGAGAAATATAAAAGATATTTACACTATTTTTTAAACTATACAATGATTTATATACAAAGTGTTTTGTAGAAAGCTATTTAATTTATATACATATGAAGATTATAAGTCTTAAGAATAATACATAAAAACATATTTAAAAACAGCTTAATCCTAGAATATATATAAAAACAAGTAACATAACACAATCAAATAATGGGGAAAAAAGTATGCAAACAAAATAATATAAAATAACAATCAAACATTAAAGTAAATAAACCAACGTATTATATAACAAAAAAAATGAAATAAAACTGTACAATAATGTATGAATTACAATATATTAAACATGCATATTAAAAACATTAGAATATTTAAACATAAATACAGGATGGTAAAAATACCTGACCTCGATTTGACCTAATCGGGATTTTCACTTAAAATTTTGGGATCGAGACGGAACGAGACTTAAAAATATGAAATCGGTTCGGATCGGGTTCGGGTATTTGCTTAAAATTTTTCGTCCCGTCCCAGTACATTTTTATTTATTTTATACATTTTATTATATTTATAAAAAATTATCATTATATATAAACACTTTTATGGGTTTTAATTTTTTTTTTTTTACTTTTTGAGGTTTGTTCTTATAATAAAAATTTATTAAATATTGTTCAAGTTTTAATATATTCAATTATGCCAGTTAATTATTTAGGTTTTTTTCTTTTAAATATGTAATTTAACATGTGAGTAATTTAAAGTTTATTTTATTTTATTTTTTTATATTTAAAGTTATTTAAAAATCATAATTTATGATTATGGGGAAGATTGATCGAATCTAACTTTAAACATTGATGATTTTTTTTAAAATTTTTCGGGTCAAATCAGAATCGAATTAAAGAATAATATATCGAGATAGGACTGGACAAGTAAATTAATATTTTAACTCGGGTCGGAATCAGATTTAGGAATTAATGAATTGGGTCGGGGTCGGGGCCACCGAGAACCTGCCCCTCCCCGCGGGGTCGCCACCCTACATAAATGTAGAAAATCTGAAATTTAAAGCAACACAAAATTTATAAGGAAAAATGACGTTTAGCCACGGGTTTGGGACTAAATTGAAAGTAAAACAAAATTCTAATGACAAAATCAGGTATTAACCATTTAAAAATCCTACCGCTGACATATTAATAATTATTCAATAAAAAGTAAATAAAACTTTTCTTATCTCTTACCGTTTTTTTATATCCTATCTTATAAAACATTTAAGAATTAAACTTTAAACTTTAACTATAATTTTTATTTTTTTAAACGTAAGTCCCACAGCTGTCATATTCTTTCCAGTTTCTCGGATGACGTAATTAGGGAAACTCGAGTAAATTGAGATCGAGTGTACCACCCAAAATATAAAGGTGGGCTTGGAGTAAAAAATATTTTCGTTTGGAATTGAGCTTGTATGATGAGGTGCTTATGGTTTCTTTTTGCCCAAACTGGATCATTGTGGGTGGCATGGATTGACAACTATGTCTTAAAGGGGGAATCGATTTAACAAGCTGCGGTGAAAAATAACTCTAGTTGGGCTTGGAGAAAAATTCTCAAATTAAGGGAGGATTATCAGATTGTTAGTGTCCCAAATGGTGATTTCAAGGCGAGGAAAATATGGGAGGCCCTTCGACACAAGAATATGAGAGTTTCTTGGTGTAAAGTTATTTGGGGTAGTCCGTCAGTTCCTTGATTCTCTTTTCTTGCTTGGCTTGCAATCCAAGATTGGCTGCCAACCAAAGCACGAATGTTAACATGGGGTGTGCAGTTAAATATGCTATGCGTTTTGTGCAACTCTAGTATTGAGAATAGAGATCACCTATTTAATGATTGTCCTTACTCTCGACATGTTTGGAAAGAAATTATGATAGCTTGTCAAAACAATACTTCTTTAGATGATTGGTCAAGTATGGTTCAATGGATACTAATCTATGATAAAGGAAAATCTCTTTTGACTGTCATCACTCGGTTAGCATGATGTTGTTACCTCTATGTCATTTGGTAAGAGTGAAATGGTAGAGTGCATGGAAGTAAGTCAAGGCGGGTGGATCTCATTGTTTCCTTGATAAAGACGAGTTTGATTGAGGTTATTAAGAGAAAATTTGCGACTTGATTCTTCAACTATGAACTGGAGAATTGTATAGTTATTTTTATTTGGTTGTATAGTTATTTTTATTATTGTATAATTTATTAATGTTTTTGGATTAATAAATTTCTCATTTATCCAAAAAAATCGTATATTTTAATTTTAATTTTTTAAACTTTAATTATAATCCTAAAATTTAACTTTAAATTTTAAACTTATTAATTTAAAATCCGGTCAAGAAAATGAATACAATCCTATAGAAAACCCGGTCAAGAAAATGAATACAATCCTAAAGAAAACCCGGTCAAGAAATCAACAAACGTTGACCAAAATACCAAATCACAAAGACTGGGAATAAGTTAGCAAAACCATCATTATTATCTCTCGAATAATTTGATATTATTTTTGAGAAATGCAATAAAGAAAATTAAAAGTAGTTTGAAATTATTTTGTTTAAATTTGAGACTTGAAAAATATTTTAAAATATAAAATAATTAATAACATAAATGAGAAAAAAATAATTTTGTATAAAAGTATTTTAAAAATTTTAAATCTATAAGTATTAATTTTTGAAATTATTTCTAAATTAAGTTAAATTTTTGACCTGAAAGCTACTTGTTCTATATTAATTTTGGCTCTTTTGATTTTAAATGTATTTTTAAAAATTTAGGGAAGAAATCAGTTTAACCATGAGAGGATTTATTGCCTGGCGGCAAATTGGTCATTTAGATTAGGTTTTGTTCGGATCATTTCGGGTTGGGATAAGTTAGTTTTTTTTTACTATATTCAGTTTTAATTTATTTTAGATTGGATATGGTTCGGTTTTAGTTCGAGTTTGTATTGATTCAAGTCGAATATTGGATCGAGTCATATCGTTTCGATTAATTTCCGGGTTTGATGATTTTATATTGGGTATTTTTGTTTGGTTGATTTTTGGTCAGGTCAAGATCGGTTCAATAGGAGAGGATGTGTTTTAATCTGACTTTCATGTCAAATCATTTTTTTAAACTCATATATGATTTTATAAAGCTAATATATTTTGAGTTTTAGGTGAGTTATACAACAATTCACATCAAATCTTTCATTATTTTTTTAATATATTTTTTTATTTCGAGTTGCCTTAGGTTCGGGTTATTTTTAGTTCAAGTGATCTTGATTCGAATCCATACAATTCGCTTGAAAATCAGTTCGAGTCTATTCAACACGTCTAAAAAACAGATTGGGTTTATATTGGTTCAACAAAATTCGAGTCAGATTCAATTTGATTTAGTTTATTTTGAGATTCGATAAGTTCGAATATTATATTGAAATCAATATCAGATCTTAAATCAGGTAAAATTGATTCTAGTTAAAGTTCTGCCTCCATCTTTGTATGTATATATATTCGGTAAAATTTTACTAATTATGTGTTTTAACCCCTACCACCGTGCGTCTTCTCCGAATCTCCTGTAAATTGTATTTTAACCCTTTTTCCTGTTTTCTTAATTCTATGGTTCTTTCAGACATTTCTGTTCTTCAATTCTGGTATATATAAAGCATATGGTGCTTACAACTTCAGTCATTGTCTGGATCAAACCATTTTCAAACACAACAGAGCAGTCTCAATGGATAAGTCTTGTCTCTTTCAGCATTATCCAAGGTCAACTGTTCCAGAATCATCGTTTGGATCGCCGCCGCCGGAGACTTTTTCCGGTTCCTGGGACGAGCTTCTTCGCACCTTGAATGACTTTGAAGAACTGGTTTCTGTGGACATGACGGCGGTCTCAGATCAGCCCAAAAATGCCGTTAACGGCGGAAAGGAAGGAGATGCTGCACCGGACATCGCTAAACGTGGAGAAATTCGTCAGCAAAAAAGGGCTTTCATCGGCGTAAGGAAGAGGCCGTGGGGAAAATACGCAGCCGAGATTAGGGATTCAACGAGACACGGGCTTAGGGTTTGGCTCGGAACATTCGACAGCGCCGAAGAAGCCGCGTTAGCCTACGACCAAGCCGCTCTCTCGACGAGAGGATCGTCCACGACACTCAATTTCCCGATCGGCGTCGTGGCTGAATCGCTCCGTAACATCAGGTACCGATGCGACAACGGTTGCTCTCCCGTTGAGGCGCTGAAGAAGAGTCTTGACTTAAGGACAAGATCCAAGAACCTGAGGATCATCAGCGAACAAAACCAGGTACGAGAACAACAGACCTTGGTTGTGTTGGAGGATTTAGGAAGTGATTACCTGGAACAACTCCTCGGCTGTTCATGTTGAACACTTGCCGAGGAAATGGAACCCTAAATAAGCATGAAACAGATCCAAGAATTTCAAAGGATATTTATTTGTGATTCGGAGATTAATTTCAAAATCGTATATCCACTTTAATCCAAAGTTTATTTCAATGATTAATTTCAAGAATAAATTTCGAAATATTTTTATTAGTACACAGATTAAGAGTTCCTTCAGCGTTACTTCATCTAATTTTTAGAAAAATTTTATCGAACACCCAATTTTTAAATCAAGTCACCCAGTTTTTTAATTTTTTGGTCTTAAATGTAACTTTTAAGAAGCAGAAAATTAAGGGTTTAATAACAGTGTCGCTGAACGAATCCTAAATGTATTAAAACAAATTCACAATTCATTTATACAGATATATACATTGATGCTTAAATTCTTGGAACATATAAAGTCTTACTTCAAGTTATCCTACCACATTAAAGTTCATACTTCAAACTATGAAATTGATTTACGATTCTACTCGTTTCGATACCATATACCGGAGTCTCAAAACCTAAAACTAACCATACATAACAGAAAAATTCATAATTAAAATCAACACAACATTGACAATACCCAACCAAATCTTTTTTCAGTTAACCTAAGAATAACACAAGTAAAGAAAAAACTAAGAATAAAACCAAACTAGACCCAACAAACAGAATCCCCTGAACACATACAAAGCCACAACACCGTGAAGTTAACCATCTGCCACTGCCAAACTAGACCAACTTTTTAAAGAAAATTAAGAAAAACAAAGGTTTGGAACTTGTCTTCCTTAACCAGACCATAGAAAAGAGATAAATTTGAAACAGTTGGTAAAGTACCTTCTCATTGCTGAAACCGAATTGATTCATAGACCTTGTCGGAATTGGAGAAATTGTATCACGAATAAGTTTTATCACGTCATCCATGGATCAACCACTAGAAACCATCCAACTCATCATTTTTTTCATGTCATGTTTTTTGAAGTAAATTTTTACTTATATTTACACTTAATTCATTAAAATTGTGAAGATTCACTTGAAAAAATATGACATGAAAAAATTGATGAGATGAATAATTTTTAATAATTAATCCCATAGACACGTGTTGGGACTTACCCATAATATAATTTCTCCTGAATATGTATTCAACGAAAGATATCATCCATCAATCTTCATTCCTCGCATCAGTTTATATATATATAGAGAGAGATAAGATCAAGCTACACTATGTAAAATATAAAAATTTTACACTAATTCACAGTCATTAGAAGAGTAAAATAGATAAATAAAATTAACAACAAAAAATATAAAAATTATCATCATCATACAACAGGCCAAAATTAATATAAAACTAAATGAGTTTTATATTATATATATATATATGCTCTAAGTTCTGTTTTTGGGTGAGACAATAAAGACTCTAAAAATTCGAAATAACTCAAAAACTTTTCCTTGGGTAGTGATGACCATTACTTGTTGATTCCATGGTTGTTCAATGGCAGCTGATTCTTGATAGCTAAAGATGATCAAGTTTTCATTAAGAAAAAACACTTTTGTACCTAAAAAGTAAAGTCCACTTACATTGTATGCATACTAAATTTAGACTTAACCCCCCCGCCGTACGTCATCTTTCACTCTCTTTTCTTTAAAAAGGAAAGGGTAAGCACAGATTTTGTACTTAAATTTGACTTTGATGTGTAATCCTGTACCTATTTTTTTGTCCAACTAGATATTTGATTATGATTTTAAGGTTTAATTTGATAATTAATTTTTGATTTTAAATTCGAATTAATTTGATTATATCTTGGTCAATATTTTAACCCTAAACTTAATATTATTTTAGAAAAAAATATATATGTATCTGGAATCCTCGAGAGTAAACCGATATTACCTACGGTTCACCAACCCTAAGAATATTAATAAGTACAACTATTGTATTATCTGTGGCTATCTGTGGCGGAACTAGAAATTTATAAAAATCATAAACCTTAAATCTAACGTATTTTTTTTTCTACACTAAAATCCGGTTCTGTCTTTCTATATATGATAGTAAACTGAAATGGATGATTAAAAAGAAAATTTAAACTATTCATTAGTGGAGAAATTATATTATAGATAATTCCAATCACGTGTCTACGAGGTCAATCATTAAAAATCATTCATCTCATCAATTTTTTCATATCATATTTTTCTCAAGTGAATCTTCACTTGAAAAAACTGTTTTTAAAATAAATTAATAATAAATATGAGTGAAGATTCACTTAAGAAAATATAACATAGAAAAAATGTTAGATTGATGATTCTTAATAGTTGGTCCCATAGATGATATGATAAGACTTGCCGATTATATAATATCTTTCATTATTGGTTGAATATTAATTCTTTTAAATAAGATTTCGAGTTCTAATTTTGTCAAAGAAGTAATGGACAGAAAGAAAGAAAATAAGAAAAACCCACAGCTTAAAAACAATCATACATACATATATATGAAGCATGCCATATACAACAAACAAAACCAAGAGAAGAGATGAAAAGAGTAAAATATTGAACTGTTTGAAGGAAAGGAGAATATGTGCAGAAACCTGGACACAGACAAGTACTGGAACAGCTTCCCTTTGTTACAGAAAACAAGCAAAGCAAAGCAAGCTCAGAATGACACTGAGCTTCTTCTTTAGCAAATCACTTCTTGTCTTTGAGAATGTTTTTTTTTTCTCCTGCTACTCACTCGTCTCAGATCCATTTTGTCCATAAAACCCACTTCTTGTTTTACTGTCTGTAAATTAAGGTTTAACCCCCAGCCGCCGTACGTCATCTTTGATTCTCGTGTTCATTGCCCTTTGGATATAAAAAATGAATCCTTTTCCCCACTCTTTTTGGATTATGTTTTTCCCATTCTTTAGTTGTCGCAGAATATAAACCATCAGATTCCACAACGGATCAGTTCCCTGTGTTGGTTCTTCGCAGCCTATAACACTTGCACGTGCACATCACATGATCTTTCGGATGCGTCGCTTTTATGGGTAGAAATTATCAGTCTCTTTTTCATATCTTATTTCACGCATTCGTTTTAAATTAAAGGGTTTAGAGTATATGGTTTAGGATTAGGAGTTGTGATTAGTGTTTATGAAATTAGGGGTATGATATATTTTTTAGGTTGTATAGTCTAAGATTTAGGATATAGAAAATAAATGTTAGAGTTTAAAATTTATTTTTTTAAATTTTGTTCAAAGGAGGCATGTAAGTATGCACCATAAAGAGACAATTATTTTTCCCTGCTTTTACACACTTCATTCATCCAAATTACTATGTGTAGCGATGTGAAAAATCCACAAATAAGTATATCGCTGGAAATATTCTTTATTCGACGTGAAAAATATTTTTCATGTGTCATTTTAAAATTAATGTCTTCCACGTGGGACTTTTCGATAAAATATGATTTTTGAAAAAGTTGGAGTCGTCATCGGCCATTTTGGTAGACCGAACACCATAAAACCAGAGATTTTAAAAATTGGGGTTCGGGAGTCGGTTACGGATGGGGAATGATTAGCACCCTCACACCGCCCAAAAATTGGTACTTTGTTTAATTACCTCTTTATTAATATTAAATTTTTTAGGCTAATTTGATGATCAAATTAATTTTTAATTGGATTTGCGCATTTATTTTAAAGCACCTAAACCCGAAGATAAGCGTCTGAACCACCACCACTACACTGGAGTTGGCCTCACTTATGACCGAATTTTGGGGTCCGCATTAACAAATTAATATCATTTATGCAACTTAAACATAACAAATAAGTTAAATACATCACATAAAAATAAATACATAAAAGCATAAATACTAATTTAATAAATAAAATACTAATCTAAAACATAAATAAAATTTAAATACCAAATAAAATAATAAACATTACATTTCATTAAAATAAAGCCAAAATACAACATAAAGAAAAGAAAATATACCTAAGAGTTCGAACGGTTAACCCCGAGTGATCCTCACCGAGATCTACCACGACCCCTCCAAAATTTTTAACTAGATCGAATCTTAAAAATAAGAACCGATCGAATCACCCAAAATTTGAAAAGAGCTAAACTCTCAAATTAGAATCATAGAGTACTACCCTCACCCAATTGGTTCTCGTTTTCAAAAGGCTTCCACTCACCTCCTTTTATAAGCATTTGGAGAGAGGGAAGTGGGGTTTCTCATCAATCCCACCAATCCCACATCAACTTTTCTTTCATTTCCTTTTTTTTCCATTTTTCTCTCTTTTTTCTTCTTTTTTATTAATAATATGACTACGACAATAATACTACAAATACTAAAATCCGATTAAAAATGAGTGATTATAGTTGCCCCTCTTTGCTTGTTCTTGTGAAACAAGGATAAAGCAAAGATAAAAAACATTCATTTTTTCTTATTCTTCGATTTTGGCTTTAGAAATCACAGGTTCTTCTGGAACTTTCTACTCTTCTTCGGCTGAATCTTCAGGTTTGTAAGTCCTTCCTGTATTGAACTTCTTCACACTTCTGATCTTGGAGCTACATGTCACTTCGGTTATATGACCTTTCGCCTTTTGAACAGATCTTGCAAAACAAAAGCTCCTCATATATAGAACTTTCTATATCTAGATCTTGAGTTGAGGTCTCTTCTGTATAAAACTTTCATTCTGAGGTCTTGAGTTCTGTTCCCCTCCGGTATAGAGCTTTTTACTCAGACTATGATGAAGATAGGGGTTCCTCCTATATGAGACTCTTTGTCTTCTACGCTATCGGTTTCTCCTATATAAAACCTTCTGCGTCGTGACGGATTTTACAAAATAAGATTCCTTCTACATAGAACTCTTACTTCTAGATCCGAAGTTAGGGTTTCTCCTATATGAAACCTTTCATTCTGAAGTCTCGAGTTGAGTGTCTCTCCTATATGAAGCTTTAATCTCAAAGACAAAAATGAAGATGGGGTCCCTCCTATATAGAGCTCCTCATCTTTAATGTTGTCGGTTTCTCCTATATAAAACCGTCTCATCATGGATGAACTTTTTTACTGGTAGCTCTTTTTGTATAGAACTACAAGCTTCTATGTTTGGTGTTTGTGAGTTTTCTCTATATAGAACTACTGTAAATTCTCTTTATGTGGGACATTGAACATGTTAGTACCTTCTATTCGGAACCTTAATCTCTGAGTCTTTTGGGACTCACGCCAAATGACTGTCAATTTTCTTTCTCTGAATCGAGACTCAGGTCTACAGAGACTGCCAAAATATCTTTTTCTTCGGGACTCACGCCAGGAAGGCAGCCAATCTTCTTTCTGAAAACACCTAGGTGTCTGAATTGCCCAATGTCTCGATCTCTGTGATCATCTAGACTTAGTTTCTCTTTATTGTTGGTGACACACTCACTGTCTGCTAAATTTCGTCTTGAGATATTTCTTCTTCTTTTTCATCTTCTTTGTGTTGTCCCAGTTCTGTCGGTCTGATTTTGTAAATTCAAAATGTTGACCTCTCTGGCCCAATCTCTCTTCTTTTTCTTTTTTTTTGTTGAAAGGTGCAAGCATGCACATAGTCTCTGTTAAGGCCATCTTCTTGACCACTATTTGTCTTTTCTTGTAAGACAATTTATAAAATATGAATGATGAATGAGCATTTTTACTATGCATGTGTTCGTGATGTATATTCTGGATGTAGAGGTACAACCTATCTATACATGATGCATGAATATTATGTTAACTCTGTTTCAAAAATATGATGTCCCGGTCCTCATTCGATTGACTAGGTAAGCTTTGTTAACCAAACTCTATCGATCTTGATGACATCTCTGGTCAATTATGATATTAGCTCTAATTATGTCATTTTGTATACAATGATTCCTCACTCATATTCTTTGTATTCACACCTGGATCAATATAACGATTGATCGGATGTTTCTTGTGTCCTGACTTCATTTCTATGCTCGTCAAAGTACCCCAATGGCGACTGACTCTCAATTTTTTTTCATTCTTGGAAAAAAGATTTTATTTGCATGTATTTCAATATGAAAGAAAAACTTTGAACAATGTATGAGATTTGGAAGTTCATTGCAAAACAATTTAAAACATGTTTGCCTTCCTGAATGTCAAATACAATGTCATATTTGCCCCAATCTGACAAAAAACAACTCTAATGAAGAGTATATTTAAAAGATCCTTGAGTATTATGAGAATATAGAAAAATATGTAGTCTATTCTAGACTCTTAGGCTTTCGAAAGGAACAACCCCATCTAAATGCTACCCTTTTTGGTGGCTCTCTTTATCTCACCTTCTCAACCTGCCTCATCCTTCCCTTATTTAGGTGTCGATCAGGCACTTCGAGGTTCTTCATTCCTTGAAGCAAGGTTAACCTTTGGGCGGAGTATGATTTGAAGATAATCTCATTTAGCTTGGACGTCCTTGAATGATCAAAATGGTCCTTCCAATTCTAGATCTACGGTCGATGTAGAGGTGTTTTCATTCTTATTGTCATTACCCTTCTCTAGGAAAATCAACTCATCACAGTTTTTTGTCTCGAGGATAATGATGGAGCAAACAACAATACCCCGAATTACTCGACATAGTCATGATTTAAAATTATTACCATCACTCATAAAGCTAAAGCTTTAGTAGAGTGCCCCAGGATTGCTATACTCTTATCCAGATATGCCTATTACTAGGATCTGAATATTGGAGTACTTTTAATGCAAATTTTCTTATTCATTTCATTTTATGTTCATTTGTTTCATTTCATTTCATTTCTCTTCTTTTCTTTTCTTTTTTTTTCTATCAATCCTAACTTCTCGTTGCCTCTTATAATTTTCATGATCCTTATTTTTAATCAATTTGATCTTGTCTCATTTATGTCATTCATCGTCTCAATCAAAGAGGTCCTAAGAAAGATTTTAGGGGTAGAGAATTCAAGGTCGACTCCCGATTCAAGGATCTTGAATAAGTGCCCGAGAAGAAATTCTCCTACAAATGAGAACTGACCATTGTCTATTCGCTCATATTGTTCCTCTATTGGCCTTAGTAAACTAGCAGAGACTCTCATTTATAATATCCCTGCAACATTCATTCTCTTCTAAATATACAAAACCTTATAGTCGGTCTTCGAGTTTAGAGCAAAGATGCTAACACATTTGAAATTTCAAGGACCAAGTATGTAATGATGTGTACATGTATGTTCAAAAGTGTTTGTTATGTGTACATAGGAGAGCATGGGCAACTCCTAAAAATGAATGAATGTTCAAAGAATCAAAAAATGTAAAATCATTTAATGTGTGAAAGAAATATCACTTTAGAGTAAGTGCCCTTTACAAAACGTTTTTACTACTTTTGGGGCTCAAAGTAGTAAATTGGACTTCGCTTTTTGAAAACAAATATGCATGAAATTTCCAATTTAAAGTTAAAATGAGAAGTCAATACATCCCCAGATTTATCTATGTCATTAGTCTTCGAAACTCAGACTATCGGCTTCGATCAAACTTTGGACCTTGTTCTTCAGGGCTCTATAATTCTTGTTCGTGTGACTTGTGCTTCCCACACGACATTGACATCATAATTGGGTGTATAGAGAGGCACTTTGTAGGCTGAATACATCGTTGAGGGTGGTCGAGAGGACAACCATGAACGACTATCTTCTTCTTGAATAGGAGTCACTTCGTTTTGAGGGGTTACGCTATAGGGATACTTGATCTTCCCTCTTTTAACTACATCCTTAATGCGCTCTCCAATCATGTCTGAGAAATTGGCAGTATGGTGACTTGCTAAACGGTCATGATATGCAAATTATCAAAATAATTTCTAAATGGGTAAATGTATGTATGATGCGAATGCTGATGCAAATGATGCAAAATGTATGCAGATGAAGCTATTAATCCTTGTTGGTAATCACCCTACTGGATTAATTTCACGAGAAATAGAGGGTCCATTATAAACTTCGGGCTTCTCGATTGATCCGATTGTTTCTGACTACCCCTTTAAACTTCGGTCTTCGAGATTGTCTAGCAATGGTATTAGTCAAATATTACCTGAGCAACCTTGCAGTGTCGGTGCTTCTAGTAACAGTTCTTTTCTGTTAATGCTTCTTTCAACATTCTGAATCATCTTCGATAATCCTGAATGATGACCCCGATCCTCATGAAATAGGCTAGTGAGGCACTGGCCTTTCGTTCTTCTTCTTGATGTTTGATAAAAACCACTTCTTCATTGATGTGATTGAAATTCGGTCCACTACCTTTTTTGGTCGGCGTTTTGTACCTGACTCTGACTGATCCTAGGATGATAAAATGTATCGGTTTTGCATCTTTGACGAACCCTTTCATTGGTTCACCTTTTGTGGTTTTCTATTATATCTTTTGTATCGATTTGGAATTCCCGATGATCATCTCCTCGCTGACCCGAGTAAAATAAAACACTATTACCTGCTCTAGGTATACGATATCTGATTTTAACTTGAACTATGGATGGCAAAATGACACCAATTCTACACTCCTAATAACCCATTCTATGGTTAGCCTCTCATGGTTTTTTGTTTTTGTTAGACTGATGCTTGATTCTGACTCGACCTTTAGACGGTGAGATGATATCGATTCTTTGTCTCTAATAACCTTTTGATTAAACCTTCGTTTCTGTTACATCCTTCATGCTCTTTTAGAATCTCAGACTGAATATTCTAATGTAGACCGGATAAATGCATGATCGTTACCTAGTGTCGATGCTCGGTAGACTGTTTTCTCAAGCTCTTCGATCGTCCTATAATCGGGGTTTAATAAAAGGAGTCTGATGGATGTTGACCGAATCTTATCCTTTAATCGATGTCTTTGATCAGTTTCTAACATTAGGGTTGAGGATTTCAGATACCTCTCTTTCATGGTGAATGTTTCCTTTTTAGGATTAACCACTCGAATTAATACCTCCTAATGCAATGCAAAAACGTGATGATGCATGCAAAAAGGAAAATGAAAGTATGAAGAAACCAGGTTAGTATCAGGTAAAAACAATAAACGCAAAAATAATTTTCAGAAAATTAAACTTGCGTGAAAGTAAACAGAGAAGAACAATCCTAGATATCACGTCTAGTTCACCTAGGATAATCTAGTTCTCTATATGCAGTGTTGGTGCTAAAGGGGACCCAAATTATCCAAGCTATCCTCTACTAAGAGTAGCAAGGCCCCCGATCATACTCATTATAGGCTCATCTTGATCGGGTTCAATTCAGGGGGACCCGTTCGCTTATGCCTACACGAAGGAACGATATCCTTACGAAAGCATAAGGTAGTGGAGCTCCGAAGGTACTTCGTCTAGGGCCTACACGGGAGAACAATATCTTCACGAAAGCATTAGCCTTTTCCCCTCACTTAAAAAGACGAGTTTAAATGTAAATTTTAAATGCGGAAAAATAAAAGCACAAATTCAATTGAACATTAATTTGATCGCCACTTTAGCCCGAAATCTCTAATATTAATAAAGCCGTAACTGTTTAAAAACTTGACTCTCTTTTTGTTTTATGAAAAAAAAATTTGTACCTAACGGAGTCACTATCTATAGCGAAAATCCACAAATAAGTGAATCGCTAGAAATATTCTTTATTCAACGTGAAAAACATTTTCGATGTGTCATTTTGAAATTAATCTTCTACATGGGACTTTTCGATAAAATATGATTTTTGAAAATTTTGGAGTCGTCATCGGTCATTTTGGTAGATCAGACACCATAAAACAGAGATTTTAAAAATTGGGGTTCGGGAGTCGGTTACGGGGAAGGATTAACTCCCCCACACCGCCTAAAAATTGGTACTTTGTTTAATTACCGATTTATTAATAATAAATTTTCCGGTTTAATTTAACGATTAAATTAATTTTTAATTGAATTTGCGCATTTATTTTAAAGCACCTAAACCCAAAGATAAGCGTCTGATCCACCACCACTACACTGGAGTTGGCCTCGTTTATGACCGAATTTAGGGGCCCGCATTAACAAATTAATATCATTTATGCAACTTAAACATAACAAATAAATTAAATACATCACATAAAAATAAATACATAAATAAATACATAAAAGCATAAATACTAATTTAATAAATAAAATACTAATCTAAAACATAAATAAATATTAATTTAAAACATAAATAAAATTTAAATACCAAATAAAATAATAAACATTATATTTCATTAAAATAAAGTCAAAATACAACATAAAGAAAAGAAAATATACCTAAGAGTTAGAACGGTTAACCCCGAGTGATCCTCACCGAGATCTATCACGACCCCTCAAAAAATTTTAACTAGATCGAATCCTAAAAATAATAACCGATCGAACCACCCAAAATTTGGAAAGAGTTAAACTCTCAAATTAGGATCATAGGGTACTACCCTCACCCAATTGGTTCTCCTTTTCAAAAGGCTCCTCACCTCCTTTTATAAGCATTTTTTAAAATTAATTTGATCGCCACTTTAGCCCAAAATCTGAAGTAATCTCATAAAACATGCATCCAATAAATCCAATTCAAAATATCTTATAGTCCGAAAATATAACATCCATAACAAATTAAAACATTAAACTGAATTAATTAAAGGATCATACTGAAAAATAATTATCTGAATATCGTGTGAGATGCTCCAAGTACCAGTTCGCCTAAACTGGTCTGAGAATCTAAAAAACAGACTAAAGGGGTGTAAGCTAAAGAGCTTAGTGTGTCTCTAAAGTGAAAACAGTTACAAACAGAACAAGTTTTACATTTTTGAAAATATTTCTGAATTCAAGAAAAACCGAAGTATGATGCAATGCTGACTGATGCATGAAAGAAAATCAGAGGGCCTGATATCAGAAAACATACTGAGTGGAGGATTATCCTCGCTAGAGTGAAGGTTTCCCTCTCCAGAGTAGAGGTTTCCCTCACATTGCTGATATTAAATCCAGAAAATATTTTTGATGTTAGAACATGATATGATTTGCAAAATCATAAATCAGAACTCTTTCGAGTAGCAATGTTTCAGAAAATCAGAAACTTGGTTTGAAAACAGGATGCATATGTCATGCATGATGATACCATGTATAAACAGATAACAATCTCAAATATCAAATCAAGCAGTATACAAATAATGTTTTAGAGATGCATAAAATATATTAAAATATAATATAAACACAGAAACATGTAGCACAGGAAGAGACACACCTTAAGCAACTGAAGCTCTAACTCTGAGATGGACGCGTCTCGCATTTCGGTCTAGCTGAAACAGAATCTCAAGGTAACATAATTGTATTACTATTTAATACTTATACTAAGCCACAAATTATAAACAAACTCTAAACCGAAGCTTACTCACGTGACGGTCTCAAAAAATGTACCCGATCGGTCCGAACAATTAGAGATAACTCAGAGGCCTCAGAAATGTTGACACCTGAACGGAAGAAGATTCTGAATTCGATTCCTCAAAATACCTTTTCTAGACTCTAAGAACAAATCAGATGAAAAACACTTAAAACAGGACTTTCAGGTTTGAATTTGACAAAACAGATGGCAGATTCGGACTCAGAACATCGAAAAAGGTTAAGGAGAAGGTTTTCCAAAAAAGTCAACTTTTGGTCAAAAGTCAACTGGTCAAAGTCAACTTTGACTTAACCGGTCAACTCTGATCAAATCAAAAGTCAAAGTCAAAGTTAAAGTCAACTGTCAAAAGTCAACTTTGACTTGACTAGTCAAAGGTCAAAGTCCATGGTTAAGGTCAAACTTGGTCAAAGTCAAACTCCAAAGTCAAGTTTAGTTAAGGTCAAATCTGAATCAGGTCAAAGGTGGTCAACCGGTTTGGATTATATTTTCAAAACCAAATTACCAAAAATGGGTTCTCCTCCAAATATTACCCACTCGGCCCACTAAAAAATTTCATCCCAAATCTTACTCTTATAAAGCCCATCACAAACAAGTCCATACTCTAAGCCCAACAGTATCACCCAAAACACTTGCACACCAACCACCTCAATATCACCCGGCCCAACACCAACACACACAAGCCGACTCACAAGATAACCCACATGGAAACTAGGGTTTTCGGTAACCAGTAAACAATGGTAGCAAAGAGAACGGCGGCGGCGACGACGGTGGCTCACTGACGATTCTCCGGCGACAATTCCAGCAACAAACTCTGTTGACACCGGTAAAATAACTCCTCCTTGACAAACCTTCAACAACCCGAAAATCACTCAAAACTCAACAATATTATCAAACCAGACAACTCCCTTAATCAAAAGAAACCAAACACTTGACAGAAAGAACACTTACCCAACCAAAACCCAACCACTAATTCGATTTTCCGAGCAGAACCACGATGAAAGGAGAAACAACGACGAACGACGGAGTAACAGGGGTAGATTCTTGATGCACAACAAAGGGGATCCCACGAAAAGAGAAAAAAAAAGATGATGCTGTGAGAGACAAACCAGAGAAAGGGGGAGAGAACGGTTGCTGATGAAAAGAGATCAACCAAAGCCAAATTCACGTTCTAAAAACAAGGGATTTAAACTTACCCTAAGAAAAATGGTTAAATTACAAAGCTGATCACTAGATTATGTAAGGGTTTTCATAAAGATCACAAAACTTTACTAATATAACAGAATGGTCACCAAAGTTACGAAAAGATCAATTAGGTCACTAAAATTTTAAACTAAAATTCTCAAATTATTAGGGTTTCTGAAATTAGGGATTTCAAAATTGAATTCCGAATTGGGGAAAAATCCGTGGTGTTACAACTCTCCCTCCTTACAGAAATTTCATCCTCGAAATTTTCAGATATCACAGAAGATACTCAAACTTAACTGAGACATACGTATTCTTTCATTCAGAACAGATGACTTGAGAAAGAAACACAACTAAATCATAAAATACCTGCTATATCACCAAATGCAGTCTTATGACTAGCATGATCCCCGATGTCATCTATCATACCAGGTCCTCTAACCTCTAATCTAGCTGATCTACCACTCTGAGCATATCTACCTCTACCAACAGAACCAGAAGCAACTGACCTATACTGCCCTCTACCAAGGTGAGAAGCTTGAACTGATGTCTGAGATTGACTCTAAACAGATGAAACCGTAGGTAAAAGTGGACATTCTTTTAGATAATTCTCATGAGATCCATATCTAAAACAAGATCTGCTCAATATTCTACGCTCTCCATTATGCTTCTTGTTACAGAAAAAATACAATGGAATAGGTCATGAAGCTTTTGGTTTATGCACTTTGCGATATGAAACTGTCACAATAGAAGTTTTTACATTCTGATAACTCTGAAAAACGTGTTCCTCTCTGGGCCTCTGTCCTGAAAAATGACAAAACTTGGTTGAACTTAACTATCTGGAATCCTTTCAACTTGAATAACATTCTGATGTTCTGATTCTCTCATACGAGCCTCTATCCTCTCGGCAGTCTTAGCTCATCTAACGAGCTCACTAACACCTGATCATGGTGTGTGGCAACCTCTCTCTGAAGCGATAACTGAAATCCATTTAAAAACCACTTACATCTGTCTTTCTCAATCACAGCCAAACCAGGGACATACGTAGATAATCTCAGAAACTCTATTTCAAAATCATTCACTGACATATCATTTTGTTTCAGGTTCATGAAGTCTTCACGATACTTAGCTAAAAACTCATCTCCTACATATCTCTCCTGAAATGCCTGTCGAAAAAACTCACATGTGATCTGACTAGAAGGTACTGAATCTAGTACAGATTTCCACCAATTCTGAGCTTCACTATCGAGTAGAGAAACAACAACTCTTAACATATGATCTACAAGATAATCCATCTCCACAAATAACCTTAGTAACTTTTTCAACCAATACTCAACATCAGCAGGGTGTGTACCAGTTTTACCCTTAAATAATTTTATTCCTGCAGATATAAACTCGGTAGATACAGGTCTTCTCAAACTCTCAGACTGAAGAAGGTAACGCAACAACTCACGGTTCACCGTGACACTATCCAACTAAACTATCTCATTAACCTCAAAACTATGAGGATCATTATTATAAGTCGTATGTCTTCTCCTAGATTCATTTTTCTTTCTAGATAACTCATTCAGATTTCTTGATTGCCTAACAGAAGATGGGTGATCAGAACCAAGAGTGACAGCATGGCCTCTATCACGACTACGACCACTTTCAAAATCAAAACTCCTACGCGGTGGCATAACTGACTATCTACAGAATATAAAGATCTAGAGTTAGAACCGGTACTAGAATCTCGTATTTAAAACACTTAAATATTTTTTTGTAACAGAATTGAAATCATAGTAAATCTTTCAGAAATTTCTAATTTTCTAAAAATATTTCAGATGCATGCAGAAGTAAAAAATATTTTGAAACCGTTGTGATGAGCTAAAGAGGTCGAGGGTTGAACTTGGCTCTGATACCACTAAATGTAACCCTTAATTTCGACGTAATTTCTTAGATCGAAACTTAGGAATCAAGTTACTAAAACTTTCTCTTCAAGTAAGTAATTTAGGTTAAATAATTTTAAAATTAGGGTTACCTTGACAAATTGGGAAAAACAAATTGGGAATTTCAATTATACAAAATTCAATTACTTAAAACAAAATCTGAATATCTTATAAAACATCTGAAATAATTTCATAAAACATGCATCCAATAAATCCAAGTCAAAATATCTTATAGTCCGAAAATATAACATATTCCATAACAAATTAAAACATGTGTTAATTACTGCAGAGATCACGTTTGTTTGCCTCCAGTACAAATTTAGTCACCGATTTTGAAAATCAACCAATACAGTCACAAACGTTTTCGAACTGTAAACTTATGGTCACTCCGATGTTAAGAGACGTTAATGGATAACAGGAAGATGACCTGACACAATATAAATAGAATAAATTACCTAGATATTCAGTGAATAATTATTTTATTTTTATTTTATCTTTATTTTGACCTTAAAATTTTAAACTTTTATATTTTCGTCATCTTTCTAAAAAACTTTCATTTCTCTAAAAATTTAAAATACCACTGCCTTATTTTCTCAATATAAATTAAAAAAATAACTCCACTAATAACAAGTATGGTCATTGCAGTTGCAACTGTTCTAAATTATTCTGTAAGTTTTCAAACATTGTATGGGTGTCTTGTAATTTAAACTGTTAAGAATCACATGACAATTCATGTTTGTTCAAACATATTGTGATGTATTTTGAATATGGTCTGTTTTTATCTTTTAGTTATATGGCATTACGTGGTCTTAATGAAATTTTATAACAGCCTTAATCTAAGAAAGAAATGCTTTAGTGGGTGATAATGTTGAACAAGAACTTTTCTTGGGTATAATGATTTAGGTCTGATTTGTATTTTATATGTTTATTTTTTTTGTTTAGTTGATTTTGCGGACAATGAGAAGAGTAATGGTTTCACTTTCCAAGCTAACAGATACAACGTGAGAGAAGCTTTCTTGTACCATGGCTACAATCAAGTTTTCTGACATGGAGATCAATGATTTTACACTCAAACTAAGTGACTTATAGTAGCAATTGAGTTTTGATTTTCTTAGAATTAGAACATAATTTTTAAAATCGATCACGACTTTCTGTATGTAGTAGGAAAGCTTTCTCCCATATAGGAAGAAGGTTCTTAATTCTTTTTTATTTTCACATAGCTTTCATGATTATGTAATTAATGTTTCAGCTTATTACTTTGGCCCTTAGTCAAGAGATTGTAGATGGTGTCAACAAATCGACAAATTCGTGCAAGTAACTAAAATTAGAATTTGACAGATCGATTCACTTGCTCAACAACAGATGATGTGTAAGTTTAAAAGTTGCTCTTGGATTTCTTCATTTAAGTAGATAAAAAAAGCATCAGACACTGAAATTATTGCTTGGAGTAAGGGAGTGAGAGGTGATGATGAGAAACAGGTTGTTATCAGTGGTCCTCCTGGACTTTGGAGTTGGTGTTTTAAATTTATATTAAGGAAACAAGGGAATAGTATTTTAAATTTTTAGAGAAATAAAAGTTTTTTTAGAAAGATGACGAAAATATAAAAGTTTAAAATTTTAAAAGTCAAAATAAAATAATTATTCAATGGTTATCTAGGTATTTTATCCTATTTTCATTGTGTCAGATCATCTTTATGTTACCCATTAACGACTCTTAACGTCGAAGTGACTATAAGATTACATCCCAAAAATGTATGTGACTATATTGATTGATTGATTTTTAAAATCGGTGATTAAATTTTTACTGGGGACAAACAAACATGACATCTGCAGTAATTAACCCTTAAAACATTAAACTGAATTAATTAAAGGATCATACTGAAAAATAATTATCTGAATATCGTGTGAGATGCTCCAAGTACCGATTCGCCTAAACTGGTCTAAGAATCTGAAAAGCAGACTAAAGGAGTGTAAGCTAAAGAGTTTAGTGTGTCTCTAAAGTGCAAACAGTTACAAACAAAACAAGTTTTACATTTTTGAAAATATTTCTGAATTTAAAAAAAAAACTGAAGTATGATGCAATGCTGACTGATGCATGAAAGAAAATCAGAGGGCCCGATATCAGAAAACATACTGAGTGTAGGATTATTCCTGCTAGAGTGGAGGTTTCGCTCGCCAGAGTGGAGGTTTCCCTCACATTGTTGATATTAAATCCGGAAAATATTTTCGATGTCATAACATGATATGATTTGCAAAATTATAAATCAGAACTCTTTCGAGTAACAATGTTTCAGAAAATCAGAAACTTGGTTTGAAAACAGGATACATATGCCATGCATGATGATACCATGTATAAATAGATAACAGTCTTAAATATCAAATCAAGCAGTGTACAGATAATGTTTCAGAGATGCATATAATATAATATAATATAAACACAAAACTTGTAGCACAAGAAGAGACACAACTTAAGCAACTGAAGCTCTAGCTCTGAGATGGACGCGTCTCGCATTCCGGTCTAGCTAAAACAGAACCTACAAGGTAACATAACTGTATTACTATTTAATACTAATACTAATCCACCAACTATAAACAAACTCTGAACTAAAGCTTACTCACGTGATGGTCTCGAAGAACGTACTCGATCGATCCGAACAACTGGAGATAACTCAGAGACCTCAGAAATGTTGATACCTGAACGGAAGAAGATTCTGAATTAAATTTCTCAAAACACCCTTTCTAGACTCTAAAAACAAATCAGATAAAAAAACTTAAAACTGGACTTTCGAGTTTGAATTTGACAAAACAGATGGCAGATTCAGACTCAGAATATCAAAAAAGATTACAGAGAAGGTTTTCTGAAAAAGTCAACTCGAGTCAAAGTCAAAGTCAACTGGTCAAAGTCAACTTTGACTTAACCGGTCAACTCTGGTCAAATCAAACGTCAAAGTCAAAGTCAACTATCAAAAGTCAATTTTGACTTGACTAGTCAAAGGTCATAGTCCATGGTCAAGGTCAAACTTGGTCAAAGTCAAACTCCAAAGTCAAGCTTGGTCAAGGTCAAATCTGAATATTGTCAAAGGTGGTCAATCGGTTTGGATTAGATTTTCAAAACCAAATTACCAAAAATGGGTTCTTCTCTAAATAATACCCACTCGGCCCATGTTGCGTGTAAAAGTACTTCGCAATTGCGTCCAAGTGTACACGTTCAAGTTATAGTATAAAAAGTATCGTATCCACAGAGATTGGTGCTTCTTCCGAACTTTAATTTCTTACAATGAAAAATGAAGACATAATTGTTTGATAGAATTGATATTAAAATTAAATAACAAAACAAACAAGTAAAATAGATTAGAGCAATCAATAAGAGAGGCGTGGCTAAGTTATTCCAAATTATAAATAACTGTCAAATGATTTCTTCTTCGTGAATGGGTGCTCGCACGAACCAACCTACTCCGGTAATTAGGTTCAATCGATTGCTTATGACATATCTCTGAGTTATTAGTTCGTAGATTGTTTGGGCAATGGCAACGAGGGAATTGCCTGGGCAATTTGAGCGACTATCCTTGAGGTTCGGCAAAGCATAGATTTTCTTAGTCGTTGAAATCCTGCACTTATCACTAAGCCGGATTAGTTCTTTTGCACTTGGATCGAACCATACCTACTCGTTTCGTGAATCTAATCCTCCCGAATCTGGATAAATAAATCGTTTATCGAGTCCTCTCCCGATTTTCTCGCAAACAAATTTAATTGCCAAGAGTAGGTAAACCTCAATTTAGAACACACCAAACACTTGATAAAAATCAAACTAAGTATTCATAACATAAGAATAACCCAAGCCAACTTAAGATTAGTTCATGGCTGGGCAGAATATCCTAAAATAATCTCTCATCACTCAAATAAACAATAAAATAAAAAGGAGAATTCGGCAGTCCCTTTGTGTACTTCTCTCCCACGATTGACTCATCTTCTTTGGTGATCGGCCAACTCCTTATATGGAGATGATGAATACTCTTTGAATATAGAATAATATATAATTGAAAATAATTCTGAAAGAATAAATCCAAATTATATATTATTCAACTGCTTTATTTCCTTCTTTATCCAATCATCCAAGCTTTCCATATTTTTCTTCATTGACTCCATCTTTCATAATTTCTTTCCATGGATAGCTCTCCATCAAGGATCTCCTTCTACAAAACAAAGAAATAAACCAACAACAGCATCTTTTCTACCGAAATTAACCAAAAATAACCAAACAAGGATATAAGGTGACAACTAATGAAATAAAATGAAAATGCATGGAAATATGAAAATGTAACAAATTAAATGCTTAAGTAAAGCAATAAACATGAGTAAAAAAGATAAGAAAATCAATACTCTTGAACACTCATAGTAAAACAAATTTCAGCATCATAGTAAAATTCTAGATTTTTCCAATGTAATTCTAAAATCAAAGGCAATTTCAATTAAGTGCAATGACATAAATCTCATCATTAGTTATTCATCAAATTTAAAGCAATTAGATCAAATTGAAATTCTTGTCAAATAATTTATGCAATCTATATGAAACATGAAGGATGAATGCAACTAATTTAAAGGTAAATACCTCCCCAAACTCGAGACGAGCATTGTCCTCAATGCATGCAAAAATAAAAATAAAAATGAATTAGTTGTCACCTTAAGGAGTTAATTTCCTTGTTGCCATCAATTTGGCTTTCTGTCCTTGTGGTTGTTGTACTAGTAGTGGATTAGATCCTCCATTGATGCTTTTCCATTTTCTTGAACAGTACTTGCCCGAGCAACAACGATTGCCTGGCCACGACAATTGCCTGTGCATAGGAAGTAGCGATCATATCGTCACAATGAATTGATCCAAAATTTCCAATATAATCACAACTTCTCTTGCGTATCAAGAAAAACAAAAATAATAATGGTGAAAGTAGGCGACAAAGATCATTAGTGAAGGAAAGAATTTCGTTTAGAAATAAAAAGGAAGTAAATAAACCAAAAATATGGGTAACTTTTTAAAGTTAATAATGGAATTAATCTATTCAAAGTTTGACTCATATTAAAGTCTATCCAAATCTACAATCAAATCTCCCTTGATCTTGATTTCATTTCTTAAAAAGATAAACATCAACAAAGCAAGAATCATTCAAGTAATGAAAGGATAGTTATTCATAAAAACCATAATAAAGAAAATTTATAAATAAAAAATAAAAGATAAAAATAATAGTAAATAAAAATATAAAGAAAATTTATGGACAATCGTTTTCGATATTTCTTATAATCCATCCGCACCCTCCATCGAGTTACAATTCTGCCCAAAAAAGGTTGGGCCCAAATGAGTACGGATAGTCCCCTTTGCATTATCATGGTGGAGGTGTCTTTCTTTCGTGTTCTCTTGTAATCCATGCGTGTCCTCCACCTTGATATTGTTCCTGAAGGCAAAAATAAATTATTAGAAAAAATTATATCGACATCCAACCACTTAATTACCTCATTGTCGTTAACTTTCAACATAGTTGGATATAGCCTTCGTTGTCGTGGCAATTGATGTGCTAGCCAATTGTCGTGGCAATCTGTTGCCAAAATTCTATGTAAATCAAGTGAAGGTCCATCTTTCTCGAAGTCTTCAAGAATCAACCCACCTTGTTCTTTAGGATTCTCAAATATTTCCATATGTAGAGAGTTTGGTATGACACTAATATGGGATGTACTTACCAAAGATGGATTATCTTCTCCCAAACAATCATTCCTTATTTGTGATGGCTTTAAATCTCGTAGAGTTGATTCCTCAAAATATACCTAAAATGGAAGAGGTGAGTTTTGAAAAAATTCAAAAGGTTCATCCGCTACCTTCTCATATTCCATTAACAAAGTATTGTCATCTTGTTGATCGAGCATGTTGTCATGTAATTGCCCAGGCAATTGTGAGTTAGAGTAGTCCTCAGATTCCTTCTTCAGCATCAGTGTTGATGTAACATCCTGGGAACCAGACTCAGAATTTTCTGTAGCATTACTTTCCTCTGTCTCATTGAATGGTATCGTGACATTGCCCTGTGTAGGCTTCTCCATTGCCGTGGCAATTATTTCTGTGGACTCATCCAGCGTGTGACAGTCTTTCTCATCAACGTGTTCTAGACTCGGAGATTCCAAAATTTCCTCTTTGTCCTCCAGTGTTGGGACGTCAGTATTCCTAAGAATTGATTGTCGGGGCATGTTATCCATGGTATATACGGATCTCCTCAATTGATCCTTCGAATCCCCCAAGGGTGCATCTAATTTAGCTATAATCGCATCCAAGGACTTTATTTGATCTTGCAACTTCTCTGTTAAATATGAATAATTTTGTTGTTGGTTCCATCTTTGGTCCTCCATGTGGCCATATGTTCCAGCATTGTACGAACAATTATTAAACGAAGTATTTTCTCCATAATAAGAACAAAAAATTGTCGTGGCATGAACTTGATGGGTTTCTCTTGGTTGGCATAGATAATCATCAAGAAATTCTTGATTGGATTGATTTATCTCTTCCAACAGTAATTCCCGAATAGATTTTTTTCTATCATTTTGCATCTTGAAAATCCTTCAACTTGATGCACACCTATATTTTTTTTGAAAAAATAAGTTAGTAAAAATAATAATAATAATAATAATAATAATAATAATAATGCAAGAAACTAAAAACAAGATGCTATTGCCAATCCCCAGCAACAACGCCAAAAACTTGTTGCGTGTAAAAGTACTTCGCAATTACGTGCAAGTGTACACATTCAAGTAATAGTATAAAAAGTATCGTATCCACAGAGATTGGTGCTTTTTCCGAACTTTAATTTCTTGCACTAAAAAATAAAGACACAATTGTTTGATAGAAGTGATATTAAAATTAAATAACAAAACAAACAAGTAAAATAGATTGGAGCAATCGATGAGAGAAGCGTGGCTAAGTTATTCCGAATTATAAATGATTGTCGAATAATTTCTTCTTCGTGAATGGTTGCTCGCACCACCAAACTTGCTCCGGTAATTGGGCTCAATTGATTGCTTATGGTATTTCTCTGAGTTGTCAGTTCATAGATTGTTTGGGCAATGGCGGCGAGGGAATTGCCTGGGCAATTTGAGCGACTATCCTTGAGGTTCGGCAAAGCATAGTTTTTCTTAGCCATTGAAATCTTGCACTTATCCCTAAATCAGATTAGTTCTTTCGCACTTGAATCGAACTATACCTACTCGTTTCGTGAATCTAATCCTTCCGAATCTGGATAAATAAATCGTTTATCGAGTCCTCTCCCGATTCTCTCACAAACAAATTTAATTGCCAAGAGTAGGTAAACCTCAATTTAGAACACACCAAACACTTGATAAAAATCAAACTAAGTATTCATAACATAAGAATAACCCAAGCCAACTTAAGATTAGTTCATGGCTGGGCAGAATATCCTAAAATAATCTCTTATCACTCAAATAAACAAGAAAATAAAAAGGAGAATTCGGTATCCCCTTTGTGTACTTCTCTCCCACGATTGACTCATCTTCTATGGTGATCGGTCAACTCCTTATATGTAGATGATGAATACTCTTTGAAGATAGAATACTATATAATTGGAAATAATTATGAAAGAATAAATCCAAATTATATATTATTCAACTGCTTTATTTCCTTCTTTATCCAATCATCCAAGCTTTCCATATTTTTCTCCATTGACTCCCATCTTTCATAATTTCTTTCCATGGATAGCTCTCCATCAAGGATCTCCTGCAAAACAAAGAAATAAACCAACAACAACATCTTTTCTACCAAAATTAACCAAAAATAACCAAACAAGGATATAAGGTGACAACTAATGAAATAAAATGAAAATGTATGAAAATATGAAAATGTAACTAATTAAATGCTTAAGTAAAACAATAAACATGAGTAAAAAGGATAAGAAAATCAATACTTTTGAACACTCATCAGCCCACTAATAAATCTCATCCCAAATTTTACTCTTATAAATCCCATCACAAACAAGTTCGTACTCTAAGCCCAACAATATCACCCAAAACACTTACACACCAACCACCTCAGCATCACCCGGCCCAACACCAACACACACAAGCCCACTCACAAGATAACCCACATGGAAATTAGGGTTTCCAGCAATCACAAAACAATGGCAACAAAGAGAACGGCGGCAGCGACGACTCACCGATGATATTCCAGCGAAAATTCCAGCGACAAACTCCATTGACACCGGTAAAATAACTCCTTCTTGACAAACCTTCAACAACCCGAAAATCACTCAAAAATCAATAACATTATCAAACCAAACAACTCCCTTAATCGAAAGAAACCAAACACTTGATAGAAAGAACACTTACCCAACCAAAACCTAACCACTAATTCGATTTTTCGAGCAGAACCACGATGAGAGGAGAAACAACGATGAACGACGGGGTAACAAGGGTGGATTCTTGATGCACAACAAAGGGGATCCCACGAAAAGAGAAAAAAAAAGATAATGCTGTGAGAGTCAAACCAGAGAAAGAGGGAGAGAGCGGTTGCTGATGAAAAGAGACCAGGCAAAGCCAAATTCACGTTCTGGATGTAAAGTATGGAAGGAGATCAAATTTGAATTCAAACCAGTGGATACTTTAGATAAATAAAGATAAATAAAAGAAGGATAAAAAGAAAAATTGACTTCAAAGCAATGGATACTTTGTAATCCAGTAGTTACCGTCGGTTTGTTGAATTGCAATAAGGGATTTAAATTTACCCTAAGAAAAATGGGTAAATTACAAAGTTGATCACTAGATTATGTAAGGTTTTCATAAAGACCATAAAACTTTACTAATATAACAAAATGGTCACCAAAGTTACGAAAAGATCAATTAGGTCACTAAAATTTTAAACTAAAATTCCCAAATTATTAGGGTTTCAGAAATTAGGGATTTCAAAATTAAATTTCGAATTGGGGCAAAATCTGGGGTGTTACAAGAAGATTCGGATAATACTTATGTGTGAATATGATATAAAAAAATATATGATGTGCATTAATTTAATTGTTTAGGATTATATTCTATGTGGTGAAACAAATTCATATAACAATTCTTCCCGAACCTGGTCTTTATCTTCTTTCATAGAAAAAATAACATCATGAATCTCCTTTTAGGAAATAGGAGCTTCAAGGCTCATTTCGATATTAGAATCTAAACTCACTCTCAATAACTCTTTAAGAAATCATCAGATAACCTTTCAACCCTCGGATCAGACTATCCAAAAGAATTTGAAAAAACTTAATCAGCTCTCCTGAGATCTCGACGTAGGTGGTACTTTTGTTCCCAGCATCATCATTCAAAGCAACAATCATATTTGTTTTATTCCTGACAGTAACATGCCTAAAGAAGAAAACCATCCTCAGCTTTTTGGAGACCCTTAAGCTTTTCTGTCATGTCTTTAATCCTACCAAAAACCTCAGAAGATGAGTAATAAAGTAGTTTAAATTGTAGCTTGCTAAATTCTTCTTGTTTCTTTCGTACTCTCTAATATATCACAAAACGCCTCTTTATTTAAATTCTTTAAAGGTGCTTTCAACCGTTTCAATTTGAAGAACAAAACCTGCAAAGGATTCCTATCCACAGGAAGGCACCAAGAATCAACCACTATTTTTGAGAAATCAGGGTGATCCATCCAAAAATGAAAAAAAATAAATGGCTTTGGAGGACTAAACATGGGAGACTGAAACACACAAAGGTCAGGATTATGGTCTGAGCACCAGGAGCTAAGAATTCAACAATTGAATTTGGAAACTTGTGCATCCAAGCTTGATTCACCAACATTCTATCCAACATCCTAGATAGCAGCCTCTCTTATCTCATGTTACACTGTAAAAACAGGCCTTAAAAAGGATGATCCATCACATCAAAACTTTCAAGGCATTCTCGAAACTCATGCAGAGCTCTCGTAACAACCTCTTGCCCTTGGAAGTCAAAGCTCTCCCTTGCATAGAGTGTGACATTGAAATCTCCAGCAATAAACCATGGATAACTCCCTACCAATTCTTGAAAATCTACTAAATCCTTCCATAAACACGGTCTATCCTCCCTTCCATTACTAGCATAAACCATCGGTAAGAAAAAAGAGCACTCACCTACATTAACAATGACAACAAATAACTTGATCTAATCTAAAAATTACTCGAACATTCACACACCCTTTATATAAGATCCATATACGACCATTTGATGCATGAGAATAATTATGGATAACATTATATCCCTGAAATTTCCTCACTAATATCAACTCGGCATTTACCCCCTAATCCGAGTTTCCAGCAAACTCAACCTTTAACCCCCTAATCAACCTTAAGACTCTACTCTATCTTAAAGGGTCATTTAAACCCCTAACGTTACATACAATCAAAGACATCAAAGAAAAAGAGAATGACCCCCAACTTGCTACCTTTACCTCTTCCCCCGTTTTTTTATGTTCCTTTCCTCTTAGAATGATCTGCTGCATCAACTCTGCAACTCCACCATTAGCAGCCCGACATTGCTTTGAGAGCTCAACTTCATCAGCAAGAGCCTCGGCCAAATCCTCAAGAGGAACATCAAGGAGATAGAATCTATTAGAACTTTCAACTGTAGCAGACAGTATTACATCAGGATCCATACTATCAAGCCGATTACCCAGACATGGATCACTAACCTATCTTCTATCATGTTCTAAACCATTTCACCATACGATAACCTAATCTTTTCAGACTTATTCAGAACATCACCATACTCATCAGACTTGTTACGAACAGTCTTATTAGACATATCAGTCATATCCAGAACAATATCATCATTCATATCATGCTTAGCAATTATCAAATCAGTTTTACCCTCTTCCGCCTTCTTACACCCATCAAGGGAATACCCGAATAAATCACACTTCAAATACCGAAGAGGATACCAAAAACTTCCACAGCAACACTTATCAGATTACCATCCACTAGATCCACCAATATAGATTGAGGAACTTAATCTTTAGCATTAACTTCCACACAAATCTTAGCAAACTCTATTTGTTGCTTCAAAGATGTCGCCCTATTAGTGTACAATGACTTCCCAATAACACTTTCCATATAACTAAGTCCCTTATGGGAGTAAAGTTCCAGAGGGATGTGCCGTAACTTGATCCAGATTGGAGCTAAATCTAATTTCAACTCTTCTAGATACAGACCTGGTTTCCATCTCCAAAGAACAAGAACCCTCTGCTTGACGAGTTCTTGGGAGGGCTGGACCTTGGCATATTCAGCAGAGGGCTCTTGTTCTTTGGAGGGTTACTTTCTCAAGAGCCCTACCCGTTGAGTAGGGGAAAAGATCATATATACACTTGGCGCAAGAAAACGAATGGTAATCGAACCCTCACGCCCCATAATCGGTCAGGAACTTTCTAGAAGACCGCCGAGGGAGAAGAATTAGAAAATTATTTAGAATAATAATTAATATTAGGTAAACTACTTCAGTGACCACCCAATTAATTAAGGATATCTATTTTGACCACCCAATTAACGAACTCGTCAATCAGGTCATCCAACTTTTAAACTCTACCTATTTGGGTCACTGCCATTAAAATTCTAACGGAAAAGTTAACGACAGTGAGATGGCTGTTAAATAAAATCTGTATAATTACATATTTAATCTCTATAATTTATTTATTATTTTAATTTAATCCTAATTTTAAATTAATAAATAAATTAATACCAGTGTCACCACTTGATTAGAGAGAAAAATATATTAAACAATAAATAAAAATAAATTAATAAATAAAATTATCATTCAATTCGGCGATGACACATGTTATCATCAGATTGGTGATTAATTTTATTTATTAATTTAAAATTAGAATTAAATTAAAATAATAAATTACAAGGATTAAATATGTAATTATATAGATTTTATTTAATAGCCACGTCATTATCGTTAACTTTTTCGTTAGAATTTTAACGGCAATGACCCAAATAGGTAGGGTTTAAGAGTTGAGTAATCTGATTAACGAGTTTGTTAGTTGGGTGGCCAAAATAGGTATCCTCAATTAGTTGGGTGATCACTGAAGTAGGTTACCCTTAATATTCGGCATCAATTTAATATTATTGAAATAGATATGAAATATGAGAAGTTATTAGATGAACTCTATTTACCATGTTATCCGTGGTTTAATTAATATGATCCATTTATCTTAAAATAATTATCTAGCAATTATCAACTCTCTAATTACATGTAGGAAAGAGATGATGATTCACCTTAGAAAAAGATGAGATAGACAAATTTGATTGGTTGAGACTATAGATGACGTGATAAACATGATTCACCTAATATTTTTTTCTAAAATATGAACAAAATCTCCTGACCGAAATTCAGCCACCTAATTTGTGATATCTACCGAAATTCAGCCACCTAATTTCCTTTTTTTTCTATGTTTTTTTTTTAAGATGAATCTTTATTTTTTATTCTATATAAATAGGGAGTAAGTGGTTATAAAGAAATGAATTATAAATGAATTAATGATACGGAAAAAGTAAATAATCGGTTGAAATTTAGTGGTTGAGACCATGAATGACGTGATAGAAAGGGTCCACGATATAATTTCTCATTAGCCCCTAAGTTTATCTTCCTTCATGTCCTACTTTAAAAATTTTAAATTAAAATTCTAAACCTTAACCCTAATTTTTGTATATTAAACCCTAAAAATACATCATACTCATAATTCTTTAAACCCTAATTTTAATCTCTAATCTTGATCTTAAACTCATTAATTTAAAGGTATCAATATAGAGATAATTAAAAACGATTTATACAATCGTACCCCCTAAAATAGTGACATTTCATTGTTTTGAATACTTGTTCTTTCTCGTTACTATTTTGTAATTATTCCCGACAGTTGGAGCCCCTACCCTACCTTATTTAGTGAAGTGCAAGCCATTATTAGCCATGCAAACCGAAGACTGTTGAAATGATCCTAACCACCATTCTGTTAAAGACTAGATAGAAGAAAATATACTTTAACTTTATTCATCCCAAAACTATGTCTATATAACCTATCATACCAGCTATTTATGCATAAATCTAACATAAAGAAATTATCACACCAGCCATTATTAGTCATAATTCCTGCAGTAGATCTCATAATCTCAAGAACTAAGAAGAATTTCAATTTTTCCAAGTTTAAAATGTACAACTTTAAAATGCTAACCATCTAATTGTATCTATTGTTCATAATTGATTTCGTTGAATCTTTTCTTCATTTTGTTTCTCTACTATCTTCTCAAGGTGGTATGATTGATTTTTGAGATTACAAAAACATTTAGCAGCAAAGTTATGAGCTGAATTAGAATCTTTTCCTATGTGACATAAAAACGCACAATCTTTTTTATTATTGACTTTTCTTAATTCTTGAATCCTTTAAACTAGGGGTGTATATTCGGTTCGGTTAATTCGGTTAACCGATCGAACCGAAATTATTTCGATTAATTCGATCAGTTAATTTTTCGTAAATTCGGTTAACGGTATTCCATTAGGAGTGTCATCATGTTCTTCAGGTGTTATCTTCGGATACCGAATTTTCAAATCCCAATGAACTTTTGAACTTTTAAACTTTTTAAAATATTTTTAAAAAAAGGGTCGCTACAGATGACGATTCCGCTGTGGACAAATTTTGTTTTAAAAAAGGAGTTAAGCCTTAGTCCGGTTCGTATCATAATTTTTAAGAAAATATAAAATTTAAATTAAATTAATTTTTAATTTCCTTCATACATTAGATTACGAACCCTTAAGTTAGAATGATTACTTCGCTTTGTGGGGTCTTCACCTCCGTATAGTGTTGGTATTTATTTCCGGAATTTTGGTCTTTATATTTTGTGGGGTTCTCACCTCCGTATAAATAAGGTTCATATTCTCTCGAATTGATGTCCTCAATGATAGTTCGGGTACCGCTTACTCTAAAACCGAAACACATAGTGAAACCTAGAAACCTACCTTTTCAGAACCATAACTTTATGTTGCCCGTTTAGAAATACCCTTTAGGTTGACTTTTATATATGTGTTACTTGCTTGTTGAATATTATATGTTTTGTACTATTTTTTTGTTATTCCATTATGCTATTTGTTTTGTATATTATTTTTGGATTAACTACTAACTTATTTCTTTTCTGTGTTTATTTTGATTTCTTTTGACATCCATTTTTGCATATCATTTCATGCATAGGTGTTGATTTAAAAGTACAATTTAAAAGATGCTCAATTCTGGATGAGAGGTTCTGTATCAACAAAAGTCCTAACGCTACAGTATAAGGGTGGTCTGAACGCATACAATGGAGAAAGGAAACAACTTATCGGAAGACCACGTGTCAGAAATTATGGAACCCACTTTGATCATTTCAAAGCAGAGTAAACTTGATGAGCTGAAAGAGATATGGAAGAATCGTAATTCAGATTTGAAGGACACTTTCCAACAAGAATTTAACGATATAACATTATTACTGAATGTCTAGACCAACGAACATATGTTCCGAGCCTTAACGCAGTTTTGAACTCTAGGGTACTGTTATTTTACAGCAAGCACGAGCGGTAACCCATTACATCCAGAATCTAGTGAGAGAGGCCTACGAATTAAAAAAGTGTGTCAGCCTTGGGACGCTACCAGGTTCCCGTGATGATATATTACTACAAGACACATAGGTCTTAGGTGTGAGACTAACCTCTATCTGTCATTAGCGTTATGACTACTTATTGTAATCAGGACCTCTTTATCTGAATGAAAGTCTTTCTGATGTTACTCAAGAGTCAACGCCTCCATTGCATTCATATTGCATAACATATTATAACATGTCATATTGATTCCAAAATGGTCCAATTTAGAAGGCATTCGAGATAGAAATACTCTGTGATATCAAGAGCGATAATATTATAGTATCATGTTCGGTCAATCGAAGACCAGTATAGAAAGAAGACGATCTAACAACAAGGCACATATCGAGAAGAGAAATGATCCAGTTCACACATATTCGAAGATCATTACCTATACTAGCATTTTTTTGAAGGTCTTGAGATATGCGATCTCATTATCAGAGATCTTTAAAGAAAAGACGACATCATCATAATCAAGACATAGAGCAATATCGAAAATGACAACCCTATTTCACAGAACGAGATGACAAAACAAATATGATCTGTAGTTCATTATTTGCTTCTTGTAAACATGCATCTCTGAAAGTCTTTCTAAGGACTATTCGAGAATCAACACTTGTGCATTCATTCTCACATTTTTCATGCTTAATCATCAAAACTACGAATTAATTGGGGCAATTTTATGTCAGAGAATTAATTCCAGACTGCAATCATTCCGCTTCCGAATTAAGGCGATGAAAGACACTACAATCATTTCGCTTGTAAATTAAAGCGATGGGAGACCGTGTGTTTAATTTGGAGCAAGGTCAAAAATATACAGAAACCCGTTTAGATAGAGATGAACAAAGCATCAGTGCTTGAAAAAAGAAACGACAAAGAAAAGGTCCCGATTGGACTCGCCGAAGAACAAGAGAAAACCACGACACATTCAGAGACATGAAATGTTGAAAGAAAAGTTTATATTAATAATTGAGGCATCATTGCCCAAGAAAATAACAAAGATCAACTGTACATACAGGAGTCCAGATTCGAATAGACAAGAGAAGACAGAGAAATTGAAAGAATTCAATTCTTTTGGTAAAATAATGATACCAACCGAAGTCACTTGACTTGGAGCATTGAATAACGATGAAATAATATTTTGGGGGGGGGGGAATTTATTTAGGGCACAAGAATGGTGGGTGATAGTCCCAAGACGAAGCCTACCTACCAGAAAAGTGATGACATGAAAAAAGAAATAATTAACGAATTGCATGCACCTATGCATCCTCATTAATAGTGAGAACAGTGTTTTACAAGACATATGCATCTTTGCATCATGCCCATGCATCATCTTCAACATGAATATTTGTACAGGATTTTGAACAGACAATATTCAAGAAGATGATTTGGTAGAAGAATTTTGTGCACTTCTATACCAATCAAGACGATACAAGCTTGAGTGTCATATGCCTTGATTATTGCAAAAAAGAAAGAAGGAATCATCCAATGTCGAGTCGTCACCAATAATAGACTTTTTGATGTCAAGACGGATAGAATCGAGACATAACTTTACATGATACAAGGGAGAGATCATCCTATATCGAGTTATCACCAATAGTAGACCTTTTGATGTCAAGACGAACAGAACCGGGGCATCATTTTACAAGATATTTTCTAAACGAATTTCTTAATTCGGTCCTTTCTTAAGGATACCTTTTGATGTTAAGACGGACAGAATCAGGGCATCATTTTAGAGGATATTTTCTAAACGAATTTCTTAATTCGGTCCTGTCTTAATGATATTTTTTCGAAAACGAATTTCTTAATTTGGTCCTTTCTTAAAGATACCTTTTCGAAAACGAATTTCTTAATTCGGACCTTTCTTAAGGATACCTTTTGATGTCAAGATGGACAAAACCGGGATATCATTTTACAAGATATTTTCTAAACGAATTTCTTAATTCGGTCATACCTGAAGGATACCTTTTAGAAAACAAATTTCTTAATTCGTTCCTTTCTTAAGGATACCTTTTGATGTCAAGACGGACATAACCGGGGCATCATTTTATAGGATATTTTCTAAACGAATTTTTTAATTCGGTCCTTTCTTAAGGATACTTTTTCAAAAACGAATTTTTTAATCTGGTCCTTTCTTAAGGATACTTTTTGATGTCAAGACGGACAAAACCGGGCATCATTTTACAGGATATTTTTGAAAATAAAATTTCTCAATACGGTCATTTCTTAAGGATACTTTGTTGACAACGAATTTCTTAATTCGATCCTTTCTTTAAGGATACTTTACTGAATTCAAATTTCTTAATTCGATCATTTCTTAAGGAAACTTTTTCGATCATTTCTTAAGGAAACCTTTTTAGTGGAATTTCTTAATTCGATCATTTCTCAATGACACTTTTGAAAATTTGAATTTTTGATCCAAACCCTTTCATATAGATGCATCACTTAACTCAATTCTTTCATGAGGATATATTTCTGAGACTAATGACTAATATTTTGATATTTGCAGTTCAAAGAGTTCACTAAGGAAAAATTCCAAAAGAGTTTAGCGTTCCAAGGATGTCTTCTCAAGACTAAGATACAAGCCGGTAACTCAAATAGTTTTTATTGAGAAAAGAAAGAGAATTTTGATCCTTTCATAAGGATATTTTTCTTAACTTGACCCTTTCATAAGGATGTTTTTCTTTAAAAGTAAACTTGATCTTTTCGAAAGGAGGTTTTTCTTAAAACCGAACTCGAATCTTTGAAAATGAGGTTTTTCTTAAAACCAATTTTTAATTAAATTCTTCCATAAGGATATCAAATGATTGACAAAAGATGAGAGACTATTCGAAGGTCCATCAAAATCCATTTTCACAAATGGTCGAAGGAAGATAAATCCTTCAGAAAAATCCAATCTCTTGATTGGTGCAAACTGATTGTACCCAGGGAAATGGTACAACTAGTCTGGAGCAAACGGTTACTGGTAAAGGCAATCCAAATCCGTTAATCCCTATGCATTTAGGAAAAATGCAAAGAAGATCATATGATTGATTAAGATGAGGACCATTCAAATGTCCACCAAATCCATTTTTACAAATGGTCGAAGAAAGATAAATCCTTCGGAAAAATCCAATCTCTTGATTGGTACAAACTGATTGTACCCAGAGAAATAGTACAACTAGCCCAGAGTAAACGTCTACCGATAAAGGTAATTCAAATCCGTTAATCCCTGTGCATTTGGAAAAAATATAAAGAAGATCCATGAACCAAACCGAAGAGAGATGATATGCAAAAATCAGAAGTGAATTAGATATACGCAGTGGAGAAGAAAGAAATCACAACTACAAGATGAAGATTGCATGAAGAACCAACAAAACTCAAGATTCGAGATGAGAATCAACCAGAAGATCATCAAACTTAAGATTTGAAAGAAGGATTAACCAAAAGATTCCATGTAAGAGAACCAGAAATCTCAAGACTCAAGAGGAGAATCAACTAAGAAGTTCTATATAGGAAGAACTCACAGCTTGAAAGACTCTATATAGGAAGAGTTAGTATCAGAAGTTCTATATAGGAAGAACTTTTGATTTAAAGACTCCAAAAAGCGAAGATTCTATTAGAGAAAAAATCTCCCGCGAGAAGTTCTATATAGGAAGAACCCTTGAAGCAAGCAAAAGATTCTATATAGGAAGAATCAACAACAAGAAGTTCTATATAGGAAGAACTCTTTAAATTCAAAACACGAAAGATTCTATGAGAAAAGAATCTCTAGCAAAAAGTTCTACAACGGGAAGAACTCTTGAAGACGCGAAAGATTCTATGACAGAAAGAGTCTCTAGCGAGAAGTCCTACAACAGGAAGAGCTCTTTGAATTAAAGACGCGGAAGATTCTATGACAGAAAGAGTCTCTAGCGAAAAGTTTTATAACATGAGGAGCTTTTGGAATTAAAGACGTGAAAGATTCTATATAGAAAGAAACTACAACGAGAAGTTCATTACAGGAAGGACTCTCGACTTAACACGCAGAAGGTTCTATATAGGAAGAACTGGCAGGTCGACATTTGAAGGTGAAGAGTTCAATAACAGGAAGAACTTGCAGCCTAAAGACCTTACCGAAGACAAGTATGACTCTACAATAGGAAGAATCTACTCATCCAAGGCACGTGACAGATGAGCAAACGATGAAGGAGTTACGAGCTTGAAGTCCCAATTTTGAAGAATTTTATTCTGAAGCAGCGAAGAATATCAAGTGAAGACTGAGAAAAGGCGGTGGTCAGGAAAAAAAACCCAAACTTACCAAAAGAACCTCAACCTTACCATAAAGAACCTTAACCTTACCAAAAAGAGCCCAAACCTTACCGAAAAAACCTTATCTTACCAAAATAGAACTCCTAAACTATGTCAGATAGAATGGGTTATTCTTTATCTTTGCTCTATTGTTGTTACACAACAATGAGCAAAGAGGGACAACTGTAATAACCCATTCAAAACCCTTAACCTAATAACCATAACCCAACATGGAAACCCAATTACAAGAAAATACCCAACAACCCAATACACCCTTGAACCCTAAAATAGCAAAACATAATTCTATGTCCAGCTACAGTAGTCGTTAGCATTAAGCCCTTGGTTTCCAGATTCAGCGCGTGGCCGCCATGCGCGGCGTTTAGCTTGCCGCGTGGCCGCCACACGCTCTCCTATTGGTTCCCATGGCTGGCACCGCCCCACCGCCTGACTCCACTGCCCAACGTAATACTTGAACCTGCAAAATAAGGGAAAATCAAATGTAGAAGATAAGAAATATATTTGTATAATACGTATAATCTCAGGGACTATATAAACCCAAAAAATCGATGTAAAAGGGGACTCTCCCCTCAGATCTTGAATGCAATGAAAAAATAGAGAATATTCGAACACGAAATCAAAGCAAATATTACCACCATTTAGAAACGAAAACCGAAAAAAGAGGGCAAAATACCGAAAAGAAAAGGCAAAGAAAATACCTATTTTCGAATCTTTGTTTCTAGATCGACGTTTGTACGCACATCTTTTCGAAAATTCAACCTCGGATTCGTGCTCCCCTCGTTGAAACGATTCAAAAAGTAGTCTCTATTTCTTTATCCGACAACCGCAAACGACGACGCCGGCACCGGTGAGTTGCGGCTCGCGGTGGTCGGAGACGACAGACGGTGGTCGACGTTCTATTGGCGATCGGAGAAGGAGAGAGTTTGAGAGCTTCTATAGAATTTTTTTATTATAAGAGGAAAAATGTTTTTTTAAAGTAAATTTGGATGTATAAAGCTTCTCCAAAACAGCGTCGTTTTGGTGCTTATTCTTTTAGCCCAAAACGACGTCATATTGTCCCTAGAGCTCCATAGTCGAACCGAAAACCGGATTTAACCCGCGCCTAACCCGGTAAAAGGGGCTTATTGCATATATGATCCTTGAAGTCTCAGATTCCTTGCATTTCGGCACTCCAGCTTCAGTTACCTTACGATTTGGTCACTATTTTATTATTATTTAGTCCTATATTTTATATTTTATTTAATTTTGCCCCTAATATCACTACTTAACTCTATATTAACCCTTTAATTTTTCTTTTTTGCAGATTTGACCCTTGTTGATTGTATTATTATTATTTCTTTTTTATTATGTTTTATTATTATTACTATTATTGTATGTATTTTGCAAGACCTTATTATCCCGATATATTCTGCTGGGAGTAGCATCTCGGTCTCTAGGTGTTATATTCTTTGAATTATCGTGGATATAGGTTTTAGAGCTATGCTTTTTTAAAATTAAAATTTTATTTAATTCAAATTTTATATTTTCTTAAATAATTACGATGCGAATCTTTAGGTACCAATTTTGGGTGTTATGGGGTGTTAATCCTTTCCCAAACGTAACCAACTCCCGAACCCAATTTTCTCTGGTTTTGTTTTATTGGTGTTCGATCCACCTTTCTGAACGGTCGATGGCGACTCCAACTGGTTAACCGATTTTCAAATTTTAACGGTATCCCAATGGGAGTGGCATCCTGTTCTTCAAGTGTCATCTTCCGGGATACCGAATTTTTAAATATTATCGCGGATTTTTAAATTTTAACGGTATTCCATTAGGAGTGACATCCTGTTCTTCAGGTGTCATCTTCCGGGATACCAAATTTTTAAATATAACCGCAGATTTTTAAATTTTAACGGTATTCCACTAAGAGTGTCATCCTGTTCTTCAGGTGTTATCTTAGGATACCGAATTTTCAAATCCCACTGAACTTTTGAACTTTTAAATTTTTTTAAATATTTTTAAAAAAGGAGTCGCTACAGAAAGAAAAAACGAGATTAATTATTTTTAGTGTCATTTTAAGTGATAAAATTTAATAAATGTATAGGTATATATATATTCAAATATTCTAAAATTAATTTTAAATCATTAATTTCGGTTTGGTCATGTATTATAAAATTTTAGAATTTGTGTTATATATATATAATACTATTTGGTTTTTACCCAATCGAATTTTACTATAGAATTTTTTTATTCAAAAGGTTATTGAGCGACATAGGTCAGATTAAAAAGGCGCACACGATTTTTTAGGACATTCTTGCACTCATATTTGTTCATCTTAGTTTATTTTGGTACATTTATTACTTTGGGAACCTCACTGTCTTTTACTTTGTCCATAAAGGATATTTAAAACTTTGGTTTTACGATCAAATTTAGAGGATAGAAAATATATGGGAGGAGTATAGAGTTTAATAGCCTTACTCTTTATTAACGAGACATATAAGGATGTTTTATTGCTTGAAAGAGGACTTCAGATTGCATCTAAGAGTTCGTAGTTTTAACCGCCTTGTTCCCAACAAAAAGAAGAATCAAATAAGTCGTCAAAAATAATGAGGATGAAAGATAAAAAATTTCATAAGGAATTTCGAATGAAAATAAATTGTATAATAGAAAATTGATTAAAGAAGAACAAAAGGATGAAAAACACCTTTAATTCTTCAAAAGATCACTAATAAAAGTTGATTAGAGAAGAACGACAAAATAAAGAACGACAGAATTGTTAGCAATTAGTTATGAGTCGTGTAATTTCTGTTATTAGTTTGTTAACATTTGGATTTATTTATTAAAAATTTTATTATAGCCTTTGGTTATTTAAACCCGTCATTTTTATCGAGCAAAACATAGAAATCTTATTCAAATTTAATAAAATAATTTTAATATTTATTTTTTCCGCTTATCTTTTCCAAAACTCAACCACCACATCTCCCACATTATGCCTCCCTTCTCATATATATTATTCATATGCCTCTAAAGTCTAAGCCTGGAAATTACTCACGCCGGTTACCAGATTATATTCATTAACAAAGCTGTACAAGTATCATGAATAAGTTTATCTTACGATAGACGATAATATCAGGAGATCATTATTTTTTTTAAAAGACACGTAATAAAGTACATTTAAAATAAAAAATCAAACCTGAATGTAAGAGGTCTGTCAGTAAACTACGAAATGTCATGATGACACAGAGCTGGTTGGAATTTGACTACACAAATCTCATCATATTAGTACAACCATACAAATCTCTCATAATTAAGTTTGAACAACAGAAGGAGAATAGAGTATCCTTGTATTAGTAGTATTTATTACTACACACAACAAATACTAAGTTGATCCAACGTTTCAAATTCTAAATGTTAATCTTATTTTTTTACGTCCTAAGCTTTGCACCTTAAATCTATCTTTAATTTAATTAAATTCTAATCACAATTTTGAACCTTGAATCCTCGTCAACACACTAATTTAAAATGTGACAATTAATAGAAGTACGATTAGAGGTAAGACCATTTGTACCGATAATCTTGAAGAACTTTTCAGCCCCTATAGATCTCAAATTTTAGAGTAATTTCATATTTTTCATAATTTAGATTTGAAAAATACCGAAATTTGGATAACAGAACTCAAACAACGGTGTTTAATTTGTAATAATAATTTTATTCATGAATATTATATATAAAAAATGCAAACCAGCATTGGTTTTACTAATTTTGTTTCAATTTTAGAAAGAAAAAACAAAATTCAGACAAAGATTCACTTAGCAATGGAACAAGAAAATGGCAGCAGCGGGACAAAGAACGGACCTGAAATCGGAAACAAATGGATAGATTATATGAAACCGAGTCAGCTTCAACATGAACTCAGAAGTTGTTCCAAGTACTCCGATCCCAAATCTTCCAACACAATCAAGTTCTGTCCATGTCGTGTCTGGTTTTGTTGGCTGATGATCTTCAAGTTCTCGGATCTTGTCCTCAAGCTGAGTCTCTTCTTAAGCTCCTCTACCGGAGAACAACCCCGGTCGCATCGGTACTCAATGTTACGAAGTGATTCGGTGACGATGTCGATCGGAAAATTGAGAGTCGCTGACGGTCCCCTGGTCGAAAGCGCGGCTTGGTCGTAAGCTAAAGCGGCTTCTTCGGCGGTGTCGAATGTTCCGAGCCAAACCCTAAGTCCATGTCTCGTTGAATCCCTGATCTCAGCTGCATATTTCCCCCATGGCCTCTTTCTTACACCTATGTAAGCCTTGTCTTTCTTGGGCAATTCTTCGTGTTGAGTAGCAATACCAGATCTAACATCAGCTTCCTTTACGCCATTGATGGAGTTCTTGAAGTTGAGAAGAAGCTCGTCCCAGCAACCAGAAAATGTCACCGGCGACGGAGATCCTGATGGTGGTTCAGGCGAGAATTCGGGAACAGTTGACCTTGAATAGTGTTGAAAGAAACGAGACTTGTCCATTGAGGTTGTTCTGTTTGTAAATGTCTTAAAACTGAGATTGATAACCTAGGGTTCGGACCATGAACTGTCAGACGCTTTGTACTATTTTTTTAAAGATTTATATCACTGTATACTTAAACTTTTTTATTTAAATATTTAAAGTATATTTTTAAAATAAATATTTAAAATATACTTTTTTATTAAATTAAATATTTAAATTATTAAAGTTTATACTTCATAGTTCATACTACAAAATTGATTCGTGACTCAATTTGTCAAATATTTTGTCTAGTATTGAAGGTTATACTTCATACTTCGAATGAATTAAATTTATATATTTTAATAAATAAATATTCAAATTAATATTTTATATATTCTTATAATAAATGATCGACGAACAACCATCCATCACCTATATACCTCTATATCTGATGTTATTGAGATGGTAAAAATGGGATCTTCAATAGCTAATACCTCATTGCACAACTAGTCGGTGCTTACAAAATTTATGCTCTCAAAAGAATGAAACATTGTACCATGATAATGAATAGTTGCGCAGTGTCGGTCTTAATTGTAGGTAGAAGTCTCCCCACAAGAAAAATCTAGAGGGACATCCATGAATCCAGGGAAGTAGTAGTATTACATAAAGTGGTATGGTTTGGCATACATATCCCTAAGCATACGATGATTACGTGGATGATAATTTTGGACAGGCTTCCAACGATGGTACGGTTGGCTCGAATAGGGATAGTTGATGAGAAAGGTTGTATTTTATATAATGCTTTTTTGGATTAATGAATTACAAAACTTATCAAAAAAAAACATTGTACCATGATTTATGATACAACTCTAAACAGACAACCCACAAGAGAAAGAATGAACGAAGAAAATACAAGTTATTTTATTTTTAATTTGAATCTTTATAAAATCAAAATTGATTTTGATATAACAAAAAAAATTAAAGAATCAATTTGAAATTAATTTTTAAGTCTTTATCGATTTAAAAGGTCAAATATATATTTTTAAGTCAAACCAAAACACAAAAACTATTTTTTAAGTATTTTTTTAAAGCTAAACTTGTGTTTTTGTTACAGGTGTTTCGATACGCATAGGTTTCGATACGACTTATAAATTTTCAACTAAGTTTCTTCAAGTTCTAACAGACGTTTCTGTCTTGAACCGTTTTGATACGTTTTAAATATATGATTTTCTGTTTCGAAACTATTAATATTGATATCAAAACAAACGTTTTGATACAACCTATGATTGTTTCGATATCGTCCTGTATTTTTTGAAATTAATGAAAAATCAAAGTGTTTCGATACACCACGTATGCGTTTTGATACCATGTCAATTTTCCAACGGCTCTTTGAGCTTTAAATGTTTTTTACCATTTTTTGACAGGTAAATTTTAAAAGATTGTTGACTCGTTTTGATACGTATTTTGACAATCCCAAAATGTTTTGGTACAACTCTATAGATGTTTCGATATGCTCCTTGTTTTAAAGATAGATCGTTTTGATACGCTGACATTGCGTTTCGATACCCCTATTAAATGCACACAATGACTCTTTCTTTTTTGGTATCGTTTTGATATAAGTTCCCCTTGTTTCGATACGTACGTGTAGTTACAAAAGTACATTTATGGTGAAAAGATGAAGGTCTAACGTCCATATTTATGATTCCAACAACTTCAACGGTTAAAATTTCAATGAGAAAGTATAAAAAAGCATTTCAAGCAACAACAAAAAATATTGATACTCAGCAAACATCCAAGCATCCAAATCTAAACATTTTGATTTAAAAATCTTTACACTCAACACTCATGTACTTCATTTTTATTTATTGTATTTTGAGTTTGGGAAGTATCTAAATATAATTGGGATAAATTATTGTGTTGAAAGAAATTTAAATTATCTTTCTTATGAAATTAACGCTCGTGAAGTTAAATCAATCTTTTGAATTTCTCTCTCTCTTTATATTTTTAAATATAACCGGTGACGGATGCATGTGGGTAGAGAGGGGTAATCGCCTCCGCCCAAAGAATTTTTCATCTTTATTTTTTCATTTATTTTTTAAAAAATTTAATTTATTTATAAATTTATTCTTACTTTTAATCATTTTTATTTTGTTGAAGCTAAAGTTACCGGCATTTGAATTAACTTGAACCAGAAGCACTCCCATAGTCTCCCACTTAATATACTAAAAACAGAAGAAAGAACAGAGATTTTTTCTGGTTTGATCGTTTTCGTTAACTAAAGAAGGAGACAATATATGATAGTAATCTGAAATGCCTCATCAAAAGGAAAAGTTTAAACTATCCATTAGTGGGTTGAAATATTAGTTCTCTTAAACAAGCTTACCAGGACAGAAAGAAGGAAAAGAACAAAGACCCACAGCTTAAAAGCAATCGTAAGTGAAATATTATATAATGAAACATGCAATCTACAACAAACAAAACCAACAGAAGAGATGAAAAGAGTAAAATATTGAGCTGGTTAAAGGAAATAAGATTATTTGCAGAAACCTGGATTCAGACAAGTACTGGAACAGCTTCCCTTTGTTAAAAAAGCAAAGCAAAGCAAGCTCAAAATGACACTTCTTGTCTTTGAGAATGTTCTTTTTTTCCTGCTCCTCCCTCGTCTCAGATCCATTTTGTCCATAAAACCCACTTCTTGTTTTTACTGTATGTAAAGTAAGGTTTAACCCCCGGCCGCCGTACGTCATCTTTGATTCTCGTGTTCATTTCCTTTTTGTATATAAAAAATGAATCATTTTCCCACTCTTTTTGGATTATGTTTTTTTCCATTAGTTTAATCAATGTTTTTAGCCTCTTTTTTTTGTTTGTTTCTTTCGATATTATTCCAGCTCGACTACTCCAGAATTCTCGCATCGATCATCGTTTGGATCGCCGTCACTTTCCTCAGGTTTTGAGTGGATATGGCGGTGGCCGTGGGGGAGAGGCGTGGCTGAGACTAGAGATTCAACCGGGAATATGGCATTAGGGTTTGGCTTGGAACGTTCGGCAGTGCTGAAGCAGCAACTCTTCGGACGAGAGGATTAACTTGCTTATAAGCATTCCTACCCGATGCGCTACTAAGCATCCGAATCTGTTTGATAGTTGGACTTGATTCCAATTTCATTTTAGTCGGGGACGAAGCTAGAATTTATGGTTGAGGAGGGGAGCAAATTCATATTTTCTTTAAAAAAATTAAATAAAAGGACAAAAGTAAAAAGAATATCTTCGCTCAATCACTCTATAAACATCGTTGGTGCTCAAACCCGTGACTTTTAAGAATAATAATCGTTCCTTTAACCACTTAAACTAGAATGTTGGAATAAATTATAAAATAAATTATAAAGTCTCAAATAACTAAAACCAAACTCAGTCAATCACTTTAATAAAACACGAAAGGAGTTTTTTTTATAAAAAAAATACCCTTAAGACGAGTTTTTTTTTTCATCAATTGAAACCTAGCTAATTAGATTAACTTCACAATTTTTACAAAAACTAAAGAATGAATTTAAAACAAATTAAAATAAAAAATAACTTCAAAACATTTATAAAATAAACAAAAAGTATAATTCAATAAAAAATTAAGATTAAGATTAAGATTAAAATACTTTAGTTTTCGAGTTTAAGATTAAAATTTAGGATTTTCAAGTTGGGTTTTTAGATACATATAGATTTATATTTTAGAGATTATGGTTAGAATTTAGGTAGAGGTTAGGGGTTAGAGTTTAGGGTAATATGATTAAATATTTAGTTTTTAACTTATAAATCTTGAATTATATATCCAAACCCTAAATTTAACCCACAAACCGTAATTCTAAACCATTAAGTATAAACTCTTAATTTATAAACTTTAAAGTCAAACCCTAAACCCAAAATTAAAGTACTTGTAAAACCTTTTTGTTTTCGTCACATGAATATAAAATAATTATTCTTTTATAAAGATAATTATATTTAGGATTTATAGTTCAATATATATAATACACTAACAATAATTGAATTGTTCGCGTGGCCTAATGGATAAGGCGCTCGCCTCCGGAGCGGGAGATTGTGGGTTCAAGTCCCATCGTGAACGACTTCAATAATTTTAATTATTTTTGAGATTTTGTTGATTTAATTTTTCTTCGAATTTTGTGGAATTATTTCTTCATTCGTAATTTCGTCATAAATTTTAGTGTTAGTATTAAAAGGAACAAACAATTTTCGTTTAATGCAAGATTTATTATATGAAAAGAATAAAATTTATTTGTCGTATTATTTTTATGCTTTCATGCTAAAAAAATTTAGATTTAAGTTTATTAATAAGGTTAGTGTAATCATTAATTTTATCCGAGTTTATGTTCAAAATAAATTAATCTACATTCTTTTTTAATACCCAAACCACCTTAACCTACCTTAATTTTATCACTTACTTTATTATTATTAATATCCTTACTATCTCTTAATTAAAACCAAAAATCCCAAAAAAATATAAATATATGATATAAATAAAAATCTTTTATTAGAGTCCATATTTATATGTCCAAACATAAATAAATTTGACCTATTAAATATTGTTTTATAATTAAAAATATAGAAATATAATAAAAATCTCTATTTCATGCTGAAGGTCTTATTTTTAATTAGTTCTTATTTTTAAAAAGATAGACCTAAAAGACTCTTATCACGTTATAAATACCTTATATATTAAAACCTAAATCTTATTTTATTCCCTTATAATACCTTTATCCTAACTATATATATATATATATAACATTTACCTTAAGAATAAAGTACCCAACCATATTTTTATACATCTCCCTATTATTATGGGTATATTTTTTATGGTTCAACCATATTTTTATACATCTCCCCATTATTATGGGTATATATTTTTATGGTTCAATGAAATGAAATGTGAATGATTTTATTGGTATATTTTGTTGTTTATTTTTATTTGTTTATTATGTTTTTTTTGTTTTGTCTATTTATGTATGTTATTTGCTTGCTTTATTGGTTCTATTTATTTTTAATTTTCTTAAATGTTCGTGTATGTTCATGATATTTAATTGTTTTTTAATGTTGTTATTTACTCTCTCTCTCTATATATTGGTTTAGTTCATATGCTTTGTTAGGGTTATGAAAGTGATAATATTTATGTATATTTGTATTATTTTATTATGGTATTATGGCTCATATCTTATTAGCATTTTTTTTTATTATTTATGTAACTATATTACTTGGTTTTTATTATGTCTCTTTAATTGTTATCACGTGTCATATGTTACGTTGACTTATATTTGTTGTCTTTACAATAATGTTTCATTGTTTTATATCATGTATGTCTTATTCAACTTTGTCTCCCATTTAAGTTGTCATTCAATAATGATAAATCACTAATTAATGCGATGTATCTTTATTCGGTCGTAACAGGCCCGACACCAGGTGTAATGGTGGCGGTGTATGCGCTTACCTTCGAATAAAGAAATATTTAAAATAAATTCGAATTTATAATTAAATACCAACTTAATTGTCACCTTAATTTAAAAATTTTAATATTAAATAAGCAATAAATGTTTTTAAGGTACTGATTTTGGACGGTTTAAAAATGTTAATACCGTTTTTAACAGTAACCAACTCCCAAACCTATTAATTTTGAATCTCTGGTTTTAAGGTGTCCGACCTACCAAAGTAGCCGGTGACGAATCCAATCTTTTTCTAAATTGTTTTCTTAATAATTTTCCCTTGTTTTAATTTTTTTTTCAAATAGTTTTTTTTATATATTTTAACAACCCATTTTACTTTTCAACCTTTCAGATTGAATTTTCAACCTAATTTTTAATTATTTTTGATTTTTCAATATCTTCAAAATAACGACTTTTTTCTGCACTCCCTTTAAGATTTTTTGGAGAGTCGGTACAGTTAGAGTTTAAGATTATAATTTAAAAATTTTGGGTAAAGTGTTTAATAGAGTTAAAGTTTAATATTTATAATTTATGATTAAGATTTAAAATTTAATTTTTTATTGCTCTTCTGGTTCTTATGGTCTTGTATTGACTAATTCGAACCTAGGGGTGTTCAAACGGTCGATTCGGTTAACCGACCGAACCGAACTTCCAAAATTTTATTAACCGATTTTTTTTTGCATTAACCGTTAACCGAATCGAAAAAAGTTCGAAAATTTTTAAACGAATCGAAAAAAGTTCGGTTAATCCGATCGGTTAAATCGGTTAACCAATTTTTTAAAAAAAAAATGGATAAATTACACAAATGGTCATTAAACTATGTTAAAATATTTTTTTAGGCACGAAACTTTCAAAAATTATAAAAAAAATCCATTAGACTTATCGAATTATTACATTGATTCATCATACATTATAATTATTATTTTATGCTAATTTTATAAAATTTAATGACCATTTTATAATTTTTACAAATTTAATGACTAAAAATAAATATATAAAAATATATAATATATAATATATAAAAATTTCGGTTAATTAACCGATTTCGAACCGAATTAACCGATAACCGAAATTCCAAAAAATCATTAATCGTTAACCGATCCAATCTAAAATTAACCGACCGATTAACCGAAAAAAATTTCAGTTCGATCTGTTAATTCGGTTAACCAAAATTTTTGAACACCCCTATTCGAACCAACTCGCGCCGCACATCAAGTTTTGGTGGATGAGTCTTCCAACAAGAATTTTTTACGTACACAACGTCTCGAACCTGAAACTTACTTAAATGAAACCAAATTGTTTATCCCTTAAACCAAACCCTGTTAAAATTTAAGAAGAGACAAAGAAAAGAGATAACATATTTTTCTATGTGAAAAGATAACCCATTGTATTTTTCCTTTCATAATTTTCGTGAAATACAATACCAAACTTAAAACAACTTAAAATAAAAAAAATATATTCAGAATTTTCATAAAATAAATTATTTCAATCAAACTTGCGATCCATTAGAATAAATCTTTAGTGTCGAATAGTACTTAATTATCAATCAATTCGCTTGATAAACTCTCTTAGAATTATACAAAACATTCGTATCTAGTCAACGTACTGACCTAAATTAATTATTTTTTTATAGTACACTTGAAAGTCGGATTGAAAGGGTATGACTTTGAATAATATTTTTAATTTTTAATTAAAAAATCATCTTATGTGATAATAAAATCAATAAAAGTATATCATGGGACGAAATTGGAATATAAATAACCATTTTTAATATTCTTAGTAAAAAAATCAAGATTATATTTAAAGGCAAATTCTATTCATTTTGTCTTCAAGTGTATTGTAAAAACTGCAATATTTATTATAAAAAATAATTCCAAGTGCAATAGTGCACCAATTTCACCATTTGATCTTTAATATAATACACTCAAAGTAATTGTGAACGGATAAACTTTATAATCTAAGGACGTTTAGTACAACTAACTCAATTATTATAAAAATATAAGATTTTTATGTGTCGTTTTTTCGAATTTAGAATTAAACAGAAATGAAATAAGGACAATGATATCTAAATATATAAAGAAAAAAATGTTGATTTATGATCGCTCTAAAGTGAAAGTGTGAAAATGAGGTGGGTGGCCTAAGTCTCTTTTGTAACTGAAGTCCTTTACATCTAATATTTATTTTAAATTATATTTATGGTCAAGACGAGAGTTATTTTATTTATATCTGGAGTTAAAATTTAAACAAGAAATAATATAGGTATTATTTATAAATAAATTATAATTACAATCACTTAATAGATTATTCATGGTTAACAGGTTAATACTTTTGGGTCATCTAGTAGGTTTAAAATGTGGCAAGGATAGTTATGGATTGCCATGATTGCACTTGTCTAGGTCGCGGGTTTTCATTCCGTGACATTTTCCCCTACTTCTTCTTGCGAATTGAATTGCTCAATCTGATCTCGGAACCACCATAAGGCTTCACCAGGTTTTCAACTCGGAATCGAACAATAATGTCCTCCCACAAGGACTGCTCATATCGGCCTATATCGTCTTATAAATCTCACTTAACAGTATCGTGTACATCTCGATCATAAAAGTCATCTCTTATTAGTTGTAACTTATCTTATCTTGGACCCTATTGATTCTCGATAAAAGGCTTGAGCACCACAATATTAAACACTTGTTAAGAAAACACTTGTATTTTATTGGATCAAATCTACTACTCGATAAAAGACTTACACACATGCCATGCATTTATACACTGTAAACCAGCTAGGGTTAACAACCCTAACCATTTTCGATTGACCAAACTAACCTCCTAACTAATTAATCACCATTGTCGAGAACTTTCTCAACCTTCATTATTCTCCCTGCTTCTTCAGCTTCCTACTTCATCAACAGCAACTACACACAGCTTCCTTCGAAAGCTAAGAAAGTAAGTCCGAATCAAAGGTTTAGTCAACCCATCAGCTACTTGATGTATAGCTGGTATATAGTTAACTTTCGTTAGTCCTCTAGTAACCTTCTCACGTTAAAAATAGATGTCAAGCTCAACATGCTTGGTCTGAGCATGATATAAAAGGTTAGCATTTATGGCTACAGTACTGGAATTGTCATTCCAAATAATGGGAACTGATTGTTTCACCTATCTCATTTCTTCAAGCAAAGCTACAACCCAAGTAACTTCTGAAGAAACATCAGCAACACTCCTATACTCAGCTTCTATTGTCGATCTCGAGACTCTTTTCTGCTTTCTCGAACTCCAAGCCACTAGATTTCCTCTCAGATAAACTGCATAACTTGTTACGGGTCTTCTATCTTTAAAACTACCTCCTCAATCTGCATCAGCAAATGCTTCAAGACACAACTCATCACCGGTCATTGCTGGACTAAAGACGAGTTCATGATCTAGTATTCCACTCAAATACCTCAAAAATGCCTAACAGCAGTCAAATGCTGCTCACGGGGCTTATGCATGAATTGTGGCAACCTATTGACACTAAATACAATCTCTGGACGCTTATGACATACATATAAGAGTGCACCCACAAGAATTCTATATTCTCGAGCATAAGCAACAGGACTACCTGCTGTCTCCTTGTTCAATCCAGACGAGTGTACCATAGGTGTGGGAGTTCCATTAGCCCCATACATATATGCTTTCTGCAATAGTTCAATGATATATTTATTTTGACTCAACACTAATAACCTTCCTCTTCGAATAACCTGTATGCCCAGGAAAAAATTCAACTCACCTAGATCCTTTAAAGCAAACCTTTGTCCTAGTTGATGTACCACATTCTCAATTTCTTCATCACTCTCATCAGTGATGATGATATCATCAATATAGACAAGCATAAATATTTAGACTCCTTCCTTACAAAAAACAAATAGAGATACATTAGCTCGGGTCTCCTTAAACCCTATTTCCAGTAGATAACTTTTCAGCTTGGCATGCCAATTTCTTGGTGCTTGTCTCATCCCATACCAAGCCTTATTCAACTTGCAAACTAATCTCGAACCATCAGATTCCACTTTTTCAAACCCTGAAGGTTGAACCATATAAACATCTTCTAGCAAATCTCCATTCAAGAATACATTGTACACATATACTTGTCTCAAGGCCCACCCTTTGGACACAGCAAGTGAAAAAAAAACATTCAATGTAGCAACTTTAACTACTGGACTAAATGTTTCTCGAAAATCTTGTCCAGGAACCTATGAAAAACCTTTGGCTACTAACCTTGCTTTATGCCTATGAATAAAGCCATCAGGATTGCGTTTTAACTTGAAGATCCACTTGCAACCTAATGGTGTACGTCCTTTAGATAAGTTTACTAGCGACCAAGTCTTGTTACTGTAAAAAGCATCGAACTCAACATGTGTTGCTTCCTTCCACTTGAGGGATGCGAAAGCTTCTACAATAGTGACTGGATCTACCTCATCACCTCTTGTTTCTGTGACATAAGCTTTTAGTTTGAAAATTTCATTTTTACTCCTCGTGATCATAGTACGAATCCTCAATGCTGGACTAGGCCTGTTTTCTTCACAGATAGGTTGTCCCTCAATACAAGTTTCTTCATTAAGTTGCTCTCTGTGACCCTCGTCACCATGCTGATTAAAAGTCTTACTAAAAGTATTTTCCTGAGTTCCACACATAGAAGGTAGAGACTGATTTGACAATCCAGCACCAGATTCATAACCAAGACTAGGAGGTGCGGTACCAACAGAACCTTTAGGAGTTATGGGAACATTCGCAGACCCTTCAGAAGGCATAAGAACATCAATAGGAGCAGGACTTGTACCACTCTCAGCATCAATCTGAGTACTACCTTTATTAACAGCAGCTCTGACAGTAGACAAACTACCAAGAATAACAGCTGAAGTAAAAGCTGATTGACCTTTTGCTGTAAGCCAAGAAACAAGAATATTACTTGACCTACTAGGCTCATCATCTTCCTTTGTTGTGTGTTTAGGGTCTTAATTTGCAAATAGAAAGACCAATTCATCAAAGACTACATGACGAGAAATATAAACCTTACCATCAGGTGTTAAACAATGAAAACCATGATGCTGAGAACTGCATCCAAGAAAGATACATGGTTGAGACCGAAACATCAACTTGTGCTTCTGAAATAATCGTAGATGTGAAAAACATCTACAACCAAACACCTTCTTATTGTCATAAATTGATTTCTTTTTGTATAACTTCTCAAATGGAGACCGGCCTGACAACACTAGAGTAGGCAACTGATTGATCAAATACACAATTATGCGTGTTGCATATGTCCAGAACTTTAAAGGTAATGAAGCTTGGACCATAAGCACCAAGGCTAGCTCGATCATATGTCGATGCTTCCTCTCTACCATACCATTTTGCTCCGAGGTGTGTGAACAAGTAACCTTATGAATAATTTCTTCCTTGGACAACCAGCTTGACAAACTTCTAAATTCACCCCCAATCACTTTAAAACTCCTTGATCGAATAGCCAAACTGAGTATGAACCAGTTTATGAAACAACTGAACTATACCAATAGCCTGTGACTTATCCTTCAACAAATACAACCATGTATGTCGTGTACAAGCATTGATAAAAGTTATATAATAATATTAGTATACACAAGCTGGAAAGGCTCAGTGTATTGAGTTTTAGAAAAGGAAAATGGGAGCTTATGACTCTTATACATACGACATGCAACACATGTAGGTAAAGAACTTCTATTTATTTGTTTCAACAATTGTACATCCACATTTTTACAAATTTGAAGCAAATTGTCAAAACTAGGATGACCAACTCTTCGATGCCACAATTCGTATGCAGAAGCACTTACATCAGCTACATTGGATTCAGCATGAACCTCCCTTTGATTTACCCCAGCATCAAACTTGTACAAGCCACCATTCTCACGACCTTCAAACAATACAGCACCAGTATCCTCATCCCTAACTCGACAAGCTTGAGCATGAAATTCAAAGAACAATTTATTGTCCCTAGCAAGTTTGGAGATAGAAAAGAGGTTTTTGGTCACATTGGGAACATGAAGTGTTTCATTCAACAATAACTTTCGAGAAGAACACAATGTATTCAGCAAAGAACACCCTTTATTATCAATACTAAGGTTAACACTATTACCAACTATCAGATTATCTAGACCATTATAAGAAGAAGAATGAAGCAAGTTGGGAGATTCAGGTGTCACATGATGTGTGTCACCTAAGTTAACAAACCAAGAAGTCCCAAACGCAGCCAAATTAGATTATGGATTAACATTCTCATCACCTTTCGACAGATTCGACTCACCAAAGACACCAAAATTTGTAGTACCAGACTCAGGTGAAGCTCTTTCATGCAAACCACCAGTAACACTTGGGAAGGGATGATCAAAATGATACCAACACCTATCAACTAGGTGCCCAACTTTACCACACAGCTGACACTGAAACTTAACTCGATCTCTTCCACGACCAGCAAATCTTCTAAACTGTACTGGTGGACTTTGTCGACCCCGAAAGCCATAACCACCTTGAAACAACCTTGCTTTCTCACCAAGTGTTTGAGCAATATTTGCACTCATGAGAACTTTATCATTCTAACTTCTAAAACCAGCAAGTTGATACTTAGCATCCATCAACATGGATCAAACACTATCCACCGAGTGTGACTCTTTTCTTGCGGTGATAAGAGCTATCTAAGGTTGATACTCCTTATTAGGAGTGAGTATTCGATCAAGTCGAGTCAAAAAATTTCGAGTTATTCAAGTTAACGAGTCATGTTTTACAAATCAAACTTTATTTGAATTTTTTCGAGTCGAGTCGAATCAAATCGATTTTTCGAGTTCCTATAAATATTTATTTGTAATTATTTATCATGTTATAGTATGATTTGATTTCAATTTAAACGACTTTCTTTAATCATATAAGATATGTATATATTTTTTTCATATGTAGCGATATTTTTTTTATATTTTTATATATTAATGTATATATATCATAAAAAATTAAGAGACTCATCTTAAACTTAAAAATTAATCATTTAATTATTAAAAAGTTTTGAGTTATTCAAGTTATTCGAATTTTCATTTTACAACTCGAACTTTATTTGAAATTTTTTCGAGTTGAGTCAAGTCTATAAAATTTCGAGTCGATTCAAAATGAGTCGAGTATTTTCGCCTAGAATAGAGTCGAATTATTCGGTTTTTTCGAGTCGAGTCGAGTTTTACTTACCCCTACTCCCTCGGTAGTCCATTCAGAATACTTGCAATGTATTCAACTTCAAGAAGGGGATTGCCACACGAGGCTAAAGCATCACAAACTTTCTTGATCTGATTCAAATACATGTTAACACTATTATCCCTTTTCTTGAGGGCACGTAACTTATAGTGAAGACCCATTACAGAAGTCATAGATCGTCGAGCAAATATTTTCAAAATTGTTTTCCACACATAAGCAACAGTTTCGGCACCCACAAACTGTGGTAGTAGCGTGGAACTAATGGTTGAAAGCAACCAAAAAGCCAGGGCACTATCCTGGGAAATAAAATCCTCATATTCTTCGTTTGCAACTAGCAAACCATCAGACCCAATAACCTTCGCAGGAGGGGGATTGCAATGCTCCAATCATTAGCTTCTTCAACCGATGACTCCTTATAGTCAAGAGGATTTGTTGTTTCCACAAAAGAAAATTAAACTCATCAATAAACACATTAACTTTCTTGTTCTTGAACGACATTGAAACTTATCAGAGACTGGAATAGAAAACTCAAGCAAGAAGAAGGAGGAGCACAAGCAAGAAGAACGGCGATAGAGCACAAACGGAAGACTCAGATGCAGATCTAGGACCCCAGCGAAGATACCATGTTAATAAAACACTTGTATTTTATTGAATCAAATCTACTCATCAGCTTACACACATGCCATGCATTTATACACTTTAAACCAGCTAGGGTTAGCAACCCTAACCATTTTTGGTTGACCAAACTAACATCCTAACCTCCTAACTAATTAACCACCATTGTCGAGAACTTTCTCAACCTTCATCAACACTCAATGATCTCGTAGAAATCTAAAAGGTCTACGATATCCTCACCAAGTCTTTGAACTTTCTGATGGGATATGTTTTCTGCAACCTACACCTAACAAAGGTGATAAATAAATTTAAAAACCACTCGTTCTAGATTTGAGATGTAACTTCCTCGAAATACTATATGTAAAGTTCAATCTAAAATGCATCAATCTATCTTTCTACACGGTGTTTGATGCGCTACACATTAACCTTCTTCTCTCACAAAGTTCAATATCCTTCTTACCTAATCTAAAGGTGAGTCCCAACAAGCTTTATATCACCAAGTGACTTGTGCAACTCTTGTCCTTACAATGTAGTGTCCTTAATAATAGCTTCCAAATTGATGTCCTTTTGTTAGAGCATCATCGACAAGCTAAATGTTAGTAGTTTCTTGTTTTATTTTCTTTATATCGGTGCACGGGTACAACATATTATTTTTTGAAATCCAAAATACAGACAACATCGATATAAGAAAGGATGAGAGCGTCTATACAAACAAGGAAGCTTAATCTAAAAACAAAATCAAAGTCATCTAGATTGATAACCTTGAAATTTTCTTTTCCCTTCCATTTATCAATTTGTAGTTTAATTTTCTGTGCTTCTATAATTGGAACTGACATGCGTCGTTTAATATCAAAAATAAAATTCCTCATTCTCAAATAATAAATAGGAAATTAAAATAGTAAAGGATAAGTAAGGTCGATCCTATAGGGACTAGAAACTTCCTGATTATGCTTGTTTGATTGGTGATCCAAGAAGGTTGATTGATGTTTTAAGTAAAAATGGGGTTTTTGAATAAAATGAAACTAAGTAATTGAAGAGAATAAAATAAATAAAGTGATTTAAATATATTAAAAACTAGCCTTAGGCTCTCGCTTTGGGATTTTACGTCGGTACTTAGCTTTCAAAGTTTAATTCTTGAAGAAAAACTTTCAAACGGAATACCCAAGTGCTATCTTTGATATTGGTTTCATGGATTAATCTACCAACACTATGTTTGTAGATAAAAATATTTAATTCGTTAAAACTGACTTGGATTGTCTTATTTCAATAATAATTGATCCAATCTTAGTTTTCGTCTTAGCAAACAATTTGCTAATGTGTTCCCAAGAAGTTGAATTTGCTTCAATAACTGATCTTTCCTCCCAAACAAGTGATCAAATCAATGTCTTGACCAAATTCAATCTTTACTTTTGAAATCAATTTGATTTTAACGTTGGATAGAAATAAGTTCAAAAGAAAACTTGAAAGAAATAAAAATTGAAGTTATTGATGTGCTTTTCAATCCTCATATTTGGATCGAGTCATTGCTTAAGCCTTTGGCTATGGAGAACTTAGCCGAGCATAAATATGGAACAATTATGCTTGACATAATAAATGAAAAAATTTAAAAAAAAAAGAAAAGAAAGAAAGAAAGCTTTTATAAAACCTAGAACAAAGAGATGAAAGAATAGATGTGGGATATATGAAAGATATGTTCTAGGCTTACCTAAGATGAGTATTTATAGCCTTTTACAAACCCCTAAATAAAGAGATAAATCCTAGATAAATCTAAAAATATTTAAATTCAAATACAAAAGATATATCCAAATTTAAAATTCAAATCTCGGATGATAAGTTATCTGGAACGCTGATAAGCTATCACGTGCTTCTTGCCATCATCTTCTAGAAGTTGTTGACTGAGTGTCACGTCAAATTTTCATGCCCAAAGTCATGCCCACAAATCCAGATTTGATCCAAAAAATAAAATAAAAAACTTCAAAAAATCAACCATTTAAGTACATTTTTCAGATTCACAGTCTTGCACAAAAACACACGAAATACTAAGATCATTAACATAATTTTTCAAATCAAGGAGTAATTAAGCATAAAATATTAACTATTTTAAACACTTATCAGGAACTTTTTCAGTATTCGCGTCTTTATCTTACTGGTTCTTCAATTTTAAGACAAAGTTTTTCTGTAACTTTCTTGAACATAAATAGATTGATTGTCGGTATCTATTAGAGCATTTCTCACTCGTCCCAGCAACATTGATATCAACAATCAACTTTTTCTGTTTTTGACCTTTCATCGTTTTTGCAGAATTCAATATCACTAAACCAAGTCTCACAACCTCGCTACTAGCGGACTTATCCTCTTTCTTGGACGCCTTGACTTGATTCGGCTTCTATGGCTCCTAGCGTTAGAAGCAATTTAATTGTGTCTCTTCCACCCTTATCTTGATTGCCTTAACACTAAAATCACACTAAGTTTATGTGTCACCTTTTCTGGCTCATACTTCTTTTAAGAAATGGTATTGTGCATCTCTTTCTGTGGACATTCAAAAATATAGTGTTCATGATTTTGGCAATAATAACATCTGATAGATTGTTTGTCCTTCTTATCACCAAGCTTTCAGTTCAATGGCATGTCAGTTTCACTCACATCTTTATCAGGTTTGAATGAATTTTCTTCCTCATCGTCATTAACTTGAAACTTTTGTTTTGGTTTGGATCCATCAGACTTCTTGACCCCAATTTTAATGATTGACTAAGTAATTGTCAAGACAGTAAAGAGTTGTAAATATTGGTCAGCTTATGAAATTAAAACATGTAATTAAACTCATTTGAAGAGACATAAACTCCAATCTCAAAATAGAAAAAACACCATCCATATACAACCATTGAAACACAGCTAAGAAGAATGACCTAGTCTATTGTTTAAAGATCAATGAAACATCCCAATTTATTTTAAAATATATGAAATGTTTGGAGGTCCTTTATGGGAAATCAAAACATATAATACTCACCTAAATCCTGCATATTTTTTGTTTGTCCATATTTACGGTATGTACCCTACTAAGTGTCCCACAAAAAATTAGGCAAAGCTGACCATATTCTTCCTCCTTCAATAGAGCCCGAAAAGCAATTAAACCCAATATTTTTATTGGTCAATAGCAAAAAAAAAATAAAAAAATACAAAATTTACAAATTAAAGCGCAAAGGATTAATTTTAGTGTTTTTCAAACAAAAAACAAAAATAGTGTTTATCTTAAAAGTAAGTTATGAAATTGAGGTTAACGAAATAATAAAAAAAAGAATTACTTGTTATGAAACTGAAGTTGACAAAATAAAAATTAAAAAAAAACATGTATGAATCAAAAAAAATAATCGAAAGACAAATATAGTCAAAACAATAAAAAAGAGGAATTACTTGTGACGAGGGAATGTGACATGATTAAGATTGAAACTAGAGGAAATAGGATTGTGGTTTGATTTGGGGATTGAGTGAGGATGAGATTCACAAGGGAAAGAATTAGGTTTGGGATTTGATTTGGAAATCGTGTGAGGAAGAATGTAACTATGTAATAACCCATTTTATTAATCCAATCCAAACACTTAACCCCAAATAAAACCCAACCCAATAATAACCCGACAGATTAAAACTATATCCAAAGAGAATTAACCCTAATATTTTAATAACCCTAATTTCAACCGTCGTCGTTGCCGTCACCAGTCGTTGTTGCCCTTTTCCATTCTCACCACGCACGAAGCTTCGAATCGCGCGTGGTGGTCACGCGCTCTCCCGTTCGATCTCCAAACGGTCACTGTCCAAATCATGTCTCCACTGCCTCATCACCCTTCACCTGCAAGCATTAAAACAAAAGATTATATCTGAAAATCATATCTGAAAAAGAGATTAAAGCAGGGATCTTTAATATTTTTTATATGTAAAAATTGAGTATAAATACCCTAAAAGAAAATCCATATAACTGGTTACCAATCAATGAAAAAATTTGAAATTCGAAACAAAATGAAATCCAGAGCAAAACCTCACAAAAATACCGATTCAAAAAAAAGAGAACTAGGGTGCAAATCGGAGCGAAAAAAGGTAAAAAAATAAACAAATATATTCGATACTTATATCTTAGATCTAGACTCGTGTGGTTGTTTTCTCGAAAATCCAAGGTCAGATTCTTGTTCACCACGTCGAGACGCTTCAGAAAATAATCTTCTTTTCCTCATCTAACCAACATGGACGTCGACGCCAGTGAGTGGCGGCTCACGGTGGCCGGTGGTGGTTGATCTGTGGTCGGTCACAGAGGTTGAGAGAACTGAGACAAAAGCTTTTAATTTTTTCAAGAGATGGTGTAAAAGTGAATTATTTTTGTTATTATTTTGGTTTATAAAGACCTACCAAAACGACGTCGTTTTGGTGCATGGTAACCAAAAACGACGTCGTTTCGGCACTAGAGCTCCATATTCAACCCGATAGCCGACTTGGACCCGTGAATAACCCAGGAAATTGGGAAAATTTGGACAATAGTCCTTGCAGATGCAGTGACCTTGCGTTTTGGACTTCCAGTTTACATATCCTTCGATTTCGGTCACAGTTTTTGCGATTTAACCGTATAATTTCACATTTTGTTCAATTTAATCCTTAATTTATGCTATTTTGGTCTAATAATTTTTTTGTGCAGGTTAGTCCTAATGCTAATATTATTATTATTATTATTATTATTATTATTATTATTATTATTATCATCGTACATCTTTTGTTCGACCTTATTTTCCCGATATATTTTATTGGGAGTAGTATCCTGGTCTCTGGGAGTTATGTTTTTTGAATTATCATGGATATAGGTCTTAAGTATCCATAAAAAATTAAAAATTAAATTATTTTGGATTTTATATTTTCTTAAAAACTATGATACAAACCTTTAGGTACCAATTTCTGGGCGTTATGAGAGTGTTAATCCTTCCCCAAACGTAACCAACTCCTGAAATCAAATATTTTGAATTTCTAGTTAATTTTTAATGGTGTCTGGTCTACTAAAGTGACCGGTGACAACTTCAACTCAACTAATTTTCAAATATTAACGATATTCCAAAAGGAGTGACATCCGGTTCTTCAAGTGTCATATTCGGAAACCGAATTTTCAAAACACCCGCCAAAATCGTTTTCAAATACTTTTTTAAATTTTCAAAAAAAAAGGTTGCTATAGATGGCGACTCCGCTGGGGATGTTTTTAAGGAGTTAAGCCTTAGTACGGTTCGCATAATAATTTTTAAGAAAATAAAAAAATTCAAATTAAATTAATTTTTAATTGTCATCTCATATTAGATTAAGAACCTGTAAGTAGGAATGATTGCTTCGCTTCTTGGGCTTTTCACCTCCGTATAGTGTTTTGATTCATTTTCAGAATTTTGGTCCTTATATTTCGTGGGGTTCTCACCTCCGTATAAATATGAACCATATTCCCCCAAATCGATGTCCTAGCGATAGTTCGCGTACCGATACTTTAGAACAAAACCGCATATCGTGAGCCTTAGAGCCATGCGAAACTTAGTCCGTTTAGCAGTAACCTTTTTAGGCTTGGGTCCCTTTATATGTTGTTTATGTATAATTTTCTCATCTATTCGATTATTTTAATATGAATTGACCTTTTTCCTTTTTTGATTGCATCATAACATACCATAATCATCCATTCCAAATTAATAGCACAAAATTACCATGAAATTTTAATTTTTGCAATTCACGAGCATGAAGTATTGATTCAAGAATGATTTTTAAGTTAAAATATATCGGAAGAAAATCTAGAATCTTAGATATCAATGCGACATTCAAAGTTGTAAATAAATTTCGTAAACTCAAAATGGTGGACACAAGAACCATTTTTGAATCAATATCTTTATATCTAGGACATGCTTCTTGCATTTACATGCATACATTTCAAATTTTAAAGTCGATCATGGTATGTATCGTGCCAACAATATTTGTTGAAGCAAAGGCCAATCGGTCTAACTTCACAGTGAACACATGTGAAACCTCAATTTAGGGGCATTTATTGAGAGTGACCTTTACATCTACATCATGCTTTACAAGACTCCATGACCAGGGGCATTTTTCGACGAATTTTAAAAGGTAAAATTTTGAACCGAACTTTTATATCTCAAGAGATTGCGCCAACATCCGCACCTAACCGTGGGGCAACATAGAGTAAATATGTAAACAAAGAGCAATCTCAGATGAAGACGTTGAGGCATACTTCCTAAAATGTTGACTTAAAAATGATCGAACCCAAGGGAAAATTTGAGCTTCATTAGACTGAGCATTGCACAGACTAGCATAGTCTGGGGCATCCCTTTGAGACAAAAAATCATGTCACATACATGCATACATTGAAATCATTTTGCATCTAGGTTCATGCATACATTAAAGACATCATGCATCATGCATCCATCCAGGAAAGAGATTTCAACAAAGATGATCAAATCAAAGAAGTTCGAACATCATTGCAAATGAAAGATCTAGAACCCATTATGACCAGTAGAGTCAGGGGCATTCTTTGAAAAGAAAATCATGTCATTCATGCATTCAAGCATTTAAAGACCATGCATTTAGACTCGACATACATCAAGCATCAAGTCAGGGGGCATTCATAATACATATTTTTGCTTGTATATACAAACAGGTCTAGAAAGAGACCAAAGGACTTCAATTATGGGGCACCAATGCATTGATCAACCTTTGGCCCCGAGAAGGCTAAATACGCAGAAAAGCACAAATATTCAAGTAATAACCTCAAAATTTTTGAACAATTACTAACTAAAGTTTTATTTTGTTTTCAGATCATGACTACTCATCATGGAGTAGCAGAAACAACTTTTTTCCAATGTCACCTCTGTCAGTGGTGGTGAGTCAATTTTGTTAAAACCCTGTTCTTTCGACAGCTATGTTGAAGATTAAATCTTCACGCAGATCTCACTTTTCCTGACGGTATATGTGAATCAAAACTATTTTGAAAGAAAAAAAAACAAATGGAAAAACAAAAAAAAATGAAAAACAAAAAATAAAGGATGAATGAAAAACAAAAAAATGAAAAAAAACAAAAATTGACAAATTGACAAAGATGTGCAAAAACATGACAAGGGACAATTCAATGTCCATCAAAAATCCATTTTCGTGAATGGTCAATGGAAAAAAATCTTTTGGAAATATCTAATCTCGTGATTGGTACAAACTGATTGTATCGAAGGGAATGATACAGCTAGCCCGGAGCAAACGGTTACCGATGAAGGCAAATCAAATTCATTAATCTATGTACATTTGGGAAAATACAAGTACATGAAATCAATTGAAGACATTATTCAAATCTTTCATGATTTGATCTTGTCCCCGTTGATGGTGTGGACAGATCCAAATCATCGAAGTCCAGTTCTACTTCTTCATTGATGGTGTAGTATGATCCAAATTGCTAAAATTCGGTCTTGTCCCCATTGATGGTGTGGCAAGATTTAAATTACTGAAATTTAATCTTGCTTTTCCGTTGATGGAGTAGTGGGATTCAAATTGTTGAAATTCGATCTTACCCCTTCTTTGATGGTGTGGATAGATCCAACCTTACACTTTAGGTCCCGCCTCTTCGTCATTATTGTAGCTTGGTCAAATCTCTGGTTCTGCCTCTTCTTCGGTGTTGTAGCTGGGCCAAATCATTCTTTTGATCCTGCCTCTTCGTCATTGTTGTAGCTTGGTCAAATATATGATTCTGCCTCTTCGTCAGAGTTGAGCTGAATCAACCTTACTAACATCTGACCCTGCCTCTTCATTAGTGTTGTAGCTAGGTCAAATCTTACTGACTTCTGGTTCTGCCTTTTCGTCGGTGTTGTAGCTGAACCAAAACTACTAACTTCAGGTCTTGCCTCTTCATCGGTGTTGTAGCTAGACCAAACCATTCTTTTCGATCCTTCCTCTTCGTCGGTGTTGTAGCTGGATCAACCTTATTGACTTTAGACCCTGTCTTTTCGTCGGTGTTGAGCTGGGTCAAACTTCACCAAACTTTAGGTCCTGCCTCTTCGTCAGTGTTGCAGCTGGACCAAATCCCAACAAGATCTTGTTCTACCATGGATGGTGTAAGCATATCATATTTGATTGATCTCTTTTTACCGTTGATGGTACAACTAGACTCAATTTCGTATTTGCAAATATTTGCTATATTAGAAATATCAAAAAATAGAAAAAGAAAAAAGAAAGAAAAGAAGAAAGAAAAGAAGAAAAAGAAAGAAAAAGAGAAAAGGAAAAAAAGAAAAAGAGAAAAAAATATGTCAGATCATACTCCATCGATATTGCAGATAGATCAAATATTAGAACTTTCGCTCTTCGATCCTGCCTCTTCTTCAGTGTTGCAGTTGGATCACACATCAAAGTCTTTATCATTCGATTTAGACTCTTTGTCAGTATCGTAGCTAGATCAAATGTCAGAGTTTTCATCATTCGATCTTGTCTAATCTTCGGTTGTGCAACTAGATCTAATGTCAGAATCTTACCCTTCGATCTTGTATCCTCGTCAGTGTTGCAGCTGGATCAAGTTTTGCAGACCTTGCCTCTTCGTTAGTGTTGCAGCTAGGTCAGGTTTTCTCCAGATATTGCAGCGTCGTTAGTGTCGTAGCAGGCCGAGCTTATTTTTTCTCCTTCAACGGATCAACTTCAGCTTTCTTTCTCCTAAACGGATCATCATTTTAAAGGTTTTGTTGACAAGGGCAGTGGAGTAGATGAAGTCAAAGCTTCAGCAGAAGAAGCGGTGGGCAAAAGAACCCCAACCTTACCAAAAAGAACTCTAACCTTACCAAAAAAGAACTCTCACCTTACCAAGATGAACTTTAAAGCCATACCAGGTGAAATAGGTTATTCTTTATCTTTGCTCTATTGTCGTTACACAACAATCAACAAAGAGGGATAGCTGTAATAACCCATTTCATTAATCCAATCCAAACACTTAACCCCAAATAAAACCCAACCTAATAATAACCCAACAGATTAAACCCATATCCAAACAGAATTAACCCTAATATTCTAATAACCCTCATCTCAGTCGTCGCCGTCACCAGCCATCGTTGCCCTTTTCCATTCTCAGTCGTCGGCACATGACGAACATGCACGAAGCTTCGAATCGCCCGTGGTGGTCACGCGCTCTCCCATTCGATCTCCAAACGGCCACCGACCAAGTCATATCTCCATCGCCTCACCGCCCTTCACCTGCAAGCATTAAAACAAAAGATTATATCTGAAATATCAGATCTGAAAAGGAGATTAAAGTAGGGATCTTTAATATTTTTTATATATAAAAATCGGGTATAAATACCCTAAAAGAAAATCCATATAACCGGTTACCAATTAATGAAAAAATTTGAAATTCGAAACAAAATGAAATCCAGAGCAAAACATCATCAAAAATACTGATTCAAAATAAAAAAAAAGAATAGAGAACTAAGGGGCAAATCGGAAGCAAAACGGAGCGAAAAAGGTAAAAAATAAAAAAAATATATTCGATACTTATCTCTTAGATCTAGACTCGTGTGGTTGTTTTCTCAAAAATCCAAGGTCAAATTCTTGTTCACCATGTCGAGACGCTTCAAAAAATGGTCTCTTTTTCCTCATCTGACCACCGCGGACATTGGCGCCGGTGAGTGACGGCTCATTGTGACCGGTGGTGGTTGATCTCTGGCCGGTCACAGAGGTTGAGAGAACTGAGAGAGAAGCTTATAATTTTTTTCAAGAGATGGTGTAAAAGTGATTTTTTTTGTTATGATTTTGGTTTATAAAGACCTACCAAAACGACGTCGTTTTGGTGCATGGTAACCCAAAACGACGTCGTTTTGGCACTGAAGCTCCATATCCGACCCGATAGCCGACTCGGACCTGCGAATAACCCGAGAAAATAGGGAAATTAGGACAAAAATCCTTGCAGATGTAGTGGCCTTGCGTTTTGGACTTCCAGTTCGCATATCCTTCGATTACGATCACTATTTTTGCGATTTAACCGTATAATTTCACATTTTATTCAATTTAATCCTTAATTTCTGCTATTTTGGTCTAATAATTTTGTTTTTCTTTCAGGTTAGTCCCAATGCTATTATTATTATTATTATTATTATTATTATAGTATATCTTTTGTTCGACCTTATTATCCCGATATATTCTATTGGGAGTAGCATCCCGGTCTCTTGGTGTTATCTTCTTTGAATTATCGTGGGTATAAGTCTTAAGTATGCATAAAAAATTAAAAATTAAATTAATTTGGTTTTTAAATTTTCTTAAAAACTATGATTTGAAGCTTTAGGTACCAATTTTTGGGCGTTATGGGGGTGCTAATTAGGGGTGTTCAAAAATATCCGACCCGGTTGACCCGACCCGATTACCCGATTACCTGAACATAAATAATCGGGTATTTACCTGGAAATTTTTTTAGGTTTTGGTCGGGTACCCTACCCGTCATTTCCCGGGTCGGGCCCAGGTCATAATATTAAAAATTTTCGGATATCCGGTTATTTTTGGGTACTCGACTCCTATTTTTTATATTTTTTATTATTTTAAATATAATTATTATTTAAATAAAATACATTTATATTCATTATATTCTTAAATCAAACAACTTAATTTCTAAATTTCAATCCCTCAAACTTTATTTTCAAAAAAGAATTAGGGAATCATTGGAAAAAAACTAAGATTTATTGTAAAATAATAAATTTATTTGTTCGAGTCGATAAAATTCGAACTTTACTCGTTTATATATACGTTAATTTTGTATGTGCATTAACCAATATGAAAATCAACTAAATATTCTTTACTATTTAAATCATTAATTTTTATACATTAAAATAAATTAAACTAATTAAAAATATTAATAAAAAACTTTTCTTACGCCTTATGTTTTAATTCGAATTAGAGTATGTAATTTATGTCTTAAATTTTATGTTTAAATTATGTAACTAGAGTTATAAAATTTTATATTTGAATGTTAGATTATGTAATTCAAACTTTTATATTTGTATATATATTTTTAGGATTAAATTTAAAATTTATAAAAAAATAAAATAAAATGCGGTTACCTGGTTACCCAAAGTACCGGGTACTCGGAAAATCCGGGTCGGGACATGGATCGTTTTTTTAACTACCTGAACTTTCGGGTACCCGGTACTTTGGGTACCCGAACACCCGGGTACCCGGATTTGAACGCCCCTAGTGTTAATGCTTCCCCAAACGTAACCAACTCCCGAACCCAAACGTTTTGAATCTTTGGTTAATTTTTAATGGTATCCGGTCTACCAAAGTGACCGGTGGCGACTCCAACTCAACTAATTTTCAAATATTAATGGTATCCAAAAAGAGTGACATCTTGTTATTCAGGTATCATCTTTGGATACCAAATTTTCAAAACACCCGCCCAAAACATTTTTAAATGTTTTTAAATTTTCAAAAATGGTCGCTACAAACTATGAAAGGGTTTGCGCTAAAATAAAACGCGAAATTTATTATCTATTATGACGTTTATTTTTACAAACATCACTAAATAAAACACCACTTGCGATGTTTATTTATTTAAATGCCATAAATATACCGAACAATAACAACATTTCTAAGAAAACACCACAAAAAACACACCTTGTGCAGCATTTGTAACAAAATGTCACAAATAACGATTTCTATTACAGCATTTGTCCTAAACCAAAATTTATCTATGACGGTGATTATAAAAAAAAATACTATTATATCTTATATCTACAGCGGTGTATGTTACAGAAATACCGCAAAAAATACACTACATGCCAAGTTTGGTGTAATGTGATCAATAGAACTTGAGTTCAATTTATTTTTCTTCATTTCTTTTATATATATTCTACTGAGTGTTTATTTGTAAATCTTTTGTACTTTTTCTGTGAGTTTATACCTTTGTAAACTCCTACCTTGTGAAGTACTTTGTTTATTTTTTATTCTCTTGCAGAAGGAGAGATTTTAGTTTAGCCTTACACAAAAACTAGAATGGTTCATTTAACCAAAAAAAAATGTAAAAGTTTTCTTCTAAACCTTTAGTAGGATAAGAATTTATAATGAATTGAAAAATCTTTAGTAGCGTGCTAAGCTAGTAGATGTAAACTTACTTTTGTTGTTCAATTACTCTAAAATCGCTGTGCAAATTATTTATTATTTTATCAATTTTAATGAATTTATCAAGGAAACAATTTAAACCTTATTAACACAAGATCGAAAAGAACATTAAATTATTTATTATTCAAAATATTAAAACTATGGATGAGATTGCATCAAATTTAGATTTTATTAACATAAAATCAGAAAGGAACATCAAGGTTTTTCATTATAAAAAATATTAAAATTATGAATGAGACTGCATCAAATTTATATCTTAAATATATTTCACAAGTTTTATATATTTTACTTTAAATTCAAAATTTAATTTAAATTAAATTTTAATAAATTAAAATATTTTAGATTGAAAGTATGGTCTAATTACACCAAATGGCATATAAATATAAAATATATATTGGTTTATTTGAACTTAGTGTAAATTAAGTGTTGAATTTAAATTAAAATATGTTCTATTTTTTGAAATTAAAAATATATTTTATTCATAACGTAACTTTAAAATTATTTATTCTTAATAAAAAATTTATTTTATTCTTTTTTAGCTTTAACAAATATATCTTTTATTCTTTTCTTAACTTAAAATAAATATTATAAAATAATCATGAAATTTAGAGTTATTACAAAATGGTCACTATATGTTATAAAATAATAATAAATTTAAGGACTATTTTACAATATCTTAATAAATTTAATTATTATTTTATAATAATTTGATAAATTTCACTGATCGTTTTATATGAATTTAATAAATGTTTTGTAGTTTAAGAAACTTCTATGGCTAAAATATAATATTTACTTAGTTTAACTACCATTTGTGTATTTTACCAAATTTACACTTAAAAAACATGTACCGTTGGGGGTTTAAACCCAGCCGCCGTACGTCATCTCCCATTAAAGACATTTTTATTATTTTAAAAAGCTTTTCCTATTATCTTAATTTGTTTACTCATTTATTTAATTAATTATTGTATATATTGGTTTATGCGCGATAAATTTAATGTATTTATATAACATTTTAAATTTAAATTTTGTGAATGAGATTATTAAAAAATTGTGAATGAAAAAATAACTTAATTATTAGTAATTTGAATGTAATTCTATGATAATATTTTTATTTAATTTTAATCTTTTAAAAATATATTGATATAGTATAATTTATCTATTGAAATTTATGTAAAAAATAAAATATTTTATTAGAACCACTTAATGGGTTATATTAATATTTTTTATTTGACTTAATTTCGAATATAATGGAGATTTAACATTTTATCAGATATCTTAATAATTATAAAAATTAACTTATATTATAAATATCTAAAGTATATCGAATTTTTCATTTAGGTTTTTGACCAAAATAAATATATAAAGTATACTTTTATTTAAGTTTGGTACTTAAGATATATAATTTGATCAAAACAGACACCTAAAGTGTATTTTTAATTAAAATAAGCATGTAAAATATATTTTTGTTCAAAATAAATATATAAAATATTTTTTTTATCAAAATAGATACTTAAATTGTATATATTTATCACTTAAGTTTTTAGAAATTATCGTATAATAATATAAAAATACATTAAATATCTATTTTAATAAAAAATATATGCTTTAAATACCTACTTTGATAAAAAAATATTTTATCTATTTTAACTATAAGATACAATATAAATATTTAATTTAATAAAACTTTATACTTTAAATATTTATTTTAATAAAAATATTTTAAATATCTAAATAAAAAGGTTAAATATAGTTTCAGTACAATAATATTATTGTGTTTAGGGGTGAGTAAAATTCAATTTGAAAAAATTGAATAATTTTGTCGACTCGAGAAAAAAATATTCGACTCGTTTTGACTCGAACCGAAATTTCATAGACTCGATTCGACTCAACTCGAATTTCTTAAATACGACTCTAATAAAAAAATTCAAATAAAGTTTAAATTGTAAAATATGACTCGTCAACTAAAATAGCTTAAAATTTTTTAACTTAACTCGATTCGATCAAACAGTGAGCCGTGATTATAATGTCTTAAAAAGTAGTGTATATAAAGCGTTTGACAGTTCCTGGTCCGAACCCTAGGTTATCCATCTCAGTTTTAGGACATTTACGAACAGAACACCTCAATGGACAAGTCTCGTTTCTTTCAACACTGTTCAAGGTCAACTGTTCCCGAATTCTCACCTGAACCACCATCAGGATCTCCGTCGCCGGAGACATTTTCTGGTTGCTGGGACGAGCTTCTTCTCAACTTCAAGAACTCCATCAATGGCGTAAAGGAAACTGATGTTAGATCTGGTATTGCTACACAACACGAAGAATTACCTAAGAAGGACAAGGCTTACATAGGTGTAAGAAAGAGGCCATGGGGGAAATATGCAGCTGAGATCAGGGATTCAACGAGACATGGACTTAGGGTTTGGCTGGGAACATTCGACACCGCCGAAGAAGCCGCTTTAGCTTATGACCAAGCCGCGCTTTCGACAAGGGGACCTTCAGCGACTCTCAATTTCCCGATCGACATCGTCACTGAATCACTTCGTAACATTAAGTACCGATGCGACCGGGGTTGTTCTCCGGTAGAGGAGCTTAAGAAGAGACTCAGTTTAAGGACAAGATCCGAGAACTTGAAGATCATCAGCCAACAAAACCAGACACGACAGGGACAGAACTTGATTGTGTTGGAAGATTTGGGATCCGAGTACTTGGAACAACTTCTGAGTTCATGTTGAAGCTGACTCGGTTTCATATAATCTATCCATTTATTTCCGATTTCAGGTCCGCTCCTTGCCCTATTGCTGTCATTTGCTTGTTCCATAGCTAAGTGAATCTTTGTCTGAATTTTGTTTTTTCTTTTAAAGTTGAAACAAAATAAGTAAAACCAAGGCTGGTTTACATAAGTGTAAGTGCATTTTTTATATATAATATTCATGAATAAAAGTATTATTACAAATTAAATATTGTTGTTTGAGTTTATTATCTAAATGTCGTTATTTTTCAAATTTAGTTTATGAAAATATGAAATTATTCTAAAACTTGAGATCTATGGGGCTAGAAAGTGGGTCAAGATTAGTGTTAAATATAAAGTGATTTCGTATAATGATTTATGTCTACTAGACTTTTTCAATTAAAACCTAAAAGTTTGCTCCAATAACTAGATATTATATTTTAAAAATACGGTTAAAATAGATATAAATCTTCTGTCTTTTTATTGTTTTAATTCATCGTGTGTGTAGTAATAATATTACAAGGGCTCTATTCTCTTTCTGTTGTTAGAGTTTGAAAATGTCACAAACTCAATTATAAGAGATTTTAATGAGATTCTTTTTTTTTTCTCAAATTAGGCTAAGGAGGTTTTAACGAGACATTCAAAATAAAAGTATTTTAATTATTAATAAGCTTTTTGCTGAAAAAAAAAATGAGATTACTCCGCAACAAAGGGATCACACTTTCATACTTTACTGGACAAGCTCTTACTATCAGGTTTGATTTGTTGTTTTAAATGTATTTTATTATTGTATTTTGATTTGTTGTTTCATAGTATGCTTAGAGTTTGGACGCATCACTCCATCTTGCAGGAAGAGCTATGCTACTCATGGCGGCGGCGGCGGCTGGGGTTGTCTTGCTCTTCCTTCTCCTCGCTCTCACTCCATCTTCCCTGTATCTGCTGTTGTGCAAACCTCCGTTTTCTACTCTGTTCCTCTTCTAGGTTACCCACCACACAAGACTAAATTTCTACCACATAATACAAATAGATCATAAAAAATATTTGAAAATTTTGACTGCATGGCTAATTATCGCTTAATGGCTTTTACATGCCACCTTCGGATTGGATTAGGAACGTGGGTTCAATGGAGTTTATCTTGTTGATTTAGCACTCGTTTTGGAACTGGAACTCCTGCTCTGACTCCGGTCGAGTCAGGCTGCCATTGAAGAGCAGAAGGAGAGAAAGCGAAAGATAGAGCCAAGAAGGCATATTCGCCATGTCTTCTCTGCTACGTTTATTTATTTCTGTATGTTTTTGTGAAGAGGGGAGTGGAGGGAATGGAGTCTTTATAGAGGACAAGAGTGGGAATGGTGATTAGGGTAGTTTCGACATTATTCGGGTTTGCATGGCTAATGGTTTATGTACGCAAACCGTCTACTTCTTTCTTATGCATCAATTTGTATTTCTGTTTTAAATTAAAAAGTTTTGAGTATAAAATTAAAGGTTGTAGTTAGAATTTAGAGAATTAACACTACAAAAAATTCAAAATATTAACAAAAAAGTTCTGACGAATTTTATCATAATTTACTGATAAAAATAAAATATTCTATCATAATGTTTGTCAATTCCGACCGAAGTATTTTTTTTGTCAGAAATTTTGGTAAACTCAATAAAAAATATTATTTTTATTTATGACGGAATAATAATTTCGTCGTAACTATTAATAAGTGTATAAAAGTTTTATTTTTCATATTATTTTCTCACTTGTTTATTGCTAATAAAAGACAGATGTAAGGTAATATTGGATATTTCTACTATATTTCATATTTCGGTATCCGAATATTCAATTCATAAATTTATCTATTATTTTACATAAAATAGATGTATTTGATGATTTTCTTTCTTAGACATGAAACACATAATAAGAATGACCAAATAAGAGGATGGATGCTGGAATGCAGATAAGCACCCGTCACGACAACACTTTAGAGGTTGCGGCAGCAGAATAAAGATAACAACTAGTGCTTGATAAAGAGAGAAAAAGATGCCGATTATAATGAACATAAAGTAAGAGAAAGACGGAGCAGATTAAAGGAGTCAAGCCTTGGTCAAAGGTCAATACGGGAACAAAGAGTTATTTTAGGAAATAAAATGAAGTATCATAGTTTAATTATGAGTTGTATTCTTTTCCTTGTATAACTCTTCCCTTATGTGGAAGACTTTAACCTAGGGCTTGGCCTATATAAGTCACCTATTAGGTTTAGGTTAAGGGAGTCGAGTCAGATCCTCTATAGCATAAACTCTTAAGCCGCTGACTACACCATGTTCTAAAATCCTCTCGAGGTTTAGGTTGTTTGTGGAGTAGTTGGGGAAGAAAGTTATATTACCTTTGATATTTATTAATGCAAACCTATTTTCATAGTTTATTCTCTCTTGGCAATTACTCTTCTTTATGTATGAGCTCGAGATGATAGTATGTGAAGAAAAATCTATTTATCTAATATCGGAAGAGTTAAGCTCACGAAACGAAAAAATACGGTCTTTTGCTCAAGGTATTAACTAATACGATCTTTGTTTAATCCGGTTGTTTGTAGTGCACTATTGCACTTGGATTTTTCCCCCAAAACAGTATTTGATGGATTATTTTTTAAATATATTGCAGTTTTCACAAAATGAATAGAATTTGTCTTTAAACGATAATCTTGATTTTTTTATTAAGAACATTTAAAACGGTCTATTTACATTCCGACTCCATTATATATTTTTATTGATTTTATCATCTCATAGGATATTTTTTTAATTAAAAATATTATTCAAATTCATACCCTCTCAATTGGGAAATTATATTATGAGTCATTCTCATCACGTTATCTATGGAACTAACCAATAAAAAATTTTAATTTAATTATTTATTTTACCTTATCATTTTTACCAAGTGAATCTTCACTAACATTTATTGTAAATTAAATGGATGATTCACTTGATAAAAACGATTAAGTGAAAAAAATAATTAAACGGATGCTTTTTATTAGTTGGTCTCATGAATGACATAATGAGAATGAACAATAATATAATTTCTCCTCTCAATCTAACTTTCAAGTGTATTATAAAACATATTTTTTTATCTTTTAATTAAATTAAAATTAGGTCAAACGAGACGCATAAAGAAGGAAGGAGTTGTAGCCGATCCAAACTGTCATGTAAAAAGCATCGCTACTCAAGACTGATTTCATCGGCAAACAACCATCAACCGGAGTGGGAATATAACTTTTCGAAAGACCACCGACAGAAATATAAATCAGAAACTAGCGTCCGATTGAATCAAACCACAAGAGTAGATAAATCAAACTACCAGCAAACAACAATCGGTCGCTGGGGTATACTGCAATGTGCCACAAGAACAGATGAATCAAACCACAAAACGAAAACGTGTCATAAAGATAGAAGAAAATGTGTCATAAGAACAAAAAACGTGCTATAAAATCATGGATTCTTATTATAAAACATATTTTTTTATCTTTTAATTAAATTAAAATTAGGTCAACACTTGACCAATACGAATACTTAATAGAAACCGAGTAAAAGTATTTATCAAACGAATTGATTGATAATTGAATAATGTTCGACCCTAAAGATTTATTCTAAGAGACTGCGAGTTTGATTAAAATAATTTATTTTATAAAAATTCTGAATATATTTTCTTTTTATTTTAATTTGTTCTCTTTTGATATTGTATTTCCTGAAAAATATGAAAGGAAACATACAATGGGTTATATTTTCATATAGAAAAAAATACATCCCTTTTCTTTGTCTCTTTTTACATTTTAACAAGAGCTAGTTCAAATGGTAAGCAATTTAGTTCGTTTAAGAAAATTTCAGGTTTGAGATGTTGCATACGTAAAAAAATCTTGTTGAATGACTCATTCACCCAAACTAGGTATGCGATGCGGGTCAGTCCGAATTAATCAAGATAAGACTCTGAGAACCGAAAGAGCAATAAAAAAAATAAATTTTAAATTTTAATAGAGCCAATAGAGTTAATCTTGAACTCTAACCTTATTTATGAACTTTAAATTTAATTTTTAATAAAAAACATAAAAATATACCGAAAAAAGATAAATAAATTTTATTCTTTTCATATATCAAATTTTGCATAAAACAAAAATCTTTTATTCTTTTTTATACTCAACACTGAAATTTACAACGGAGTTTCGAATGAAGAAAATTAAATCAACAAAAATCTCAAAAAATTAATAGAATTTAAGTCGTTCACGATGGGACTTCAACCCACAATCTCCCGCTCCGGAGGCGAGCGCCTTATCCATTAGGCCACGCGAACAATTACATTTCTTAGCGAATATCACTTTTATAGATAATATTAATTATAATATTTTATGATAAAGATTCCTAAAAAATTGATTAAAATGATAATAGAAAACTATAATTGATGTATTGTTTCTTTTAAAAATGATATGTTAAATAAATGAGTAATTATTTAGGGTCGAAATTAAAATATTTTACGATTATCTTAATTTTAAGATTTTTCGATTTAGTTTATAACGTAGAATTTAAGAGTTAGGTTAGGGATTTAGAATTTAGAGATAATTGTTAAAATTTATGGTTTAAGATTAAAATTTATGATTTATAAATTAAAGCCTAAATCCTTCGATATATTATCTCAAGAACTAAACTTTAGCATATAAACCTAAAATATTAACCTTAATCAATAAATTCTAAATCTCTATACCAAAACCCCTACACCCCAAACTAAATTCTAAACTCTAAAATAAGGCGTTTGTGATAAGTTTTAATTTTTACCGTTTGTGTATTGGAACATAAATCCTAAATATAATTATTTTATAAAATAATAATTATTCTATATACAAGTGGTGGAAATAAAATGTTTTATAAGTATCTTAATTGTAATCACTAATTTTCTTCGGGGTTTAAACCTGATTTAATTTTAATTTTAATTTTAATTTCAATAACGGGTTTATAATTATTAAACTAAAAAAAACAATAAAAATATTATCATACTATATGTGTTATTTTATTTTTGTCTATATTTCTTTTTTTTAATTTTATTGTTATTACTATTATTATCGTCTTTTAATTTTGTTATAAACCCCAAAAAAACCAAAAAATACTATATGTCATTAGTTTTTTACTTTTAACGTTTTATTATTTATGTTAAATATTATTGTTATTTTCTTTATTATTATTATCTAATGTTATTATCATATTTTAAATTCAGTTATTTTAATTATAAACAAAAATTCAGAAAATATTATATATATACTTTTTCCCTTGCGTTTATTTTTTTTCCTTTGTTAGTATTTCATTTTAATTACTTTATTTTCTATTTCATTTATTATTATTATTATTGTTATTATTATTATTATTATTATAAATAAATAAAACTTAAATAATTAAACCCAAAAACAAATCTGATATAAATAATAGCCCAAACTTTGACTTTTAAAAAGCAATCCACAATTATGAATCCAATAATAAAATAAATAATTACACAACCCATATTTAAATAATATAATTACAAAACCCATCTGGATAAATTAATTACAAGCCCGAATTAATTAAGACCCAATAAATAATTACACCGGCCCACTACTTTAGCTCAACCGGACTTAACCAAAGCCCTAATTAACATCCTTTCTTAACCCTTGTGCGCAGTCCTTTATGGGCCGTTAAATTAAATTTTGATCTAATGGTCCCAAAGCAAGAAGAAAAAGCCTGTTGGAGTTCTACACGCGCCACGCGCCGGCTGTTAGTGCTCCACGTGTACATACATGTCACGCGCGCCTCTTGACTGCCCAGTCGTCCTTTCGACTTCTCCGGTGACCGTTCGATGTCCCTCCGATGGTCCCCACGATTTCGGTCGTGCATGCACAAAATAACGAAAATATCAGAAATGTACTAATTTACAAATCAGAAACAACCAAAATTGCAGAAAAAACGAGGAATATCAGAGGCATAATCGAAAGATCCGATAATTTCTAGGGCAAATCAGAGGGTTTGTAGCCCAAATCAGAGACAAGCCAACAATATCAGAGGCCGATTCAACACCAATATCAGAGAAATCAAAGTGCAAAATACCAATATTCAAAGATTTTCGAGCAAATTATCATAGGAAAAAAATATTATTTTTCCCTTTTTCTAATCTCTTGTAATCGGTTATTTAAACTGAAAGGATCAAAGTTGTAAGGGTTCCCCCACACTTTTCAAAACAATAGATCAGAAGAGCAAATTTTTAAAGGTATAACCTCAGTGTTTTCTTCGCATGCAATAGGAGAACCGAAATAAGTTTAGGTTTTAGATTTTTACCTCGAAATCTAGTCTTCGCCCTTCATCTTTCCTCGAATCGATGATAATATCACAGGCCATCGTGCTTTCAAGAGTGAGTCGAAAGGAAGAAAGGGCATTTGTTTTCCTAAAAAGGGTTTTCTTTTTTGGTTTCGAATGAAAAGGGGTCCTTTTCGATACTGTTTTCATAACAAAATGAAGGATTTTGTTTTGTTTTTGGTTTTTTTAGTGTTTGAATCGGGGTTAAATTTTACAAAGAGAGAAAAAAAACAAGTTTTTAAATTTGCCGACCACAGCGAGCGGTGGCCGGCATGGTGATTTTCACGACGACGTTCTGGAAAGCTCGCCGATTTTTAGGATTTGAGGATGAAGGTTTTTTTGATCAAATGAAAATAAAGGGGAAACAGAAGAAAGAGGAAGATTTTTTTGATCAAATGAAAATAAAGGGGGTTGATTTCAAAAAACAAGTGAGTTATATACTTACTTAACATTTTAAAAAAGGGAAAATAACGTCATAAATACCTCCTTGTTCTTGTTTTTACACCCTGGGTCTTTACAACTTTATTTGGATCAATCTCGTCACCAATTTTGCTTATAATCTATTTTCAAAATTGTTTATCAACCTTTGTGTCCCTCCACGTCTGTATCCTTGCTTTTAAGCTATTTTGCCTTTCAAATATCTTCTCCTCAGTCCTTGGAGCTTTCTTTTACTTTCTATTTGGTCCCTTCCAGAAGCTAATCTCACTTAGTGTTTTTTTTAGTTTATTTAATTTAACTTTTTAATTTATTTATTCATGCATTTACTTATTTTATTTTTTTGCTTATATATTTATTTCCATCTATAATATTTATTTTTACTTTTATGATCTGCATTTCTTTTATTCTTGTAGTATGCCTTTTCATTTATGCATTTTAGTTATTCGTATATATTTAGCATATTTATTTTTGTGCTATTATATTATGTTTTGTTCATATACTTGCCTTTTTGTTTCCATTCTGTTTTTTTTTTTTCATTTATACATGCTTATTATTTTGTCATATTTATTTGCTTCATGCATTTTTACTTATGTTCATATATATTGTGTACATATTGTTAATATATGATTTATCTTTTTTTTTCAACCTCACATCTTTCATTAATTAACGAACTTAAGAAATACGTTTTTATTCAATTGTAACGGGCCCGCCCTCAGACACATTGTCGGCGGTGTATGCGTTGCCTTCGAATAAAGACACGGTAAAATTAAAATAAATCCAAAATTTAAACAAATCCTAATTTAATGCCACTATAAAACGAAATTTCCAAAATTAATTAAGCGGTTATTTTAAAGGTGCCAATTTTAGGTAGTTTTAAACCCTAAACCCGTTTTAACCGTAATCGACTCTCGAACTCAAATCATTTTGAATCTCTGGTTTTTACGATGTCCGGTCTACCTAAATTGGTCGGTGGCGACTCTAACAGTTTTTAAATCCTCTTTCCCAAATTCTTTTTAACCCTAATTTGTAAATTCCTTTTTTTAATTCAATTTTTAATTTAGGTTTTCAAATCCCTAAAATTCCCAATTTTATCCCAATTTTCAAAACCCTAATTTTAGGTCAATTTCCCCCAAATTCAATTTTCAGTTTCAACCCTAATTTTCCAATCCCTAATTTTCTAATTTTCCATTAGTGACCTTTTACCATACCTAAATAAATATTTTTAATTTTTAAAGGGTCGCTACATTAATTTTTGATTTAAGGTTTGACTTTAGGGTTTATAGATTAGGAATTTAAGTTTAGTAGTTTATTATTGATGGGTTGTGAGTCAAATTTAAGGTCAGAAATATATTTTGAGGTTTTTAAATTAAAACCTAAATATCTAATAATATTACCCTAAATTCTAATCTCTAATTTCTACCCTAAATTCTAATCATAAATTCTAAATTTAAACCCCAACCCTTAATTATAAATATTTAAATGTAAACATTTAACATATAAAATTTTAATTTTAAACTCTAAAACTAAGATATTTTTGATTCTTTTTATTTTTATTGCTTGTACATTGAATACAATGTGGGTATAATGCTTGAATCTCACACTCGGTATTTATAGGAGACATGAGAGCAGTTTCGTTAAGTTAAAATTCCTTTTGAATTTTAAATGTGAAACCGATTAGATTTAATAAATATCAGAGATTTGATTTGATATTATCTGTTATTAAATCTAATTTTGAATAGATATTATCTGATATTATCCGAGATTTTAAATGGATAATATTTGATATTATTTGACATTTGATTTGATATTATCTGATATTAAATTTAAAATTTAAATTTTAAATCAGATTTTGTTTGATTCTCGGATAGATTTGCCCCTGCTTTCAACCTATAAATAAAAAGACTTTTCTCTTATTTTTAATCATCTCATTCAGAATCCGTTCTGCTTCTTTTAGAGAAATTAAGAGCATTCTTTAAAAACTTTTGCTAGCTTTTGTTCGACCCCGGTTCAGACGATCACTGTCGTCATAGTCTACGCCAAGCTTAAAGTATACACTATTTGGAGCGGTCGTGCTAACCTTGGGGAGAAAACCACCTAAAGTAGCGAGTACACACATCGTGACGAATTGTTTCTAAGGCAGTGGTCTCCATACCACGACACAATTTATTTTTATTATTGCTTGTTTATTATCATTACCTGACAGTGCTGACACCCTGTTTTGCGGTCTATTTAACCAAAAATTTAGAAACAATCATACTGCAAAAATGATATTATTGTCAAGTTGATTTTGGGTTTGTTCAAGCTTGACGCACTTGACGGCTCAATTATCGAAGGTGGTGATGAAGGTGAAGATAAAATTCAAAATCCTAAAGATAAAGATCTTTTACTATCAGTGAATTATTTTTATTATTTTTAGTAAATTATTTTTGTGACAAACCATATATAATTTTTATTTGAATTTTGTAGATTCAAAATATATGTGAAATATCGATCACGATGAGTTTTGAGATCATGATTCAAGGATTGAAGCTGCAAGCATGATCAAAATAAATAAGGTCTACATAAAATGTGTTTCTACTTATAAGATCAGATTATTTAATTCATGATTTATAATACATGAACTTATATTAAGCCTTTACCTAGTCTGTAAGTTTAGTGAGTATCTTTTAGACTGGATTGTAAAAGAAGGCTAGATGACTTCTAGAGTATGCTTAATAAATTTTTTTATGGGGAATATATATTAAGCATAACTTTTAAAAGACCTAAATGAAGAGAGAAATATTCATAAGAGATTAATTGGAAAGTAATGAGATAGTTTAAAAAATGCATGTTTAGGTTAGCTCTTTGAAAGACTTGGTATTTAAGTGTGCTTCTGCACAACCTCTCTTTCTAGACCTACTTGGTGCATTACTATGCTCATTATTTCAATTTATAAAACACTATGACTAAATAAATATTTTATACTTAATGCAGAATTTAGAATAATAATCTTAATAATTTTTAAGATATCTTTCTTTTAGTCATAGTAGATGAATATTTCTAGTGGTCTTTTAAAAATAATCTTTTCTAAAATAAAGAGAATTTTAAACCGAGTTAGCTGATAACATATTGAGGGAAGTCATTCTATAGGTAAATCTTAAACCGAGTACCTCATAAAAAATTAGACTTAACCTCATACGAACTGTGGAAAAGGTTATGCACCTAAATTGCAATACCTAAAAGTGTGTGGGTGTTTGGCTAAAGTAGGTTTGCCTGACTTTAAGGAGTCCACCATCGGCCCTTAAACCGTTGATGTAGTATTTATTGAGTATGTTACCAACTTGTCGTATGAAATACTCTAGAGTTTGAGTTAGAGCCTAAAAAAAGTAAGAACATTTTTTGGACCAAGCTTTGTTACTTCCTTTATTTCTGAGATAAATGACTTAGAGAACTTATCAGATCCTATAGCTCAAGTTTCTTATTAGATAAGTATCCTAAAACTTATGAAGAAGCTATGAGATCTATTGATGCTAGTTTTTGGAAAAACGTTGTTAATGATGAACTAGAGTCAATAATGTCTAAATCATACTTTGGAATTGGTAGACTGACCTAGAAGATTTAAACCTATCATCAATAAATGAGTTTTTAGGAAGAAACTCATGCCAGATGGGTCAATCTAGAGATATAAGGTTAGGCTAATAGTCATAGGGTTTACTCAAAAATATTAAAGAGTTTTGACAGTTGAGATGTTATCTATGCTCGAACCCCTTTTGACTCTAGAACTCATTTTGTTAAAAAATAAAGGAAGTTGTATTTCCCAGGTTGAATATGCTAAAATTATTGAAAGCCTAATGTTCTTAATGAACTATACTCCAAGTGATGAACATTGAACGACTCTTAGATGCTTACTAAAGTACCTTAAGGGTATTATGGATTGGAAACTCAATTTTGTTGGTTATCATGTTCTTTGGAAGGATGTTGTGACTCCAACTAGGTTTCTGATATTGATGGGGTAAGCTCTACGAATGGATATGTTTTCACTTTAGATGGAGTTATAATCTCGTGGAAGTCTGCCAAACAGACTTGTATTGCACGCTCCACCATAGAGTCGAAGTTTATAGCTCTAGACTTAACTAGGCAAGAAAACGAGTGGCTAAGGAATCTTTTAGCAGAGATACCTTTATGGGGAAAACCGACTCCTCCGATATCTTTATTGTGTGATTCTTAATTTGCGATATATATGGCTCTAAATCAAGCTTACAATGGTAAGAAGAGACACATTCACATAAGGTACGAATATGTGAGACACCTAATAAAGAACAAAATACTCGTATTAGAGTATGTTAAGTTAGAGATGAATTTGGCTGATCCTCCTGCCAAAGGATTGAGCAAGAAATAAATTCTGGATTCATCGAGGGGATAGGTCTTAAGCCATTGGTTAAGTGATTCATGGTGGATACCAACTTAGTTCTCTAAGTTCAATATGGTCAAACGAAATCATGAATTGCTCATAGTGTACATATCCATCTACCCAATTCCTATGATGTTTCATGTACAATGCCCAGGTTGAGCTTAATGCTCTTAATAAATTCATAGCCCAAGTTCTGGTTGGTCTTAGTGAGAAAGACTTGATGAATTTACTGATTTTGGTTGAATAACTACTCTTAATAAGTTCTGTAGCGATGTGAAAAATCCACGAATAAATGTATTCGCTAAAAATATTATCTTTTCGTTGTTGGAAAATATTTTCGGGTTCGATTTCAAAATAATGTCTTCCACGTGGGGGGTTTTGATTTAAAAATGATTTTTGAAAAATTTAGAGTCGCCACCGGTCATTTTGGTAGACCGGACACCATAAAACCAGAGATTTTAAAAATTGGGGTTCGGGAGTCGGTTACGGATAGGGAAGGATTAGCACCCCCACACCGCCCAAAAATTGGTACTTTATTTAATTACCGCTTTATTAATATTAAATTTTTTAGACTAATTTGACGATCAAATTAATTTTTAATTGGATTTGTGCATTTATTTTAAAGCACCTAAATCTGAAGGTAAGCGTCCGAACCACCACCACTACACAAGAGTTGGCCTCGCTTACGACCGAATTTAGGGTCCCGCATTAACAAATTAATATCATTTATGCAACTTAAATATAACAAAAAATTAATACATCACATAAAAATAAATACATAAAACCATAAATATTAATCTAACAAAAATAATACTAATCTAAACATAAATTAAAAACATACATTTAATAAAAATCTAAAACATAAATGAAATTTAAATGCCAAAAAAAATGAACCATTTTCCATTAAAAATACTCAAAATATAAAGATAAAAATAGAAATTATACCTAAAAATACGAACGACTAACTCCGATAAACTCCCCACCGAGATCTACCACGACCCCTCCAAAATTTTTAACTAGATCGAATCTTAAAAATAAGACTCGATTGAACTAATCAAAATTTGGGGAGAGCTAAGCTCTCAAATTAGGATCATAGGGTACTACCCCCACCCAATTGGTTCTTTTTTTTTCAAAAGGCTCCCCCTCAGCCCCTTTTATAAGCATTTGGAGAGAGGAAAGTGGGGTTTCTCATCAATGTGGGATTTTAATCCCACATCAACCTTCCTTTCATTTCCTTCTTCTTTTTCTCATTTTTTCTCTCTTTTTCTTCTCTTTTTATTAATAATATAATTACTACAATACTACTACAAATACTAAAATCCGATTAAAAATGAGTGATTACAAGTTTTTAGACCTATTGCGAAGGACTAATTGAACTTACCGCTCGGAATGATGAGTTTATTTTAACTCTTAATAAATTCTATCCAAAGCGGTTGGATTATTCTATTGAGAAGAACATTATTGAATTTACCGAACAAAGAGGTTAAGTTTTTATTCTTAATGATTTCTTAGCCAGAGTTTGGGTTGTTCATTTAATATGAACTTGAAGAAAATCACCTTATTTTCTTGTGAGGTTGAGCTTTATACAAAGCCCTTAATTATTTCATAGACCGATTCGGGGTGGTTTATGTTGAGATAAACTTGATGAAATAACCTATGTAAGTGAGAAGGGTTAGCCACCTTCTATGAAAAATGATGGGTTTTTTTCTAGCACACTTACTAAAATCCCGAGGTAAGATAGCTAAATATATACTTCATGTATATACATATCTTCATATTACTGACTTTGGTGGATGAAGGGATTAGTTATGTGTTATGAGTTCACCCCGATCTTAGGAAGTTCAAGACTAATTTCACTTATCTAAGAGGAGGATTACTCATTATCACTACGTACTAGTTCAAGATTCATTCACTATGTACTTAAGTAACTAATCTCGCTAGTGCTCGTCTTATGTTGGTCGAACTCTGTGGGTTTTTTAGGAGGATTCCTTCACATTACTAAGGGATTATGGGTATAATGCTTGAATCTCACAGTTTCTATTTATAGGAGACATGAGAGCAGTTCGGTTAAGTTAAAACTCCTTTTGAATTTTAAATGTGTAATCGATTATATTTAATAAATATCATAGATTTGATTTGATATTATATGTTATTAAATCTAATTTTGAATAGATATTATCTGATATTATCCGAAATTTTAAATAGATATTATCTAATATTATTTGAGATTTGATTTGATATTATCTGATATTAAATATAAAATTTAAATTTTAAATCAGATTTTGTTTGATTCTCGGACAGATTTGCCCCTGCTTTCAACTTATAAATAAGAGACTTTTGACTCATTTTTAATCATCCCATTCAGAATTCGTTCTGCTTCTTTGAGAGAAATTGAGAGCATTCTTTAAAAACTTCTGCTAGCTTTTGTTCAACTCCGTTTCAGACGACCACTACCGCCATAGTCCACTACAAACTTTGGGTGTATATTGTTTGGAGCGACCGTGCTAACCTTCGGGGGATAACCGCCTAAAGTAGCAAGTACACACATTGAGGCGAATTGTTTCTAAGGCAGTAGCCTCCATACCACAAGACGGTTTATTTTTATTATTGTTTATTTATTATTATTACATGTCATTGATAACGCCCTATTTCGTAGTCTATTTAACCAATACAGTTGAATCGATCAAGCCAATTAGCCAAAATCTGAGAATTTAATTTTTATAAATGGTTTTCAAAGGAAATAAAATATAGAAAAAATAATCTAAAATTCTTATTTGGATTCTATTTGAATTTGGTAAACTCAATTTTATAAAGTTACAGTATGAACTTTGACAATTTTGGAAAATAGTAACTATTTTGTAAAAATGACTATTTTAGTAACTAAAATGTAATTGGGTCAAAACTTAGAATCTTTAAGAGGTTATTTATCCAATATTTCTCATCATATCTAACTTCCAAAAATCTCTTTATAAACCTCTTTTAATCACCAATTAAGATTTAATTGATGCATATTTACAATTTTTCACCAAAATCACAATTTCACATAACTTCTCATTTTCTCTCAACTTCTCCCAATTTTATTGATCTCTAATCTGATTTCTCTTCAATTTTATCAGGATAAATCACATCTTTTTGATTCAATTTCATTCATATTATTTTCTCCTTATTTTTCTTCAATTTCCTTACATTTTACAACTTGTTTTTCATGAGTTTTTTAATTGGAAGGAGGTTGGATCTTGTTTGGAGGTAGGAAATCATTCAAACCTATAAACTTTGAGTTCTTTATTGAAATTCCCATGTGTTTGATCCATTGCATTGAGTTCTTGATTTATTTTATGGTTTTAATTAATGATTATTAGTTTTAATCGGTTAATTTTGATTGAATTGATGCAATCTCGTAATAAGGTGATACCTGATGGTTTTCAATGGGTAAATCAATGATTTTTTATGTGTTTTAACATGGAATTAAAGGTTATTGGATGGGTAAACCCAGATCTTAGGTTTTGGTGATGCTAATTGGCTTAAATCTTCAGTTTATGGCTTATTTGGGTGGCTGAATGTTTGTTGTTGGTTTAGGGTGATTAGATCATGGTTCTTAATTGTTTTTTGTTGTTGGGAGGTTGTGGTTTTTGTTGGCTAAGGGCTGAAGGTCGTTCGGATGCGTTTTCGGTTTTCTTAAGTATAGTTTTTGGGATTGTTTGTTTGGGAAGTATTAGAGGTTGATTGAATGCATTAATATGCATTAATACTTCTGTTTTGATATGTTAAACAGGGGAAGGTGTTGAGCTAAGTGTTAAAGGTGTTTCAGAAAAGGCGAGAATGTCAATTGGCTTCGGCAAGCTAGTTTCGGACAAGTGGTGAGTGGGTTGTCATATCGGCAAGGTTTTACTTGTTTTATCAAAGGTGTAGGGTGTAGGGATGGTTTGAAAAAACTCCCCACACTCGAAAGTAAGTTAAATTGTTTCGCTCTCTTAACGGTTTCCATATCGTTCCATAATTGCCATATTTTAGATATGCTCTTAATATAGTTTTTACATATGTGATTTATGCATGAGAAATGATAAGTGCTTTGGCTAAAGGATGTTTTCATTATTTTCCATTGATATCGAATATGCGTTGACAATTGAATACTTCATAAGTTTTATTAATTTCTATACTTTGGTAACATATCCAATGATTGGTAATGTTGCATTGGTTTTATGAGAAATACATATGAAGAAATGGTTTCCAATACATGAATTGAATTTGGAAATGATGCGTGCATGTGTTAGCTGTTATATATGCATGGTTAATAACGGTTTCCATGACTTTTAAAGCATGAGAATGATTTGGATTAGTATGGTTATTTCCCTCTTTCCCGAATAAAGCCGTTGAGCATGATTTAGGTTCACTTTGATGAACATATGTTGAGTGCATTGTAAAACAGCAAGCTACCATACATAATGAGAATGGTATTGGCTTAGTGACACTATTTAAGACCACGAATACAAATGACATGTCATTAGGATTAAGTGCACTATAAAGATTATGAGAATAATGATGTTACCTACACGTAAACAAGAGTGACTTTGTGTCTGACCGTGCGTGTAGAGCTTGCCTATATGTAAACAAGGGTGACTTTGTGTTTGACCGTGCATATAGTTGACCCATACGTAAACAAGGGTGACTTTTTGTCCGACCGTGCGTAGTGGGGGTAACATGTATACAAGGTGACTTCGTGTCCAACTGACTCATGTTGAGACCAAGTGTCTCTAGATAAGGAATAAGGAATCCGTGTATTTGATGGGTATATGGTTTGAACAAAGTTAGTCACTTAGTTTCCAATATGCATGAATTATGATTGAGACTTTTGTGTATTGAAAAGCATGAGAATATTGAACATGTTGATTTAGAATTGTATAGAAAATGTAATATTTTAAAGTCATGAGTTTCTCAAGCATGTGTTCTTGATCAAGTTTTGTGCATAGAGATGCATATGCGTTTAAAAGGCCATATGTTATGTTGTTGTTTTGAAAGCATGAAAGTCTTGAGATTTTTAGTTTTGTATGGAAAGAGATAATAGATACTTGATAAGGAAATTGTTTTGGTTTTGTAATCATTGTTGAGACATTTATATTAAACATGATATGGCATGATTTAAAGTGTTTTATTGATGGACTTATGTGCTGTATTGCAAAGGTGATATTATTTTTTTTATCCCTCACGAAGCTTATGCTTACCCTCTCTTTTACCTTGCAATGCAGAGATAATAATCGAGGTAGCTAAATGAAGCAAAATTCCAAGTGCGTGTCGATGAAAAGCTCAAGTATGTGTTCTAAAGTATAGTAGTAGTAGTAGTAAGAGAGCAATGGAGGTATAGTTTCTTGTGCAAGAGTTGGTTTTTGGTTGATAAGTTTTACTTTGGTTATATAAACTTGGGTATGTATTGAATGTTGAACAAGTTGAATATTGATGGTGTTGTGTAAACCCTTTTCTTTTAGAGTATGTTTTGAACTAGCAAAATAATTGTATAAAAAACCTATGAATATGTTTGCTTATTGATTTGGTGGATTAATATGTTAATGAATTTCCTTGAAGCATGTTTAGCTATGATGGTCTATGGTATTGAGTCAAAGTTAGGGTGTATGCCTATAGATGTTATGGGGTGTTGATGGTTGTAATCGAGTGATTAAATAGCTCATTATGTTTAGGAGTTATGCCTATAGCTGATAATGATCTTTGATTCAGTTTCGGATAGAGGAAATCCACTCAAAGTGTCCGAATTTTGTTCTAGGCATAGGGGTATCAAAACCCCTAGAACTGGTATCGATACCCCAGGCAAAATTTGGGTGATTCAGACCATGGTTTCGATGCTTTAACCTTACTAGACGCCCGAGTATCGATATTGTCAAGGGCAGTATCGATACCCCTGAGATTTGGTAGGTAATATGGTTACTGCCACATCACGGTATCGATACAGGGCTTGGTTGTATTGATACCCCTGACTAAATAATGAGCTTTAGGTGTCGAAATTCCATGTTAGTCCCGAATATCTTTCTTTGTTTAATTATGGTAGCTACATATGTTATTTTGAGCTAAAATTTCACATAGATGCATAAAGTTGACTTAATTTCATGTTGGTTAAATTAATTTGGGCAAATTCCTTAGAATTTAGAATATTTATATTTTGGTCCCTAAATTAGTGAAGCATGTAATTGATGATGTTAGAATACTCCGTTTGGTTTAAAATTTATCATGAGTGATACTTGTATGTTAATTGAACTTTGATGGAATTAATTTCTACCTCGTCAATAGAATTTAAAAGATTTATATTTTAGTCCTTAATATACTTATGTGTTTGATCGAGTGTTCGATTATGATTGGATAGCTTCCGTTCTTGCTTAGCATAAGACCCACACGTGTAGAAACTTAATTATGCATCTAGATAAGAAAAATATATATAACGATTTTCATGGTTGTTTATCGAATTGGGCCTTCGCGGATTTGGTTCGATATTCTGTGTATAACCTATTAGAGCTAGTTCTGTCTAGGCTGGGCTAAGAGGATTACATTTGGTGATATCAGACCAGGTTTAGAATCTTTTGAGAGTCAATGTTGATGATGGTGATATATTTCATTTTTTGTATAACATGAACTAGTGTTTTGCTATGCACGGTGTGTGATTATTGTTTAAATGCAAGTATGTTGCTAAGTATTGATGCTGGGTGTTTTATCCATGTTATGGTATGATAAAAATAACCTTGTTTGATAATTATGGTGTTTGCAAGTATGATTTAATCTTGTTGCATTACTATGTTAATAATCTACAAAGGGATATGATCATCATCTTTTGTTGAGAAAAAAAAGTGAATTGAGCATTGTATTGGCTATTGTATGGATAAATATGGTGATTGTTTTATGCTTTGATGAGATGGTGTTGATATCATGGTATATGGTGGTTGTGTCATATAATGGTTGAATTTGTTTTGTTGGAGGACTATTCCGAGAGACCCATTGCTCTAACTACTACTAAAAAAATTGTTTTATAATACTTGAGCTACTTGGAACTTGCTTTGCGATGGCCTTACAATTTTTTAAAAATATTGTTATTTGTTGTAAAATTATGATGTCTTCTGGTATGGGATTGATAAGAGAGCTGAGTTTTGTTAATAAAGGAGTTGTGGAGGATCAACAAGTTCATGTTGTGATGTACAATATGGTGTTGAGGTGACAGATTCTGAGTCGACTGGACCTCAATCGTGTTTGAGTTGAAAAGTGTTTATGGATCATTTGGGTTTGAGAACTTGTTGTGTTTGTGAGTAGTGGGAGACTACATCTCTGGGAGTACCTTAGAAAATTCCAAAGTGTTGATGTGCAAGATGAATCGAATGTTCAAAAAAACATCTGAGTGGTGGCAGAGCTGTGTACCCTTTGAGTACCAGGCTTCGAAGGTTTTATATGTTGATGTGTAGGGGAGGTTTGTAAGTTATTAGTTGAAGTGTTGGAGTTGAGGATGTTACTTGTGGGTGTGAACAATAATCATGCATAGTGTAAGAGCACATATATGTATATATCTATAGATATTATAGGACATGCATGCATTCTCGAGCATGACATTAGAAATTGCATTTACATGCACTTGCATAGGTATTTATGACACATACAGGAAATCATGCATACATTCGTTCACACTTACGAGTATCTTCTTTGAAGATGAAAGTGGTGCGTGGTTGGTTCTTTTTGGGTGAAGGTCTGGAGTTAAAAAAATGTATGTTGAAAGAGCTTCCTTGTTGGTCTTGAGCATGATGTGATGTGGGTGGATTACTCTTTTGGTTAGGGAATAATCTTAGATAAAGATTGGTTAGTTGGGCTCAGGGTTGTGAATGTTTGAATCCAAGGGGAATACCTAAGTTATGATTAGTTTTGAGTTGGTCATTAAGAAATGTAAAGTTGAGTTCTGCAAGTTCTCTTTGGTTAGAGTTTGGAGGTTGTGAAAGGGATGTAGCATGTTGTGTTTTGTGTGGTGATTTGGTGTTTTTCGGATTGGTGTGGTTTCGTTTTATGGAAAAGGTATTGTTTTAGCGTCATGGTTAGTGCAAAAACTAAGTGGAATCCTTTATAGTATGGTTGAATGTATGGTTAGGTCGGGGGTAGTGACCGATCTAGTGTTTTGCCTTGAGGAGTATCGGATTGAGTTTAAAAAAAATATAAGTAATATATATCAGTATGGAAGTTGTGGTATCATGGGTTTAATCATGGCTTTAGTGTGACCTTGCGAGGTTTTGGTTGTACCGTAAAGGTGGAAAGTGCACATGTTATGTTTATGAGGAGTTGAGTTGGGTTTAACTCAGGTAAAGTTAGATTGTGGTGATGTTTAAGTTGTGTGACAGGGACCGCTTGTAACATCCCGTTTTTAGGGTTATTAGTTAGGCTTAGTTAGGAGAATTTGATTCGGGTCGAATCGGGTTCTCCTGTTCATTATTCCGGGAAAGATAAAATAAGAATATTTTTAATTAAGAAAAATAATAATTTTGGAAGGTGGTTTAAAATATTTAAAATATGTTTCAAAATTAAAAGAAAATAATTTGGACTTTATATTGATTTTTAATTATGCTTAATTATGCATAAATGACCAATTTGTAATTTTTGGAAAAATTGGAGGACTATTTTGTAATTTTTGGAAAAATCAATGTTTTAGTGACTAAATTGAAAAGGAAGCTAAACTTAGAATCCTTAGAGGGTCATAAACCCATTTCTAATTTTTAATAATGATTTATTCACCAAAATGTATTTTTAATCACTTTAATTAGAGATTTTAATCATTTTCTCTCAAAACCACTTTTCTCTTATTTTTCTCTCATCTTTTTCTCTCATTTTCTCTCCACTTTCTCTCATCTTTTTCTCTTCAATTCCTTGCTGATTTTTGCATCTTTTTCCATAAAGATTACATCATTTTCATCATCTTTCCATCCTTTACAAAACCTAAGCATCAATTTTATCAAATCAACATCAAATTGCAAGGAATCAAGAAGAGGAAATTACATCTTTTTGGTGAATAGATCTTGAAGGTAATTTTCTTGATTTTTATTCTTTTCTAAGGTTCTTTATTGAAATTCCCAAGTATTAGCTTGCTAATCTTTGAATAAAAACTTAATTCTATGTTTTTAAGGTTAGATCTAGTGATTTTGTGAATGTTTTTGTGAAATCTTTTTGGATCTCATTTAATGCTAGATTTAGATAGATTCAATTATGTTTTTATGTTAATTAAATGATTAATTGAGTCTTCGTTTGATAGCATATTAATTTAATCCCGGAATAATGCAATCGATGTAGTTTTAAGGTGCTTTTCGGTTGTTTTAGGGGCTATTTTAGATGCTTTAATGTTGCTGGAGATATAAGGATGGTTTGGATGTGTTTTTGGTTCATAATTGAAGTGGATTAGATGTTAGATTGATTATGTTTTGGGCTGATGTTGTTCGGATGCGTTTCGGCTTAGTTTACGGTCTTTTCGGCTAAGTTTTTGGTAGTTTAATGGTGATCGGATATGGCTGTTGGTTTGATAATGTTATGATGTGAGAATGCTTTGTTTTTAATATTGTAGAAGAGGTAAAAGAAGGTGCTTGATTGCTGGCGCGTTGGTGCGATCATCGGATAGCGGCGAAAGCTCGTTTCGCTTGTTAGTGAGTGATTACGGATTTAAAGCGAATCGCGTTTGGTACGGTTCTGTTTTGGGGACTATGGAAGAGTGTGAAAACCTTCCATAGTTCAAGATTAAGTAAAGTAATTGTTTTTGATAAACCGATATAAGTTTCGGCTATTTTCGACAAAGGTATTATGTTGGTAATGCAATGAGATTTATGGAAAAGCATGAGCATGTTTTGAATTGATGCATACATGAGAGATACTTGCTGAAATGAATAGCTTATTTAGCATCCATGATTATCGAAAATTATGAGAAATGATTTGGAATACAATGTGGTTAATTGCCTTATACATGAAGGTGCCTTTGGGCATGGCTTTTGGTTCATTTGTTGAACATATTATGCATGCATTATGAGAAGCAAGTTATCATGCACATTTGATTATGATATTGGTTTAGTAACACTAACTTTAGATTCGAATACAAATGACATGTCATTAGGATTGAGTGCACTATAAAATAAAGAGAATAATGTTGTTGCTTACACGTAAACAAGGGTGACTTTATGTTCGTCCGTGTGTGTAGAGCTTGCCTATATGTAAACAAGGGTGACTTTGTGTCTGACCGTGCATATAGTTAACCCATACGTAAACAAGGGTGACTTTGTGTCCGACCGTGCGTAGTGGGGGTAACATGTATACAAGGGTGACTAAGTGTCCGACCGATGCATGTTGAGACCAAGAGTCTCCAGTTATGAGGAAAAGGATTCGTGTATTCGGTGAAATCAAGGTTCACATTAAGGGGTCACTAGAATGCCAATATACATACATGAATTTGAGAAGAAGATTGTGCATCATTTATAAATTGTTTTGATAAGGTTATGTGAACTCAAGGATGCATTTGGTTTAAAGAACATGAGCATGAGATGTTAGCATGCATGATTTAATAATGTATTGCAACTTATGTTTCCATCATGGTTTTAAATTGATGCATTGATGATTTTGTGTAGAGCTTCCTCACTAAGCATGTTTGCTTAAGCTCTCTTTTCATCCTTGCAGAAAAATAAAGACACTTGGGGCTTCGTTTGAGGCAAGGAAACCAAGGGGAAGAATCACTTTGAATTTGGTATGTTTTTGGTAAATAAATTGGGCAAGACAATGTGTAACACAACCTATGTGAGGAGTGTGTGCTTAGGCTTTGGTTTGTGTTGTAATAAGACCACAATTGTTTGGTTGTTAAGTGTTGAACTTTGGAATTGTTGAATTGTTGAAGCATGTACTAGCATGATTGTTATGTAGTTAATCATTCTCTAGGAAGCATGCCTATAGCTTGATTGATGTCCGTGACATTGTTGATTATGTGCCATATGTTGCTATTTATGTTTAGGATTGATGCATTTAGTGGTTCTAATTAATGGTTGAGTATTGAGTAATTGGTGTGCATTTGGTGTAATGAAACTTTTGGTTCCAAACCCAAAGTTTCGTAACCTTTAGGTGAAGGTTCCGAAACCTTTGTCAAATAGTTTCGAAACCTTCATAAGGTTCCGAAACCTTGCGGGCAGTTTCAATTTTGAGAGGCTACTGGACGCGAAAAGTTTTGAAACTTTCCAGGAAAGTTTCAAAACCTTTTACATAGAGTTTCGAAACCTCTGGGAAGGTTTCGAAACCTGTGATCACCAAGAATTGAAAGTTGCTAGAAATTATATTTTAGTCCCGAATATCTTTCTTTGTTCGATTAAGGTACTTACCGATGTTATTTTGAGCTGAAATTTTGCATGCATGCTTAAAGTTGATTTAATTTCAATATGGTTAAACTAATTTGGATGAAATCCTTGTATTTTGGGAAATCTACATTTCGGTCCCTAAATTAGAGAAACATGCAATTGATGATGTTAGAATGATTCGTTTGAGTCGAAATTTGCTGTGAAGAATACTTGGGTTTTTAATTGAATATTGATGGAAATAATTTCTACTTTACTAATTGTATTTAAAAGTTTTACATTTTAGTCCTTAATCTATGTTAGTGTTTAATCGAATGTTTGTTTTTAATTAATGTGTTACCGGTAATGCTTCGTATGAGACTTTGATACGTAGGAATAAGATTTTGCATCTAGATAAGATAAGATAAAAAAATATATATAACGGTTTTAGGGTTATTTATCGAATCAAACCTTCGCGGGTTTGGTTTGATATTCCCCGTGTAACCCATTAGTGTCGGTTTCGTCTAAGCTGGGCTAAAGGGGTTACACCGTTGGACAGTTTATTACCTATATCAGTTACTCAATCTTTTGGTCTTACCTTAGTAAAAGATGTGGTGAGAGTTTGTGTTCAGTGTGTTCATGTCTATGTATGTTTCACCAGTATGGTTATTGCCATGGCAATGTTGTAAAATAAGAGATATTGGGGTGAGTGGAAGGAAGAATTTTATAAGCCTTGTTCTTGTTATGGTATAGGAGAGATAAGAGTTGGGTTATCGGTGAGTTGATGTTGGGAAGGAGTTCTGAGTTGAGTGTCGAGATAGTTAGCGACGTGTGGACCTCGAAGTTTAAAGTATAATGTTGCGTTGGATGTTGTGGTGGCTTAACCTTAAGTTGAAGGTGTTGTCGTTGAAATGAGTATAATGTTGGTTATCGATACAAAGTTGGTAAGTTCCTTGTGTGGCATGTTTTGTTGAATGTTAGTAGTCAAGGATGGCTTGGCTTTCGTAGGGAAGCATGCGATGAATGTTTTGTGGGTGAGACATTGTTGTTGTGGAATTACAAGGAAAGTCGTGATCAGATGTTTGGTGAAGGTCTAGTGGAGGATGTGTTTGGCAAGGTTCAGGTTTGTGTTAAGAACTTTTTATGTTATATGAGCTGCTTGGTTATTTTAAAAGGTGCCGAGTTGGAGTGGTATCTTGATTAGAGCATATGATAATCTTTTCTATGTGTCTGGTGGTACGGTGTTATGGTAGAAGTTTAGGAGCAAGTGTTTTTTTAGTGGGCTTGTTTTGGATATGGATGGATTATGCGTGGATGTTGTCCTGCCGATAATTTAAGTTGGAGTATCATTTTCTTTGGGTTTTGGGTATCGGTCAAGGTGCCAAGGTAAAGTAAGAAAGAATCATCATGAGTTGGTAATAAAATTTTGAGGGTGAGATGAAGTTTTTGTAGGAGTGTTGGTGGAACAATCGTTTGCTTGAGTACGGTTCTCTCAGGTTCCTAAGTTCCATCGGATAGGTTTGATGAATGGTATATCGCTAACATGCCAAGATTCAAGGTTTTTGAGACCGATGTTAGTTTCCGTTTGAGTGTTGGATTTTATTATCCATAGGTGGATGGATGGTATGTTGAGATATTATGGTATGGTTACCATGTATCTTAGTGAAGGTGTTGTCATTGGTGGAGTTTGCTTAAGACTATGTCTAGCTGTTTTGTGTTAAGTTAGGTTGAGGTTTGTTGGTTGAGCACCGTTGTGTGGACCGAAGGTTAATGGGAGACTTTTGTTGTTACCTGGTATATTGGAGGATGTTGAAGAAGAGGGTTAGTTCGACGGTGGTGGTATGGAAACCGTTTTGGTTATCAGAAGTTGGTTGTCGATCTTAAACAAGAAAAAAGGTTTCTTTTTTGAGTTATGTTTTCTGTGAGACTCGAGATAAAGTAGTGGTTTGTGCATTATTGTCGTGGTATGAGGAACGGATCTGCTGTTTGTCTGAAGAGAGTAAATATTTGACTGGAATCGAGTTTTATATTCGAGGGTGGAAGGTTTGTTAAGATCTTATTTTATAGGATCAAAGTTTGTGTGGTAAGTTTGTCAAGTGGTTTAGAGCATTTTTGGTGGTGGCAAGGTGCTGAAGGAGTTGTGTAAAAGTGAAAGAAGTTTGGAAAGGAGTAGTTCCTTATTTCTTCTTGCTATGGAAATTTCGGGGACGAAATTTCTTAAGTGGGGGAGAGTTGTAACATCCCAAAAATGGGCTTAGATGTTATTAAGGTCGGATCAAGGGTTCGGTTGAACCGATCAAGCCAATTAGCCTAAATCCAGGAATTTAATTTTTGTAAATGGTTTTCAAAGGAAATAAAATATGAAAAAAATTATCTAAAATTCTTATTTGGATTCTATTTGAATTTGGTAAACTCAATTTTGTAAAATTACACTATGAACTTTGACAATTTTGGAAAATAGTGACTATTTTGTAAAAATGACTATTTTAGTGACTAAAATGTAATTTGATCAAAACTTAGAATCTTTAAGGGTCTATTTATCTAATCTTTCTCATCAGATCTAACCTTCCAAAAATCTCTTTATAAACCTCTTTTAATCACCAATTAAGATTTAATTGATGCATATTTCCCATTTTTCACCAAAATCACAATTTCACATAACTTCCCATTTTCTATCAGCTTCTCCCAATTTTCTTGGTTTCCAATCAGATTTTTCTTTAATTTTATCAAGGTAAAGTACATATTTTTATTCAATTTCATTCATATTATTTTCTCCTTATTTCTCTTTAATTTCCTTACATTTTACAACTTGTTTTTCATGAGTTTTTCAATTGGAAGGAGGTTGGATCTTGTTTGAAGGTAAGAAATCATTTAAACCTATGAACTTTGAGTTATTTATTGAAATTCCCAAGTATTTGATCCATTGCATTGAGTTCTTGATTTGTTTTATGGTTATAATTGATGATTTTTCATTTTTTATCGGTTAATTTTGATTGAATTGATGCAATCCCGAAATAAGGTGATATCTGATGGTTTTGAATGGGTAAATCAATGAATTTTGATGTGTTTTAAAATAGAATTAAAGGTTTTTGGATGGGTAAATGATGAGTGCCTAAAAGTTTTCACTTTTCACATCATTTCTCCACTCATTTATTTCCAATAAAGACATAATTAAATGCAATAATAGATATTTCTAATTATTTTCAACATCTCAGATTCGAATACTACTTTTATAAATTTACGCATTAATTGGCATAAAACAGATATGTTTGATAGTTTTTTTTCTTATACAGGAAATTAGATCATAAAAAGAGCCAAAGAAGAAAATAGATGCTGGATTACACAAGAATACATCCGCCATGGCAACGTTCTGAAGACCGCTGCGGCAGCATAAAAAGATGACAAGTGATGCTCAACAGGAAGAGAAAAAGATACCGAAAGACAAAGAGTAAAAGAAAGAAGACAACTCAGTTAGGAGGTCGAGCCCAAGCCAAACCTCGAGAAAAGATATTTTAGGAAATAAGATTTATTTAATATAATTTAATTAGGAATTAAATTTCTTTTTGTTTAGAACTCTTTCCTTGCATAGAAAGAACAAGTTAGCGCTTGGCCTATATAAGACACTTATTAGGTTTAGGTTTGAGGGAGGAGAAGTCGGTTTTCACACATAACATATCCTTAGCCGCCGACCACAATATGTTCTAAACTCCTTTGTAGGTTTAGATTGTTGTGGAGTATATGGAGAGGAAGGTTACATTTTTATTGATATTTATTAATGTAAAACTTATTTCATAGTTTATTCTTTCTGGGTACTTAACTTTCTTTACATATGAGCTCGAGATGATAAGTATGTGAAAAAATATCCATTTTTCTAATATCGGAAGAGTTAGGCTCATGAAACGAGAAAATACGGTCTTTGATCAAGGGCATTGACTAATCCGGTTGAGAAATTAACCGCCTAAGGATTTCAGGACTAACAAGACGCATGTGAGGTTGTTATCTACCCATGATTAACACCGAGAGGTATCATCAAGACACGAGGATTTTAACACTCTTCGCTTAGGGATAAGGAAGAAACATATAAGGATGCTCTTTCGAACTATGAAAAGTTGAATTGTCGACAAGGCATAACTCCGCCTAGGCAGTTACGGCGACCCTTTGTGTGATCCGCCGAGGCGGCAGTTCAACCCATTGCATTAATAAGTGGATTAGAAATATAACTGGATTATCCTCTCCAAAGCATTCAATTTAACCTCGTCTTTATCATTATTATCTTTCTATAACTTAGTATAGTTTAGTTAATGCAGTTAATCCAATCCATCAATTACTTGTGCTTTTAGTTTTCTTAAGTGTAGTTATAATAAGTAGTAGAATCGACTCAGTCTTCGTGGGATCGATATCTTAAATATTACAATCTAACAAAGGTGGAATTAACAAGGACTCCATAGCCTCCATCAGATTTGGCGTCGTTGCCAGGGACTGACACTCAATTTTACTACCAATTATTTCTGCACCTTTTTAATTATTTTAGTTTATTTTATTTAGTTAGTTTTAGTTTAACTTCTGTGGGTTGTTTTGTGCATGACCATGTCCAACCCTACCATTGATCAATACCCTTACGACCCAGAAATCGAAAAAACAGCACGAGATCTGAAACAAAGGGCATGCCAAAGAATGAACGTAGACCCTGGCCAACAAAACAACGCGGGTATGAACGCTGCCGCGACAAACAACCGTGGTATTTTCACAGTAGTTGATCCAGTAAATATTCCAAGACAAGAATGCACCCGAACTGTTCGAGATTATTTAGAGGAAGATTTATATGGGTTAAATCCTGTTGTTGTGATGCTTAATATAGAGGCAGAGCACTTCAAACTAAAAAGGTCATGTTCAACATGATCAACACCTTGAGCTAGTTTGGGGGTTTGGACAATGAAGACGCTCGGCAGCATCTTAAGTCCTTTTTGGAAATTTATAATTCATTTAAGCTGCTTGGAGTCTCAGCCGACATCCTTAAGCTAAAATTATTTCCCTATTCACTGAGGGATAGGGCAAAAACATGGTTAAATAACCTCCAACCGGGATCGTTGAATTCATGGTCAGAACTATACCGAATCTTCCTTGCCAGATTCAGTTATACCAATATGACTGACAAGCTCAGAAACGATATTACGTCATTCAGGCAAGATGAAGACGAATCAATGTATGAGGCATGGGAAAGATACAAAGAACTATACAGAAAATGCCTCATGCACGGTCTGTCTGAGTACACCCAAGTATCCATCTTCTACAATGCAGTAAACACTCCTACGAGGATGATGTTTGATGCTTCCGCCAATGGCACCCTCTTAGACCGCCCACCCCATGAGACTATAGAAATTCTGGATAGGTTAGTGAAGAACGACTATCAACACCCAACCACCAGAAGAGGCATAAATAGATGAGGCATGAAAAATTCAGATTCTTTGGATTTCATTCTAGCCCAACTGTCTACCTTGACAAATATGGTGAAGGATCTACAAAAAACAAGTCACGTTCGAGAAGTAAAAGCAGTCACCATTCTTTGCAAAACATGAGGTGACAATCATGACTCGAACGCATGCCCGCACAATCTAGAATCTTCCTTCTATGTTAGAAATTTTAATAGAAACAATATGTTCAACAACTATAATCCATCATGGAGGAAGCACCCTAATTTCTCGTGGAGTAATCCTAATAATGCACTTAACATGCAACATCAACCAGTGCAAGCTACGAGATTCCAGCAAAATAATATATTTGCTCAGCAGAAGATGCCGCAACAGGCACCGCTTCCGCAGTAAATAACAGACGTCCAGACTTTGGATAATACACTACAAACATTTATGGCCCAGACTGGTGCATACATTGCAAATACAAACAAGTTCATCCAAAGAGCTGACACTTTCATGGACAGAAAAGAAATAAGAATGCAGAATAATGGAGTTGCTCTCAAGGCGCTGGAAACCATAATAGGACAAATGGCACAATAGATGAAAAACAGACCCATAGGAGGTCTCCCGAGCGATATTGAAGTCACTAGAATTGGTCCTCATGAATAATGTAAAGCCATATCGACCAGAAGTGGATTACAACTGAAGGACCCTGAAATATCTACTCAAACAGTAGGTAAGACCCTTGAAACACTAGTCCCTAAAGAAGCTACTGACGAAACACCTAAGGCAAATGAACCAACATATACTATCCAACATACTACCGTAGCAGATGATGCCATAGCCGCATCACAGATAAGATTTCAATGCGATGAAAAAATCAAAGATCTGCGTCCACCACCACCTTTTCCACAAAGGTTAAAACAACAAAAGCAGGAATACCAGTTTAAGAAATTTCTGGATATACTTAAAAGGTACATATAAATATACCTTTAGTGGAGGCAATTAAGCAAATGTCACTCTATGCCAAATTCCTTAAGGATATTATATCCAAAAGGACAAAAATTGGGGAATTTGAAACCGTGGCCGCAACAGAAGGATGTGTAGCAATGCTGCATAACAAGGCCACCACCAAAAGAAAAGATCCTGGTAGCTTCACCATACCATGTTCTATCGGAGATCAATACGTGGGTAAGGCACTATGCGACTTAGGCGCCAACATAAATCTCATACCTAAGTTAGTATTTCAAAAGCTAGGCATCGGGCAAGCAAAACCAACAACAGTTATGCTGCAACTGACAGACCGCTCTTACTTACAACCAGAAGGAAAAATTCAAGATATTCTGGTAAGGATAGATAAATTTATTTTTCCTGATGACTTCTTAATTCTTGATTGTGAAGCAGATGAGCATGCTCCGATCATATTAGGAAGGTCATTCCTAGACACAGGAAGAACATTGATCGACTGTGAGAAAAAAGAATTGATCATAAAGGTCAATGATCAATAAGTAAAGATCAATGTTTCAACACTCTAAGACATCCAGACAAACCAGAGGAACTCGACCACGATAAGGAAACCGAGCTGAATGTCGCGGCCGTTATTTTTATAGAGAGCCATGTATATACAGCCAAAAGTTACAACCTGAATAGGAAAGACAGTTAATCAACATGCTACAGCGGCACACTAAGGCAATTGGCTGGACAATTGCAGATCTAAAAAGAATTAGCCCATCCTTATGCATGCATAAAATTTTACTGTGTGAAGAACATAAACCAACCATTGATGCATAGAGGAGATTAAATCATGCAATGAAGGAAATGGTAAGAAAAAATAATCAAATGGCTAGATGCAAGGATTATTTACTCCATATTAGATAGCACGTGGGTAAGTCCAGTGCAATGCGTACTAAAAAAAGGTGGAATGACAGTGATCTCAAAAGAAAACAAAGAATTAATCCCAACTAGAACTGTAACCGGATGGAGAGTATGTATGGATTATCGGAAACTAAATGAAGCAACAAGAAAGGATTACTTCACTTTACCATTCATTGACCAAATGCTTGATAGATTAGCCGGTAAGCCCTATTATTGTTTTCTAGATGGCTACTCTGGATACAATCAAATTGCCATAGCACCCGAAGACCAAGCCAAAACAACCTGTACATGTCCATATGGAACATACACATTTAGAAGAATGTCATTTGGACTGTGTAACGCACTTGCCACCTTTCAACGATGTATGATGGCAATCTTCTCCGATATGATTGAAGATCATCTGGAAATTTTTATGGATGATTTTTCAATATTAGGAGATAATTTTGATAACTGCCTTAACAACTTAGACAAAGTACTACAAAGATATGAAGACACGAACCTAATTCTGAATTGGGAAAACTGTCATTTTATGGTTAACGAAGGAATAGTGCTTGGCCAAAAAATCTCTTACCGTGGCATTGAAGTTGATAAGGCAAAAATAGAAGTGATAGAAAAATTACCGCCACCAACATCGATCAAGGGTATACGTAGTTTTCTTGGACATGCTAGTTTCTAACGACAGTTTATTAAGGATTTCTCTAAGATAACCAAACCTCTATCCTCACTGCTGGAACAAAACAACCCGTTTATTTTTTATAAGGACTGTCTGTGTAAAAGGCTTCGAAACCTTGAAACAAAAACTTATATCAACACCTGTAGTGGTACCACCCGACTGGAATAAACCTTTTGAACTAATATACAATGCGAGCGACTATGATGTCGGGTTAGTACTAGGGCAACGGAAGAATAAGACATTTCATGTAATACATTATGCAAGTAAAACCTTGAACGACGCCCAAGTTAATTACACCACAACAGAAAAAAAGTTATTAGCAGTAGTTTTGTATTCGATAAGTTTAGATCGTATCTCATCGGCAGCAAGGTTATTGTACATACAGATCACTCTGTTATAAAGTACTTGCTGGCAAAAAAAGATGCAAAACCTTGTCTAATACGACCAAGTAATTGATGTAATGGGCTATGAATATGGCTTATTGGGTGTTGAGTTTGTTTAATAAAATGGGTTTTGGTTTTTGAAATAGGTTAATACAGGTGCACAATAGCACTTGAATTTTTATTGAATCCAATGGTTGGAGGAGGGGAATTTAGGTACGAAATTTTTTCACTCCACTGTGACAACCAAGAAAAAGAAGAGTACAATCAGATTATTGTTCGATAAAGAGGGGAACAAATTAGACACCTTTGAGACATTGTCTTAAGAAATGGTTTAGTTCTTTAAAAATCTTATTGGCACTTCATATGTCAATGTACGAAGGTGTCAAAGGTATGTATGTCAAGACATTTTGTAGACCCGATTGCCAAATGAAGGAAGCAATTATTTGTGTCGGACAGTCAATAAGATTGAGATTAAAAGTTCCCTTTTAGAGCAAGGAAATGATAAGAGCCCTGGCCCTATGGTTATACAGCTTGGTTCTTCAAGGACTCTTGGAGCATTTTGGGAAATGATTTTGTAGAGGCAATAAAATACTTCTTTAGTACCTCTTTCATTCTGCCAGGTTTCAATACCACCACTATAACACTTGTGCCAAAATTTCCTAATTCTTGTAAAGCTAAAGAATTTAGGCCTATATCATATTGTACTGTCGTCTACAAAACTATTGTTAGGACTTTGGTGACTCGATTGACTGCTTACTTTCCTGATTTAATTTTACTCAATCAATCAGCTTTTGTAAAAGGTAGAGGTACTGAAGGCAACACTTTACTTGTGCAGGAAATAGTTAAAGGGTATGTTAGAAAATCCATGTCTCCTAGATGCTCTTTAATGATAGACCTTCAAAAAGCGTTTGACTCAGTTCATTGGAGGTTTTTGATGATTGTTTTGGAGGCCATGAATCTACCTTTGGTATTTATAGGATGGATTAAAACTTGTGTTACTACTTCTTGATTCTCTGTCTTTTAATGATAGTTTGGTTGGTTTTTCAGAGGACAAAGAGGAATTCGACAAGGGGATCCCCTTTCTCCCTATCTCTTTGTTATGGTGATGAATGTCCTATCTTCCATCCTCAATTTGGCAACTCAACATGATTTATTTCAATATCACCCTAAATGCAGAAGGATTGCTCTCACCCATCTAAGCTTTGCTTATGATCTTTTGATTTTCTGTAAGGGTAATGTTGATTCTATTCTTGGAATCTTAGCCATTTTTGAACAGTTTTACTTAATGTCTGGTCTTTAGTTGAATATAGCTAAGACTAAAATTTTTGCCTGTGGAATCCAAGCTACTGACCTTGTTGAAATTCAAAGACTTACAGGGTTCAAGTTGGGAGCTTTACCTGTGCGGTATTTGAGAATTGACACGAAAGTTGTGTGAAAAGGATTGTCAAGCTCTTTTAACTAAAATTAGAGATAAGTTGCATTGTTGGGCTTCAAGAAAGTTTAGTTATGGAGAGAGAATACAGCTTATTCGATTAGTTATATTTAGTATTGTCAATTATTGGTGCAGACAATTGGTCTTACCAAAATCTATCATCTTCAAGATTGAACAAATATGTATAAGATTTTTTTAAAAGGGGAGTGATACCCCAGCTAAAGGTGCACGAGTAAGTTGAAGAAACATATGCTACTTGAAATCGGAAAGGGGTCTTGGTCTAAAAAGTATTAGTTGTTGGTATAGGACATGCCTTTTTGGAATGATAAAAACAATTTTTATTGAAGAAGGTTCATTATGGATAGCCTGGTTGCAGAGATATATGCTTAAAGGTGAGAGTTTTTGGACCTTCGACAGCAAAGGGCATCATAGTTGGATAGTTAAAAAGTTACTTAAACTTCGTACATAGGCATCAACTCTTCTTAGTACTTTAACAAAGGTCAAGGGGTCACTTTGAAGTGGATTTGGGATCGAGTTTACGATAGAGGAGAACGAGTGGAGTGGCATAAACTCGTATAATTTTCTTCTCATATTCCTAAACATTCTATTGTAACTTGGATGACCATCTTAAACAAGCTCCCAACTCGAGATAGATTGATTGATATGGGAATTTCGGTTGAATCTTCATGCTTATTTTGTGATAATCTGGAAGCTAGAAGCCATATATTTTTTGAATGTGGTTTTGCAGCTGAGATTTGGGGTAGTATCTTGAATTTATGCAATATCTCCAAACCGGTCAAGACGTGGGTAGAGGAACTTTGTTGGGTTGTGCGTTGGTTAAAAGGCAAGTCTCTGTTGATTTTCATACTTCGTTTGGCTTGGAATGCCTTCATATATAGTATATGGGAAGAGAGGAATTATAGATATTTTCGGGGGAACTCTAAAAATCCCAATGTCATTGTAAATAAGATAAAAGAGGTAGTGAGGGTAAAACTCCATTCTAAGCGTATAGATACCTTGGATCTTGCAAATATTCAGTTGTGTACACGATGGGGTATACACGTATAACGTTATGTGAAACATTGTAATAGCTTTTGAGGTGTTTTCATGGAATACAACGATTATTTATCTAAAAAAATTTAAAATTTATAATACATAACCAAACATAAAAATGGGTGATTTAAAGTTAATTTTAGAATATTTGAATATATATACAATTATATTTGTTAAATTTTATCACTAAAATAACATTAAAAATATTAATCTCATTTTTTTCGGTATTAGCAAATTAATAAAAATATATTTGAAAATTTTAAAACTTAAAAGTATATAATACAACATAAAACTAATTTAGAGATTTAAATTTAATTTTAGGTATAAATATTAAAAAATCTAAAATAAAAATATAATTTAAAACTAAAAATATATATAATAAAACTAGTCGGGTCGAGTAGTCGAAAATTAATTTTTTTTCCCAAACCCGGCTCAATAATTCTTGGGTCAGATATCAAGCCCGATCAAGTAATTTTTTCGGAGAATTACCTGATATTTTTATTTTGAATCAGGTAATTTTAAACACCCCTACTAAATAAAATAGGGCAGGGGGCTCCAACTATCGGTAATAGTTTTAAAATCATCTATCAGAAAGAACAAGTATCCAAAACAACAAATTATACCTAGTTGAGAAAAAAAATTAAATAGATTTGACTCATCACATCATTTATATTTTTACCTAATAATATATTTTTTTGTAAATCTTTAATTTTTTATAAAATAATTTTTTTACGTATCATTAAACAAAAAATTCTTATTAGATAATAATATAAATAACATAATAAACCAAACTTATATAATATTTTTCTCATATTTCAAATCTATTTATACAATTTTTATGGAACATTTTAACGTTTTTCAAACTGATTTGATATTTGATTAACTTATGATACAATCCAACAAAAATATTATATAAATTTGATTTAATATAATGAAATTTTATTTGATTTCATTGAAATGAGTTTGAGTTACAAAGAATTCAATTAATATCTATTGATACAATTATTTTTAACAGTAAAAAATTGAATATAAAATAATATTTATTTATAAATTATACGTATTCTTTAACCTTTTGACAGTACACACATTTGATAGATAAAACGACCGAATTTGAATCTCTTATTCCTTTTTCGATTAGTTGAGATAGAATTTTTAAATTAAAAGAGTTAATTAGTTATATGTTATAACTTCAACTTTATTTGATTTTAACAATTTAAGTCAAGTTAAATTATTTGAGTTTTTATTCAATTTAAGTAACTTTTTATAAATATATACGATATGCATATATATCTTTATATTTTTTATATACGATATGCATATACCAAACAGAGTTGAAGTAGTTAACTCAAATTTAAAAATATATATTATTACTAAAAATTTTGATTTATTTGAATTCTGATTTATTATTCAATTTTTTTATTAATTTATTATTCAACCATTTATATTATTTATAACATTGTAACCAATTAAAAAAATATTTTAAAATTATTTTTAAAATTTTATTTTAAATTTAGTCTTTAATTTTCGTAAAAATTGTGAAGGTAATCTAATTAGGTTTCAATTGATGAAAATATTTTATTCATATTTTCTTGTTGCAGTTTTTTGATAGCAAATGAATTGGTCTCTCTTTTAGTTCCTTGTAACAGGAATAACAGATGATCAAAACCTAATGGATTTAGAATTAAAATCAACGTCGATGCTACTTTCATACCAAGTACTGGACAAACTGTTGTTAGAATCATATCAAGGGATACAAATGGCCTTATGATTGGTGGTAGGGCTTACAAGCTTCGTGGTGTACATACCTCAAAATCTGCTGAAGCATCTGTATTTGTTGTTGAGATTCAACTAGCTATGAATAATGGGAATTGGTACAAGTGAAAGGTGATTCCATGGCAATTGTCAATAAATTGAATGCTAAGACTTAGACCAATCAGTAACTGTTCATTTCTTGAAGGAAGCTCATCTTTTGGTTAATTCGTTTTCTTTTCTTAAGGTTTCTCATGTAAGCCGAGAGATTAATAAGGTTGCTCATCGATTATTACATTGGGCACTAGATTTGGTTGATCTTTTTTATTTTTCGTTTTATGTATTGAAACTCTTGTTTTGGAGGATGTCATTTTTGGCTAAGTAATATTATCTATTTCCATCAAAAAAATTAATAGATTTGAGGTCAGTTTAGAACTATTTTGGAAAAATACGATGAAAAATTGATTTAAAAAATAATTTTAAATTATTTGGTTGAAAAATGTTTGATTAATTTTATTTTAATTATTTGAGATTTTATAATTTATTTTATACAATTTTTATTAAGGGTGGGCAAAAATTCGATCTCGGTCCTAGACCCGGTAAAATTCGATAGATTTTTATCTGATGTTGGTTTTGGTGAGACCAGAACTGGATCCAAAATTTAGGTCTCGGTCATAACCGGGACCGACACTGAATTTTGATTTTTTGGATCTGGTACCTTTAGGTACCCAATAGGATCGAGACCGTGACCAATACCAAATGTTTGGTATTATTTTTTATCAAACTTTCTCTTTAAGTATAAATAATTGAATATTATGATTATGACTAGTTTTAAAATTTTAATTTTGAAGCCTACAATATTCTAATTTTATTATTTAATATTATTATTGATGGTTTGAAAAAAATTTTCTCCAATTACTCAATTTTTTTAAAAAATAAACTAATTAACCGGGTACCTGATCTTGAAACCAATTCTCACCAGTAATGAGACCGGTCTTAAAATTTAAGAATCAGTGTGACTGGGACTGGTTTCAATTTTTAAGAACCGATAGTTATCGAAACCGGACCAATTCTTTTTAAATTGGCCGGATACCCGATCTTGCCTACCATTAATATTTATTATTAATATAATTTGTTTAATAAAAAACAAATTTTAAAATATCACATTATATTAAAGATCAAATTGTGAAATTGGTGCACTATTGCACTTGGAATTTTTTTTCAAAAAACAGTATTTGATGGATTATTTTTTAAATATATTGCAGTTTTCACAAAATGAATAGAATTTGTCTTTAAATGATAATCTTGATTTTTTTATTAAGAATATTTAAAACGGTTGATTTACATTCCGACTTTATTATATATTTTTATTGATTTTATTATCTCATACGGTAATTTTTTAATTAAAAATTAAAAATATTATTCAAATTCATACCCTCTCAATCCGACTTTCAAGTTTATTATAAAAAATATTTTTTAAAATTAAATTAAAATGAGGCCAACACGTTGACCAGATACGAATGCTTGATAGAAACTGAGTAAAAGTGTTTATTAAGCGAGTTGATTGATAATTGAATAATATTCCAATCTAAAGATTTATTCTAAGAGATTGCGAATTTGATTAAAATAATTTATTTTATAAAAATTCTAAAGATATTATTTTTATTTTAATTTGTTTTAAGTTTGGTATTGTATTTCCTGAAAAATATGAAAGGAAATATATAATGGGTTATATTTTTCATATAGAAAAAAAAAATATATCTTCACTTTTCTTTGTCTTTTTTATAGTTTAACAAGCAGTTTGGTTCTGTTTAAGCAAGTTTTAAGTTTGAGTTGTTGCATACGTAAAAAAGTCTTGCAGAAAGACTCATCCACCAAAACTAAGTATACGATGCGGGTCAGTCCAGATTAGTCAAGATAAGACCATAAGAACTAGAAGAGCAATAAAAAAATAAATTTTAAATTTTAATCATAAATTATAAATATTAAACTTTAACTCTATTAAACACTTTACCTCACAAATTTTGAACTATAATCTTAAACTCTAACCTTACTTACGAGCTTTAAATTTAATTTTTTAGCGTAAAACATAAAAAACAATACCGAAAAAAGATAAACAAATTTTATTCTTTTCATATATCAAATTTTGCATAAAACGAAAATCGTTTATTTTTTTTATACTCAACATTAAAATTTAAGACGAAGTTACGAATGAAGAAAAATTAAATCAACAAAATCTCAAAAATAATTAAAATTATTTAAGTCGTTCACGATGGGACTTGAACCCACAATCTCGCGCTCCGGAGGCGAGCGCCTTATCCATTAGGCCACGCGAACTATTCAATTACTCTTAGTGTCTATTACTTATAAAAAATATTAATTATAATATTTTATGATAAAGATTCTTAAAAAATTGATTAAAATGATAATAGAAAACTATAATTGATGTATTTTTTATTTTAAAAATGATATGTTAAATAAATGAGTAATTATTTAGGATCAAAATTAAAATATTTTACGATTATCTTAATTTTAAGATTTTGTGATTTAGTTTATAATGTAGAATTTAGGAGTTTAGGTTAGGGGTTTAGAACTTAAGATAATTGTTAAAGTTTATGGTTTAAGATTAAAATTTAAGATTTATAAATTAAAGCCTAAATCCTTCGATATATTATCTTAAGAACTAAACTCTAGCATATAAACCCAAAATATTAACCTTAAACAATAAATTTAAAATCTCTATACCAAAACCCTATACCCCAAACTAAATTCTAATCCTTAAAAATAAGGCGTTTGTGATAAGTTTTAGTTTTTACCGTATGTGTATTAGAACATAAATCCTAAATATAGTTTTTTATAAAATAATTATTATTTTATACACACGTGACAAAAATAAAAAGTTTTATAAGTACCTCAATTTTGGGTTTAAGGTTTGACTTTAGGGTTTATAGATTAGGAATTTAAGTTTAGTGATTTAGAATTGATAGGTTGTGGGTCAAATTTAAGGTTTATAAGTTAAAACTTAAATATCTAATAATATTACCCTGAATTCTAAGCCCTAGTTTTTACCCTAAATTCTAATCATAAACTCTAAATTTTAACTCTAACCCTTAATTGTAAATTTTTTTTGACAAATGCTACTAATTTTTCATAAAAAATTATAATTACATCGTCTTGTGAAAAAATTGGATTAAACAATCCAACTATTTTACAACAAAAAACCAGAGAAATTAAAATTCTTATGGAATTAAGTACTCCAATAAAATTCAGAAGCTTCTTGAATCTCCTTTATCTCTGTTCAAACGAGACGCATAAAGAAGGAAGAAGGAGTTGTAGTTGATCCAAATTGTCATGTAAAAAGCATCGCTACCCAAGACTGATTTCATCGGCAAATAACCATCAACCGGAGTGGGAATATAACTTTTCGAAAGGCCACCGACAGAAATATAAATCAGAAACTAGCGTCTGATTGAATCAAACCACAAGAGCAGATAAATCAAACTACTGGCAAACAACAATCGGTCGCTAGGGTATACTGCAATGTACTACAAGAGCAGATGAATTAAACCACAAAACGAAAATATATCAAAATCAGAAGAAAACGTGTCATAAGGACAGAAAGTGTGCTAGAAAATCATAGATTCTTATTAAAATTAAAATTAAAAGTAACATATTTATGATTTTATTTTTATTTTTTTTTATTTCTATTGATTGTACATTGAAATTTGAATACAGTTTATTTATAAAATTTCAATTGCCTTCCCTGCCTTCTTATAGTATTCTAGGCAAATGTAATGTTTGACTTAAATTATTTTGATTTTGAACTCAAATATTTTTTAGTATCGATATATTTAATGTCTTTTTATATTTTTTTTATTAATAGATAGATGAAAAAAATTACCATACGTCTTGTTAATAAATTAAATTTAAATAAAAAAAAAAAGTACATATGATAATTTGAACAAAATAATAAAATATTTTCCAATATGATCTACTCAAGAGAAATGAACAAAATCAACAAAAGAGCTTGTTTTAAAAGTGGATTATATTTTAGACATAAGATAATTTTAACCCTTAACGCTTATAATTTTTATCATTTTGGCCCTCATTTTTTTTAGGATAAATTTAACCCTTAATCTATGCCTTTTTGACAAGTAACTTGTTTTTTAACCAATATAATGGTTAGACCGTTAAAAATTTAACGATATTGACATGTCATATATATGTGATAATATATTTTAAATAACATGGTATCTAGCCTCATTCTACATATATCTAATATGTCATTATTGTTAAATTTTTTTACGTTAATGGTAAATATATACGTGTAAAATATAATTTTATTCTAACATAAAATATAAAACAATTAAAATTCAAGTAAAATATTAAAAATTAATTAAATTTAAAATAAAAGGCTACTAAACGTTCTTAAATCTTAAATATCATTCTATGTATATATGACATATCATTATCGTTAATTTTTAATTATCTAATCATCATGCTAGTTAAAAAATGAGATATTTGTCAAAAAGATATAGACAAGGGCTAAACTTATCCTAAAAAATGGATGAGGGTCAAAAAGATAAAAATCACAAACATTAAGAGTTAAAATTATCTTTATGTCTATATTTTAATATAAAAGTAGTGCATTTTTTTTAAAGAACTCTTCATATTTAAATTATAAAATCTAAAATTTAATTTTTAACCATAACATCCTAAACCTTAAACCACTGTAACTGGTTCAAAAATATGTTAAATTCTAAATTTCTATCATAAATTTTAAACAGTACACCTAAAAATCATAAATCTTAAATTTTATCTTAAATCACTAAAACCTAAAATTAAAATACTTGTATATCCAAATATTTTCCTTCTAAACATATATTGAAATATAGTTAAGATATAAAAAATAATCAATTAAAAAAACATTTACCTTATCTTGTATGAGTTCGAATTCTGATATAAAAAAAATTATAATTTCTATTTAATAAAAAAATAAACATTTGAATTCTAATCGTGTGAGGGAGAAATCTAGTCATTTGTGCCTCCCTGATATCCAAACTAGATTAATTGATCGATGGATAAATATTAATGAATAAAAAAATTAAATACTAACAATGAATTTATCATACTCACGAATATAATTAAACATCATTAATATTAAATATTATTCAACAGCATTAATACAGAACATCGTTGAATAACATTAAATTAATTAATAAAAATTAAAAAATTTAACTCTTCAATATATAATTATAAATTATTTAAAATAAAATTTTAATTAATTATTTTTTATATATGATTTAGGGTTTTGATTTTCTATGTTTAGGGTTTATGTTATTTTTAAAATTAACTAAAGTTAAGAATTTAATTTTAAATAATTTATAATTATATCGAGAATTTAAAAATTTTAATCTTTATTAGTCACCCGATTAGATAATTAATTCAATTTTAATTAAAAATAAAATTAAATTGATATAATAGGTAAATAATAAAGACTAGATATATAGTTTTATAAATTTATATTAATTATCACATCTTTTGTTAGATTTTAATAAAGATGATCAAAATAAATCAATTTAATAAATTTAATAGCATGATTAACAAATTTCATAATTCGGTGATCAAAGCAGATAATTCCCAAATAGTTTCAATGTACGAAGCTTATATTCTTGTATTACCAGCAAAATCATTCATAAGAGACAAACTCCAGGAAACATCTCAGGATTTGCAGAATCACAACAAATTGGTATGGAAAAATAGAAAATTAATAAGAAAATGAACTATAAACACTGTTCAGCAATCCACGCCACATTGTTTGAGGACCGGACCGGTTTGTTTGGGCAAGAATGGATCGATCCGAACCCAAACCAGTGAGAAAATGGATGCCAAAAGTATGGACCAGAGCACGACAATGGTGGGGGTACGGTTTTGTCTCCCCATCAATCCTTTCAGGAAAGGGTATAGATGGAGAATGACCCAGAAAGCGAAGAACAGTTTGCCGAACAACGGACCCCATGAACCGTAGCCATTGTTAATTGCATCCGAGACTCCAGCGACAACCCCGACCATGTTCAGTATGATCAGAGTTGTGGGAGGGATTAAGAGAGTGGTCCATTTGAAGAGATAAAGCTCGCCGAATTCTGTATCCTCTGCTGCTTTGGCTGTTACAGTAAAGTTGGTGTCAACTCCGGCGAGGACTTTGAGGAGGCCTTGGAACACGGCGAAAAGATGGGCAGAGACGCCACCAATAACCCAGAATTGTTCGTTTCGCCACCAGTCTTGGATGCTAACTCCACTCCACCGAAGTTCGAGAACGCCGGTTGCTATGATGGAAAGGAAAAGAGCCAAGAACCATATACTTGTAAGGTTGCTTAGCTGCCAAGAAAACAAATTTGTCAACCTTACAGAATATAGTTTTCTAAACAAGAAATATTATATAAATTTTCAGGACAGGATCAGGTAAATGCTTTCAGGCGAGACATGTTTGGTTACATTAACATAAGAAATGGATCAATCGGGGCGAGAGAAAATCCGCCTTTTCCTGTCCCGTTGCCATCTTACAATAACAAGCATGGATACTTACAGTTGGGATGATAAATTTGCCAGTGAGGAGGCAAACAGCTGGAATGGTACAATAGGCAAGCAAAGGGATCGAAGTGAAAGGGTAAACAATGGTGTTGATATAAGCAAGCCTCTCAAGCCATTTCAGTTTTCCAGCATAACCATACCAAAGTGGGCAATGGCGACTGAGGAAAATTTCTACCGAACCAAGTGCCCACCTCAGAACTTGATGCAACCGATCTGAGAGATTGATTGGAGCCGATCCTTTGAATGCCGGTCGTTTTGGTACACAGTAAACCGATTTCCACCCTCTACAGTGCATCTTGAAACCGGTTAAAATATCTTCCGTCACTGACCCATAAATCCATCCGATCTGCAAAGCCAACAGTATGGTCTTGTTAATATGTAACTTGACTCCCAAACTATTAAAAGTACGTAATATAAATTCAGCCTTTTCGATACTGAATTGATAAAATGTGTAATATTACTCACCTCTTTGCCCCACTCAGTTTTTTCTTCATAACCACAGCTAATTACATGAATGGCTTCTTTAATAAGTGATGTGCTATTAGTTCCTTCAGGAAGGCCACCATTTTCCATCAAAGTTGAAGCAATGAAAACCGGTGATTGCCCAAATCGCTTCTCGAAATTCTTCTGTGACATTAATGACGATTTCTCCAATTCTTCGTATCCTTCAAGTCCTTCTTCAATTTCTTCGAGATCAAAGACCGGTGCAGACCCTTTTTTCACGTAGTTTTTCCCCATCATTTTCTTCTTATTTTTGGAGAAAAAAAGTCCTCTGAGTAATCCCTTTTTCTCTCCTTTCTTCTTTGATTTCTTCCTTGAACCTCCGCAGCAACAACAACACCATGAAGGCCAGCAGTCGCAGGTCATCTTTGGTCGCTTTTCAGAGACTGGAGGATCATATCCATACAACGCCTGCCTGTTGAAAACACAACCTGTGCCTACATATACCGGGCCTTGAAGTCCATCTAATCCCAACATGTTGATCCATAAACCGGGAAAGGAGTTTTATACATGAAATTTTTAAAATCAAAATAAAAGATTTGTGAATGACACGTAATGCTTACATCAAAGAAGACAACGTTTCGATTTGCATATCGATCGTGACGATCAATACCATCGAATCTTTGTGGAAACTGAACGTAACAAAGCTTCTTTCCAAACTGTGGATCCATTAGAAAACACATGGCTTCCCTTATGGCCTTGCTGTTGTTGATGTAATGATCACAATCCAGATTCAATATGAAAGGTGCATTAGTGAGCACTGCAGAAACTCGAACCTGGTAATGGCATCCAAGACCAAAACAAAGATCAGTAATGAACATGATAAAAGAATAATGGCTTGATTCGATTTAAATAAAAAATACAATTCATATGCAGTGGTTCGATTCTTCAAAAACTGAAAAATCAGAACGACTGCCATAAATAACTGAACCAACATAACAATAAAATTATACTATAAGATGAGTAATCACCAGAGCATTCTCAGCACCAGCTTTCTTGTGATGCTGATAACCAGGCCGTTTCTCACGAGAAACATAGACAAGCCGAGGTAGCTCTTTGCCATCAACGTCGAGTGCACCGGCACTTCCAAGGTAGACCTGAAAAAACAAAGAAATACAGGTTCATTCATCTTCGAGAAGAAGATCCAAAAAGTTCACATTTGTTGATATTATGAATTAGTTTTACCTGATACTAGTATCTTATCTATATCAAATACTCTTACGATCTAGAAAAGAATTAAGCAAAAATATGGTATCGACATATAGTAATCTTTAAATTACCTGAATCATTCCAGGATGATCACGTGTGTTATTTCCAGGCCACGGGGTGCCATCTTGCATCACCCATCCTTCCTCTGGTTTCTTTTGAGCATTTGCTACCAATGCATTAATCCTTACTTTAAATTCTTCGTATTCCCTCTGCAGTCACATAAGAAATATACATTAAACACTTGCTAACTTGTGAACGAAACATCTTCATTCGCAATTTATTCCAACTCGATAATACGAATTCAACTCGATTATTATCCATTTGAACATTCTAGATTGAGCTTGAGCAGGTCAAGTTCTCGAGTAATCTGAATTCAATATTCTAATGCTTGACTCTAGTAGCTTGCAAGCTTTTAATCAATATTCAAAACAAGCTCAACTTTCAAAAAAAAGCTCAAGCTAAAACACAAAATATTTGAGTTTAAAGTTGAGCATGAGAATCAATCTCAGATATCACTAGGAAAACGAGTCTAATCAAGGAATTTTAACATTTCGATCTTTATCTTGAACTAAACTCAAGCTTTAAAATTAAGACTTGATCTTGCTCAATTTTCACTATATAAATTAGCCTAATCAAACAAGAATCCAATTCAAACTGAATGTTGATTCGAAACTTAAGCTCGAACTAGACTAGAACTCTCGATTAGACTCAAACACAGCGGGTTTAGCAACTTACTTTCATGGCTCTCCGTTCTTTAACAAAGCTAGGATGAACCTTGTCTTTCAAATAATCAATCTTCTCATTGAAATAAAACTCCGGTGCCCTAGGCTCAACATTATGTTTCTTACAAAACGGAACCCATCTCCTCGCGAACTCAGCCGTTTCAGCCAACGAATCAAACGTGAGCATCGAAGCGCCATCATCGGACACATAACAACACACTTTCTCGACCGGATAATCAGCGGCCAAGATCGATAGAACCGTGTTGCCCGTTATGATCGGCGGTTCCTTGAGAGGATCGACGGTACTGACGAACACATCGACGGCACCTAGTTGATTTGGCTCACCTTCGCGCTCGAACCTCAAGGAGAGGCGATCAAGGTAAGTTTCGCGCCTAATGGGGAACCATTTGGGGAACTGATCGAGGATCCAAGAGAAGGCGAACCAGACTTCGCAGATAACGGAGATTAACCATAAGGGATAAGCATCGTACGCCGGCGTTAGAATACGGAAACGTAGGAAAAATGCTAGGACGATGAAGCGGATGACGATGACGATCCGATAAGGGCTTATCAAGCTTGATGAAATTGGGACTTTTCTCCATAGAGGTTGTCGAGCTTCAGCCAAGCTGCAAAAGAATCATAACCATCATATTCAAATTTGAGAAACAAAATGGGTTAATTCTACAAAATGCCCGCAAATTAGCGCTTAAATTTTGACTTAGTCCCTAAATTTTATTTTATTCCAATTGAATCATTAAAATGTTAATGTTGCATATATGGGTGAGTATTCGATCGATTCAAGTCAAAAAATTTGAATTATTCAAGTTGAAGCGTTATATTTTATGAATTAAATTTTATTTGAATTTTTCGAGTTGAGTTTATAAAATTCGAGTTAAGTTTCTGAGTTCCCTATATAAATTTAATTGTAATTATTTATCAGATTATATTATAGTTTTTTATATCTTTCGAGTTTCTTAAACTCTAAATTCTAACCCTAAACCTTAAATTCTATATTCTACACACTAAATCTCTAAATTCTAACATAAAAACTAAAACTAATTCTAAACCCTAAGTTCTACAACTTACACACTAGATCTTTAAACGTAACCTAAAATCTCAAACTTTAAAAATTAAAAGGCTTATGTAAATTATGTTTTACATAAACTTATATATCAAAGTATTTTCTTATTTTTAATTAGAGTTAACACGTTTTAAATATGTTCTATCAAATATTTAAACCGACAAAAGATTTAATTAATATAATACAAATATTTTAAAAATAAAAACTAAAATATATGTTTAAGGTGATCAAAATTAAATCTTATTAGTCCAATTCTAATAAGTTTAATGATTTTTTTTTGAAAAATAATTTATTTCAATAATATACACATTTGTCTTATTGTCCATGTTTCGGGTACGAGTAAGGGTGTGTATTTGGTTAATTCGATCGGTGGTCGAACCGAATTAACCAAAATCGAATTAATCAAAAATTTTAAGATCTTAACAGTTACTCGAACTGAATTAATCGAACCAAACTGAAATTATTTCGGTTAATTAGCCGAATTAATCGAATTAAAATTTATTATAAATTTTGGTTAAATTATATAATAGGTTACTAAATTATGATAAAATATTTTTCAGTCATTAAACTTTTTATTTTATGCTAATTTAATAAAAAATAGTCACCATTTTATAATATAAAAAAATTAATGAACATTTTATAATTTTTTAAAAAGTTGAAGGACTAAAAATATATATATAATATTTAATATATAATAATTTTGGTTAATTTGATTAATTCGACTAATTAACTGATTTCAATCTGAATTAATCGATAACCGAATTTTCAAAAAATCAAATAAATCATTATCCGAATTTATCAAAAATTAACCGACCGAATTAACCGAAATAATTTCGGTTTGGCCAATTAATTCGGTTAAAATCAAATAATGTATACCCCTAAATACGAGATTATTCCTCCCAATAATTTTATCTATAAAATATAAAATATAAAATTTGAACTTGTTTTATCCTTGAGAAAACATATATTGTTATTATATTTTGAAATAACTTTTTATTATTAAATTTTAAAAATTATAAAATAGTTATTGGATTTTTTTCATTATAGAATGGTCCTATTATTGATAAATTTTAATAAAATTTAATACGTTTAAAGATTTATAGTCGTTTAAATAATTATTCTATAATATTTAAAATATATTAATAATAATCTGGTAAGTATAAACAATTAATAATCATTTAAAATTAAATAAAAATTATTAAATTATTTTAACACAATTTAATGAACTTTTGTGTACTTACAGGTACTCATCTTCTTCCTGTGTATCATTCCCACCATTGTCGTTGCTCATCAAACCTCGTTTTTCTTGCCGCACTTTCCATTTCTCAACTCTTTCTTTCCATTCTGCGCTGCCATACATCTCTTTATCGCCTTCTAAATCCTTCCCAACAGCTGCACAACATTCATAAATCAGAGACTTCTAAGTAAGTTATTCGGATTCGATTTAAAAAAAAAAATCGAATTCGAGTTTAATTCGAACAACTCGTAAATCTACTCGACTCCGGGTTTACTTACTGCTTCCAGAAACTGAGAAAGCTTGCCCATTGAGATGCCCTTGTTGATTATTATAGTCCCCGTTTCCCTGAAAGAAAAAAAACGAAACCCTAAAATTTTAGAACAATCTGATCATTATTCTTACCACTATTTTTCAAGACAAAACTGCAGTTATTTCAGATACATGTTGCTGTCTATCCGAGTCATCCTTCCGGTTCTTCATCTGGAACTCATCATCAAAATCTTCTTGGTCTGATGTATCTTCTTCATCTCCTGGTATTCTAGGACTTCCTGAGGAAACAAAGAAAGAAAACAATATTATATATATATATATATATATATATATATATTGTAGCATTAAATTACGACTGCAACATAATGCAACGAACGATTATATCTTCGGGATAGGACATGTTGGAAACCAATGAGATCATGGTCCCTCAAATTTTTTAAGAGAATAATCACGACGCAACGTCCGTAAATAATATTATGGTATGTAACCTTTGAGACGTCTATATCGAGTGTTGCACTGAGGACAGCACTGGTTCCCTTCACTCCTTTCATACTCATAACAAGGCCGGCAAACCGGGAACCCACACACATGGCAAGCCACGAACACTACTCCGTTCTCCTTCTGCCCGATCTTATCGCCGCAGACTTTACATATCCTTGCCGATGCCCGATTCTGCCATGTCCGATACACCGAAAGATCGTAAACTAGAGCTACATTTCAATAACAGTTTTTTGAAGAATAGAAGAGACTAGTACTAGTACCTCGTCGACGGCGAGTGAGCCGAAGCCAGCAGTCGGCGTGGTGGTGGATGCCATGGGAAATTAGATGTCGAGACAGGAGTGGAAGAGTGTGATGTAATATAAGTTGTGACATGGGATGTTGTTTTATTACATTACAAGTAAAATGTTTGGGAAGGGAGAGTGGGTGTCTGCACCCAACTGTGAGTTGGGATGTCGTAGGTTGGAGTCTAAGAGACGTTATACTGTGGAGGTAGCTTCGGTTCAAAGGCAGCGACGTCGTATCATCTCTCGCCAACTTAGTCCAACGAATTACTCCAACTGTTTCAAGGGCGTAAGTACAAAGGTTCAATATATGACTGATTTAAACTAAAACCATCATATACTTTTATAGAATAAAGATAAAAATATATAATAAAATCGTAAAAAAATAAAATTTAAGTATATTTATCACGTAAAATTTTTTAGAGTAAACATTATATACCGATATATATCATTACTCATAGGCACAAATGTGTACCATTAATTATTTTAATAATTTTTAAAATTAAATCATGACGTCTAAAATATAATTATCTATTTTTAAAAATAAAATAGGTTAATATATATATATAAAGAAGTGACAAAAATGTTTTGACGTATTTTATTTTAAAAAATAAATAATCACGTTTTAAATATTATAATTTTAAAATTTATTAATATAATGAACAGTACATATAATAGATATGATTAATAGTATATATTTGTACATATGATTTACTCTAGAGTCATACTTATCACATTTATACATTATCTATTAAAAATATATTTGCAGTACTCGGAGAGTAAAAATCTTTTGCCTCTTTTCTATATCTCCTTTTATGCTTCCTTTAAAAATTTATTAAAAAAATTAAATTTTAAATTCTAACACTTATTCTTTATATCTTAAACCCTAAGTTCTATACTAAAAAATACACTCTACTCCTAATTTTTTATACCTTTATCAAAACCCCTAAACTAAAACCCTAAACCTTAAACCTAAAACCTTTAATTTAAAATAGAGATATAAATAAAGGCATAAAAAAGTGATAAACGATTTGCACCCTACTACATCCGTCTCTTGTCAATTTTCTTACAGGAGAGCTAGTTGCTCAGTCATGATTACAGCAATACTATTAGGTAAACAGTCATGTTCTGACTTGAAACTCAAACATATCATCCCTTCCTGCTAAAGGTTCAGCCAGGCTGCTGGCTGGTTACGATGTTCAGGATTGCTGCAGGCTGTTTCCATCACGTGCTAACTGCTAAGACTTCAATCCTATTAACATGCAGCCTTTGGGGTTTCAGCAGCGTTTTTTTGTCACGCTTACGGGACATAACGAATATATTATAATTATTATAAATTATTTTTTTTATAATAACAATTTCGGATAGTGTTGTATCGGACTGTTATTTGAATCTCCCGCAACCTGTAATTTATAATTTACTACTCTCTGCACCACCCGGTTGCCACATCTCTTATTGCAGCCGAGTGCATGCACAAATCTGTGGTGACGAGACAATCTCCAAAGTACGTTTCACAACTGCTTTTTCTTCTCAATTGCACCATGAAGACACCTTAATTCATCAGTTGTAAGTTGGTGCTGTGGAACACCCTCTAATCCACGTAAAAAGGTTTTGTTCTAGATGCTTTCGAGTTGCGAAATGCCTTCCGAATCCAACACCGATGATTTCTCGACGCGTGTTACCTCTGTCGCAACCTCTTTCTCAAGCAGTTCGACGATTTTTTCTTTAAAAACCAAAACAACAGAGTCGTCATCAATCTTTTTAAATGTGCGATTGAATCACCTAAAAATGGGTAATTTTTATAAAATCATTTTTTTTATTAAAGCAACAATTTTGGTCTGTGAAAAACATAAAAACAGGTTCGAGAGTCGGTTACGTGTGGGGAAGGGTTAGCACCCCACAACGCCAAAAATTGGTACCTATCCGATTACAAAACGTTTTAATACCGAAATTTGCAAGTTCATATAAAATTTAAATTATTATCCATTTATGAATTTGATTCTATTTTAACGGCTCTACCGTTAGGAGAATAAACTTTAATCACCGTCAACATTTTTGGCGCTAACCCGTTATCTCCCTTTAGTGGAACACCGCATTGATTAAGTTCATCTTTTTTAATCAAGCAACAACAAAAAAAATTATGTGTGTTGAATCTTTTATTTAATTTATGTCAGTTATTAGTCCTAAAAATATCTAAGTGAATTTTTATCTATTAATATTAAAGTATGATTAAGTGTGTTTTATGAAGTTGGTGTGAAGAAAAATTTATTTATCTTCACAAGGCTCTAACTAAGATAAATAAGAACCTAACCTTAAAGGCTTAACATAATTAGTAACTATAACAACTATTTTTAAACCTAGGAATTTTAAGAAAAGATTAAATTAAAACTAATAATCAAAATTAACCAAAAATATTTACAAGTTCTAAATACATGTTTAAAAATTAAAACAAAGAAAATCTTATATACAAATTATGATTTAAATAAAAGAATTTATAAGAGATAAAAATAAATAAAATTACATTAGGTTTTTAAAGAATAAATAAGTGAAAATGATTTAAAGTTGAAAAACTAAAAGGTTGTGGAGATGATGAATAACTTGGTTAGAAAACAAGTTTTGTAAAATTCTCTTCAATGAAAAATAAGTCAAACATCAAATTTTATTTTTTTTTTAAATAACGAAAAGAAGAAAATATTAAAAAAACATGTACATAAGATTAAACAAAAATGAAAATAAACAATAAACAATAAAAATACCTCAAAAAACTTCAATCTTTTATTCTATCTTCGAATTCAAATACAAAAGCTTGAAATTAATTCTTCCAAAAGCTCTCTCCATACTCTCAATATTTTCTAAAGTTGTGTAGGAGTTGTGGTGTTGTGTGTGTCTCTTTTACAAGTGAAGGGGGATGGGGTTTGTATAGGATTTTCAACCCGCAAATATATGGAAAATAATCAAATTTAATATCAAAAATCACTAATTTTTGGGTAAAAAATAACCCAAAAGGTCTTGATTTGATTTCCATATCCATTTCTTCAATTTGACCAAATTTGATAATAGTCCTTCCTCTTTTTTTGAGTCAAATATCCCCTAATTGCTTTTCTTTCCTTTTTTTTTCAAATCAGCTCAAATTGTTGTCATTCTTCGATTTGATTTTGATAAACTTTTTTTTAATTTTTTCTAATTTATGCCAAAAATCAATGACAATAACTGCCCCTTCTTTGCTTATTACAGTGAAACAGTGACAAAGCAAAGAACAAAAAACACTGATTTGTATTAGTCATAAACTCATTTGACGACTTCATTCTTCTTATGCTTGATCATGTTCTATTCTCTTTTATACCTGAACGGATAGGCGAGTTTTATTCTTCCCGTGCCCAAATAAATAGACATATGTTAAAGATAAAGGTTCTATCCTCCTCATGCTCAGATGTATAAGCAAGTTCTATTCTACTTATGCTCAAATAGATAAGCATCTTTAGAAAAGGGTTCCATTCTCCTTATGCACGAATGAATATGCATGTTCTATTCTCCTCATGCTCGAATAGATAAGCAGGTTCGACTCTCCTCATGCTCGAGTAGGTAAGCAAGTTTAAAAAAAATGTTCTATTCTCATCATGCACGAATAGATATGCAGGTTCTATTCTCCTCATGCTCGAATAGATTATCAGTTTCTACTCTCCTCATGCTTGAATAGATAAACAAGTTCAAAAAAAGGTTCCATTCTCCTCATGCATGAATGGATATGCAGGTTCTATTCTCCTCAAGCTCGAATAGATAAGAAGGTTCTACTCTCCTCATGCTTGAGTAGATAAGCAAAAAAAGGTTCTATTCTCCTCATGCATGAATGGATATGCAGGTTCTATATTCCTCATTCTCGAATAGATAAGCAAGTTCTACTCTCCTCATGCTCGAGTAGATAAGCAAAAAAAGGTTTCATTCTCTTCATGCACGAATAGATATGCAGGTTCTATTCTCCTCATGATCTAATAGATAAACAGGCTCTCTTCTCCTCATGCTTGAGTAGATAAGAAAGTTCAAAAAAGGGTTCCATTCTTCTCATGCACGAATGGATATGCAGGTTCTATTCTCCTAATGCTCGAATAGAAAAGTATGTTCTACTCTCTTCATGCTTAAGTAGATAAGCAGATTAAAAAATAAGGTTCCATTCTCCTCATGCACGAATGGATATGCAGGTTCTATTCTCCTCATGCTCGAATAGATAAGCAGGTTCTACTCTCCTCATGCTCGAGTAGATAAGTAGGTTAAAAAAAAGGTTCAATTCTCCTAATGCACGAATGGATATGCAGGTTCTATTCTCCTCATACTCGAATAGATAAGCAGGTTCTACTCTCCTCATGCTCGAGTAGATAAGCAATTTAAAAAAAAATAAGGGTTCTATTCTCCTCATGCACGAATGAATATGCATGTTCTATTCTCCTCATGCTCGAATAGATAAACAGGTTCTACTCTCTTCAGGCTCGTGTAAATAAGCAGGTTCTACTCTCCACATGCTTGAGTAGATAAGCAAAAAAAGGGTTTCATTCTCCTCAAGCATGAATGAATCACTAAACTATGTTATAATAATCTTTTTAACCACTAAAATTTCAAAATTTATAAAACAATGAATTAACCAAAATTTGTTATAATTTTTTTGTTGAGATATTGATTTTGATATAATAATTGAAAAATGTTTTTTACTGATTGAAAAGATTTCAAAAATAGTTCATATGTTCAAAAAACTTGAAAATAAGTTTGAAAAGTTTTTGAGAGGTTTTAGAAGTGTTTGAAACGTTTTAAAAATAGTCAAACTTGTGTTTTTAAATGAAAGTTTTGAAGCCTTCCCTTATGGTTTCGAAACCTATCAAGTAGAATGACCTTTTTCTTGAAACCTATGCAAAGGTTTTGAAACGTCTGGTAAAGGTTTCAAAACCTTGGTGCTGTAACGATTATATTTCTGTATGGTTTCAAAACCTATGATAAAGGTTTTGAATCCTCTGTAAAGTTGAAAATTTAATGTTTAACTTTAGGATTTCTAACAGCTCTAAAACATCCCAACGGTCATAAACGGCTAGAATATAATTTTGCACCATAAAAGCAAGCTTGAGACACTTGAAGATGGTTAAAGCTAACATCCAAGAAACATGGTCAAGAGAAATTGAGTTCAAATCTCTATTTTTCCTTTCTCTTATACATAGTCTTTAAGAGAATGATTTTCTTGTAAATCTTTTATTCTCTTATGAGCTTAAATTGTGTAAACAGCCATCACTGTGAGGTAAAAACTAGAGTTTCTAGTTTAACCTTAGATAAAAACTAGAGTTGGTTCTATCTTAGCCAAGTCCAAAAGATAGGGTTGTAGCGGTTATCTCTTGAACCGATAAAAAGGTTGAATTCATTAGTGAATTGGTTGAAATCTTTAGTGGTGATCAAGGTAGTGGATGTAGGCGTGGTCGAACCACTCTAAAATCCTTGTGTCATTTGTCCAAATATTTTAATTTTAGAAAATTCAACCAAACACCAAAAGTAACCCTTCTTGATAATAATCGGTCAACGATTGGAGCTTGCCCAACAAGTCTTTCAATTTTGTATAAATTACACAATATGCTATTAAACTTTGCTAAGATGATCTTTTAGTTACTAAACTTTTATTTTATGTTAATTTTATAAAAGTTAAATGACTATTTTATAATATATCAAAAAAATTTAATGATTACTTTTTAATTTTTAAAAGTTTAATAACCAAAATTAATATATTTAATATTTAATATATAATATTTAATATAAATTAATTTTGGTTAATTCATTTATTTAATCAATTTTGAATTGAATTAAATGATAATTGAATTGCTCAAAAAATAATCATTAATCAAAATTACTTAAAATTAACTAAAAAATAATTTGAACTATTAATTCGGTTTAAACCAAATAATATATACTCTTACTTATTACTTTTTATTATATAGGTTTGATTAATATTACAAATAAAATAAATCAGATTACAAAGACATTTTTAATAAATGGCTTAATATCTAAATAAGTTTCCAAACTATACTTGTGGATCACTTTTGGTGCCTAAATTATTTTTAGCTCTAAATATGTGCCTAAAGTTTCAATTTTGGTTATATAATTATAAATGATGTTGAATAATATAAATATACAAAAATTATTTAATACTTAATTTAGGCACATCATTAATACCATTAAAAAATTATTAGCCAATTAAAATGTGACAAGCGATATATTATTATTATTAATTTTTAATTTTTTTTTAATAAAATACAAAATTTTAAAATAAACGATAATCTTAAATCCTTACAAAGCAATCTCAAATCCCTAACATAAAATCCTAAATCTTCAAATTATCATCATTATAATTGTTTACTATCTCACCGAAGATCACCACTATCGTCGTCAGACCATCACAATCATTTTTCCCAACCACCCATCGTCAATAATCAATAGTAAGTATATCAATCGACTTTCTAACATTGAAAGAAATTAAAATTTTAAAAGAAAGTCATCGGTACATGTACAGTCGATTACAGACTAGGTGATTGGGGGAAACAATCATAGTAGTCCGACGATGATAATGTTGATCTTCGATGAGATACTAAACGGTGACAATGATGATAATTTGAGAATTTTTTATTATAGATTTAGGAGTATTTTATAAATATTTAAAATTGTCATTTAAAAATAAGTTAAAAACCAAATAAATTAAAAAAATAAAAAAATTATTTTTTAATAAAAATAATAATTTAATGGATAGACACTTAAAAAAACTGAAATTAAAATTTTGGGCACCTATTTAGAGCTAAAAATAGTTTAGGCACAAAAAATAATCCTGAAATATAGTTTTGGCACTTATTTAACTATTAATCCTTAATAATTTTTTTATAATATTTAATTGGAATTAATGGTATTCATACCTGTTGTGGTTGGCTCCAAATTTGTACATCTTTATCCATGTTTCAACGGTCTTCGATCTTCAAAGTTCAAACTTAAAGAAAAAACAAGCATTCATGTGGGAGAAAAAGCGAAAACAATGGCGGTGTTATCGTTTCTTCACCTTTCCCCAATGCCAGTTTGCTTGCCTCGTCCTTTTCTTGCTCTCGATCTTCTTCTTCCTCAAATTTCAGAGCCAGATTGTCATCTAAATCACATCCTAAGCACAGATTCTGAAGACTTTAAAGCAATTAGCAATCGAATGAAATTGCCCAAGAATGAAATTGCTCAGGAAATTGACAAATACAATACTATTTTGAAATACATTTCTTTTATTAATTTGAATCTTTTCTATTTTCTTTCTCTCACACTCACCACAACCACATTCAACCACAACTTTCACATTCTCACTCACACCTTGCAAAGAAATAAACAATGCCTTTATATAGACATTAAGCATTATTACATAATAAAACCTATTAAAAACCATAACTCCTATATTAAACTCCATAAAGACTAGTAACTCTCATATTAACTTTTTGATATTTCAAATTTGTAACTCCCAATTAAATCCTAAATTTTAAGACTCACTTAATATTTCATTTAAGTTTATTCAAAAAAACTCCCCTGTAAAATTTAATGTTTCTGCCATCCATTATGCCAATTATCTTCTTGCATTTGTCGAGAAGTACTTTCAGTAGCGGTTTTGTGAAGATATCTGCTATTTGATCCTAACTTGCCACATGCACCAATTTTACACTACCTTCTTTCACATGATCACAGATAAAGTGAAAACGAACATCGTTGTGTTTGCTTCTTTCATGATTCACCGAGTTCTTTGCCAATTCTATTGCTTATTTGTTGTCAAATTGAATCATAGTTGCACCTAGTTGCTTTAGCTCCATCTTGCTCAACAAATTTCTAAGCCATATCGCATGAACACCAAGATGCTGCTACATATTCAGCTTCACATGTCGATAGCATTACCATCGGTTGCTTCTTTGAAAGCCATGTAAATACAGTATCTCCCATAAAGAACACATATCCCGATGTGTTTTTCCGATCATTTATGTCTCCATACCAATCGTTGTCGGAATCCCCAACCAACTTGTAATCTTCTACTTTCGAGTAGAATAACCCAAGTGACACAATTCCTTGAATGTAGCGTAGGATTCACTTCAATGCCTTCCAATTTGAATAAATCGTCTCCTCCATGAACCGACTTACAGCTCCTACACTTAATGAAAGATTTGGCCTTGTGCATGTGAGATAAAGAAGGCTTCCTACCAAACTCTGATATTTACTCGCATCAACATGTTCTCCTCCATCGAACTTTGAGAGTTTTGCAACTGGTTCAATTGGCGTTGATACCAGATTACAATCTGCCATCTTTTATTTCTTCAAAATCTCTTTTGCATATGTCTTTTGTAATACAAAATATCCGTCTCTACTTGTCTAACCTCCAAACCAAGAAAAAAACATTATCAAACCAAAATTTATCATCTCAAATTCTCTTGTCATTGTACCTTAAATTCTTCTATCATCTCATCATTGTTAACCATGAAAATAAGATCATCGACATAAAGAGCAACAAATAATATGTTACCTCCATTCTTCTTTATGTAAAGAGAATGCTCATAGGAACATTGTATGAACCCGTTCTCCTTAAAATATGTGTCAATACGTGTATTCCATGCTCGCGGTGCTTGCTTCAACCCGTAAAGTGTCTTCTTCAATTTTAAAACTTTCTTTTCTTCTCCGACTTTCACGTACCTAGGTGGTTGTTCTATGTAGATTTCTTCTTCGAGCACACCATTCAAGAATGTTGTCTTGACATCCATTTGAAATATCAACCATTTAAATTGAGGAGCTTGTAAAATAAGTAATGGAATTGTCTCTATTCTTGCAAAAGGAGCAAACACCTCGTCATAGTCGATTCTTGCCTTTTGCTTGTATCCCTTCGCAACAAATCGTGCCTTCCTTTCGGTAATTTTGCTAGCTCCCATGTGTTGTTTCGTTCAATTATCTTAATCTTCTCGTCCATGACAATTTGTCATTTCTTGTCTCGTGATGCCTCTTCAAAACCAATATTTTCAACATTTTCCAAAGGACATACAAGATGTACCTCACTTGTTGAATCATACAAATTTTGTAAACTTCGTATTTTGGGTTGTCGTGGTTCATCATCATCATTGATAATTTTAGAGTTTGTTGGTATGCTTGTTGGTGCAACGAATGATGATTCTCCAACTTCCATGACAATCTCTGTTGAATTATTTCAATCTCACTCACTTGCTTCACTTACTCGTACATCGCGAATCACCATCACCTTCTTTCTTATAGGATCGAGTAACTTGTACCCTTTTTCTAATCATCATACCCAATAAAAATATACTTTTTACTTTTGTCTTCGACCTTCATTCTTTGTTGATCCGATACATGTGCATACACCACACTACCAAAAACTTTGAGGTGAGAAATTTTTAGCTTTTATCCTCAACATGCTTCTTGTGGTGTTTGGTCATCTAACTTTACATGTGGAAATCGAGTTTGTATATAGACAACACATTGCACACCTTCTGCCCAAAATTGTCTTGGCAATTTATTGCTCTTGAGCATTGATCGAACCATGTCAAGAATGGTTCAGTTCTTCCTCTCTGATACACCATTTAGTTGAGGAGAGTATGATGCGGTTAGAAATCTCCTTATCCCTTGCTCCTCACAATACTCCTTGAAAGCCTTTGAAGTATACTCGCCACCTCTATCAGATCGTACGGCTTTGATATGTCTACTTGTTGCCTTATCCACCATCACTTTGAAACTTTTAAACACCTCAAATGCATCGGATTTTTCTTTCAAAAAATACAACCAAGTTTTTCTTGAGAAATCCTCAATAAAGAAAAAATGAAATAACTTTTACCGCTAAAAGATTTAGGGGTGATTGGTCCACATATGTTTGTATGAATCAACTTGAGTGGATGTTTAGCTCGATATTTTGCCTTCTTTTGAAAAGATGTTCTCACTTTCCTTCCAATCACACATTCTTCACAAAATTTGCCATCATAATCCATGTTCAGCAATCCGTGCACCATGTTCCTTTTTGCTAACTCTTTTAGACCATCATGATATATGTAACCAAAATGAAGATGCCATATCGATGACTTATCTTACATCGACTCGCAAACATTTTTCTCGCACGCTTCTCAAATTCAATTTGTACATCCGATTTTTGCCCATTTCAACTCTAGCAATCAAGAGCCCTTGCTTACCCTTTAAGAGTAGTAGCTGATCTTTCAAAAATACTAACTATCCTTTCTCCGTGAGTTGCCCCATACTCAAATATTTGTCTTAAGGTCTGGAACGTAATACACATCTTGGATTGACCCTATCATACCATTCTTTTGTAAGTAGCAAATTGTACCTCGGCCTTTGACCTCTACTTTTGATGCATCACCAAACGAAACATGTCTACCTACAATCTTTTACATCTCTTTGAATAAGTTCTCGTGACCACACATATGATTGTTTGTGCCCAAGTCGAGGTACAACATATTATTGTCCATGTTGACTTCATTTTTAACCATCAAGAGAATGCCTTCATTCGCTTCATCTTCTAAGTCTATGTTGGTTGTCTCTTCCACCTTTTTATCATCTCGATAATCTTTTGTATAAATCCCCATGTTTCCACAATTATAACATTTTTTGGAGTTGCAATCCTTCGCATAGTGACTATACTTGTAACACTTGTAGCAATCGATGTTGGAATAATTTGATTTGCCGCCTCTTCCTCGATTACGTACTCTTCCAAGCCAATTTGGTTGGCTCGACTATCCCTTCTCCTTATAATATCCTTCATGACTATCTCTTTGATCATCGCGACCATTTCCACGACCTCCACGACCGTGCCCTCTTTCTCGAAAATTTTGAGAATAAAACACCCTTTCCCCTCTGATTAACGCCTTAGTTTGAAGTGCTTGCTCGAGTGTCTCCTCTTTCTTTTTCTTCTTACGTTGTTTATGTACCTCAAGATAACCAGTGAGTTCATCAACTGTGAGAATCCCAAGGTCCTTTAACTCTTCTATAGCGTACACAATATTCTCAAAATTATCGGTTAATAATCTCAAGATCTTTTCCATAATTTGCACATCGGTTAATGTTTTACCATTATGAATGAGTTGGTTTGCCACGACTTGTACATGGGAAATAAATTCAGATACATTTTTTGACTCCTTCATCTTCATACTCTCCAACTTGCCACGAAGAGTTTAGAGACGTACTTGCTTGACTCGATTAGCTCCTTTGAACACATTTTCTAAAGTGTCCCACGCTTTTTTTGAAGTTGTTGCCCCGACAATATTCTCAAAGCTTGATTTGTCTACGACTCGGAACATCATGTATAATGCCGCATTATCCTTTGATCGCGCCTCTTTCAATGCTTTGGTTTGAGCCGCCATATATCCCATGGTAGTTATTAGTTCTTCGAATCCTTCTTCGACTATCTTCCATGCATCTTGAGATCCAAAAAGATTTTTTCATTTGAATGCTCCAATTTTTGTAATTCACCTTTGTTAGACGTGGTAGCGGCATTTGACCCATCACATTCTCCATTAGCTCTGATACCAATTTCAAGACTTTAAAGCAATTAACAATCGAATGAAATTGTCCACAAAATAAAATTGCCCAGAAATGAAATTGCCCACAAAATAAAATTGACAAATACAATACTATATTGAAATACTTTTCTTTTATTACTCTAAATCTTTTATGTTTTCTTTCTCTCACACTCACCACAAACACACTCAAACACAACTCTCACATTCTCACTCATACCTTGCAAAGAAGTAGACAAAGCCTTTATATATACATTAGGTATTATTACATAATAAAACCTATTAAAAACCATAACTCTTATAACTCCTATATTAAACTCCATAAAGACTAGTAATTCTATATTAACTTTTGTCATTTCAAATTTGTAACTCTCTATTAACTCCTAAATTTTAAGACTCACTTAATATATCATTTAAGTTTATTCAATAGATTCATTGTACTTTTCTCTATATATTTTGTTGTTGGTTGGATAACCAAGTTGTCGTTCGTGTGAACAGTTTCCCATGTTTTCACTATTGGAAATGTTGAACATGAAAAATGCATAGCTGATATGCTGAGTTTCCAATGTTCACAAGTTATGGTTTAGTTAAAGGTCATTGTGTTGTGTGATTAAGGTATATATTTTTCAATAGATTGAGTAAAATCGCTTCTATAATTATCTCATTAGCCTAAGGCACCTAAATATATATATATATATATATATATTTTGGATAATTCTTTGTAATTTATTAATCTAAAGTAGCAAAAACTACTACAATATTACATGGCATCCTCCTTAGAGGATCCTCAAACATCTAAAATTTCTCTGTGTACATTCTGTAATCTAACATTCTTATATTGTAAACGAATGCAAATAATAGCCTTTAAACAATCAAACAACTCCACACTACTCTTTTGCACACCTCTAAAATGCCTTCTGTTACGCTCTTCCCAAACCATAAAAAGAAAAGCCTCCATGCAAGCCGAAGTATGAGAACCTCTACTGATCTCCCTTTCATTTTAGTAATCATCAATGATAGCTCCCTAGGCTAATCCGTCACCTCCCTTGAGAAACCACTACACCGAAGCACTATGCACTATAATTACTTAGAATAAGGGTAGCCAAAAAATAAGTGATCCCTTGTTTCGGGTGAACCCCTACATAAAACACAGTCATCATCATTAATAACCCTCATTCGAGTCAACCTTGCCTTAGTAGGGAGTATATCTAGTATTTCCATCCAAGAGATCATGGTATGCTTAGGTATATGTAGAGCAAACCATAGTAATTTATGCCATGTCACTATCTCTCTTTGGCTCTGAATCTCCTTCCAAATATCCCTCGTGGGATAAACTCTACCTGTTGTTAACACCATTGCAGCAACATTTCTCAATTTAAGCAACTTTCTGAAAATTCAACTAAAATGTTGCCTACTCTCCATGGTCCAAAAATCTTTATGTTTAATAATATATATTTTAATCCATGTTATCCATAAAATATCCCTTCCAGATAAAAATTTCTGGATCAAGCTTAACATACAAGCATGGTTTCAGACATGTATGTCTTTCAACCCCAAACCACCCTTATTTTTTGGAATACAAATATGCTTTTAGCTTACACGAGCCCCAAAATCTACCTTATTCTCTCCTTTCCAAAAGAATCTGCAGTATAAGGATTTAATCTCTTGTAATACCCCTTTAGGAAGGGCAACCTGCACACACCAGAAGTTAGTCATGCTAAACAACACATCTCGACTGAGCTGTAGCCTCCTTGCATAAATCAAGTGTCTCCCTTCCCAATTGCTTAACCTAGCCTTGATCTTATCAATAAGCAATGCACAGTCCTTTCTACTAAGCTTCCTTGTAACCAAAGGAAATCCCCAAGTATCTTACAGGCAAGATTCCAATCTTAAACTCAGTAGCAATTTGTATTTCTTTAAACCTTTGCACCGAAACCCCCGAGAAGAACACCTCAGTCTTAGAAACATTCAACTACAACCCCAAAATCTCATAAAAATTTTCCAAGACACATTTAACTCCCAATAAAGACTCTAAATTTCCTTTACAAAATATCAACAAGTTATTAACAAAGCACAAATGTGTTAAACTGAGCTTTTTACACTTAGGATGAAATTGGAAAATTTCTTTTACAGTTGTAGCATCAAGCTACGAGATAAGACATTCATAGCAAACACAAACAGACTAGGGGAAAGTGATCCCTTTGCTTTACACCTATCAGTCCCTTAAAGTAGCCAATCAAACTTTCATTTAAAGAGATGAAAAATCGTGACCTAATAAAACAAGCTTCAATCCAACCTCTAAACTTCTCAGGCAACCCCAAAGCCTCCAAAACCTTTAAAAGAAACTTTCAATTAACTGAATCAAAAGTCTTCTACAAGTCCACCTTTAAGGCACATCGAGGGAAAAGTCACTTTCTGCTGTAACCTTTTACAATAACCTGGGCCAATAAAGTGTTGTCCATAATACACATTCCTTGTACAAAAGCTGATTGATTCTTAGCAATCATATAAAAAATACCAACTAATCTAGATACTAATATCTCGGTAATAGTCTTCTAAACAACTAAACAGTAAGAAATAAGGCGAAATTCCCTTGCTAAGGAAGCATTTAAAGTCTTTGGAACCAAGACAATACTTGCAACATTAAAACCGGAAGCAAATAAGAAGTTGGGAAAAAGAACCGAACAACATCCATAAAATCATTCTTTATAATTGTCCATTCAGCCTGAAATAACTCATCAGTATATGTAACACCCCAAATTTGGGCCTAGAAGTTTAGAGTTCTAGTGGACCAGTTTTGTCGTTTAGCCTAGTTCGGGATTAAATACTTAAAAATTGATTTTTAATCAAAATAAATTATGGGAAAATATTATAAAATCCTTAATTAATATATATTAGACTTTGGTCAAATCAATTTTAAAAATCGATCTTTAAAACCCTAAGATTTTGAAATTAGTGATCGTTTTGTAAAAGTTGAAAATTTAGGGACAATTTTATGAAACAAGTCAAAACTTTGAATCTTTAAGGAGCTTTAATCCAATTATAATCCTAGCTGGTCTAGGCTCCAAATATTAATTAATTAAGCCTAAAATCTATTTTAAATCAAATAACTTAATTAAAACCAATTTTAAACTCTTAAAACCTTTTTAATTAACCTAACCATAACCTATTTTTCTAATTTTCGTTTTCCCTCATTGGAGGTAGCCGTTCATCAAGTTTTCAAGATAAAAACTCATTCTTTTTCAATAAAAATCGTTTACAATAATTATCTTAACTTTTCTCCTTCAATTTTTCTTTTTTTCTCATCGTTTTCTCGTTTTAAAACTTGGAAAGCAATTGGATCAGTTTGGGAGGTGAGATTTTGTCAATCCTATAGAACAATAAATTTCTTTACTGAAATTCTCAAGTTCTTGGCTTGAAGAAATTGTTTTAATCCTTTAATTTCATAAAAATCGGTTTTTCGGCTAAAAATCTCAATTTTTATTCAAGGGTTTTTACCCACTTTTTTTGGGTCTTAAATGGATTATTTTTAATGTGTTAGGATGTTTATAAAGTGTTTTTAATATCTTTAATCCCGGACTATAGGCTTAAGTGAAGTTTGGTGTGTTCCAATAAGTTTTCGGTTTAAGTTTTGATAGGTTTTAAGGGCTGTTGTGTAGGGATCCAACTTATTGGTTTCTTTTGTGAGTTTAGAAGCATTAAATCCCTTGGTTTTGATGCTTGAAACAGGACAAGATTTAGGCGATCGCGTTTGAAGGTGTTCCGGTTTGTTTCGGTGGTTTGGCGAGTAAGTATCGGTTATCGGTGAGTGGATTATGAGGGATGCCAATTTGGCATGGTTTTATATGTGTTTTTAAAGTTTTGAGGGTGTAGGGATGGTGGGAAAAACCTTCCTATACTCGGAAGTAAGTTTTAAGTATTGTTTGCTTAAGGTTCTCATATTATGCCGTGTTTTTACAATGTTAATTATCATGCTCTGAATGTGTTGTGCATATGTGATTATGCATGTGATTAATGCTCATGATAATGTTTTTATATACGTTTTATATTCATATGATACTCCCATGGTTTTATATTGCAAATATGAGAAAAGTGGTTTTTACCGGTTTATGCACTTGATGCATGAGATAGTGGGATGTATATGGTTAATATTTGTTTTTAACGTGATACTTGAGCATTGGTTTTTGATAATATATTGGCTAGTTAAGTGATGAACCTTATGGGATAAGTTGATCGATCAATAGGGTCTAGAATGCACTATAAACATTCAAAAGTCGTACGTATATAAATTCCTTGTGTGTTGCATTTTACCTTTTATTCTAATGCTATGGGATGAGAGTGGTACTATCACATACGGGTTGATCGGAGTGGTACTGTCACCGGACACCAAGGTGAGATAATTCATGTTGAGAGTGATATCAACATGCGCATGCTCTAGAAGTGGTACTAACATGCGGTTGCCCGTTTATCCTAACGATTTGGAGTGGTACAAATCGGATCACTAGCACCAATATATGTTTTTACTTTTCTAAGGTAAATGTGATTGTTTTCACTTGATTGCATATGGTATTATGCATGCGAGGTTTTATGCATTGGTATGCATGTGATTTGAGCATTGCTATGTTGTTAGCATGTAAGACTTGAGCTTTGTGCATTGAGGTGCACGTGTAAGCATTGCTATGTGAGTAACATGTAAGACTTGTGTTTTATATTTTAAAGCATGTGATTACAAAATGGTTTTTACTAAAATCTAATGATGGCATTGTTAGCCTTGGTTTGATGACACTTACTGAGTTTTAAAAGTGGCATTGCTAGCCATGTGTATTTTGTTTTATAAAGAGCATGACATGTTTTTAATTGATGAAATTGGTTTAATATGGGCTGCATTGCAAGGTGTTTTTATACTTGTTTTATTCACTCACTAAGCTTATGCTTACCCTCTTATTTACCTTGCAATGCAGAGTATTTGATGTGGAGGCAGCAAAGAGAAGCAAGGATCCAGGTAACCGTCAAGTGAAAGCTCAAGTGTGTCTTTATAACATTAGTAGTAGTGAGAGAGCAATGGGGATAGGTTATCATATTGTGAATAATGTCTATACTTTTGAGACTTGAAATTGTTATATGCTTATACTTATTTGATAAATATCAAAGTTGATGTTAGCTCGTAACTTTGACTTGAATTGCGCATTGATATTCCTTTAGTTATAATATAGTTATTTTGAAGTTTGGTTCTTAATATCCCTATATGTGAATTTAAGTATTGTTGATAATGAAGCATTACTACTTATGAGTTGAATCTAAGATGTTGTTATTTAGGTTGGAATGCATCTAGAAATCATGTTGAGAATATTGAGGTAGTTCTTCCGTGTGTTTATAAGATTGTTGATGTTGAAGCATACTCTTTGGAGTTGAATATATTATTGCTAACTAGGTTGAATTGCACCCAGCTAATATGCCATGATATGTGCTTAAAGTGTTTTTAGGTGAATTTGCATATAAAGAATGTCATGAAACCTTTGGAAGCTAGAAATAGTCCCTAAACTTTGAGCATGCAATTAAATGACTTGTAGATATTATTTTAAGTCAAAAATTTACGTTCAAACATGAAATATACTTCATTAAATATTGATAACCTTAACTTCACAATCAGAGTATAAAATTCTGGAAATTACAATTAGGTTCCTAAAACTTATTCGATTAAATTAGGACTCATTTCTCTTTAGTCTCCGCTGCAATTGAACTCGGTCCTTGCATGAACATGTAGGATCTAATCAAAGCACTTAGAAAAGATAAAAGGAAAATAAAATTTATTTTGTTTTTAGGGTTGTTTATCAAGGTGAGTCTCCGGATTAGCTTCGGTATTCCCCGTGTAACTCGTTCGAATCGAGTAACATCTAGACCGGGTCGAGAGGTTACAGTATATGCATCTGGCCCAAGTGCCTTGTCCTTACCTTGTCCAAATACTGCACTATTGACTTCCTGCATAGTTACCTCACTGACCAAAGCATCAATCCCAGAAAAGTCATAGTTCTTAAGTTCTTTAAGAAGCTGATCATCACAATCTAGGACCATCTCATTCTCAGATCCAATCTGTTTAGTGTAAAATTACATATTTTATTTAGTGAGATTTTGAATGCTTAGAAAACCTTAACATTTTAATCCTTTTTGTTACCGAATTCTATTTATTTCATGATAGTTCGAGGTATTACTACGATGGTTTAAAATATTAATCGGTGGTAATTTCGACAATAACCAAAAATATTTATTTTTATCCTTTTCCATTGTGTTTTACTCTCTTTATGTTTACATTTGCATCATGGTCTTCTACATTCATAACCCTGCATCATACAATTGATTAAAATTTTCAATTTTGCTAGGGTGTGGGTCGGTCTCGGTGGATTTCTTGGCCTCCGTGATTTATTATCTTAAACCCGATGACAAAGTCAGAAGCACAAGCTTAAAGGTTCTTATTTCTAAATTCCAAGCTTCCTACTTTTTATTTACTTAATCTATAAATGTCAGCTCATATTCGACCCATGTTTCAATTTGACCTTTTTCTATTGTTTGATCGGATTCTTTCTTCAATTGTTTGAAGAACTTTCTAGTAGGTTATGTTACTTGGATTCAAGAGTGTTGGTTATAGGGTATGGAGTGTACTTGAAATGGTAGTCCAGTCCGGTCCGGTCCGGTCATCTGTTTTCACAGGTTCAAGGAGGTGGGAATGCTGGAAATCTGTGTTATTTGCTTATTCATATACCCTTGTTTTCGTCCCCTTAAATATTCAGCATACATTCTATTCTAGGTATAAAAATAAATAATCAGATGAGTTTTAGGTCGGGTTTCGTTAAGTTGGGTCAAATCGGATACATATTATTTCAGGTCGATTTAATGTTACTCGATTTGGGTTGGGTGCGGTTCAATTTTAGGGAAATCAAGTTAATTCAGGTTCAAATCTGAAACAGTTAATTGACAGGTTAATTCAGGTTCGAGTAAACTTCAGGTTGAATTCATTTTAAGTTAGTTTCATTGAAGGTCGGGTTAAATCGGGTTTCGAATTCGTATTTAGTTTTAATTTTGTATTAACAGTCAATTTGTTTTGGGTTCTATCATTTTAGTGAATTATTTAATGTCTTTCACGAGTACGAATCATATTTAAAATAAATATTAGACATTATAATAAACAAAAATATCATTATTATTTAAAATATTGGCTTAAATTATAAAAATTAGAAATGAAAAAGTTCAATTTCAGTGAAGTTTTTTTAAGGACTAATATTAAGAACAATACTATCATATTAAAAATATTGTATTAAATTATAAAAATATAAAATAACTAGATGTTACTTTTTGTTAAAAATAAAATTTTAGGACTCAATTAAAATATCTAATTAAACTATACGCTTAAATTATATAATTAAATGAAAAATCTAAATAAAAAACATATAAACAGTAAGGACAAAATTTTGTAGGGAATAATTTAATTTAATTATAAGTATCCTATAATTTTGACTATAGATATAACAATTCTTTCCCCGTAATATTAATTAAGTTAGTTCATAAAATTTTCTTTTATATAAAATTGAATTATATTTATTTTAATTTTTTTATTTTTTTATTAATTTTAATATGCTATGGGTTAAAAAGATAAAAATTAATTTAAATGGTAAAAATTAAATAATATTTATTTTGATTTTAAATAAAAAAATTAATAATTTAAATATTAACTAAATTAAATATGGAAGTCAAATTATGAAACCCAGAACAAGAATAATTTAATTAATTATTAAAAAAATCAAAGACAAATTACTAAATAAAATCCTTAAGCCCAATTAATAAAAACAATATCTAACCTATTTTAGTTTATACTTTTCTTCATCAGTGAATTATCTGATATTGAAGAATCTGGACTCATTTCAAGTTTTTATCCACTAAGAAGCTGCCACGTGTACTATATCTCTTTTGTTTGGATAATGTGACTACATAATTTTGTACTCAAACAAATTAAAAATATAAAATTATCATATTTATAGATAGATTTATTCACTGTCAAATGATTAAGATAAAAATAATAATGAGACGGGATAAATTTTTAACCTTCTCGACTCGATCTAAAACTTAGAATAACATATTTGATCTTATACTAATTTTTATATAATATTTTCTCGTTTCAATCCGTCTCGAATCTTAAAGTAAAAATTAGCTCCGCCCTGATCACTAATGATTTTTTTTGCAGACTGTCTCTCAAAATTTCTTACCTACCAAACAATAAAAAATAAGGAAATTTAAACAGAAAAAATTAAATAATAAAACTAAACATATAAAATAAAATTTAAATTCGAATCAAAATTAAACTATTTTTTAATTTAAATAACTTGCAAGGATCTGATTAATTCATGAATTACGAGATTGCACATGATACATCATAGTATTACAAGTAGGGTTGATTGAGATCATTTCACTTCTTCAATCTCATCCAATGCATAGTTGTTGGTGGAGACATTGGCATAATTAACTTTGTTGAATCGAACAACAACTGGGTATCGAGTTTTGGGGTCCTGGAGGAATAAGAACAACATAAATAAATATAATTCGAAGTTCAATCGAATAAAAGTATAATTCGAATCTTAACATCTGTAATCACCTGATCGACTGTCACAACCGATCCATAGCCATTGTACCAATAGGACTCCCTCCTAAGAATCTTCACCTATAAGATCAAAATCGATTCAAAAGTTACGTCTTCGATTTAAATTACGATTGTAAACATATATTTGTATTAGATAAATATTATTGAAGCTTATAAGTTTTAGGAATAACACTATTGGTCATTAAACTATTTTCGTCTTTTTTCACAAAAATATTATTTTTGGAAAAACCATCATTATCGTTATGTTTTTTTTTCTGTTTTGGTAACTAATTTTTTATTTTTTTATTTTGATTATCAAACTATTATTTTTTATATGAGGTTTTCAATGGCATGTGATTAAAATAAAAAATATAATATTAGTGATGATTTTATAAAAAATAATAGTTTTATAACTAAAATAGAAAAGTATTAATAATTTAGTGACAATGATGTTTTTTACCCTAGGTTTTATTACATAGGGTTGAAGCTAACCTTGGCTCCTCTCTTTGGTCCGATAGGTGGTGGCTTAGGCTTAGGTGCTTCACCACCTTCTACTGCCACGGTGGTGGTTGCCGGCGCTGGCTCCGTTGCCGAAGCCTCATCAGACGCTCTCACGACGAGTCTTGAATTATTGTTGTTGTTGATTTTGGAAGGGAAGAAGACCATGTTGGTGTTGGTCTTTGCCGTGGCCGTGACTTTGGACGTTAACAGCAACCCTGTGGCCGCCGATGCCATTCCGATTCCGCCGCAGCTGGCCATTGTTTCTCTCTACTAAAGGGGTGGAAACGGTATGATAATTTTAAGCCAAATGAAAGAACGTAGATTGAGAGGCCTTGAATTAATTGGATATTTCTGCATCAATGAATTATCTGATACTCAGGAAATGGATTCTCTGAAGTTTTTACCCAATAGGAAGCTGCCACATATGCACCATATCTCTTTTATTTGGATAATGTGAGTAAAATTTTGTACTCTAGCAGTCTACCTTTTGTTTTAAAACTTTTTCAAGAATTTTAGAAATATTAATGTTTATCGCACATAAAACAAGATATTATTAAGTGAATTATGCTCAATACGTTATTTATGGTCTAAATAATCAAGATTGATTATATTTAAATAACTATCTAATAACTGATCATTTACTAATTACATGTAGGAAAGAGGTAATAATTCACTTTAAAAAATTTAAGATAAACGATCCTAATTGATTGTGACTACAAATAACGTGGTAAACGGTCCTAATTATTTGTGACCACAGATAACGTGATAAACAGGGTTTACCTAATAATTTTCCCATAAACACAATAGATATGATACCAAAATATTGTGCAAAGAAATTTCTTGAAAAGATTGTTCATCAAATGATAATAATTAAATAGTAAACAATAATTTTTTTACGGATAAACAATGATGGATCTAGAATATTTTTGAGAATAGGTATAAGTCATAATATTTTTTAGGTTAAACATAAATTATTAAATTTAAGAATTAATTCATAAAAATTAAGAAAATTGAAGTTAAATGTATGAACTTTGAAAAATTTAAGGTAAATATGGACTCATCCAAGGATATATGTGCAAATAAATACAAGTCTTTTAGTTTTAGGGGTTAGAATTTAGGAGTTTAGTTTAGATTTTAAAATTTAGGAATTAAAATTTTATGATTTAAAAATATTGGTGTTTAGAAGGTAAAGTACAAACTTTAGAGTTTAAGATTTAATTTTTTCTTAAGATTTATAGTTGAGAATTTAAAAATTAAATTTTATAACGTAAATATACAAACTTTTATATAATTTATATGTCAAAATTTTACTTTAATTAATTTATATACTTTGAGAAATGGACTCAGACGAAGGTGTATGGCATTCTATATTCATTTTAATTCTTTCATAATTTCTTAGTTTTAGGAACTTTTCCCTTTAAGATGGCAATAGAATGAGTTTTTGGTTGTCCCAAATCTTTTCCAAAAAAATTAAAGTTTTAATCTGATTTAATATAATAAAATTATAATTCGATCCTAAAATTTTAATAAAAAACAACTAAATCTGACTCATTCTAAAAAAAATAAATAAAAATATTAAATATAATATATAAAAATATATAGTTATAAATAAATCGGAATAAGACAGAATATTTTTGTTCTAAACTCGAACTCGACCCGACTCAAACATATTTTTAACCTAAAAGATACAAAATTCAAAAAAAGATCCAATCCAAATGAGAGATTATATCATGGACTTTGTTCACCATGTCATCCGTAATCCATGCAATCATATTCGTTCATCTTTAAGTAATTACCTGATAACTACCAACTCACCTATTACAAGTAGGAAAGTGGTGATGATTTACTTTAAAAATATAAAATGAATGAATCTAATTGGTTGAAACCACGGATGACGTGGTAAACAAGGTTCGTGATATAATTTTTCCAATCGAATTGGGTCTCCGTCGAATCTAAATTTTAACCTTTTTCTTTTATTTAGAATACTCGTTTTCTTCCCCTATAAATAAATTAACATTAATTTAAGATTTATCAAAAAAGCAAAACTGATATTATTATCACTAACCTTTTAATTAACTTTATTATGGTTGTTGCCATTAAAAATATTGATATGATATAGTATGATTTTAAATTAATCCAACAGTTGACAATAACAATTTAAAAATTTTTAATTATAAAATTTAAGAAAATTAAAAGATTTTTAGACGAGATTAAACATAAAGAAAAAAGAAAAAAAATTAAAAGATTTATCAAAAACAAAACTTAAATTATAATCATTAAAAAAAGTTTTACATTATTGTCATTGAAGACCTTTTAATTTTTATTTTAATTTTCAATAAAATATTTTATTTTTGATTGTTTTTATACGTCTTGAGTTTGTTTTGTATGATTTTGTGCTATGATTTTTTTAGGGTGAGCAAAACTAGACTCGACTCGAAAAAACCGAATAACTCGACTCGATTTGAGGTACAAATATTCGATTCGTTTTGACTTGACTCGAAATTTCATAGACTCGACTCGACTCGAAATTTCGTAGACTCGACTCGAAAAAAATTCAATTAAAGTTTGAGTTGTAAAATGAAAACTCAAATAATTCGAATAACTCGAAACTTTTAGTAATTAAAAGAATAATTTTTAAGTTTAAGATGAATCTCTCAATTTTTTATGATATATATATTAATATATAAAAATATAAAGAAATATTGGTACATATGAAAAAAAATATACATGTATATCTTATATGATTAGAGAAAGACGTCTAAATTGGAATCAAATCATACTATAACATGATAAATAATTATAATTAAATATTTATAGGAACTCGAAAACTCGACTCGATTCGACTCGAATCGAATCGAAAAAATTTCAAATAAAGTTTGAGTTGTAAGATATGACTCGTCAACTCGAATAACTCAAAATTGTTAGACTCGACTTAATTCGACTCGATCGAATACTCACCCCTAAATTTTTTGATCTTGTAATAATTTTTTGTCTTATCGTATGATTATATCAATCTCTTTAATGATTGTTTTGTGTTTATGTAGATATCATCATGAAATACATCACTGAATAGATTTTTTTTAGTTGTTTCTCGACATAATAAAAACTATTAACAGACGATATTTATAAGATTAATTATATTATTACCTCTTTTATATTATCATATAAGTTTCTAGTTGAATATATATAAAAAATATTATTGATTGTAGTTGAACGATTTGACTAAAAACCGACGGCTTAAAAAGCGCTTAAAATACGATCAATTGATGATGGCCGTTGGATGGTAGTCCATCATTTCTGACCGTTGAATTAAAATAAAAAAGTTATTAGAAATAGGTTAATAGGTCATCCTATTAAAAAATAAATAAATTACACTAGTGACCATCCAACTAATTGGAAATATTTATTTTGGTCACCCAACTAAAAAACTCGTCAATTAGGTCATCCAACTTTTAAATTAATATATTTTAAATTAATAAACAAAATTAATATATTTTAATTTATTTTTATGAAATATTTAATATATTTTTTCTCCAATTAGTGGTGACACGTGTTACCACCTGGTTGATGTGAAAGAAATGAAGAAATAAAAAAGAAAAATTTAATGGGAGTTGAACCCAAATCAAACGCACAATAAACATGCATACTAACAACTGGAACAAGCCATCACTCTTGTAATATAATTGTAGCATAATATATTTAAAATATAACTTTTCAGAAAATAGAAAAGAGTAAATATAGTTTAAGGGGTTCGAATATAATTTTAATAAAAAATAAAATAATACTTGATATTAAATAAATAAATAAAAATATTTGAATAAATATCATAAATATTCGAATATATGTATTTGAATAAAAATATATGAATAAAAATATTCGTATAATCAAAATTCGAATAAAAATATTCATATAATAAATATTTAAATAATAATATTTTAATAAGAAATATAAGAATAAAAATATTCGAATAATAAATATAAGAATAAAAATATTCATATAATAAATATTAGAATATTTTTTTTATTCAAACATTTTTATTCTAATATTTTTATTTATATATTTTTATTTGAATATTTATTCGTAATTTATATATTTAATATATCAATAAAAATCATAAATATTAGAATATAAATATTTGAATAAAAAATATATGAATAAAAATATTCTTATAATAAAAATTTGATAAAAATATTCATATAATAAAGATTCGAATAAAAATATTCGAATAAAAAATATACGAATAAATTATTCATATAATAAATATTTGAATAATAAATATAGAAATAAAAATATTCATATAATAAATATTCAAATAAAAATATTTGAATATTTTTATTCGTATATTTTTATTAAAATATTTTTACTGGAATATTTTTATTTGAATATTTATTCGTAAATTAGATATTTAATATACAAATATTTAATATGTGAATAAAAATCATAAATATTTAAATAAAAATATATGAATAAAAATATCCGTATAATAAAAAATTCAAATAAATATATTCATATAATAAATATTAGAATAAAAATATTCAAATAAAAGTATTTGAATAAAAAATATACGAATAAAAATATTCGTATGATAAATATTAAAATAATAAATATAGGAATAAAAATATTCATATAATAAATATTCAAATAAAAATATTTGAATATTTTTATTCGTATATTTTTTAATCAAATATTTTTATTTGAATATTTATTTGTAAATTAGATATTTAATATACGAATATTTAATATATGAATGTTTAATATAAGAATGTTAAATAATAGTTAAAATATTTGAATTTGATCGATTATTTAAAATATCAAATTTGATTCGAATCAAATTATTTTACATCAAATTTAAAATTCATATATTAAATATCTAAAATTTGATTCGAATATTAAATTAACAAATATTTAAAACATTAAATCATAATATACATATATTTAATATTCGAATCAAAATATTCAAATATTTTAGTATTTGAATCAAAATATCTAATAAATTTGATTCGAATATTAAATACACAATTATTTTACTTTTAATATTAAATATTCAAATATACGAATCACAATAATCTCGTATGTACAGAAATTCCTACAAAGTATACACAAATACTTACAAAAATTATAAGTAAAAAAGGTATGTACACAAATCCTTACAACTTCTCACCATGAGCTAAATGAGGCCATCAAAGTGTAATTTAAATTTTAGAGTATAGATTTTAAAGTTTACAATTTAGTTTTTTAAGATTTACAATCAAGAATTTAAGAACTAAATTCTATAGTATAAATATATAAACTTTTTAAAATAATTTATGTATCAAAATTTTACTTTAAATAATTTATACTTTAAGCAATAATTTATAATAGTTTTATTTAAAGGTAGTATAAAAGAAAAAAAAGGATAAATGTTTACTTCTCGGGCACTATCACCCGATGATAACTCCAATATTATTAAAATGGTACAAATAAATAAAGTTTCTAAGAATTCCCGAATACAACAAATAGAAAAAGAAAGAAACAAATGAGAGATGGTTGGAATTTCAGGATGATTTCAAATATAAAAGGTTAGACCTATTTATATTTAAGCACCAAGGGAAAAACTTATGAATAACCTCAAGTTTAGGGACTAAATAATAATTTTCTCATATACCATTTAATATCAAATAAAATAGATTTATTTAATTCAAATTAAATGGCTATAAAACTCCTACGTTTCAAGCCATCTTTAACAAATTTCCACCTTGACTTGAAAGTCACCAAGCTTCTCAAAACATCTTCAACTCCCTAAAATAAAGTTATCTTCTGTAGTGCCTCTAAATACGCTCATTAGCGTTATACACACGAAGGTGTTCAAACTCACATGATATCAATCAAGTTCAAACAATGATTGAACTTGATTGTTGTTTCCACCTTGGTCAACATATCTGCAGGATTTTCTGTTGTAATAATCTTCTGATGTGATACCACACAAAGTGATACCACCTTGGTTCTTGAATGATAGACTTAATTTTTTTGTTAAATGAATAACATTATGTCAGTCATAATAGAGACTAATGTAACTTTGAACAACTCTCAAGTCTTCTAACAACCCGTTAAGTCAAATGGCTTTTTTAACAGTCTCTAAAATCGTCATATACTTTATCTCTATAGTAGACAAAGCCACTGTAGACTGTAAAGTATACCTGTAACTCACTAGTTCGTTTGTTAGAGAAAAAAAATTCAGTAGTTGATCGATACTTATCCAAATCACGAACATAATCGGAATCAACATATCCAACCACAACCTGACTAAGTGCTTCATCTTACTCAAACACTAAACCAACATTTATGATTTGTTAGAGATACTATAGAATCCATTTCACAACTTGTCAATGTCCTCTTCTAGGATCATGTATATACTTGCTCACAACTCCAACTGCTTTTGAAATGTCAGGCCACGTATACACCATCACATACATCAAACTCCCTACTACATTATCGTATGAAAATTTTACCATATATTATCGTTCTTTATCAGTTTTAGGATATAGCTAAAAACTAAGTTTTAAATGAGAAACAAGTGGGGTATTTATAAGTTTTTGTATTATCATTCATACTAAAACATTGTAATACATTTTTTAATTATTGTTCATGAGTCAAATAAAGCTTGCCTCTTCGTCTGTCTCTACTTATCTTCATGCTGAGAATCTTCTTGGCCTCACCAAGATCTTTCATCTCACTCTTGATTCAATTGAGTCTTTAATTTGTCAATATCTTGTTGACTCCTTGAAGCGATTAAGATATCATCAACATATAAGAGAAGGTAAATGAAAAATTCATCTTGTAGCTTTCGTAAATACACACAATGGTCATATTTACTTCTTGTGTAATTCTATCTCATCATAAAAATATCATATCGCTTGCACCACTATCTCAGAGATTGCTTTAATCTATAAAGCGATATGTTCAATATTTAAATTCATTTCTCACAACAAGCATTCTTGTATCCTTCTATTTGAGTCATATGTATCTTCTCTTCCAAATCACTATGAAAGAAAGACGTATTTACATCGAATTAAGCTAGCTCTAAATTCAACTGTGCTATCAAGACCAATAATATTTTAATGGTGAAATGATTCACAACTAAGAAAAATACTTCATTATAATCAATTTATTCCTTTTGAGTGCAGCCTTTATCTACTAATCTTGTCTTGTAGCAAACATATTTCTTCTTGGGAGATTCATCTTTCTTTGCAAATACCCACTTACATCCAATTGCCCTTTTACCTTTTGGTAAATACGTTAAATCTCAGGTGTTGTTCTTCTAGAAAGATCATATTTCATCATCCATAGCGTTTTTCACTTGTCACTTTCTAATCTATGCATTGCTTCTTGATAAATGATAGGGATATTATCATCAACAACGGGAAAGGTATAGGCTAGCATATATGTAAATCAAACAGGTCTACGAATTTTTCTCCTTGGCCTTCTAACTACAAGTGGTTCTGGTGTCTCTAATGGTTCTTGAGTTTGAAAATCTTTGTCTTCTAATTTTTCTATTAAATTTAGAGAATCAGTAACATTAATTACTCGTCTGAACATCTCAATTTGTTACCTACTTCAACATGACAGACTCGTCAAAGGTAATATATCTACTACAAATTATGTTCTTTGTGTCTAAGCACCAAAGATGAAATCCCTTCGCTCCATGAGTGATTCCCATTAAAAGTCTTCTTTGCTCTAGGATCAAGCTTCGACTCCTTCACATTATAGTTTGTAGTGGATCCTAATGCATATAAGGAATCATAATCTATAACGGGTTTTCCAGACCATACCTTCAATGGTGTTTTTCTTCAATCATCGATGATGGTAGATGATAGATGATATGACCAGCATAAACCACAGCCTTATCCCAAAATTATTTTTCCAACCTAACATTGAAAAAAACATCAAACTTTTTCAAGTAACGTTCGATTCATACGTTATGCCACCCCATTTTGTTGTGGTGTATGTCTAACAGTGAAGTGTCAAATAATATCATACTCTTGCCAAACGTCAAAGATTAGATCACTTCTATATTCCCCTTCATTGTCTGTCCTAAGTCGTTTAATCTTCTTGCCAATCTGATTACCGATCATATTTTTTCATTTTAGGAAAACTTTGATCATTTCATCTTTAGACTTCATTGTATACACCCAAACTCTTCTGAAAAATTCATCAACAAAAGTTACAAAATAGTGTTTCCCTCCCAAAGATGTTGTTTTGGAAGGACCCCATACATCTAAGTGAATATAACAAAAAATACCTTTTGTACTATGTATAGAAGTGCTAAATTTCAGTCTTTTATGCTTTCTCAGAACACAATGCTCATAAAAGTTTAACTTGTAAACCTTTGCACCTTTCAACAATCCTTGATTTTCCAGAATTTGTAAGGATTTTTCACCAGCGTGTCCTAACCATATATGCCATAACATGGTTGAATCTATTTGTCTTCCTCGAAAGTTACTACTCTTTCTCCAATGACTGTTTATAAGTGCTCAACTCACTATCACTTTCTACACTTTTCATGGGAATTAATGACCAATTCTACACCCACTTGAACCAATGCATGTACTTAATATGATATATATAGGAATTTTGCTTTTAAAGATAATATTTATAGAAAAGGCAAGCTTTACTATATTTTTGTATTTGTACAGGAAAAAGTATTACGGTGGCAGCAAACTTGAGCCGAGGTAGGACCTGATGCCGAGGAAAGACCTGATGTCGAGGCAGCAGAAGACAAGTAGCAATATGGTATGCAAGTTGAGGAAAAAATAAAGAAAACGTTGCTGGACAAGAAGCCCAAAGATCGAAGCTGGAAAGCACGAGGAAAAGCCCAAGACAAGGCCACGCGAGAAATCCTTCTAGATGGAATAAACTTGAAAATATATTATTTATGTAAATGACTTGTTCCCTACTCCAAATTATATTCTACTTAGGAAAGGTTTGCCCTAGGTCAAGCCTATATAAGACCTATCCGTCCAAGGAGCAAGAACACTTGATTACCATAGACCATACGATATTAGAGAGCTTAGACTTCATCTTTTAGTTTTTCTTTTCTTTTATATTATGTTCTAAGTTTGTTTAGGCTTAGGTGAAGGTTGTAAAGTATTAGTGTGAGGAAGTTAAACTTTATTTCTTGTTTCCAATGCAATAAAATATCGAAGTTTGATTATTCTTTGTCATTCCTTGTTCTTGCATTCAAGCTCGAGAGAGAAGTTTGTGAGTGATTCATTTATCTAATATCGAGATAGTTAGATTCACGAAAGAAATAAGTATGGTGTTTCAATCGAGAAATACTAACTCGGCCTAGAGATAGGTTAAAAGTTTTAGCGGCTAAAAGAAGTGTGGGATTGTTGGTGATTATAATTTATTCACGTCGAGAGGTATTATCAAGGGCTAATCATCAATAGTGCTTCGACTTAGAGATAAACGAAGTCATTAAAGAAAACTTTGTCGAACTTTGATAAAGTCTTCCCAAGAATAAGAGATTGCCGCGGCGGGAGAGTATCTTCACTGTCAAGGCAGTAATCTGCAGTTCTGTCGAGGCTGTGTTGTACAATTGCATTGGACAGAAATGAGTTGATCAAATCCACTATACAACACAACTGGATCCTAACCACCTTCTTTATCTGATTTTCCTATCTTTATTTAGTTTTCATTATTTAGTTCAATCACAACCCAATCACTTGTGTTTTTATTTTATTTTCCTTTCAGAGCAAGAAGACTAAAGGAAGCATATTGAGTAGAACAATCATTGTAGAGACGATACACGATTTACTCATCACTTTATTACTTGGAGACGTGTTCACTTGCACTAAACTGCGTATATCTAACACGCATCAACTGTACTACCTCGATAGTAATACAAGTTATTTTTTTGATTCCCTTCATTATCGTTAATTCATCATATGTAACTTTGAAAATTTTATCTCTTATAGTAACGACTAATCCTTTAGATTCCAAGGCTCCCAACTAGATGAAATTCTTCTTTAAACTGGGCACATACTAAACATTAATCAAAACTCTAGTTGGTCCATTTTGATTCTTTAATTGAATTGAACTTATCAAAATAGTTTTACAGGTGTTGTCATTGCCCAAATAAATAACTCCCCCTTTTATTTCTACTAAATTAGAAAACCACTCCCAGATATGGAACATATGATAGGTGCAACCCGAACCCAAAATTCACTCATCTAAATGGAAAGTTGACGGTGAAAAAACTAGTGATATTTTAGAGTTATCAGTATCATGCTCTGCAACACTTACATCTGTAGCAATTTTTCCTTTATTTTTTAGCTTTGGACAATCTTTTTTCAAATGATCTTTCCCATGATAGAAGGCACATTCATCTTTCTCAAGTTTGGATTTCGAGTTTGATCTCCCTCTCTACTTTAATCTTTGGCTTTTCGAGCAAACTCTTGCCACCATGACCTACACTATATTATTCTTATTCCATATCTTGGTTTTCTTTATGAGCTCATAACTATATAGAACATCAGTTACGTCTTTAAAGGATACCTATTTTTTTCCATGAAGTAACGTTGTTTCAAGGTGCTCAAATTCATCAGTAAGTGATGACAATAATATTAAAGTCAAATTCTCATCTTTGAAAGTTTCATCCATGCCAACTAGTCTGACACTAACTCATTAAATGTGGTGATGCATTCATTCGTATTGGTGCATGGTTGATAATCAAATATAAATAATATTTTTTTTATATAGAGATGATTCTAAAAACTTTTCTATAAGAACGTTTCCTCCAATTCTTTCCACAACTTGCATGAAGAAGCCTCGTTCTTATAGACATACTTCTACTCCTTCAAAACACAAGATCGAATCGTACAACATGTCATAAGGTTGATTATTTTTCAATCATTCTCCATCATATCTATGGGGTTTTATTATTCAATGAAAACATCCAAAAATTGTTGGAATAAAAAATCTAGCACCTCACCTTGCCACATGCCTAAATGATTGGGTCCATCGAACAACTCTATCGAGAAGCTTATATTTGACATAATCTCCTTAGCGGTATTGTAAAAGAGCTTGATGTCCCATTTGACATGTTATTTTCAATGAAAACGAACAATATTCAACAAGTTTTAGATACTGAGAATACTAAATCAGGTATATTCACAGGAAAGAGAGGTGGATCACGCAAATCACTTAGATACCAAGTCTTTCATAGCCAGAATTTTTCTAGACATGTACTGTCAAAATATCACACTTCTTTGCAATAAACGAGCAACCGAGATAATCTTCAATGAAGCTCTAATACCAATTGTTGGGGAAATCGGGTTATTTCCCATACAAATATAACTTTAAATTTGAGTTGAAATATCAAGATTAAAACCACCAAAATTTCCACAGCGGACAAATCCGTTAAACTATTGAATATTATAATCGAATGAAAATCCTAATATTGAAAAACCAAAATAAATAATGGAGGGACCACACAGAATTTACAAGGTTTGAAAAATGTCTATTCCATGGGCACCACCACCGGACGATAACTTCACTATTACCAAAATGGTACAAAGAAATGGAATTCCTAAGAATTCTCGAATACAATAAACGGGAGAAGAAAGAGCCAAATAAGAGAGATTGTTGGCATTTTAAGATGATTTCAAATGGAAAAGGTTAGGCCTATTTATAGCTCCAATGAGAACCACAATATTAAACAACCAAAATAAATAATGGAGAAAACACACAGAATTTTCGAGCTTTAACAAATGTCTACACCTCGGGCACAACCACCGTATCGTAACTTCACTATTACCAAAATAGTACAAAGACATAAAATTCCTTAAAATTCCCTAATACATTAAACGCGAGAAGAAAGAACCAAATGAGAAACATGGTTGAGATTTTAGGATGATTTCAAATGACAAAGGTTAGGCCTTTTTCTAGTTGAGCTCCAAGGGTTAAACTTGTAAATAACCTAAATTTTAAGGACTAAAAAATAATATTCTCATATATCATTTGATATCAAATTAAATAGGTATAATTCTAATTAAATGGCTATGAAAACTCTTACGTTTCAAGCTATCTTCAACAGATATTGTTGGGGAAACCGAATTATTTCTCACACGATTGTAGCTTTAAATTTAAGTTGAATGTCAAGAATGAAATCACCAAAATTTGAACAATGACCAAACCCGTCAAACTATTGAATATTGTATTCCAATGAAAAACCCAATATCAAACAACCAAAATAAATAATGAATAGAAAACACATAATTTACGAGGTTCGACAAATATCTACTCCTCGGGCATCACGCCAGATCATAACTTCACTATTACCAAAATGGTAAAAAGAAATAAAATTCTTAAGAATTCTCGAATACAACAAACAGGAGAAGAAAGAACCAAATACAAGAGATTGTTGGGATTTTAGGATGAATTCAAATGGCAAAGATTAGACCTATTTATAGTTGAGCTCCAAGGGCTAAACTTGTATATAGCCTCAAGTTTAGGGACTAATGAATAATCTTCCCATATACCATTTAATATCAAATTAAATAGGTTTATTTAATTCAAATTAAATGTCTATGAAACTTCTACATTTCAAGCCATCTTTAACAAATATTGTTGGGGAAATCGGGTTATTTCCCACATGAACGTAGCTTTAAATATGAGTTGAAATATAAATATTGAAACCAACAAAATTTGCATAGCAGACAAATTCGTCAAACTATTGAATATTGTAATCCAATGAAAACCCTAATATTAAACAACCAAAATAAATACTAGAGAAAACACATAAAATTTATGAGTTTTGACAAATGTCTACTCCTGAAGCACCACCACATCATAACTTCATTATTACCAAAATGGTATAAAGAAATGAAATTCCTTAGAATTCTCAAATACAACAAATGGGAGAAGAAAGAACTAAATGAGAGAGATGATTGGGATTTTGGGATGATCCTAAATCACAAAGTTTAGGCCTATTTATAGTTGAGCTCCAAGGACCATTCCTATAAATAGCCTAAAAGTTATAGGACCAAATCATAATTAACCCAAGAGAAAATTAATGGAAATTATTTTCCCCCTCATTTTCTATACCTATTTCCTTTAATCCATCATCAATGACCTAAGGTTTCAAGCCATCTTTAACAATAATCGAATAATTATATTAGGTTAGTTGATTAATCTATACCTTTTGTTTTCTCGTAATTTTTTAAGTAATGAGTTTTAGACCTGTTAGGAGTTTTATACTTCTAGATATGGTAATAAAACAATTTTTTAACCATTGCAAAACTAACCCGAAAAGTTAAAGTTTTGACCGGACCTAATATAATAAAACTATAACTGACCTTGAAATTTTAATAAAAATCGATTAAACCCACACCGTCATGAAAAAATTAATAAAATATTAAATATACTGTATACAAATATAATAAATATATATAAATAAATCGCATTGGAGCGGAGATTTTCCGCTCCGAAATCAAACCCAACCTGACTCATTTTTTTAAAATCTGTCCTTATCCGTCCCAAAAACTAAAAAAATAAAAAAATGAACCTATTATATCGGATAAAAACCTGTCATATCTAATTTTTATCCATTTTTCCTTAGAATCCCTATTTTCCACCTTATTAGGTAGGATTTACATAAAATTTATGATTTATCAAAAACAAAACTTGGAGTGAATTATGTCGAGATTTTATTACACGCTTTAATCCTACTAATTTATATGATACAATTTGTAATGAAATTACTTCTTTTCGACAGGCTGATGACGAACCTATGTACGAGGCATGGGAGCTCTAGAGAGAGTTATTGCACAAGTGTCCTTTGCATGGATTTCCACTGTGGAAACAAGTGACCATGTTCTATAATGCCACCAATGCCCCAACAAGGATGATGTTAGATGCCTCGGCAAATAGAACACTCCTGTACAAAGCACCCGAGAAAGCTATTGAGATACTAAACAAACTCACAAAGAACGATTTTCAGTTCCCTATATCTAGGCGAGGAGTAAGACGCCAAGCCACAGTGAATGAATTAGAAACATCAAATTCAGTGGCAGCACAATTGACCTCTCTTACCAAAAAGGTGCAAAATATGCAGCTACAGCAAAACACCCATGAGGTTAAGGCTATTGACTCTTTTTGCAATTTATGTGGAGGTAACTACAATTCTTCTGAGTGTATGCAGAATCAAGAGTCTAGCATGTATGCTGGAAACTATAACAGAATCAATATGATTTCTAACACATATAACCCCTCATGGAAGAGGCATCCAAACTTTTCATGGAGCAATCCAAAAAATGCCTTGAATCGAACTACTCACCCCCCAGGATTCTATCAACAAATGTAACATCTGTCGCAGCAGCAGGTACAACAGCCTATGCTGTAGTAGCAGATGCAGATGCAGCATCCTGTAAGTTCTCTGGAAAAATCTTTGAAAGCATTCATGATGAAAACTGAATCATACATGGTAGAGAATAGTAACTTCATCAAAAAACAGATGCATTTATAAATAAGACTGAGATGAGGTTACAGAACCAAGAGGCAGCAATAAAGGCACTACAAACTCAGGTTGGGCAGTTTGCTCAAAACATAAACACCAGAACACAAGGAGGACTACCTAGCAATATTGAAGTTGCTAAGGTAATGGGCCATGAACAGTGCAAAGCAATCATTACTAGGAGTGGTCTACAATTGAAGCAAAAGATAGGAATTCCAGCAGACAAAGTCCCACCAACAGAACCAGAAAAAGAGGATTTAGATGCTGAACAAACGGATCATGTCACAGTAGAAAATACTGCCCCAACAGAGCACTCGGCAGTACCTGAATAAGCTGTCGAGACAGCGACAGACACAGTGGTTCCAGGTATTAAAATCCAAACTAAAGAAACCCTAGATGAGATGAGACCACCACCACCTTTCCCACAAAGGTTGAAAAAGCAAAAATAGGACCATCAATTTAAGAATTTTTTGGATATTTTAAAGCAAGTCCACATCAACTTGCCATTCGTATGGGAAATTGAATAAATGCCTAATTATGCTAAATTCTTGAAAGACATTGTGTCTAAAAGAAAGAGACTAGGTGAGTTTGAAACAGTGGCTACTACCGAAGGATGCATGGCAATGCTACACAATCGTATGCCACCAAAATTGAAGGATCCTGGATGCTTTATCATATCTTGTGCAATAGGTAACCACTACGAAGGTAAGGCCCTATGCGACCTTGGAGTAAGCATCAATCTAATGCCCAAATTTGTCTTTCAAAAGCTCGGAATAGGAAGGGTAAAACCCACCACTATGATGCTCCAACTTGCGGATCGATCATATGTGCAACCCGAAGGAAAAATCAAGGACATACTGGTAATAGTGGATAAATTTATTTTTCTCGTTGACTTTCTTGTCCTTGATTGTAAAGCAGATGAAAATGCAAAGATCTTTCTTGGTAGACCTTTCCTTGCAACTGGACGAACACTAATTGATGTGGAAAAAGGAGAGTTGACAATACAGATTAATGATCAACAAGTCAAACTCAATGTTTTCCAAATTCTGAAAAGACATGATCCAAAATAATGTCAGATGTTGTACAATACAAATGCAGTTAGTACAATACACTGTCTCAACTACCTTGGCGGAAATCTTGACGATACACCTCAAATCTGCCTCGGTAGTGATATAGATGATTGCTACAGCAGAACTTTAGACAGTGTTGAAACAGCAGATAACGAGGAATCTAACTGGACATCACATCTTCTAGGTAAGTATTTCGAACCCTTAGATTACCCAGGTAAGAATGAAAAATCTATAAAGGAACCATTGATCACTGAATTAAAACCCTTACCTGAAAAACTGAAATATGCTTTTTTAGGAGCCAACCACACAATGCTCGTAATTATTTCTTCTAAGTTCCAGCCAGAAAAGGAATAAAATCTGATAGAGATGCTACGACAACATAAAAAGACAATTGGGTGGTCAATTGATGATTTGAAAGGAATAAGTCCAGCAGTGTGTATGCATAAAATCTTTTTAGAGAAAGACCGTAAACCCACTGTTGAGGCTCGAAGAAGACTTAACCATGCTATGAAGGAAGTAGTACACAAAGAAATAATCAAGTGGCTTAATGCAGGAATTATCTATCCTATTTCTAATAGCACATGGGTAAGCCCGGTATAATGTGTACCCAAAAAAGGTGGTATGAATGTCATAACCAACGAGAATAACGAGCTGATCTCAACCAGGACTGTGATCGGTTGGAGAGTTTGTATGGATTATTGCAAGTTGAATAAGGCAACAAAGAAGGATCACTTCCCTTTACCTTTTATTGACGAAATGCTTGATAGACTTGCTGATAAACCTATTACTGTTTTCTTGATGGTCATTCAGGCTATAATCAGGTTGCCATAGATCCAGAAGACCAGGCAAAAACCACCTTCACCAGCCCATATGGAACATATACATTTAGAAGAATGTCGTTCGACCTTTACAACCCCAATAACTTTTTAGAGATGCATGATGACAATTTTTTCTTACATGATAAAGGACTTCTTGGAGATATTCATGGATGGTTTTTTAGTCTTTGGAGACAGCTTTAATCACTGCCTCGGCAGTTTAGAAAAAGTGCTGCAAAGATGTGAGGAATCCAATTTAGTCCTCAATTGGGAAAAATGCCACTTTTTGGTGAATGAAGGCATGGTATTGGGCCACAAAATATCATCACAAGGAATCGAAGTTGATAAAGCCAAAATTGATGTGATAAAGAATTAGCCTCCACCAATTTCTGTGAAAGGAGTTCGAAGCTTCTTGGGCCATGCAGGTTTTTATAGAAGGTTTATTTCTAATTTTTTTTTTAAATTTCTAAACCTCTTTGTAACTTGCTTGAACAAGAAAAAAAATCGAATTCAATGAGGAATGCACTGAAGCATTTGACACCCTCAAAGAGAAGCTGATCACTACACCAATAGTAGTCCCACCAGACTAGTCCCTGCCATTTGAACTAATATGCGACGCAAGTGATCATGCTATCGGGGCAGCACTTGGACAGATAAAGAACATGTTCCATGTCATCTACTATGCTAGTAAAACACTTAATGATGCCCAAATTAATTACATAATAACAGAGAAGGAATTACTAGCAGTAGTATTTGCCTTTGATAAATTTCGATCATATCTTATCGAAACAAAAGTGACTGTCTATACTGAATATTCGGCAATTAAGTACCTATTCTCAAAGAAGGATGTCAAGCCCAGAATGATTAGATGGATCCTCCTTTTGGAAGAATTTGATATTGAAATCAAGGATAGAAGAGGTATAGAAAATAAGGTAGTCGATCACCTCTTCAGATTAGAGAACGAAGATAATAACAACTCACTCGAAGAAATACAAGATGCATTCCCAGATGAACAAATACTGCATATTACGACAACTGCTGAGGATACTACCGAGACAAAGACCATGGCAGCATATGACTATGCTGCCGAGGCATTGACTGAATACATCTCAACAACCTTAATAGAAGATCTTGCTGCAGCAACAGCCACCCCCTGATCAGGTTATAAGAAGATGAACAACAAGAAGTGCTTCAGCATTGTCATGATTCACCTTGTGGAGGATATTTTGGAGAAAACAGAACAACAATTAAAGTTCTTCAATCAGGCCTTTATTGGCTCACACTCTTCAAAGATGCCCAACTCTATTGCAAAAACTATGACCGATGCCAAAGAACAGGTAATATTTCTAGGCGCAATGAGATATCTCAGAAACCTATATTAGAAGTAAAATTATTTGATGTTTGGGGAAAAGATTTCATGGGCCATTCTCATTATCTCAAGGCAATCTCTACATCTTAGTTGTGGTAGACTATGTATCAAAATGGGACGAAGAAATTGCCACACCTCACAATGACTCCAAGACTGTACAAAAATTCCTTAAGAAGAACATTTTCACCAGATTTGGAGTCCCTAAAGCAATAATTAGCGATGAAGGTAAACACTTCGACAACAGACTCATTACCACGGCCCTAAAGAAACTAGGTGTCACTCAAAGAATTTCCACGGCCTACCATCCACAAACAAATGGGCAAGCTGAAATATCAAACAGGGAATTAAAATAAGTCCTTGAAAAGGTGGTAAATCCATCTAGAAAGGATTGGTCTCATCGTCTCGACGATGCCCTATGGGCATATAGGCAACTTACAAAACCCCCATTGAGAACATCTCCATACAAGCTTGTATTTGGAAAAGCATGCCATTTGCCAGTGGAAATTGAGCACAAAGCCTATTGGGCAGTAAAGAATTTGAACATGGAATAAAAGAAAAATGTCTAAAAACGACTACTAGACCTTAATGAGATAGAAGAATTCAGAGCAACAACCTATGAAATTGCCAAGATCTACAAGGAAAAGACTAAACGATGGCATGACCGTAAGCTACTGCGAGGCAGTTCTTGCCAGGGCAGCAAGTCCTCCTCTTCAACTCCAGACTCAAATTGTTCCAGAAAAACTCAGGTCCAGATGGTCAGGCCCATTTGAAGTTGTTCAGGTTTATCCACATGGAGCAGTAATGATCAAATCACATAGGGATGAGCAAAAGTTCAAAGTGAATGGCCAATGTTTGAAGCACTATTATGGTCAACAAGAGATGAGAACTATAGAGACCATCACTTTAGGAGATACACTTACATGCATCCCTATTATGAATTAATTCTTTCATATTATCCTTATTGCACTTTAGGATTCGTTTTAATTTAGACTTTTATTATTAATTTTCTTTTTGTTTATTTTAGGATAAGAATCAAGGATCAAAAGGTGAAGCCGCTCATAACAACAGAACTACAACAACTGATTGTCGACATTAGTTCTTCGGAGTCTCTTTAAACTATACATATTTCTTCTGCCTTCATCTCTACTTGTTTCCTTTTTCATATTTTGTTGCCTACTGTGTGCCCTTATTTTAAGCATTAAGGAAATGCTTGGTTCGAGTTTGGGGGTGTAGAAATACTATCGAGGCAACCCAATGTCACGGCCTTGCCATAAAAAGGGAGTAATTAAGTGATAATTTTAAATTTTTATGTCCACTACTTTACTTGAATCTATTGCCCATACTTTTGCACTGCCCATCATCAGTATTACCTTAGTTTATTCTTTTAAAGCTATTGAAATCTTTCTCCTTACCATGGTTAGGTTCTATTTTAAAGGCTTAATTATAAGATACTTAAGAAGAAAACTTAGAAGTTTGCTATAAGGTTGATCTTAAAACACTTTTGGGACTTGTTTGTTTATAGGAATTACTCTTTTTCATGCTAGAGGTGCCCGAAATTGGTTTTAGTATGCTTAAAAGAATAGAAAAAGAAACAAGGAAATAATGATGAGAAAAACACAATCCTAAAGATGCCCAAAATTGGCTCAAGAATTGGTTGTTTTGAAAAGAAAATTACACTAAATCCAAGTCTATTTGTCTTGAACTTAGAGTTTATCTAAGAAGGCCCTTAATCAAACTTGTCCATAAAAACGCACACACTCACAAAATCTTATAGCTTGTTTTCTAGGTAAACCTTTGGGTAACCGAAAGGTTAAATCTAAAGAATAGACATTGTTATGGTGGGGAGAATAGATGGAAACATAAGACCAAGGGAGAATAAGATTCGGCAAATTGATGGTTTGCATTGCTTGAGGACAAGCAATAGTTTGAGTTTGGGGGTGTTATAAGTGCTCAACTCACTATCACTTTCTACACTTTTCATGGGCATTAATCGTCAATTCTACACCAACTTGAACCAATGCATGTACTTAATTTAATATATTTAGGAATTTTGCTGTTAAAGATAATATTTACAGAAAAGGCAAGCTTTACTGCATTTTTGTATCTGTGCAGGAAAAAATATTTTCGTGACAACAAACTTGGGCCGAGGTAGGACCTGGTGGTGAGGCAGCAGAAGACAAGTAGCAATATGGTAGGCAAGTTGAGGAGAAAAATGAGGAAAGCGTTGCTGGACAAGAAGCCCAAGGATCAGAGCTGAAAAGCACAAGGAAAAACCCAAGACAAGGCCACGCGGGAAAGCCTTCTAGATAGAATAAACTTGGAAATATCTTGTTAATGTACATGACTTGTTCCCTATTCCAAGTTGTATTCTACTTAGGAAAGGTTTGCCCTAGGCCAAACTTATATAAGACCTATCCGTCCAAGGAACAAGAGCACTTGATCATCATAGACCATACGATATTAGAGAACTTAGACTTCATCTTTAAGTTTTTCTTTTCTTTTATATTGTGTTCTAAGTTTGTTTAGGCTTAGGTGAAGGTTGTAAAGTATTAGTGTGAGGAAGTTAAACTTTGTTTCTTGTTTCCAATGCAATAAAATATCGAAGTTTGCTTATTCTTTACCATTCCTTGTTCTTGCATTCAAGCTCGAGAGAGAAGTTTGTGAGTGATCCATTTATCTAATATCGAGAGAGCTAGATTCACGAAAGGAATAAGTATGGTGTTTCAATCGGGAAACACTAACTCAACCTAGAGATAGGTTAAAAGTTTTAGCGGCTAAAAGAAGTGTAAGATTGGTTGGTGATTATAATTGATTCACGTCGAGAGGTATTATCAAGGATTGATCATCAACATTTCTTCGACTTAGAGATAAGCGAAGTCATTAAATGACACTTTGCCGAACTTTGATAAAGTCTTCCCAAGAGCAAGAAATTGCCTGGCGGGCGAGTATCTTCATTGTCGAGGCAGTAATCTGTAGTTCTGCCGAGGTGGTGTTGTACAATTGTATTGGACAGAAATGAGTTGATCAAATCCACTATACAGCACAACTGGATCCTGACCACCTTCTTTATCTGATTTTCCTATCTTTATTTAGTTTTCATTATTTAGTTCAATCAAAACCCAATCACTTGTGTTTTTATTTTATTTCCCTTTCAGAGCAAGAAGACTAAAGGAAGCATATTGAGTAGAACAATCATTGTAGAGACGATACACGATTTACTCATCACTTTATTACTTGGAGACGTGTTCACTTGCACTAAACTGCGTATATCTAACACGCATCAACTGTACTACCTCGATAGTAATACAAGTTATTTTTTTGATTCCCTTCATTATCGTTAATTCATCATATGTAACTTTGAAAATTTTATCTCTTATAGTAACGACTAATCCTTTAGATTCCAAGGCTCCCAACGAGATGAAATTCTTCTTTAAACTGGGCACATACCAAACATCAATTAAAACTCTAGTTGATCCATTTTGATTCTTTAATTGGATTGAACTTATCAAAATAGTTTTACAGGTGTTGTGATTGCCCAAATAAATAACTCCCCCTTTTTTTCTACTAAATTAGAGAACCACTCTCGGATATGGAACATATGATAAGTGCAACCCGAACCCAATATTTACTCATCTAAATGGAAAGTTGATGGTGAAACAACTAGTGATATTTTAGAGTTATAAGTATCATGCTCTGCAACACTTGCATCTATAATTTTTCCTTTATTTTTTAGCTTTGGACAATCTTTTTTCAAATGGTCTTTCTCATGACAGAAGACACATTCATCTTTCTCAAGTTTGGATTTTGAGTTTGATCTCCCTCTCTACTTTAATCTTTGGTTTTTCGAGCAAACTCTTGCCACCATGACCTACACTATATTATTCTTATTCCCTATCTTGGTTTTCTTTATGAGCTCATAACTATATAGAACAACAGTTACGTCTTTAAAGGATACCTATTCTTTTCCATGAAGTAACGTTGTTTCAAGGTGCTCAAATTCATCAGGAAGTGATGACAATAATATTAAAGTCAAATTCTCATCTTTGAAAGTTTCATTCATGCCAACTAGTCTGACACTAACTCATTAAATGTGGTGATGCGTTCATTCATATTGGTGCATGGTTGATAATCAAATATAAACAATATTTTTTTATAGAGAGATGATTCTAAAAGTTTTTCTATAGGAACTTTTCCTCCAATGCTTTCCACAACTTGCATGAAGAAGCCTCATTCTTATAGACATACTTCTACTCCTTGAAAACACAAGATCGAATCGTACAACATATCGTACGGTTGATTATTTTTCAATTATTCTTCATCATATCTATGGGATTTTATTCTTCAATGAAAACATCCAAAACTTGTTGGGATAAAAAATCTAGCACCTCACCTTGCTACATGCCTAAATGACTGGGTCCATCGAACAGCTCTATCGAGAAGCTTATATTTGACATAATTCTCCTTACCGGTATTGTAAAAGAGCTTGATGTACCATTTGACATGTCATTTTCCATGATAACGAACAATATTCAACAAGATTTAGATACTGAGAATACTAAATCAGGTAAGTTCACAGGAAAGAGAGGTGGATCACGCAAATCACTTAGATACCAAGTCTTTCCTAGCCAGAACTTTTCTAGACATGCACTGTCACAATATCATACTTCTTTGCAACAAACGAGCAACCGAGATAACCTTTAATAAAGCTCTAATACCAATTGTTGGGAAAATCAGGTTATTTCCCATACAAATATAACTTTAAATCTGAATTGAAATATCAAGATTAAAACCACCAAAATTTCTACAGTGGACAAACCCGTCAAACTATCGAATATTATAATCGAATGAAAATCCTAATATTAAATAACCAAAATAAATAATGGAGGGACCACACAGAATTTACAAGGTTTGAAAAATATCTATTCCACGGGCACCACCACCGGACGATAACTTCACTATTACCAAAATGGTACAAAGAAATGGAATTCCTAAGAATTCTCGAATACAAAAAAACGAGAGAAGAAAGAGCCAAATAAGAGAGATTGTTGGCATTTTAGGATGATTTCAAATGGAAAAGGTTAGGCCTATTTATAGCTCCAAGGGCTAAACTTGTAAATAACTTAATGTGTAGGGACTAAAGAATAATTTTCCAATATACCATTTAATATCAAATTAAATAGGTTTATTTAATTCAAATTAAATGGCTATGAAACTCCTACATTTCAAGCCATCTTCGATAAATATTGTTGGGGAAACCGAGTTATTTTCCACACGAACATAACTTTAAATGAGTTGAAATGTTAATATTGAAACCAACAAAATTTGAAAAGCGGACAAACCTGTCAAACTATTGAATATTGTAATCCAATGAGAACCACAATATTAAACAACAAAAATAAATAATGGAGAAAACACACAGAATTTTCGAGCTTTAACAAATGTCTACACCTCGGGCACCACCACCGGATCATAACTTCACTATTACCAAAATAGTATAAAGAAATAAAATTCCTTAAAATTCCTGAATACATTAAACGTGAGAAGAAAGAACCAAATGAGAAACATGGTTGAGATTTTGGGATGATTTCAAATGACAAAGGTTAGGCCTTTTTCTAGTTGAGCTCCAAGGGCTAAACTTGTAAATAACCTAAAGTTTAAGGACTAAAGAATAATATTCTCATATATCATTTGATATCAAATTAAATAGGTATAATTCTAATTAAATGGCTATGAAACTCCTACGTTTCAAGCTATCTTCAACGAATATTGTTGGGGAAACCGAATTATTTCCCACACGAACGTTGCTTTAAATTTAAGTTGAATGTCAAGAATGAAACCACCAAAATTTGAATAATGAACAAACCCGTCAAACTATTGAATATTGTATTCTAATAAAAACCCCAATATCAAACAACCAAAATAAATAATGAATAGAACACATATAATTTACGAGGTTCGAAAAATGTGTAATCCTTGGACATCACGCCGGATCATAACTTCACTATTACCAAAATGGTACAAAGAAATAAAATTCTTAAGAATTCTCGAATACAACAAACGGGAGAAGAAAGAACCAAATAGAAGAGATTGTTGGGATTTTAGGATGAATTCAAATGGCAAAGATTAGACCTACTTATAGTTGAGCTCCAAGGGCTAAACTTGTACATAGCCTCAAGTTTAGGGACTAATGAATAATCTTCCCATATACCATTTAATATCAAATTAAATAGGTTTATTTAATTCAAATTAAATGTCTATGAAACTTTTACATTTCAAGCCATCTTCAACAAATATTGTTGGGGAAATCGGGATGTTTCTCACACGAACGTAGCTTTAAATATGAGTTGAAATGTAAATATTAAAACCAATAAAATTTGCATAGCAGACAAATTCGTCAAACTATTGAATATTGTAATCTAATAAAAATCCAAATATTAAACAACCAAAATAAATACTAGAGAAACGACAAATGTTTACTCCTGGAGCACCACCACATCATAACTTCATTATTACCAATGTAACCCCCTAGACCGGTCTATGCGGAAAGTCCGACCTAAATTAGTTACATTTTTTTTCCAAACAAACATAAAACAAATACCAGTTTAACCAAAAATCAAGATATCCTGTAAAGACGATATTTCTATCAAAATCAGGGTTTCGACCATAATCCATATAATCATAGTAAATGTAAATCTCAAAAGTAATATGCGTTCAAAATATTGCTCGTAAAACATTCCATATCATCGTAATAAAACGTAATGGGTTAAAATCATCCTGTAACAAAATATAGGCATAACAGTGGCGAAATAGGCACATGTCACCATGATTAAAAACCCGGGAAATATAAGCGTTACATCAAAAGATAGTCTGGGAGGTGTAGATCCTCCGAGTGCCAAAATCCGGGATGCCTATCTACGATATCTGAAAGGGGGAAGAAAACAAGAATGAGCTATGGAGCCCAGTGTGTTCCGGCAGTGCATAAAAATCACAGGTAAAACAATATACAATGATATCAGAAAAACAATGCATGAGATGCATGGCATGATATTCTACCCCCAACCGATCTCCAGGATACTGTTCCCCAGAACAAAATTTAGTACAGGCATTAACCTAAGCCCAAAGGGGTAAAGGTACCGTAAACAGGACGGAATTACCCCAGCTGTAGCACGGGAACCGATATCAGGACGGAATTACCCTAACCGTAGCTAGGAACCGTAAACAGGACAGAATTACCAGCTGGATCAAGGCTGAACCAAATGACAGGCACTACTCATCATCCCCAAACCTAAAGTGACAGGCATGCAGTAATAACAGGTATAATGATGGCAGTGACAGTATTTATCCAGATATCATGTAATGCTAAATCAGGACATGTCATGCAAAACATATCAGGCATATAGCAAAGCAGAATGTGATCAAGTTCAACAGGTGTGTCAAGGTAAAGTCCAGAAATAATCAAGTGTACATGCTTGGTTGTAAAAACGGAAAAACAATGATATACAATATATAGCACGTAAGGGAACACACCTCAAAAGAGTAGAAGCACACAGGTGGTCTACTGGGCAGCTGAGCCTCGCTCTGCAGCTGTACTGGACCCTATAGGTACACGATAAGATTTTATATCAATACAGGAATCTAGATACTGGATTTATTCACTAGAGATGAGAAAACATACGAGTCACGATCGGCTCACGAGTCGGGTCGAACCAGGAGGAACCAGGCTGGGTCGGTACTCGATCGAGAGGACTATGAGATCCTACAAGTAAACAGGTATCGATATCAGACCCAGACTAAAACTCTGAACTTAACTTAACTTAGAAGAAAAGTTTGACTCAAGACTTTAAAGTCCAATTTGGAGGCTTTCGGGATTGAATTTTGAAAAACGGACTTCACAAATGGACTCAGGACGTCGAAAAACATAAAATAGGGGTTTTTGAAATTTTTGACTTTTTGGTCAAAGTCAATGCTGACGTCAGCTTCCACGTCAGTAGTCAACGCTGACACGTCAGCAGCCATATCAGCAGTCAACGCTGACGTCAGCTGCCACGTAAGCTGCCACGTCAGCAGTCAACGCTGACGTCATCGGTCAACGGGTCGGGTCGGTCAATGGGTCGGGTCGGGTTAACGGGTCGGGTTGGTCAACGGGTCGGGTCGGGTCAAGCCGATTCAGTTCGGGTTGGACCGGTTCGGTTCGACCGGTTCAAGGCCGGTTTGACTCGGGTTGACCGGTTCAGACCGGCTGGCTCCTGGCAGCTATCCACGGTGGCCGAAAATCGCCAACGACGGTGCGTGAAGGCCATGCGCGGCCCTAGGCGGCCAGAAAATACAATTTCAGGCTCGGAAAAACCCAGGATCAGATTTAACCCAAAAATTCAACGTAAAACCAGAAAAAAAAACGCGATTATTGGGTTCAAAACTCACCCCTTCAATGCTTCGAATTTCAGGTCCGACGAGGCCCCTGCCGACGTTGGACTAAGGCGTTCTCGGAGGGGTTTTGCGCTCCTTTCAACGGTGGATGCGAGGACGCCGTCGACGCGCCGGTTCAGTGCCTGGAATGGCCGAAAAACTGGTTTAAAGCTTCGACGGAACCCTAGGGTTTTCTCGGAGGTTCACGCTTCGATTGACGACGACTCGGGCGACGGTACGGCACGTCGGTAGAGGGGTTTTGCTCCTGGTGTTGCGGCGGTCACGACGGCGGTGGCGGTGCAAGGCGCGGTGCGACGGTGGGTGAGCTAGGCGGCGGCCGGAGTGTTTGGTGAGGGAGAGGGTTATTCGAAAGGTTTTAGGGTTATCTGGATCTAGTATGGTTCTAACATAACATCTCAGTTTTTTATTTCGGAACTATTATTATTATTATTCAACCAGAAAGTGAACAGGTTAAGAGCAAGGTTTGGGATAACCTAACTCAAGAGCTAATTAGCTTAGAAGGTTAGGCCATAGGGTAACAAGCTGAGGGTTGTGGGTGCGAAGCCCCACAACCACACTTCTTCCTTTTATTTTTATTTTCACCCAGAACCAGGTGTTACAACTCTCCCCCTCTAAAAAGAAATTTCGTCCTCGAAATTTACCTGGACTGGACTGAACAGATGCGGGAATTTCTCCCTCATAGATTCCTCAATCTCCCAGGTGGCATCAGAAGGGTTACGGTTCCTCTACTGAACGTTAACCATAGGGATACGTCTCCTTCTCAGAACTCTCTCATCAAACTCTAAGATCTGAACAGGTTCCTCCTCATAAGACAGGTCTGGTCGTAACTCAACATCCTGAACCCGGATGATGTGACTCGGATCTGGATGATACTGTCTCAACATGGATACATGAAACACATCATGAATACGGCTAAGTTGGGGAGGTAACTCTAGCTGATAAGCAACAGGCCCGATTCTTTTCAGAATACGGTATGGTCCAATATATCTCGGGCTCAACTTGCCCTTACGTCCAAATCTCAAGACTTTCTTCCATGGAGAGACCTTCAAGAAACTTGTCGCACCTATCCTTCTTTGTAGCCACTAACCCAACACCATACCTCATCAGATCCAGAAACTGTAACTCATACTCGGCCACTGTCATGGTACCCTGAATCAAGTCCTTGAAGGCCTGACGCCTCTCTCTCAGATAACGCTCCCCCAGGAAACGGTTCCTAAACCGCTCCTTGAAGAAGTCCCAAGTCAACATATCAGGCGACACACTGCTAACCACAAACTCCCACCAGACGTGGGCATTACCATCAAGCATAGACACAGCTCTCAAATATCTCTTAGCTGGCTCCAAACCCAGCTGGTCCATGCGTCTCTCAATGTCATACAACCATGACTCAGCCTCAGAAGGTGCACTTGTCAGGGATCCAGAAAAAGTCCTCACTCCATTGGCGATCAGGATCTGAGAGATAGGAGTATCTGGCATAGCACCTAAAGCTCTGACAGCTCCCTGAATCAGCTGAAGGAACTATCTGCTAAGGGTCTCGTCTGTCACTGTAGTGGCAGGCTCGGTGCTCGGTACTGGTACCCCTCTGACCGGGGTAGACATACCTATGCCCGTGGGAGGATGTGGGCCAGGCGGTACAGTGGTGCTAGCAGGAATGGGAGGGTCTACAGGAGTGATGGGCGGAGGGCCATTGATAGGCTCCTCTACAGGATTGGCGAAGCTAGTCGCACGTCCACGCCCTCGGGTGGTACGGCGAGCTCTACGGACACTCATGAGTCTCAGGTAATCTACAAGAATAGAGTTTATGGGATTAGAATTGGCACTGGAGAATCATGCACAATACAAAAAGATATAGGTGACATGGCCTTTCAGATATTAATTAAAAATAGTTTAGCAGAAAACGTTTATTTAGGACCCATCACAGTCCGAGAATCTTAAAACCAAAAGCTCTGATACCAACTAAATGTAACCCCCTAGACCGGCCTATGCGGAAAGTCCGACCTAAATTAGTTACATTTTTTTTTCAAACGAACATAAAACAAATACCAGTTTAACCAAAAATCAAGATATCCTGTAAAGACGACATTTCTATCAAAATCAGGGTTTCGACCATAATCCATATAATCATAGTAAATGTAAATCTCAAAAGTAATATGCGTTCAAAATATTGCTCGTAAAACATTCCATATCTTCGTAATAAAACGTAATGGGTTAAAATCATCCTGTAACAAAATATAGGCATAACAGTGGCGAAATAGGCACATGTCACCATGATTAAAAACCCGGGAAATATAAGCGTTACATCAAAAGATAGTCTGGGAGGTGTAGATCCTCCGAGTGCCAAAATCCGGGATGCCTATCTATGATATCTGAAAGGGGGAAGAAAACAAGAATGAGCTATGGAGCCCAGTGTGTTCCGGCAGTGCATAAAAATCACAGGTAAAACAATATACAATGATATCAGAAAAATAATGCATGAGATGCATGGCATGATATTCTACCCCCAACCGATCTCCAGGATACTGTTCCCCAGAACAAAATTTAGTACAGGCATTAACCTAAGCCCAAAGGGGAAAAGGTACCGTAAACAGGACGGAATTACCCCGGCTGTAGCACGGGAACCGATATCAGGACAGAATTACCCTAACCGTAGCTAGGAACCGTAAACAGGACGGAATTACCAGCTGGATCAAGGCTGAACCGAATGACAGGCACTACTCATCATCCCAAACCTAAAGTGATAGGCATGCAGTAATAACAGGTATAATGATGGCAGTGACAGTATTTATCCAGATATCATGTAATGCTAAATCAGGACATGTCATGCAAAACATATCAGGCATATAGCAAAGCAGAATGTGATCAAGTTCAACAGGTGTGTCAAGGTAAAGTCCAGAAATAATCAAGTGTACATGCTTGGTTGTAAAAACGGAAAAACAATGATATACAATATATAGCACGTAAGGGAACACACCTCAAAAGAGTAGAAGCACACAGGTGGTCTACTGGGCAGCTGAGCCTCGCTCTGCAGCTGTACTGGACCCTATAGGTACACGATAAGATTTTATATCAATACAGGAATCTAGATACTGGATTTATTCACTAGAGATGAGAAAACATACGAGTCACGATCGGCTCACGAGTCGGGTCGAACCGGGAGAAACCAGGCTGGGTCGGTACTCGATCGGGAGGACTATGAGATCCTACAAGTAAACAGGTATCGATATCAGGCCCAGACTAAAACTCTGAACTTAACTTAACTTAGAAGAAAAGTTTGACTCAAGACTTTAAAGTCCAATTTGGAGGCTTTCGGGATTGAATTTCGAAAAACGGACTTCACGGATGGACTCAGGACGTCGAAAAACATAAAATAGGGGTTTTTGAAATTTTTGACTTTTTGGTCAAAGTCAATGTTGACGTCAGCAAAGTCAACGCTGACGTCAGCTGCCACGTCAGTAGTCAACGCTGACACGTCAGCAGCCATATCAGCAGTCAACGCTGACGTCAGCTGCCACGTAAGCTGCCACGTCAGCAGTCAATGCTGACGTCAGCAACCACGTCAGCAGTCAACGGGTCGGGTTGGTCAACGGGTCGGTCAACGGGTTGGGTCTGGTCAACGGGTCTGGTCTGGTCAAGCCGGTTCGGTTCGGGTTGGGCCGGTTCGGTTCGACCGGTTCAAGACCGGTTTAACTCGGGTTGATCGGTTCAGACCGGCTGGCTCCCGGCAACCGTCCACGGTGGCCGGAAATCGCCAACGACGGTGCGTGAAGGCCACGCGCGGCCCTAGGCGGCCGGAAAATACAATTTCAGGCTCGGAAAAACCCCAGGATCAGATTTAACCCAAAAATTCAAAGTAAAACCAGAAAAAAAAACGCGATTATTGGGTTCAAAACTCACCCCTTCAACGCTTCGGATTTCAGGTCCGACGAGGCCCCTGCCAACGTTGGACGAAGGCGTTCTCGGAGGGGTTTTGCTCGCCTTTCAACGGTGGATGCGAGGACGCCGTCGACGCGCCGGCTCGGTCCCTGGAACGGCCGGAAAACTGGTTTAAAGCTTCGACGGAACCCTAGGGTTTTCTCGGAGGTTCACGCTTCGATTGACGACGACTCGGGTGGCGGTACGGCGCGTCGGTAGAGGGGTTTTGCTCCTGGTGTTGCGGCGGTCACGACGGAGGTGGCGGTGCAAGGCGCGGCGCGACGGTGGGTGAGCTAGGGGGCGGCCGGAGTGTTTGGTGAGGGAGAGGGTTATTCGAAAGGTTTTAGGGTTATCTGGATCTAGTATGGTTCTAACATAACATCTCAGTTTTTTTTATTTCGGAACTATTATTATTATTATTCAACCAGAAAGTGAACAGGTTAAGAGCAAGGTTTGGGATAATCTAACTTAAGAGCTAATTAGCTCAGATGGTTAGGCCACAGGGTAACAAGCTGAAGGTTGTGGGTTCAAAGCCCTACAACAACACTTCTTTCTTTTATTTTTATTTTCACCCAGAACCAGGTGTTACAACCAAAATTGTATAAAGAAATGAAATTCCTTAGAATTTTCAAATATAACAAATGGAAGAAGAAATAACTAAATGAGAGAGATGATTGAGATTTTGGGATGATCTAAAATCACAAAGTTCATGCCTATTTATAGTTGATCTCCAAGGACCATTCCTATAAATAGCCTAAAAGTTAAAGGACCAAATCATAATTAACCCAAGAGAAAATTAATGGAAATTATTTCCCCCACTCATTTTCTATACCTATTTCCTTTAATCCATAATCAATGACCGAATGTTTCAAGCCATCTTTAACAATAATCGAATAATTATATTAGGTCAGTTGATTAATCTATTCTTTTTGTTTTCTCGTAATTTTTTTGGTAATGAGTTTTAGACCTGTTAGGAGTTTTATACTTCTAGATATGGCAATAAAACGAGTTTTTAACCATTACAAAAGCAACCCAAAAAGTTAAAGTTTTGACCGGACCCAATATAATAAAACTATAACTGACCTTGAAATTTTAATAAAAATCGATTAAACCCACACCGTCATGAAAAAAATTAATAAAATATTAAATATACTATATACAAATATAATAAAAATATATATATGAATAAATCGCATTGGAGCGGAGAATTTTCGCTCCAAAATCAAACCCGACCTAACTCATTTTTTTAAAATCTGTACTTACCCGACCCAAAAATTAAAAAATAAAAAAAATGATCCTATCATATCGGATAAAACCCTGTCAGATCTAATTTTTATCCATTTTTCCTTAGAATCCCTATTTTCCACCTCATTAGGTAGGATTTGCATAAAATTTATGATTTATCAAAAACAAAACTTACATTATAATTATTAAATTTTTAATTAACTTTTATTATGGTTGCTGCCATTAAAATTGTTGATATAATATAGTCTGATTTTAAACTAATCCAACATATGTCAATAACAAATTAAAAAGTTTTGAGTATTTAGTTTCGATTGAGATTTGTGAAAATTAGAAGAACTTTAGATGATATTAAACATAAAGAAAAAAACAAAAATTAAAATTAAAAGATTTATCAAAAACAAAACTTACATTATAATCATTAAACATTTTTTATACATTTTGTTACGTTTGTTTTGTGTCGGGATTTCTCTTTATTAGAAGAAGGAAGCCATTGAAGTAGCTCAATTTTTGAAGACCAAAACACTCATTTTTTCACTTGATTAATTCTTGGCGTGGGAGATTGGAAAAGCATTGGAGCATGTAAATAGTAAAAATAATTAATGGAGCTCAGTTAGAAATTCGATTCGATTCGATCCGATCCGATTATTTATTTTTTTTATTCGGATAACAACATGCAATGATTAACTCATAATTTTTTTGTGCCAAGGATCCCATTTATATTTCAAACGATACTCCTTATGTTTATCGTTGAACAAGTAGATCCCATCATTTTGCGACATCCAATGGCAGTTGTTTCCGCCGCACTCCTCCATGAGGAACTTATCGTTCACCCAAAACACGTCGAGGTACTTCTCTCCACCGCTCCACCACATGTGGCAGGAGAATCGTGTCCTAGAGAAGAAATCGGTGTGAAACGTCCAGTTGAACTCACCGTGGACGGGAACGTAACGGAGGCCGAGATCGTCATCTTTGGACTTGCAGTGAGCTTCTAAGGTCTCGTTGGTGCCGCTGAACCCATTGATTACGTGAACATGGCACTTGTTCATGATCGAGTAGGCGACGAGTGATTGAGCCATGCAAAGTGCCAGAACCAGCAGGATCTTCGTAACATTATGGACAGGATTCATATTTGATGAGGGATAGTTTTCTTTTGATGTAAAATGTGCAAATCATTAATTTGCTTTACCCTCCTTTTTATAGAGGAAAGGAAGGGAAAATTATAGCATGAACCATCTAGTTTCAGTGGTTAAGGGAACAGTTGTTATTCCTAAAGGTGACGGGTTAACAAAATAATTGCTTTATAATTGTATTATAAAATTGTAATAATTTGATAAAATTAATTTTTTTATAACTATTGAAAAATCAATATCTAAAAGAATTGATTTTCTATAATTTAATGGCTATTTGTGTATTTTACTATTTCTTAAATTCAATGGGTATCTTCACCTGTAAATAACCAAACAACATTAAAAACTCAGGATTTTGTGACATAAATAAGGGACCACAGACTCAACAGTTACAATATGTATATGTTGAACGTATTTAATTTTTGATAAAATAAAAATATTATATTTTTTTATCGAGACTCTAATTAATATAAAATATAATATCATAAGTATCTTTAGTTACTAAGCTAACTAATGAATCTCATTTAAATATTTATTATTATTTAGTGTAAATTGATTTCTTTTACTACAAAAATACAAATAATTACACTTAAATAGGAGAAATTATATCATGATTATGTTTCACTACGTCATCCATGGATCAACCACTAAAAATCATCTATGTCATCATTTTTTTTATGTCATATTTTTTCTAAGGGAATCTTCACTCATATTTACTGTTAATTCATTTTAAAAACAGTTTTTTCAATTGAAGATTTCACTTAAAAAAATATAACATGAAAAATTGATGAGATGGATGATTTTTAGTGATTAGTCTCATAGACACGTAACGAGACTTACCTATAATATAATTTCTCCTTAAATAGATTAAAATGATAAGTCTAAATTTATGATTAATGATGTTTTTAAAGGATGCATTTAATGGAAATTTATAGAGAATCAAATATACAAATAATTACCCTTAAATAGATCAAAATGATTAATAATAGTTTGGTTCTTAATAAATTTAATATCAGTTTAACATTACTTTTAAAAATTATCGTAAGAAAATGATTTAGAAAAAAAAACTTTAAAAAATATTTTTAAATTGTTTCTTTTAAAACAAAAGTGTTTAATAATATTATTAAAAATATTATTAAATATATAAAATTTCTATATTTTAAAAATATCAAAAGATTGATATAATAAATAATGATAAATCAAAAACTTTATTTAAAAGTGCTTTTAAAAAAGTTAAAACTAAAAATTACAGTTTTTGAAAAGTGTTTTTTAAATAAACTTAAAACTACTTTTAACCTAAAAAATATTTTTCGAAATATTAAAGAAGGAAGTTTTATTCTTCTCTCAAATTCTTTTTGCCTTTATATTTTTATTCTTCTTGCCTTCAACTATTTAAGTGATATTAAATTATTTATCGTTTAAACCAACGTCCGTAACAACTCTACTTTAATTATAATAAATATTATAAATTAGTAAAAGCTGATAATTTTATTACAACATAACACAGAAATATTTTGGTAAAGTCAAGCTCATATCCCCAACATTTGGTAAAATTTTATTTTTGGTCCCTCTACTATATTCTAATTAAAGTACAAAAACTATTTTCCCAAGTTTTAAACAAGGTAGAGGGACCAAAACCAACATTCTACCAAAGAATTCACCCAATGTTGAAACTGTCCAGGGTCCCTCCCCCATTTTCCCAGTCGTGCATAAACTCATCGAAGTTTTCTGGTATGTTCTTCAGGTAAATCCCATCTTCTTTCGCAATCCAAATGCAACTATCCCAATCGCAACGATAAAACAGGTCCTCGTTGTCCCAGAACACGTTGAACACTGCGTGAACGTGGTCGAACACGGAATCCATTAAACACCAGAACAGCGTCTGCCCAATGATGTTAGGCTTGAATTTCCACTGGAACTCGTTGCCGACGGTCAGGTTATGTATACCGAGATCGTCGTCGCGGGATTTGCAGTGGACGAGCAAGATTTTGTTGCTGCTCATCCCGTTGACTGCATGGACGTGCCATGTCTTGTACAGTATGTTCTGTTGGTCTTTGGTCGGTGCTGAAGAGGTTGAAGTTGAAGGATATGTCTCCATTAGGGTTGCTAAAATGAGGAAGAAATACATGTTTCTGCAGAAAGAGGTCATTGTTTTAGTTGTTTTGGGATGAAACTGTAAATTGTTTACCTTTGTCAATGCCAAGCAGCTCCTCCTTTTATGGTTATTTGTAGGTTAAACTTAATAAAGAATAAGGAGTATAAATCTTTCTGTTTCTTAATCGTGATTCCTTTTATATATCCCGTTAAAAATTTTAAAAACAAGTTCTAAATCTTAACCCTAAATTTTTATGTCCTAAACCCTAAATCTTACGCTTTAAAAATACAACATACTCCTAATTCCCTAGACTCTAACCACAATCTCTAACCTTGAACCCTAAACCCACTAATGTAAAATGGATGCACCAATGAAAGTACGATTAAGAGATAAACGATTTGCACCAAAAATAAGGGTTATCTTTTATAGATGTGGATAAGACTAATCAAAACTTGAGTCGATTAGAAAAATATTTTTTTATATAATTTATTGAGAAAAAACTTGACTTGAATTATGATTTTATAAATTCGAATCGAAAAGTTTTCAATTAAAATTTTAGTTATTAAATAAGACTTCGAATAACTCAAAATTTTTTATAATTAATTAATCGATTTTCAAGTTTGAGTCAAATTCTTTAACTTTGACCGACATGTGTATGTCATGTATGAAAAATAATGAAGAATATATAGGTTAGGATCAACTTACATAATGTAAAATTCATTTAGTTTTATGTTAATTTTGGACTATTGGATAATGATAATAAATAATTAAAATTATTTTTTATTTTTTTTCAAATGATATTCTTTACATTTTTTATTACTAATTTCATAAACAGATTTTACTCATCCAAGTCATGAATTAGTGTAAAACTGAAAGAGCTTTATACTTTACAACTTGATTCCATCCCATAAAATTATCTAAATTGAAATAAAATAAAATAATAATATTATAATTATTTTTTAAAAAAAAATAACAATTCTATTCGACTCGAAAAGTTCTAAATTTTTTTAATAATTATAAAGGTAGAATTAAATTTTAGAAATAACATTTGAACTTAGAAAATTATATTATCGTAGTTAAATTTTGAAAATTATAAGAATGGTAAAATTTAATAATTATATACTAAAGCTTGGATTACAGATTTTCAGTGTAATCTAACTGCATTAATGTATCTGAGTTGTTTCCTGCGTTCGGTTATAGATTCTTATTATGGCTAATGTATTTTCAAAGATGAACATACATTTATTGCATCTTACAAATGATTATTAGTGACAGTTTCTACAACCGTAGCGGAACATGAAAATTTATTAATAAATAAGCGGCAGTGAGTATTAAATCGAGTCGAATTAAAAAAATTAATTATTTAAGTTAACACGTCATATTTTATAACTTAAAATTAATTAATTTATTTTTTATTTCAGACGAGTTTTTGATTTCATATAAAATTTAGTTATAATTATTTATCATGTTATAACATAATTTGATTCTAATTAAAATGACTTTCTCTAATTATATAAGATATATATTGTATATTTTTCATATGTGTCATATATTTCTTTATATTTTTTAATCGGTATACATATATATCATGAAAAAATGACGGGTTGGATTCAAACTTAAGAATTAATCCACTAATTATTAAAAAGTGTTATTCGATCATTTATTTTACAATTAAAACTTTATTTAAAATTATTTCAAATCGACTCATGTTTTTGAAATTTTAGAACGAGTTAAAATAAATTGAATTTTACGTCTCCAACGAAACTCGTGGTGCGTTTCTAGCAAAAATATTTTTAGAAAAAGCTATGTTATGGTGTTGTCATTGATTTTTTTGCTCAAATCAGAAAAAAATAAAGAAAAAAAAGCGGATCATAATCGAATCGAAGAAGAAATATAAGTTTAACTAATTTATAGAGAAAAGTAAGGAGATTACGATCTTGATTTTTCACATTTGATTCAAAATGAATGTGTCATCAAAATAAGGAAGCAAATTTGGTCAAATTGAAGAAATGATTATGGGAATCAAATCAAGATTTTTGGGTGATTTTTCACCTAAAAATTAGTGATTTGGGGTTTTTAATTTCTTTATTTTCCATGTATTTATGGGTTAAAAAATCCTATATAAACCCCCTTCATTTGTAATTGACACACCACTACAACCATAACTTAGACACAACACTTACACAAGAGATTTCACACAAATTCTCTAGACAATACTCCGATTTGTACTTAGATTTGTGTTGGATTAAGAAGCTTGAAGCATTTGTTTGAGGTATTCGATCTACTTATTAATTTATTTTGTTTTATTTCTTATTTTATATATTGTTCTAATTTTTTTGTAAAAAAGGAAGAAAATTTTTTATAATTCTTCGATTCATGAACAACATGGATGAACAATTAAGATAATTTAAAATATGGTGTTTTGATCTTTGTTTTAAAATAAATGTATGTGTTTTGGGGCTTTACACATATTCTAAACAAAAGTGGGTCATTTAATTTTATTAAAATCTTACATATTTTTTATTTTATTTTATGAAGTCTTCTTTTTAACAATTTTTAAACTTGGTATATAATTTTAATATGTTTTAATCAAGTTATCATTATCTTATTTTTTAACTTTAATTTTAATTGTTAAACCTATCATATATCTTTGCTATATTAATTTAGATAAACCCCTAGATTTAGGTTCTTTATTGTTAGACCCTTAGTAAATTTAGAGCCTTAAAGTTTAATAAAACTCTCTTCACACCAAATGCATAAAATACACTTAATCATACTTTAACCATATTAGATAAAATTTACTTAGACGTTTCTTTAGGTTAATAATCACTAACTTAGAATAATAAAAGCATTCAACACACCTAAATTTTTTTGCTTGCTTGATTAAAAAAGTGGAACTTAATAAATACGATGTTCCACTAAAGGGAGGTAACAGGTTAGCGTAAGAAATGTTGGCGGTGATTAAAGTTTAGTCTCCTGACAGTGAGACCGTTAAAATGGAATTATATTCATAGATAAAAAATAATTTAAATTTTATACGAACTTACAAATTCTGATATTAAAATGTTTTGTAATCGATTAGGTACCAATTTTTGAACGTTGTAGGGGTGTTAACCCTTCCCCACACGTACCGACTCTCGAGCCCGTTTTTAAAAATTTTTGTTTTAATAAAACAAAATTGATTTTATTAAAATAACTCGTTTTTAGGTAATCCAATCACACCTTTAAAAAAGATTGGTGACAACTCTGTTGTTTTTATTTTTAAAGAAAAAATCGTTGAACCGCTTGAAAAAGGGGTTGCGACAACTTAGCGACTCGATGAGATTTTTTTTTTTTACAAAACAAGAGTCAAGCCACAAGCCAATTACAACTTATTTTATTGTTAGAAATTTGCAAGTTTATATAAAAATTAACTTAATTATCCATTTATGAGTTTGATTCTACTTTACGCATTTAAAACTTATTTTCAAGTTCTATACTCGAGCTTTGTCCCGATTGTTTAAGTGAAGTGAACATGCTATTGTTCTTGTGAGAATTTAATTCTTCGCATACTTTGGGGCTCATATGTCCTAAGTCTTCGTAAGGATATACATCCTTCGCATAAACCTAGGAAAGTGAGTCCTCCTGAGTTGAACTTGATTCGTTGAAAGCCTATAATGGGTGAGAATCAGGGGCCTTGCTACCCTTAGTAAGGAACAACAAGGACAACTTGGGGAAATTTCTAGAACCAAACCATGTGTGTGAATCTAGGAGGCCATCCCATTAGAGCCATGTGGAAAACCTTAGAGATAGAATTTGGTCAAGATGATTTCGTAAGAATAATCCGTGGAGACATGTCCAGAAATGTTGAAATGCGTTACCTAGTTATTATTCATATAATGAAATTATTTTGGATCTCTTTATTTTTTTATGCTAATATTTTCTTGTTTTGCATATTTATTTCTTGCATCATGCATCTCATACATAGAAGGAGTCGAGTCTGGAGAATATTACTCAAAATAGAATATGTTTTTTTGTAATTGATAGAAGATTCTTTAGAAAAAAAAAGATCATACAAGAATACATATATGGTCTAAGGTTAACCGGCGAACACCTACAAGCGAGAAAAAGAAGAACAAGTAAGCAATTGAGAATTTGAAGAACAAATGAGTTATTGGAAAAAGATAAGAGGCTAGTTATATGGAAAATGAGGGTCCATAATAACAAGGTCTATTTGTGAAGAAAAGAATAAGATTTTTTGTAATGGGTAGAAGAATCCTGAAAGAGGAAGATCATACGAGAATACATCTATAGTTCGGGATTAACCAGTGAGTGATGAAAAAGTAAGCGATTGAGGATTTAAAGAACAAATTGGTTATTGGAAAAGGAAAAGAGAATGATTGCATAGAAAAAGAAGGCCCATAACAATAAGGTTTATTTTTATAAATTATAGGGATATGTGGCACTATCGACAAAAAGCTAAAATATAGCCAGACTTTTTTTCTTAAGTTGCAAGTCCAAGTGGATACTCGAGTCATTCATTAAAATAGAGTTGTTTTGCATATTTAGGTCAGTCAAAGTGAAAATGAAGGAATTAAAAAGAAAGTAAAGACCATGAAGAGCATCATTCCAAAATTTCGAATAAAGATTTTGGTGGACATCAATAAAGGGGAAATGACGAATAGTTAACTCGTCTTAAGGAAAATGCTATGAGATTCCAAGAACGGGACATGATCGATAAGAGTGTCATGGCCCAAATCTAAGATGTAGTCAGATATAAGATGTTAACCAAGAAAGTTGAAGCTTTGCGCAAATATAAGAAGTAAGACTGAGACTCTTATGGTTGATCAAGGAAAGAGTTGGGAATTTAAGATAAGATATACTCGTGATATAATTCTAAATCTTTCATAATAAGGATATCTGATATCCAGTGAAGAGCTACTTCTACGAGTAATACCTTGATGGATCGATGTCCCTTATTATGCATTCATGCATTTGCATATTTGCTTGTTATTTGTTTGCATTTGTTTTTGTTTTTACATCATTGCATACATTCAAACATAATAAAAAATTAATCTAAAAAGAGAGTAAAGTTTTACAAAAGTGCGATACCCGAGCAATGATAATTGAAGGTAAGTCAACAAATTCAGGAATATATGGGATTATTGGATGTTGTTACCCAGATATCAGTCATGTTGTGATTTTAGAATCCAAACAAAGAGAAAACAACTAATGGAATCAATGTTTTGTCAAATATTTCTTACACATTTCCATGGGCTCTAAAAGAATCCATCTCGCCCAAAGTCAAGTTTCAACTTTATCTCAGAAGGACTTCATTAGTACCCTAAACCAACAGATTTCTAATCATGAAGAAACCTAAGACTACAAAGTGTCTGACCTCGATGAAGTTGTTGTTAAAGCCATAAATGAGAAAAAGTGAGAACATTGTTATCCTTAAAACCTCTTTGGAGGAAAATATTCAGAGTGACATAGATGATAGAGACCTAAGCTTTGTGACTAATTTGTTTGTTCGGTTCTGCATCTCGGTACATTCAATTAAGTTGGGAAAGTATACGAACATAAAGAGATTTATCATGGGATTTCAGCAAGCGGTACAAACATGTCAATGATATGATCTTGAATTGTCACATCCTTCAAGAAATGAAATAGAAACAAAATAAAAGCTTTTGTTAATATGCATGATGGTGGCGAGATACGACAACCCAAGTTCGTCCTCCACTACTGGATAATAAGCTATCAAAGATGGAAAATTCAAAGAAGAATAATAATAAGAGTGTCCTATACCATGAGTGACTTTCAACAACGGAAAGTTTGACAACTGAACAATAAAAGATTTTTCTAGTCAAAGGTTCAGCCATGCCTAGAACTCTTTTGCTTTCAAACAACAGAGATCATTTTAAAGGACTTTATGTTATTTTACTTGTTTTAAGATGCATTTCCTTCATTTTCATAAATGACAAATGTTTTTCATTCATTTGATCCATTTATCTTCCAAAATATACCCTTTTGGCAGAACCTCTATTATTGATTGTATGAATGATTCTTGAATCTAATCTCGAGATAGAGGGTAAAAATGAGTGTTTAGGATTAATGAGAAAAAATCCATTTTGAGTGAATTTTCCTCTTAGACATCGTTGTTTAGGGTTTTTGAGAAAAACGATAAATCTAAAACATCTATCAACTGAAGACTACTTCTTTTTATGATATTCGTGTGTGAAATGAAATTTGATATTCCTTCATTTCCCTTCTTGAATAAGAAAATAAATATTCCCTTGTTGTCCCCTTTGAGCTTGATATTTTTCTTGTGTTTGAACCCTAACCAAGGATCACTCCTCACACTAGGAGGCAAAGAGGATGAAAGGTTATTTTTTTAAGTGAGAAAAAATTTGTCAGATGAAAAAAACAAGAAAAAAAATAAAAAGGAGAAAAAGTTGAAGGAAAAAAGCGAAGAAAATGAAAAAAGAAAGAAAAAGATGAAAAGTTAAGAGTTAAATCGTAAAAGATGAAAGCGTAAATCATACGCTAAATTCTTCAAATGAGGCATGTGCAAAAAAAATAAATGAACTCTAGGGTTTTACAGTCTAGAGTGATCTTGGGAATAAGCAAACGAAGATTTCATCAAGAAAAATTGATTCATGGTTTAATCACCCTTGAATATATATATTTGAGCTTATGTATCCTTTCTTTTTCAACCATAACCTACCCTATATTATAAGCCTTAAAAGACCATTTAGATCACACATGAATATTTGAGAAAAAAGTGTTTGTTTTCATAATACATTCCGCTTAACTAAGTTAACCTTTCTTCAAGGACCATTGAACTTTTATGTTGTGTGCACTTACTCAGGAAAAATCTTATGTTGTGTCAAGGTCTTTTTTAGAAGAAACTTTGATTTTAGTTTAGATGTATGAGAAAGAGAATTTGTTGAATTCAGGCCCAGTCAAGAGAAACTATACCTAAAAGAAGAAGAAAAAGTAACCAAAGGTAAAAAATTGTAAAAGGCGCATTAGATATAAAAAAAAGAAAAGCGAAAAGAAAAAGAAAAAGAAAGAAATAAAACAAAAGAACAAGGAGGATTCAAGATGAAAATCCACAAAGTGCGTAACATTCAAGACATTTTCTAATGTTTTAACTCTATATCGACTTAAGGTCGACTCATATACTTGAGTTGAAAATCCGTAACATTCAAGACATTTTCTAATGTTTTAACTCTATATCGACTTAAGGTCTCTGAAAATATTGGGTATAGAAGAAAGAGATCAAAACACAAATATTTGCATGCAAACAGATTAATTTACTCAGCAAGGGGCAAGAATTGAAGAACTCATGAGAAGCACCGAAGATACTTGGTACCAGTGTACCTTTAAGCATAGACATTTACTTTTATTGGAGAAGATGTCTCATGATATGAGAATTTTCATCCGATTAGCAAAGTTTTCTTACCTCATAAAAGACGAAAACAAAAGAAATGTTGAAAATATGATCATCAACTGGATTGAGTGAGCAAAATGAGTAAATCGAAAAGAGATAAATAACAAAGGATGATTGTATATCTTAGTGGAACAAGTAAATGCACTTGGAAATGAAAAAGAAGAATCTTAAAGAGGAAAATATCGAAGAGAAAAAAAAAACAAAGAAAAGAATAAGAAACTTGAAAAAAAAAAAGCATACTAGACATCCTTAGGGGCATGTTCATCATAGTTGTGTCTTTTGATCAATTTGACAGGTATATGAAATACTATCAGCAAATAGAACATACTTATCCATCCGAGCATTAGGAGGATGAAACTTTTTTTTCTTATCTACTCGAGCATAAGGAGAGTAGAACTTGCTTATCTATTCGAGCATGAAGAGAATAGAATCTTTTTTTTTCTTATCTACTCGAGCATGAGGAGAGTAGAACCTGCATATCCATTCGTGCATGAGAAGAATAAAACTACTTTTAAAAAATTAAAAGTTAAAAAAGCCGGTTTTTGAAAAGTATTTTCCAAACCTAATTGAAAAGCACTTTTGACTAAAAATTTATATGTTCTATATTACTTTTAGTCTCAAAATCACTTTTGACTCTAAAAACACTTTTCAAATACATTAAAGAATGTAACTTTATTATTCTCTCAAATTTTTTTCACCTTCATCAACCATGACAAATAAATACATGATGGAGATTATATTCTAAAACAGATACTACTGTATAATTATTAGCTTATTCAAAAAAAATTATATAGGTCATTTAATTTTACTTGAGTCGAGTTTTGACAAAAAAAATAATGTTAAACTTGAACAATATTTTTGAAAATAAAATTCCCTTCAAGATCTAAATGTGTTCCATTCGTTTTATCTCCATAAATATTAAACATCGTATATTTTACTCATAAATAAAGAGATAATGATCAAATAAATTTTCTATTTATTTCTAAACTAAATTAACTGTGTAATTTTTTTTTCTATTCTTAATTTTTAGAGTTTTATCCTAATTAATTTAAATAAAAATTATATTTATAATAATTCATACTCAAAACCTATTTAAATAATACTAAATTACTTATCGTAGGAATCAATATATTTGTAACTGCTCTATTTTAATCAGAGGAAATATTGCAAAGTGAAAGCTGGTAATTTTATTACGAAATACTTAACATAGATATATTTTAGTTAAGTTAAGCTCACATCCCCCAACATTTGGTCAAATTCTAATTTTGCTCCCTTTACTATACTCGAATTAAAGTATAAAAACAAATTTTCAACTTTTGAACAAGGTAGAGGGACCGAAAATAAAATCAACAAAAAAATTCAAACAATGGTGAAAATGGATGAGTGAAGTTTCTCAATTTAGATTGATATATATTTATACGTCACATATGAAAAATAATAAAGAATATAGATATTATATAGATATACAAAGTCATCTAAACTAGAATCAAACTATCATAATATTATAAATAGGTAAAAAGATAATTTTAACTCATAACGTTTATGATTTTTATTATTTTGGTTCTTATTCTTTTTTGGATAAATTTGACCCTTAACCTATGTCTTTTTGACAAATAACTTATTTTTTAACTAACATAATGATTAGACCATTAAAAATTTAACGATATTGACATGTCATATATATGTGATATTAAATTTTAGGCATAAAGATAATTTTAACCCTTAACGTTTACAGTTTTTATCGTTTTGGCCCTTATTCTTTCTTTGGGATAAATTTAGCCCTTAACCTATATATTTTTGACAAATATCTTATTTTTTAACTAGATTGATGACTAAACCGTTAAAAATTTAACGATGATACATATATATATAGAATATAATTTTAAGTGACATGGCATGTAACCTATCAAATGTATATATATAGAATATAATTTTATTCTAATATAAAATATAAAACAATTAAAATTCAAATAAATTATTAAAAATTAATTAATTCTAAAATATAAGATTATTAAACATTCTTAACTCTAACTACGATAAAATCAAAATCTTATTCAAATTGCGTTTATATTTTTTAAGATGAGATTTTGATTCTATCGTAGTTAGGGTTAAGAATGTTTAATAATTTTTTTATTTTAGAATTAATTAATTTTTAATATTTTATTTGAATTTTAATTGTTTTATATTTTATATTGGAATAAAATTATATTCCATATATATATGTATTTGATAGGTTACATTTCATATCATTTAAAATTATATTCCATATATATATCATCGTTAAATTTTTAACGGTCCAGTCATCAAGTTAGTTAAAAAATAAGATATTTGTCAAAAAGATATAGGTTAAGGGCTAAATTTATCCAAACAAAGAATAAGGGTCAAAATGACAAAAACTATAAACGTTAAGGGTTAAAATTATCTTTATGCCTAAATATTACTATTAAGTTTTAAAAGAAACTCAAACAGTTGGACTAAAAAAATTTTAAATAAAATTTGAATTTTAGACCAAGTCAACTTGACTAAATAAAAATATTTATATTCAACTTAACTTAATCGAATACTTACTCTTAGATTAAAAAAACACAAAATAATATTTAAAATTAAAAAATTATATTTTCGTAGTTAATTTTTTTTGAACAAACTAATTGTAATTACAGCAGTATTTATTTTAGAATATAATCTTCACTATTTGACATTGATCGCTTAATCACTCAATTGACATTATTGGTGTTCGAACCCGTGATCTCTATGAACAACAAACGTTCTTTTAATTACTTGACTAAAGTGTTAAAATTATCTTTAAAATTACAGATTCTTATGGAAAAAGTAATTTCAAAGATGAGCATACAACAGTTGTATCTTACAAATGATTATCAGAGACGTCTTCTGCAACCGTAGCTAAACATTATTTTTTTTTTAAAAAAATGAGTAGAAAGATTTTGAGTTAACGCATTGCATTTTACGATTTAAAATAATTTAAATTTTTTTTATTTAAATCGAGTTTTTAATATCTTATATAAAATTAATTATAATTATTTATTATGTTATAACTTAAACGACTTTCTGTAATCATATAAGATATGTATATATATTTATATTTTTTATATATGATATATTTTTATATTTTTTAATATCGGTATACATGTATATCAGAAAATAAGGGATTGAATTTAAACTTAAAAATTAATTCACTAATTATTAAAAATTTTATCATTCGAATTTTTATTTTATAACTAAATATTTATTTAAAATTCTTTTGAATCAAATCATGTTTATAAAATTTTAAATCTAAATAAATCAAGTTTTTTGCTTTGAATCAAATCAAAAAATTAATTTTTTAATAAATTAAATTTTACTTACCCCTAAACCTAACATCTAATGTTTATTCACAATGTTTTGATATGAAAAAAAAATATAAAAAAAAAAACTAATTAGAGTTCGTTAGATACTCTGTTATTAGAGCAATCCTGGCTTCCATTCCCAACGAAACTCGCGGTGTTTCTAGCAGTATATTATTTTTTATAAGAATGCCATTATCCTTGGCAATCCAAATACAACCTTTACCAGTGTTTTTACGACGTTTTTAAATAATATTACGTTTAGTATTTGTGCTTTTAATTTGTTTAACATTTTCACTTTATTATAAGTGATTTTGTTTCGAAGAATTAAAATCATAAATATTTCAATTCAATCTTTGTTATGGATTAAATTAAAATCTAACATAAACTTAAATTTACTTCGAATTTAAATTTTAACAATCTTCATACCCAATTTGTCTTCTATTAAAACTTAATTTTCTTTAAATTAATATCTTTTTGAATTAAATTATCATTCCTACAATACCCTAACACTAAGAATTAAAAATTAAGCAACAATGTTAATTGCTAAACTATTCATATTTTTTTATTTTGATCACTAAATTATTATTTTTGTAAAATCATTATTAATATTATGTTTTTCTATTTTAATCATTTATCATTATGATCAAAATGAAAACAAAACATTAATGACGATTTTATCAATAATAATAGTTTAGTAACCAAAATAGAAAAAATAATTTAATAACCAAATACTGTTTATCTTGCATTCTGACCTAAACCTTAATCCTAAACCTTAAAAAAATTTAATATGAAACTTAAATATGAGAAGATAAAAACAAAATTCTGATTTCTATTTGACTTTGTTTTGCGTTAATTTTGTAGTAATTATTTTATATAAATATTACATTCAAATTCTGTCAAAAATCAACCGAATAGCAGAAAATATAATCTTTTTTAGGAAAAACTGTACATAAGTAGATTTCTGGAAGCAGAGATGTGAAAATGTGTACATAGATTGAAGTGACAGTGCAGAACACAGTGAACGGAAAGATTTACAAGAAACAGACAGACATACCAGAATCACGAACACCCGAAACATCGTCTGATGGAGGACAGGCAGGATGCCGGATCCGGTGATGGATCGTGTTCGGGCTTAGTGCGAGGAAGATGCTTAAAAAAGGATTTTACTGCTCCGCTCACTCCATCCTCGTTCTCCATTGCCTGGGCAAGCTCAAGGGCACTCTCTTTGACCTGAAATATATGATCAGCAAGTTCATGGAAAATGTTCATTTTCTTGTAAACTATTTTATGGATACAGTCCAAACCCTGAGGGTCAAACATTTGGAATACTCAACATGTCCAGGCGTGGACGACCCAAAGGAGAGACTCATACGATCGACCGTACTTTCTTTTGAAATAGTTGAAGCTCACATGAACTCCCACATGCACGAACCAAAAAGTATAGAGTTTGATAATATCCGTTTCTAAGGTACACCCCTGCTTACTAATAAAGGTATATCAATCAAAAAGTGTGAAAAAATTAAAGAGAACTTCAATCAGGTGAGCCTTTTTCATGCATATTGCTGCCTTAAAAAATGTGTGCCTGGGCAAACCAGGTATGAGCATCAGATGGACCTTGCCCGAAGGCGCAAGATGCAGACAGCAGGCGCACCTAGGTGCATGTGCGGACAAGACATGTTGAACACATACCCATATTCAACACTCGAACCCAAGCCCAAATAACATAGCCCTCAACTCGAAATAAAAAAATAGAAAAAGAAAAAGAAATAACACTCATGAAATATCCAAAAAGAACAAAGGGGAAAGCCTAAACTGCTATTTATCTTAAAATGCCAAAACAAATATAAATTGAACAAATAAATTTTGCATCCCAAATTCAGAATTACCTTCGGGTCTAGCATGAAGTTTATTGCATCAATCAACTTGGGAAGTGAGAATTCATCGATTGGAATGGGGGAAGGTCCCACTCCTCTAGCATGCACTCGCTCCCCCCAGAAAGGTTGATCACCAAAGAACGGTACAATGGTTGTTGGGCACTAAAATTGAGGACAGAAATGTGGATCAAAGGCAGGTGGACCCGAATGAAACCAAAAGCACAAAATTATTGTACTAGGTAAAGCAATGAATGCATCTAGTAATGGAACAAATACATAAAATAACAGAAAAGAGAGAAGTGTTTGATCTTACCGCAGCTTTAAGACCAGCAGCTGTTGTTCCAGCACCACCATGATGAACCTGAAATCGAGGAAAACAGAAAAAGATTTTGCCGCTCAAAACCAAACAGGAGAGAAGTGTTCGAGAGAAATGACTTGAAGTGGAAAAACATGATAAATATCACACTATGTTGCTTGAACACAAGGTGTAGGTGTTAGATAAGGGTATGTATCCAACACAGTATTTTTTTTTTTTTGAAGTTATCCACGGATTCGGAGGGCCGGCTTTGCTTGGTTGAGTGAAAAAGTGGAAAGAAAATAAATTGTGTTTGGTAGGAATGAAAAGTGAGGGGAAAGAAAATGAGAGAGATGATCATTTCCCATCCTCGAATATAAAACAAATCATTCCAATATGGAAGGAAAAGATGAGTGAAAATGTGAGTTAATTCAAAATAATGTATTTTTCAAAGTCTATCAAGCAAAGACTGAAGGACCACAGCCTGATAATGTCCAGATACATAACAGAAACAGGTTTATGACACTAGTACTTCAATTAAATTTAGGGGTTGAGGCAACTAGATATCAGAAAATTTAAAGAGAATCCAAATGATAACAATTCGAAGGTTACTAAGAATGACCAAATACTTGTGCATCCTCCTATCTCATAAGAATGTTATATTGTTGGATGCTTGCCTATCACTTCCAGCAACTTTTAAGTTATTTATGATTGAGTAATTTAGTTTTAATTATGCGTTAGTAGTATCACTTGGCTTCTGCTCTAATCTTTACCATAAGACCTCCCCTAGCCATAAATGTCAAATTTCTTTGGCATACCATTTTAGTACTATTGAGCACCCACCATACCTTAGATATCCATCAATATATTTGATTTCCAATACCATCAAAATATCAAAAAATATGCAAGTATCACCAAATATTTGTTCAAAGTAACAACATGGATTTGACCTCACAGAAACCCTAGTTTTTTCTCATGTTTCTTCTAAGATGAAAGAAAAAGGTGGAATCAGCTGGTGTCCATGATTCAGTTAAGATAAAACATAGGGATCACCATGCCATTAGACTAGAGGTGACAAACGGGGTCACTCGGTTTGGTTTCAATTCAGGTCTGACTATATTCAATCCAGGTTCATTTCGGATCTAATTTGATTTTAATTTGGTTCTATGGTGATTAGGTCGTGTATCAGGTCTGTTTAGATCATTTTGGTTCGGTTAGTATCGGTTTGTTGATTTCAAGTCGATCAATATCAAGTCAAATAGGAGATCTTTCGGTTTCAGTTGAGTTTTTGGATCGGATCAATTTTTTACACCTCTATATGGCTTTAGAAAGTCATATTTGGCTTTTTGGTGAGTTGTGCGGCAATTCACATCTCATCTTTCTTTATTTTTTTAATTATCTTTTCTTTATTTTGGATTGCCTTCAGCTCGAATAAATCAGTTTAGGTTTATTTGGTTCGGTTGAAAAGCGGTTTAGGTTCATTTTGGTTCAACTAAAACTCGGGTCAATTTTAGTTCGGTTTATTTTGGGTTTTGAATCATCGTGTTTGGGTCAATTCTAGGTCTTGGGGTCGGATAAATCAGTTCGGGTCTCGAGTCAAGTTTACCAGGTTTACATTAGAGTTCGCAACTCATTAAAGAATACCATTACTTAAAAATATGTTTTTCCTAACAATGATGGCCATTTTATAAGAAGAGCCCATGTGCTAAGTTCGAGGAGGGAACCAAAGTTGTAGTTTCAAAATATTTAGAACTTCTTGCCTTTTTTAGACGATAAAGGGGAAGGGCTGCAATTTTACTGAGATTTTAATGTCAAGCATGTAATCATTCAAGAATATAAGGTAGGACAAGAATAGAAGAGTCAAGACTGAGCAAACATTTCCAACAATAGCTCTCAAAGAAACTTCTACCATAAGCTGCGACTAAATAATTGACCTAGAATTCCATACCCATTCCAAGTGAACTAGGTGTTTTAACCACTACATACAATGCAATCAGTGAATAAAGAAGCTAAACAGATATAACAAGAAAGAATCCCAAGAAAAACCTTGTTCTCGTAATGGACTCACCACAGCCTTGCATTGCAGGAACAGCCAATCATGAGGGACGTTGTCCAATAAGTAAACAAAGTCCTTGGGTTTTTCCACTGAGAATAAATGACAAAACAGCTAAGCAAATATGCACAGGAGTTAAGCTAATAAAAAGTAAGAACTTACATTCACCAAGGCCACCCCAGCCCTTGTTAATGATACCCCTTTGTCCAGTTTGTTCCAATGCTTCGACAATTATTTGGGTCATTTTTTCTGGTTCTTGAACTGGCTGGCATGAGTTGAAAGAATTGTACAAAACGATCATATACTTCGAAGAAAACAAAAAACGTATCTATAATATAAGATCAAATAAGTTAGAACAGTGTCTCATAGCAACCAACCAACCATCACAATGATATAAATTCACTATGAAGGATAAAAAGCAATCTATTTTTATGGTCAATGTGATGGATCTGTATCCTACAAAAAAGAGGAAAAACAATCAAAAGATGCAGTCCTTTATTGCATTCATTAGGCTTGGTTTTATCATGTCGACACAAATGACTCATACAAAACTCACTAGGAAACAAATCTTCATCAAAAGATGCAGTCCTTTATTGCATTCATTAAGCTTGGTTTCTATATTATGTTGTACCATTCTACTTCAGTCATAGCATTCTCACTCTAAGGATTTTACCATGCTCTACTAAAATAGTATGAAGTGGATAGAAAAGAAGCAATAAAAGTTGAAATACAAACAAAAACTTCATTTCAGCCTCAGACTAACAAACAAAATGTAGTTGTGTCAAGGTTTTGGTGCATCCATTGGGAAGAGGTACATAAAAAGGTAAGACAAGATAGTCATGGAATGTTTAGGGCTCACAACCTTATAGCTTAGTCAGTAAATAAAGAACCAATGGAATTTCTGGTTGCAACACTATAGGCACTGATACCATTCAGTACATACGTTATGATCCAAAATTCTAAAACTATTTATGAATTTCAGCAGTTCCCCTAGCTAACATACTAGAGATGTCTGGAGGAGTACAGTTAGAAAAACTCAACATAAGACATTAAAGAGGACAGCTGTTTCGTATCAAGAAGAAACAAAAAGAAAACAAGCAGGAAACAACCAAGCACAGCTAGACTTGTGATTGAGATTTCAAGAGAAATGCTTTTTGTAAACCAAGAATTCCTGGACAGATTCATCAACATTGAAAACCACGTACTTAGCTTCAATTAAAAAGCTTGTGGGGAAAAAATATTGACCAATGCCTGTAAAAGGAAAGCAACTCATCCCTAGAGACCCAACTTGAGATGTAATCTTTACCCAGGGAAAGCAAGCATTGTACTACGACTCTATTATCTCCCTCGGATAAATCATAAATTTCAGGTAGTTAGTTGTCCTCAATACTTTTTGTTGTATACAGTGAGCAATCATTTTGCTCTTTGTATATGAGATTAACTGAGCACATCATAAGTAAACAAAACTTGACCCTCTGATTTTTTCTAGCAATATTTTTCATAGAAAGGTTAAATCACGGCACCACCAAACTTATATTGATTCTGGAAATGAATTCAAGCATTTTCTATTAAGACAATAGGGGTCTCAACCTACAGTAAAAATAAAATATGAGAGACAAAAATACCCTCAACAGGAAAGCCCATTTGTCTGCTCACCATTTCGCTATATAGTATAAAATATTTTGGGATTTATATTAATAGCATAATTTTTAATGGATTTCACAATGCAAAGAAAAAACTTAAATTCTCAAGTAGGCACATCCTAGAAATATCTGCTACTAATAGGGAAAACAAACTCACAAACTACAGCAGATTATATAGTAAGTGATAAATGAGAAAGGAAATCGAACTCACTAGGCTTCCAAATCCAATATATATAGGCTTTGGACCAGCTGCAAGCCACTGTACAAGTGATGCGGGAGGTTCATAATTTTTTGCTAGATCAAGAAAGCAAAAGCCTACCACATCAATCTTAGGTCCCCAATCTGACAGATAAATATAAGTGTCATCAGTCTGTTTGAGAAATTCATGCTAGCGTGTAAAGTTGTTATATAATATATTGTTTTTTCTAGGAAGATGTCCTTATGCTTATTAAAAGTCAGAGTTATATCTTTTAAGTTTTACACTCTACAATTAGACCTATACCAACCACCACCTTTAGGCTTAGGAACAAGGTGAGGGCTCCATATATATCCATGAGGCACGTCAGAATCAGAGCCTTGGGAACCACTCAAATATGTGACTGGTCGCAACTTCAGCTTTTTCTTTCTAAGATCATTTATCATGTCCCTTATCCCAAGCCAAATCATTGAGTCAACAATTTGATAAGAAAGCTGCAGCAAACACAAACAAACAAGATGAGAAAATGAGAACAGAAAGACATGGTAAAAGATGGTAAATATGAATATATTTCACAGAACTCACTCGATATCCAGCTGGTTGCTTCACACGGGACAAAGGATGCGGAAACTCACTTGTTGGCCTGAAGGAAACAATAAAGGATTGTGCAAAGCAGTCTAAGAGAGCCCATTAAACCATGTAATAGAACAACATACTGATATAAAACAAGAAATGACAATTGTAAACTGCTAGCTTTGGAGATGTTAAAGCAACATCTAACTCAGCTACAGATAACATTACCCATACAAGACTTACGTCCAAGGCATTGTGAAAAAAATGTGAATTGGTACTTTTAATGCCTCTGCCACATGGGTATGTCCTAAACAGAATTGACAAAGTTTCTATCAGAATATTGACCTAATAAATCAAACAAGAGTAAAGTACTATTCCAGAAACAAACATATAACAGTGACACTAAGAAAAATCGTCACATTTTCCCACCAGAATCTTTTCTCAAATAGGGACAACTTATTAGGAATCTATTTATTCCATGTCACAGTTATGATTCGAACATGAACTTCCACGCTACACCAAGATGCTAAAATCAGAGTGCTAAAGAGAATAAATCTAATATATGTACACAATACTTCCCAGCTATGCATGATAAAAAATGCAAAGATATATGATTAGAGGAACCGGAACATCAAACCTTAGACAACCACAATATTTCTATTATTCAGACCCATAAGCACATACTTAAACATGGTTATATCATTTATATGTGAGTGTATATATAATGTGTATATATTAAGCCGTGAAGCCATGAATATTATCTTGGGTGGCCAATACCAAATTTAAAATTTTGGGGTCCAAAGCCAAAAATTCATGTTAAAAGGTCTTAAATCGAATTATTAACTCTTAGGAGGGGTCAAAAATGAAAATTCCTTTTAATCAATAGGCAAATAGGGATTAAACTGAAATTTAAGGGACTAAAAGAGGAATTCTACCATTAAAGGGTGGGGGCAGGCCTGCATATATACTTATAAGACCACTATAACGAGTAGAAAAGTAATGAAATCTAACCATATGCTGGAGGATTTGCAATGATTGCATCTGCCTTAAAAGCGATGCCAGAATCAGGATCAGGATCTTTGCAAGCTGGAAGCAAAGAGTAGATAATTTCCTTTATTTGATTTCGTTGAACGGGAATCTCAGAAGGGCCTGATGGCAAGAAGCCTTTATTTTTCACCATATCTGCTCAGAGCAAAAAATTATAGGGAAAAGAAACAATTAACCCTGTAGGAGATCCAAACTTTTAACAACTAATCACAATCAATTTCATTCATATATTTCTTTGAGCTCACTGGACAATCTTCAACTTAACACCTACATTTTCTAGATGAAGCTGAGTTATCGAAAAACTTAAAATTAACAAGAAGGTTCAGTGCTACAGCTGCAAATATGAATGAAAAAATTCTTGCAGTTATGTGTATGTTAATACTCCGCAAGGCACTAATTTTAATTACAAATAGGAACCACCACAAAATAATATTATCAAACCCCCTAGAAGGTTACACCAGAAGATCATCAAATAATGGGTTAGGTACATACAACCGGCAAGAACTTTTGGATCTCCACCTAATGGATAGAACTCAAGCCCAGCAGTCAGCACAAACTCTTTGAAATTTGAATGAGTAGCCAACCTTACACGGTGGCCATAATCCTGCATGCAAAACATCCTTTTGAATAGTAACATTTTAAACAAACAATAAAAAGGATTGAAGTTAATTGTTTTACTCGTTTTTAAGAATGCGGGAAGCACAAGCTTGTGAGGCAAAAGCAGCATGCACATAGTTGCCAACCAGGTTTCAAAAGAATATATACACAATGAAAAACTGGTTCTGCATAAAAACCATCTTTTGCACTTAAACACCAAGAAAAGAAAAGGTATCAAAAACTTTAAATTTCTAGTCTTAAATACAAAAGATAAACCTAGTTCAGAACAATGAATCAAGACAGGAAAACAAAGAAATTCATCCAACACTTTATGTTTCATAATCAACAATATTGATCAATACAGCAAGCAACACTGTGATCCATCCTAATCCTCACGTTAACCAAGTCCAATGTTCTTAGTGTATAAGAAAACTGCTCATAAAGAGCTGCTTTTATATGGATCATGTGAGAAAGGGACCATTATTTTCTAGAGAACAATATGGTTCTCTGAATTTTCTTATTATTCTTCACTCTTAAATGCTTACAGAGTAAGCCTTTAAATAGGTTAATATAGAGGGTTTAATATAACTAAAAATATACTTTATCTCTAATTTAAATAATATTTATGTAAAAAAATAGAGGGAATAGTGTAGAAAATCAACTTCCAACTTTATGGAAAAATAAAATAAAAAAAAATTAAGCTTTTTGTGAAAAGGAACAAAAAAACATAATTGATTTTCTATTGTTGAATGAATGGATTTGTTTACACAAGCTAATGCCTTTTGATAGGTTTTTATAGGTTTTAAAATAGGACTTTGAATAGGATTAGAAGTCCTAATTAATTTAGACTTTTAATCCTATTAACTTAAGACTTTTAATTCTATTAAAATTATCTCTAAGTAATAGATTCTAACTCAAATTCCTATAGACTTATATATACATTAATAATCTTACACTCCCCCTCAAGTTGGAGAGTATATATTGTATATTCCCAACTTGAATAGAAACTTGTCGAAAGAAGCTTTTGGTAATGCTTTTGTAAACACGTCTGCCACTTGTTCTTCTGTAGGAACATAGGATAAAAAAGTTATCCCATTAGTAATCTTTTCTGAGATAAAATGTTTATCAATCTCCAAATGTTTCGTCTTATCATGATGAACTGGATTTCGAGCAATTTGTATAGCAGACTGATTATCACAAAAAATCTCAAACTTTTCCTCTTGGTTCACATCTAGCTCTTTCGGTAGCTTTAATAACCAAATTCCTTCACACATTCCCAATGCTAAAGCTCTATATTCTGCTTCAGCACTGCTTCTAGATACAACTGTTTGTTTCTTACTTTTCCAAGTCACTAGATTTCCCCAAACAAAGGAACAATAACCACTAGTTGATCTTCTTTCTGTCAGTTCGCCTGCCCAGCTTGAATCTAAAAAAATCTAAACAGTACTTTCTTGAGTCTTTTTAAATAACAGTCCATGCCCTAGTGTCCCTTTTAAGTATCTCAAAATTCTAATTGCAGCTTCCATGTGATCTTCCCTTAGATCAATCATGTGTTGACTGATAACATTAACTAGAAAAACAATACCTGGTCTGGTTAATGACAAATAAATCAACTTTCCCACTAACCTTTGAAATTTACCCTTATCAACTTTAGGGTTGGAGTCATCTTTACTAAATTTTAATTCTGCTTCCATGGGAGTATCAACTGGTTTGCATCCTAGCATCCCTGTTTCATTAAGTAAATCAAGAACATACTTTCTTTGATTTATTATTAAACCTTTGCTCGACCTATCAACTTCCATGCCTAGAAAGTATCTGAGTTTTCCTAGGTCTTTTATTTCAAACTTTGTATTTAATAACTTTTTCAAGTGACTTATCTCTTCCTCATCATCACCTGTCAGAATTATGTCATCCACGCACGCTATTAAAATAACCCTTTTATTGTTAGAGGTTATCTTAATGAAGAATGTGTGATCTGCTAAGGATTGTTTGTATCCAGCTTTCAGAATCACCTTGGTGAATCTGTCAAACCAGGCTCTAGGCGACTGCTTCAAACCATAGATGGATTTATTAAGTCTACAAACTTTCTGATCACCTTTTATCGACTTCAAACCCGAAGGTACTCTCATGTACACTTCTTCTTCCAATTTTCCATTAAGAAAGGCATTCTTAATGTTAAGTTGATGAAACATCCAGTCCTTGTTTACTGCCAAACTTAAGAGAACTCTAACTGTATTTAACTTAGTTACAGGAGCAAAAGTCTCATTATAATCAATTTCATAGGTTTGAGTAAAACCTTTGACTACCAACCTTGCTTTATACCTCTGTATACTACCATCAGAGTTATGGAGAACACCCACTTGCATCCGACTGGTTTCTTGCCCTGCGTAAGATCTATAATGGTCCAAGTATCATTTTTTTCAAGTGCTTCAATCTCCTCTTCAACAGCTCTTCTCCACTTAGAATCATTTAAAGCCTCCTCAATAGCGTTAGATATTTGTTCTTTATCTAAGCAAGCTGTAAAAGCCTTGAAAATGGCATTAGATTACCATAAGTAACATACCTCTGAATGGGATGCTTTGTACATTCTCTTACCCCTTTCCTTTTAGCAATTGGCAAATCATCAACCTCAGATAACGAGAAGGGAATCTCGGTTAGAACATTACCTTCATCATTTTCATTGGTAACTGAACTCAAGTCCAATTCTTGGCTAGTGTCAGATTGCAAAACAGTCTCTAGAATAGTTTTCTGTTTTCTAGTATAAACTTTCAATTGCTTAGAGGGTTGAGGAGTTTGTGAGGGAGGTTTAGGTGAGCATTGAGGAGTAGTAACAATAGGTGAAAGATTAGAAGTTGTAGGTGTAGAAGCGGAAGAGTTATCAGGTTCAAATGATAAAGGATTATTAACAAATAAATCTGAAGAATAAACCTGATTTCTGAGAGGCTGAAAAATATCATTATTCTCCCTCTGATTTTCAGTCGAGTGGAAATAAGGTTCATGTTCAAAAAAGGTAAGATCCAATGAAGTAAAAACTTTTTGAGAAAGAGAATGATAACATTTATAACCCTTCTTAAGTGAAGAATACCCTACCAAGACACACTTCAAAGATCTAGGGTCTAGTTTTGACATAGAGGGAGCAAAATCTTTTACAAACACAGTGCAACCAAAGACTTTAAAAGGAAGAATAGATGACAATGGTTTAAAATGTGGGTAACTCTCCAAAAAAACTGCTCTAGGTGTTCTATATTGCAAGACCTTACTAGGCATTCGATTAATAAGATAGATTGCAGTTAACAAAGCTTCGCCCCACAAATACTTAGTAGTGTTACTGGTGAACATCAAATACCTAGTAACTGATAACAAATGCCTATTTTTTCTTTCTGCAACCTCATTTTGTTGTGGTGTATCTACACAAGTGCTTATTTGAACAATTCCCTTTTTGTTAAAAATTCTCCCAATGACTTGGTAAAATATTCACTCCCTGATTTGAATATCTGAATTTTACAATCAAATTGAGTTTAAACCATATTATAAAATTTTTCAAAAACAGAGGCTATTTCAGATTTATCCCTTAACAAATATGTCCAAGTTATTCTACTATGATCATCAATGAAAGTGACAAATCACCTACTACCAGTTACATTCTTCACTCGAGAAGGACCCCAAACATCACTATGAATTAATGAAAAAGGTTTGGAAGGTTTGTAAAAAGTTGGTAAATAAGATGTTTTTGTCTGTTTAGCAAGAGGACATATATGGCATTTAAAAAAACTTAGATTTTTATTAACAAACAATTTAGGGAATAGTTTAGCAAGATAATGAAAATTAGGATGTCTTAACCTAAAATGCCATAACATAATATTATCAATTTGTCCTGAAGAAGTGAAAGAGCAAGAAGTCTTTGGTATGGTAGATGGTTGATTACCGAGAAAGACATAAAGACCATTTTGTAAGCTAGCATTGCAAAGCATTTTCCTCGAATTCATTACCTGTAAAAAACAACCAGATTCAGTAAACTGTAATGAACACTTCAAATTCTTGGAGAGTTTACTAACAGAGATGAGATTGCAGGTAAGATTAGGCACAAACAGAACATCTTCAAGTAACAAATTATCATTAACGAGGATCAAACCACTTCCTTTGATAGGAGAGAAGGAGTCATCGGCTGTTTTAATAGAACTTGTAGAAGATGAATCTAAAAAAATTAAGGAATAATTCTCTGTTACCAGTCATGTGATCAGATGCTCCAAAGTCAATGATCCATGTTGATGTACCTTTAAAAGAAAAAAGTGCAGTAAGGGAACAAATATTTTGTATGTCTTTATCCTCCACGAGAGCTAAATTTGTTTCACAGGTTACTGTCGAACCTGAAATTGTTGAAAAAAACTTCAATCCAACCGTTTGTTTTGTTATGGGTAACATCTCAGATGTCGAAAGGAATTCCATTACGAATTCAGAGTAGGATCGATATTAGATTGATACCATGTAAAAAATCAACTTCCAACTTTATGGAAAAATAAAATAATATAGAAAAAAAATTAAACTTTTTGTGAAAAGGAACAAAAAAACATAATTGATTTTCTATTGTTGAATGAATTTGTTTACACAAACTAATGCCTTTTTATAGGTTTTAGAATAGGACTTTGAATAGTCCTAATTAATTTAGACTTTTAATCTTATTAACTTAAGACTTTTAATTCTACTAAAATTATCTCTAAGTAATAGATCCTAACTCAAATTCCTATAGACTTATATATATACATATATAATCTTACAAATAGATGTGAAGAACAGAGGGAATAACTCTCTGTATTTCGTATCTTATTAATTCATAATGAAGTCTATATTTATAGGCTTTAAAATTAAGAACTTACAAGAATTTGGCTCAAACTAAAACTCTCTTTACAAGAGTTTGATTAAACTCACTTATAAGAGTTTGACTTAAACTAAAACTCTCTAATAAATAATGACTTTTTATCGAGTAGGATATAATCCTAATTGACCTTAACATCAACCTAATAGTCTCCTAACCGACACTCCCCTCAAACTGGTGTATATATGTTGTATATACCCAGTTTGGATGATAGTTCATCAAATGTTACTCGAGGAAGGGCCTTAGTGAAGATGTCTGTCAATTGCTCTTTTGCTGGAATGTACTGTAGATTGACAACTCCATTGTTGACCTTTTCATATATAAAATGTTTGTCTATCTCGATGTATTTTGTTCTATCATGTCGTACTGGGTTTTTGGCTATGCTTATAGCAGATTTGCTGTCACTAAATATTTCAAAACTTTTGTCTTCTTCTAATTTAAGCTCTGTGAGAAGTCTTTTAATTCATACACCTTCACAAATTTCAAGTGCCATTGCTCTATATTCTGATTCAGCATTGATTCAGCACTACTTCGAGAGATGACAACTTGTTTCTTGCTTCTCCAAGATACCAAATTACCCCAAACATATGTGCAACAACCACTAACTGACCTTCTATTAGTTAGTTCTCCTGCCCGACTAGCATCTGTATAGACTTTTACAATTCTGTCTCGATTTTTTAAAAAATATAAGCCCAACTCCTGGTGCAAACTTTAAAAATCTAAAATTTTGTTCACAGCTTCCATATGTTCTTCTCGAGGATCACTTATGTGTTGGTTAACAATGTTAACTGCACATGCAATGTCAGGCTTAGTGAATGAAAGATAGATCAATTTCTCAACTAACCTTTGATAGGCCTCTTTGTTTGTTGGATTACCAGTCCCTTCTTTGCAAAACTCTAATCCTGGTTCCATTGGAGCTTCAATTGGTTGTAATCGAGTTTTCCTGTTTCTATAAGGAGGTCTAGTACATACTTACGCTGATTTATGAGTAGTCCCTCCTCTGATCTTGCAACTTTCATAACCAAAAAGTATCTCATACCCCTTAAGTTTTTGGTTTCGAACTCCTTTGCAAGGTTTATCTTTAGTTTTTCAATTTCTTCAATATCATTGACAGTTATGATTATGTCATCTACATAGACAATAAGAAGTCATCTTACCTCTGGATGTAATTTTTTTAATTAGAGTGTGATCTGCATGACTCTGTTGGAAGCCATTCTTAATTATGGCCTTAGCAAATCGATCAAACCATGCTCGAGGAGACTGTTTTAGCCCATACAAAGACTTGCCGAGTTTACACACAGTTTTTTTAGTAATTTTTTCTTCTAGTCCTGGTGGGATTTTCATGTATACACCTTCTTCAAGGTTCTCACTCAAAAAAGCATTTTTATGTTTAATTGATGTAATTTTCAGTCCAAGTTGACAGGTACTGATAATAGGATTCTGATGGTATTCAATTTTATAACTAGAGCAAAGGTCTCTTGGTAGTCAATGCCATAAGTCTGAGAAAAACTTTTAGCAACCAGCATTGTCTTATATCTTTCTACACTTTCATCTGAATGATATTTTATTGTGAATATCCACCAACATCCAACAATTTTCTTCCCATTTGGCAACTCTGTCAGATTCCAAGTATTATTCTTTTACAAGGCTTTTATCTCCTCTTCTACTACTTTTTCCATTCTGAAAACTAAAAAGCTTCTTCCACTGTTTTTCGTATTTTTTCATTGTTTATACTGGCAATAAAGGCTCTAAAGTTTTGTTGTAACTTCCCATATGCAACATACTTATTTATGGGATGTAAAGTGTATTTTCTTACCCTTTTCCTGATGGCAATAGAAAAATCATCATGGTTTCCAACATCAGTCTCTCGGATTCCATCTTCTATTTCAGTAGCAATAGGATTCGAATGAGGTTCTTAATCAATGCTAGTCTGGTTAATTTCTTCATCAACAGTTTTCTTTCTTCATTAGTACACATTGAGTTGTTTTGGTTAGTTTGTTATGGTTTCAAGATCATTGTTACGTATAGATTTGGTGGTGAAAGGAGTTTTGCAAGGGCTACGAGTACGAGAGACATTGAAAGGTAAATCACCAAATTTATTTGGGTTATTGTTCTCACTAGTTGTTTGGATTGTTGGTTGTAAAAATTCAACAAGAGGTAAGGACAGAATTGATTGAAATTTCTCAGATTTCTCCCCCCTCAATTTCTGTCCTTGAGAAATAGGGTGTGGATTCGAAAAAGGTAACATCGAATGATATATATGTTCTTTTTGTGGATGGATAATAACACTTATAACCTTTCTGACTCGAGGAATAGCCTAGGAATATACATTTTAAGGATCGAGGATCTAGTTTGCCTCTGTTATTGCTATATATGTGAACAAAGACGGTACATCCAAACATACGAGGAGAAAGACTCGAATTAAAAGGTTTGAAGTGAGCAAAGGAATGAAATAAAACTTTATTTGGAGTCTTGAATCCTAAGATTTTGCTAAGCATTTTATTTATGAGATAGGTTGTTGTAAGAAGAGCTTTCCCCGAAGGTATTTGGGTACATGGGCAGTAAACATAAGGGATCTTGTAACTTCTAGGAGATGTCTATTGTTTTCGACTACCCTAATTTATTAAGGTGTATTAACACATGAAGTGAGATGAACAATTCTTTTTTCTTTAAAGAAATTGCCGAGAGACTTACTCAAATATTCACTCCCATTGTCACTCCTAAGAACTTTTATTTTTGTGTCAAACTGTGTTTTAATTTTCTGATAAAAATTTTGAAAGATAAACTCTACTTTAGATTTTTTTTTCATTAAGAAAACACATGTTGTCCTAGAGAAGTCATCTATAAATGAAACAAACCATTTATATCCATGAAGACTCTTAGTTGAAGAAGGACCACATATGTCACTGTGAATAGTGGAGAAAGGTTTTGTTGGTTCAAATTTTGCTGCAACATAAGATTTTCGAGTATGTTTGGCTAGTTGACAAATCTCACAAGAAAATAAAGAAAGATCTTTATTGAGAAATAATTGTGGCAACATTTTAGAAATATAGAAAAATTAGAATGTCCTAATCTATAGTGCCATAACAAAGTTTCATTGGAATTAAATTCTAGAGTTAAACTTTGTATCTTAAGTTCACTAGATAAAGCATTCTGGTATGCTACTCGTTCAAGTGTGTACAACCCCTTTTCCAATCTAGCATTACGAATCACCTTCTTCGAACCATGTGTCTGAAAAAAGCAACCACCAATACCAAACATAACATTACAAACAGAATCTTTAATTAATTTGCTAACCGATAATAGGTTGCATACAAGTTGAGAAACATAGAGGACATTATAAAGGATCAAATCCTTGTTCAGTTTAACAGAACCACATCTTTTTACTTTATTGAGAGAGCCATCTGCAATTTTGATTGAAGCTGGTAGGCTGTTGTCATTATAGTCTTCCAAAAGATCAATATTCCTTATCATATGGTCTGATGCACCCGAGTCTACAATCCAATGATTTGAACAATGAGATGAAAGATTACCTGCAGTAACATTATGAGCAATATTTGTAGTTTTGATTGTCATGTTACTAAGAAGTTCCTACAATTCCTCTATTTGTTTTTTGCTAAAGCGGCTAGATGAATCTTCTTGAGAAGCCATGTGAACTTGCTTCTGGAATCTTTGATCGATTGGGTTTCCAATCAGTAGGTTTTCCATGTAGCTTCTAACATTGTTCCTTCAAGTGGCCTGGTTTCTTGCAATGGTCACACCAAGATCGAGTTTTTCTTTGTTGGTTCCTATGATTAGTGCTTGTGACAAGGGCTGAATTTTCTATTTGTGGGATTGTTGGAACCATAAGAGATCTTCTATTCTTTTCCCTTCTTATATCTGAAAAAACTTCTCGAACTAGGGAAAGAGGCTTGGTTGCAAGAATTCTTCCTTTTGTTCCATCGAATTCTCCATTTAATCCAGACAAAAATTGGAAGACTCTTCTTTGATTTTGCTGTCTGTTGTAAAAGTTACTGTCCTTCTAGCACTTTCATTCATTCTTTTCATACAGATCAATTTGCTGCCAGTATTTATTGAGAATTCCAAAATACTGAACGACTGTAAGGTCTTCCTGTCTAAGATGTTTTATACTATTCTCAATTTCAAAGAGTTTTGATGTATTGTCAGCATTAGAGTAAGTGTCTCGAGCAGCATTTCATATTTCTACAGTTGTTTGATACAACATAAAGTTTTCTCCAACTTTGAGAATCATGAAATTGATTAACCATGATATGATCATTTTATTTTCATTTAACCAGGTACTGTAATTGAGATCTATTTTTCTAGAATTGGCATTGAATCAGAGAGGTATGATATTTTTCTTCTCCCTGTGATATAAAATCGAACCGACTGGGACCATGGAAGGTAATTATTTTCATTGAGTTTGTAGGAAGTAATAGGTGAAAGAGATGAATTTGAAATCTGAAATTCAGATTGAGAGGGGTTGTTCTGGGAACTAATCTCAGAAATTGAATCTTAGTTCTAAAAGGGGCGCCTGAGACGCTCGAGGCGCCGAGGCGAGGCGTTAAGGCTAATACATCTAAGGGCTGAGACGAGACGCTATATAAGAAACGCGCGCCTCAGAGCACTTTCGCTTGAGGCGTGAGGCGCTCAAGGCGACGCCTCTTGTCCCTGAGGCATTTTTTCACATATTGTTCACTATTTTCTTTTTTATTTTAGTTTTTTTATTATTAATATTATTTTAAATATTATTATCATAATTATTATTTTTCATATATTATTATTATATATATTATTATTAAATATTATTATATAATTATATTTATTGTTAAATATTACTATTAAAATTATTGTTATTTTCTATATATCATTTTTGTTGTTTCTTATTATTAATACTATTGTTATTAATATTATATATTATTATTTGTTTAATATTTATTATTTTTATATATTATTATTATTATTTTTAATATTAATATTATTGTTGGTTATTCTCTTTTTAAATCAAAATAAAATTATATTTATAAAAACACGTCAATCTCCTCTATGGTAAGACTGTTATTACAATTTGATTTTTAGGTTATTTAAAATTTAAATAATAAATTTGAGATAAGTTCAATGTACCGAACATGTTTGGAAGTGTAAAATATATATACTTAGGTGTTTTCTTATACCAACTTATCTAATTTAAGCAAAAAATATTTTTATTTATTTAAAATCAATAATATAATTATCATTTTTTAAGCACAAAACATGTCATATGGCTAATTTATAAATTAAAAAAAAGCGTCTCGCCTCGGTTTTAGGGACCTTTTACGCCCCGGAGCGCTTCGCACCTTTTAAAACCAAGAATTGAATGTTCCAGATTCGACATGGCAGAAAAAGAGAGAAAGATTCCGATAAATTGGAATTATGTTCTGCGAAGTTGAAATCGATTAAGAGAAACCGAAGAGAGGGAATAACTCTCTATATTTCGTATTTTATTAATTCATAATGAGATCTATATTTATAGGCTTCAAAACTAAGAACTAAACTAAAACTCTCTTTACAAGAGTTTGATTAAACTCTCTTATAAGAGTTTGATTTAAACTAAAACTCTCTAATAAATAAAGACTCTTTATCGAGTAGGATATAATCCTAATCGACCTTAACATCAACCTAATAGTCTTCTAACCGTCAATTTATTCCTAATTTAAATAAGATTTCTAATAAATCTAAACTGCTAATTAGGAATAAACTCTAATTACATATTAAATAAAAACTCTAACACTTCTTGTTAACTTAGACTTCTCCTTAAACTTTAACACTTTTTGGATAACTGAAAGACCATAACAGAACCTTTTTCCCTAGTATCTAGTTTACCCTAAGTTAACATGAGGAGCAAAGAGCATTCCCCGGCTCATCTTAAATATACAGAATTTATTATATACGATATATATACAATTATACATGCATACACATATATATAGAGAGAGAGAAAACAAGAGCTATAGTTCAATCTTCAACTTAATAATTTTGGTTGAAAATTGCTCCATTTTCCACTTACACACATATTACCAGAAAGCCCAAATGAGGTTACAAAACTGTTAGAGGCTTCCAGAGTTATTCACGTTAGCTAAATAGCAAAATGCACCACATGAAAACAAAATACTTTCCGAACCTGGAGACGTTTTCCAATTGCGATAAATGGCTGCACATCTCCTCGTGTGCCAACTATAAGCATCACTATTTGCAGCGGTGGAATATCCTGAATATCAAGTGACTCTTCTTCGGCAACTTCAGTATACACATCTCTCTTTGCACCACCAAGAGCATGGGGCTCAACATCTTCAGGAACTTCAAACACCACAGTCCCATCATTTTTCACAGTAACTATTCTGTTCAACAATTTAAGCTGCACAGATTTATAAGATTTAATAGAATTGTCAATTACACATCTCAAGTGATAAATCAACCTGTTAAACCAACCAAGAAACCACTTATCGAAGCGGTTTGTAAGAATAATCACCGAAATACAAAGATGGTGGAACAACAGAAACACTACTAAGAAGCCAGGGCAGATCCCCTGTATATAGTTTCTTTCCATGCAAAATTAAGCAACTATTAGCTAAAGATTTTACATAGATCCTACTGTATATTTGTATCTACCTAAATGCAAATCTGTAGAAGGGAAAAAGTCTCTAGACTTGAGAGTAGTAAAAAGAAAGAGTGACTTGCAAAAAGAACTTAAACAAAAATATTAAAAATACATACATGTGGCATCCTAAAACCGCTTACGCATATATATCCATGTAATATACAAAGGAACAAAGAAAATTATCTCCTATGAATTTTGTTTTGTTACTATCCACTATTCCACAATTTCCATGCATGTTGTCTTGCGTCCTCCGACATGATGGTCATACTGGCATGTCAAATTGTTGAGATGGTATATGTACTATTATTGAATTTATTACCAATTCTATACATTTAGCAATATGTCCATAACGTCAAACAATTGATGGCAACAACAGTTTTGCTCTTGTTAAGAAAGAATTTAGATATCATATGCAAAATTCATAGATATGGACAGCAGAATCACACAATGATATGGACACTGCAACACAAAATTTCTCAAGATTTTGGGATGCAAGCAAGTCAAGGTGTTTGCATGTTTACAAAACCTATACATCATTCATTCTTGTCAACAGGCATGAAAAATGAAATCATTCAAACTAACCAGATGCGTGCTTGACACAGCACAAATTTGAAACCTACTTCCCTTTTGACCTAGTAAATTAAATCACACTTATCCCTACTTCAAAGATGCAGTCAACTTCTATTAGATGATAGAATTCAAACAGCTTTCCATATCATTTTCAAGTTCTCTCTGTTTACTCCCATTTAATCTCTAAACAATCCCCACACACAAGGCACACCAACGGCAAACTAAGTCAAGATGTATCTATCTAGTGTTTGTGAGGATGGGAATCTTCTCCGGATCTCCCTTCTTGTGTGGCAGGTTATCTTATTCATTTTGGTAAATAATGGGACTGTCTCCATCACATCATCAGCATGTCCACCCCATGATTGTCTGGTATTTTCCAGAACATGCCATATATTCGTACTTACAACTTACAAGTACAACATGATATACCGGAGGGAAGTCTGATTCAAAATCGTTATTCCATTGACAATATGGGTTGGTTTAATTGGTTGAGTACTCATTAGCACCTTGGTAAGAACCAAGGTCTGAGTCTCATCAACAGCCCCATTTGGCTTTCCCTAGCAAAAACAATCCTCAATCCATCATCCATATAGAAGAAAACAATTCAAACATTCCTCTTTAACCATTAGGTATTTAATTTTTCCATCAAGAACTTATAAGCACTTTCATAATTAAAAGTTAACTTAGAATAATCAGTGTCGCAGAATCATTCTCGGGAAACAACTAAAACTTAAATAATACTCATGCAGAAGAGAGTTAATTGTAGTTTTATAAATATAAATTGACACTCATACTTCATCCTGACAGTTCAATACCTTCTGTTGGTCAGGTATATTTTTGTCAAAAATCTGTGCAGCCTCTTCAGCAAGTATGTTTCGTTGTCTTTGTGCTTCATTTTTCGGAATTTCCAGTTCACGCTGGCTTGAATCCAATTTTTCAATGTTTGAAGTTCCCACGGATGATGTTCCAACCTCAGAGAAACTTCTACGAACAGTGCCTGAATGCAGTAAGAAACAAAACAAATTTAAGGCTGTATAATAACAAACCGGATAGAAAATTAAGTTGCCTCCTTGTATACTGTTATTTCCAAATGGAAAAAAATGTTTTCTCAACAGCTTATAACTCTTAAGTATTAGCCTCTATGTTCTATCAAGATGAACTTCCGAATTTATATCTGTTAAGCCAGTGATAGATTGCTATTCTTATTGCAGACAATACAACTCAACAAATAGCAAATTACACTATCAAATTTAACAACAAATGAATGATTTGCGATAGGTATTATGAAAAAAGAACGCCAAACTCTTTTAAAAAAAATCAAATATAAGAGAAAGTAATAAAATGGAGGAAGTCAAAATCAGGTCAAAATCTCAGTCAAACTGGACCAAGGTAATCGTAGATGAAGTGCAGAAACAAACTGCGAAACAAAACGTCCAGATTTTGAATCCTATCGCTAAACTGCAGAGAAGTTCATGAAGATAAATTCAACAGCACCTCACCGTTATTCAATGCACTGCGTTCAACTATAGAGCAAAAATCGTCGCCACTGGCGGCTTCCTGGAAGCCTCTGTTACTATCCTTCTCTTTAGCATCTACACTTATTACTTGCTCAGTTTTTACCGGAATTTCTACTGAAGAGGAGGACGACGACGACGACGAGTTCCGGCGATGCTCCGGAGACGACGTCATCACCGATTGCGGAGAACTCCTTCGTTGTGCGCGGAAAACTCCCTGCTCGTTCTCCAGATCTACTCAAATTCGTCGAACAAAAGGAGTTTTCTCCTGCTCTGGTTACCGCTTGGAGGCTGAGAATCTTTTTCCTTTCGAATCTATCTTAAGAAACCAATATATATATGGACAGGAGAAAGTGAGCACTTTCGAAAGCGCATGGGGGATGGCTCTGCTAAACAGGAAATATTTGCTTGCGGGGGCTTCCTGAACAGATGACACGTAAGCAATCCATCTGTCTGAACTTTGAAGGGATATTTCGGTCAATTCTGGTCTCTATTAGATGATATTTTTAACGGTTAAATTATTCTACTAGTCCTTACACTATTGTATTAAATTGTCTTTGTATTCTAATTTAATCATTTGACTCTTTTCTAAATCCTTGAACTTTCCAATTTTCAAATTTTGGTCCTATATCAAATAATCTTTATATTTTTAAGTCAAATTTCATTATTAGTCTTTGTACTCATATTTGTGTACACTTATATACATCTCGAATTCGAATTATTCCAAATCATATTAATTTTTTGTTTTATAATTCAAGTTTAAATTAATATATGACATTTAGATAGATATTATTAAATTCAAAATTATTTATAGCAGTAAGGGATCTATAAAACAAGGTAAGGATGTGTGGTTTGGGTGTTAGATGGAGGGTTTTGTGGGGTTTTAAGTAGAGCTCGGGATTGAGTTTTAGAGCTTTAATCTCAGTCCCTTTTTGTGTTCTTAGACCTTAAAGAATCATCCTAAGCCTTCCTAACCCGTTCTTCATCTTTCTCTTGTAGAGAAAGTGGTGAGCCATCAACAAGCTTGGGTAGAGAAAGAGTTTGACAAAGGAAAGTTTGGGTTGTTGCTGTTTTGCTAAGAGGTTGGTACTCCCAACTCTTTCTTCATCATCTATTCATAGTAGAATGCATAGCATATAGAAAAATCATGTATGTGTGTTGTCTTGCTTGGTTTGCTTGAAAATAGGTCTTTAATGGTGAAATCCGAGTTTATATGTTTAATGGTTGGAAATTGTTGTTAAAACATCCTAATTACACTTAGAAATGAGTAGGAAGACTTTGGAATCGTTTAGGTGATGGTTGGGAACGAAACTCTAGAATTTCTAAGTGCAAACCCGTCTTTAGTGTAGGGGGTATCGATACTCAGGCTACCGATATTGATACCCATGAGTATATTTTGGCTTGTCGTTCAGGGGTATCGAACCATGGTTTGATACCGAGGGATTCTAGAAATTTTTTGTATCGATACCTGTATCGAAACGATTCATTTCCTTTTGTTGACTTTTGAAATTGGTCAACGATATCGATACTGGTATCGATACCTAGGTGTTTCCATACCCTATTTGGGTGGGTATCGATACAGGGTGTTTCGATACCCTACCTAAGGGTATCGATACCCCTATGTAATTTGGCCAAGATGGGTAGAGTTTTAGGGTTCAGTGTTTCTTAATAAATAATTACCTTAATCTGAAAGCTACGAAACACATTATTAAACTAAGACTGATGTTATAACTCTGAAAGACTAATTGAGATAATCTTAAACATCTTGTTGTGATAAGATCCTAAGTGGATCGATGGTATGGTCTGAGTCCTTGTGTGTTGGAAATCCGGATATCTATAAGTGTTGCAACACGTCGAAGGCCATCCGATGTAATATTCCAGATGATGGTTTGACGACTATCCCGAGTGTAGGATCCCGATGTTGTGTGGACGCGGACCTCATTCGAAGATACTCAATGTGATATTCCGAGTATGGGATTTTTAGGATCCCGATGCTGTATGGACACGGGCCTTAATCCCAGATGTAGGATCTCGATGTTGTGTGGACGCAGGCCTCATCCTTGAGTATGGGATCCCGATGCTGTGTGGACGCGGGCCCTACTCATAGTGTAGGATCCTAATGCTGTGTGGACACGGGCCTCACTACCTTGTGTAATTTGATTGATTTGTATATGCTGTGTGCGATAATATACATCTCATTTATGCCATGTGTTAGGCAAGCATGCTAGACCATCATACCATGCATGTGATTTATATGCCATACTTTACTTCTTGATATGCATGTTGTTGGCCGAGTTCGGCGTATCCACTGAGCTTGTGTGGCTCAGCGTTTGAAATCTGTTTTCGTGCGTAGGTTAGGTGAAGCAGATCCCGAGGAGCACCATCAAGGTTCGGACTTTTAGCATTGACCGAGTTGTCAGAGTACATTTATTAGATGTAGTGGATATAGTATTATGTTGAACCCTATATGTACTGTAACTCTGTTATTTTAAATTGGGTCAAATGTTTTTAAATGGTCTATAATAATATTTTGGAGCTCCGATTTCTTAAACTATTTTGGGCTTATGTTTTAACTCGTTTTGAATTTTATGAATTAAGTTGGACTTGGATTTAGTTACTTGTTGGACTTTTAAAGAAAAATTTTGAGATACGGGTTTTGGGCCGGAGGCCCAATGTGACATCCGGGTCGGGTGTTACATTTAGTGGTATCAAAGCCTAGGTTGAGTCGGTTCTAGGAGTCCCTGGGGGAGTCTAGTGTGTTATATAGTTGTTAGACTAGTACTTGCCCACGAGTCGATATAGTACTTCTTTTAAAGCTAAAATTTCGATGGTGTAATCCTGTTTGTGGTTGTCATGCAGAGGTTGCTAAGCATACCTAGACGCGTGAGAGATCAGAAGGAGAACCGGGGTTCTCGATGAGGAGACTCCGACTATGAGTATGAGCCCAATGAGAAGGTGTCATCGGATGATGCAGTTGGTCAGGGGCTAACTTCTTTACTCATTTGAACCGTACTCTACGCAGGATAGTGAGAGCTATAGCGAGGCCATATTCTACGCCTCGTGAGGCACCGGTTGAGAGGGTACGAAGACAAGGAGCAGTCTACTTCTTTGGTACGGGACAGAATAATCCCGTACAAGCGGATCAGTGGCTGCATGATACGAGATGGATCATGAGGCAGATGAGGCTGAGGTCAGAGGATAAGCTATCGTGTGTGTTATCGCTTCTCAAGGGCAATGCGAGAGAGTGGTGGGAGACTGTTGAACAGGGTTGGTATCTCCACCGTCCTAGGTGGAAGGACTTTCTTGAGGAGTTTGAGAGCAAGTATGTGGGCGAGACTTACATCGACACCCTGAGGGAGGAACGGTTTACCCATCTGGTTCAAGGGAACCGTTCGGTCTTTGCTTATGAACAGGAGTTTCTTTAGTTGAGCCGGTATACCCTGGAGCTTGTTGCTACTGAGAAGATAAGGTGTAAGAGGTTTTTGAGAGGTATGAGGAAGGAGATCCAGACTTATCTTACTGTTAGACCACCCACAGTGTTTTCTAAGTTAGCTGCCAGTTCTAAATCGTTGGAGCAGGTTCAGGGTTTGACCTATGGGCCGTCTGTTGGCCAGGGAGTCTCTGGTGGAGCCAGTTAGAGTCATACGGGCAACTCTCAGTCCCACTCTGGTAGGAGTAGGACCCGTTGGAACCAGAACAGAGGAGCATCGAATCAAAGTTCGAGGCCAGACCAGAGGTCAGAGTCGGTGGGACATAGGAGACAGTTTGTGTCTTCTTCTGCTGGGGGTTCAGAGGGTTTATAGAGGAGTGTTAGTGTTCAGGTTTGTAATCAGTGTGGCAGGAATCATCGAGGACCGTGTTGGGGCAATACTAGAGTTTGCTTTCAGTGTGGGTCTTCAGAGCACTTTGTGAGGGATTGCCCTGAGGTTGTGACGTCATCACCGGGTCAGGCTCAGAGGATTGTGTTTCAGGCTTAGAGAGGCCATGGGTTCTCTCATGGCGGAGCTAGTCATGCTTCAGGAGGTACCTTTCAGTCTACCGCTAGAGCACCGGTAAGACAGTATGCTGTAAGGGAACAAGAGGACTGTACTGCTACCGATGTGATCTCAGGTACGTTCAGTTTGTTTTCTGTACCTATAGTTGCTCTTGTGGACTTGGGTCTACCCATCCGTATATCCGTAGTGGGATACCTCAATAGTGGGGGTTACTAGCGGAGGATCTTGAGATAGGGGTCCGTGTGACAAGCCCGTTAGGGTTGGATGTGTTGGTGGATAAGGTGTATCGGAGGTGTCCGATCGAGGTGCAAGGATCTATCTTCCCGGCCGATCTTATGATCTTGCCATTTTAGGAGTTTGACGCAATCCTAGGGATAGATTGGTTGTTCGAACATGATGCAAGTTTGGGGTGCAGAACTAAGAGTTTGAAGCTCAAAGTGGCAGATGGTTTTAAGCTTGTTGTGAGGGGTGAAAGAAACTCGTGTTTACCGAATATGGTGTCAGCGTTAACAACTTAGAGGTTGATCCAACAGGATTGTGAGACTTTCTTAGCTCGCGTGGTGGATGTGACCGTTGAAAGTCCGGTGTTGGAGAGCTTGAGGACAGATTGTGAGTATCCTGATGTGTTTCTGGATGAGTTTCCTGATTTACCTCTCGGCCGTGAGTTGGAGTTCCGGATAGAGGTGTTACCTGGTATGACACCGGTGTCCATAGCACCTTATTGTATGACACCAACGAAGATGAGAGAGTTAAAGCAGCAGATCCAGGAGTTGCTTGAAAAAGGTTTTATCAGACCGAGTGTGTCACCGTGCAGAGCACCAGTTTTGTTTGTTAAGAAGAAGGACGGATCGATGAGAATGTGCATCGACTACCGTCAGCTCAATAAGGTCACGATCAAGAATTGTTATCCTTTGCCTAGGATCGATGATCTCTTTGATCAGTTGAGGGGTGCTTGTGTGTTTTCTAAGATAGACTTAAGGTCAAGGTACTACCAGTTAAAGGTGGTGGATGAGGATGTCCAAAAGACCGCTTTTAGGATGCGGTACGGACACTATGAGTTTCTAGTGATGCTGTTTGGGCTCACGAATGCACCCACAGCTTTTATAGACTTGATGAACTAGATCTTTCAGCCGTATCTTGATCAGTTTGTAGTTGTGTTCATCGACGACATCTTGGTGTATTCGCGCTGGGAGGAGGAGCATGACTACCACCTTAGGGTTGTTCTTCAGGTGTTGAGGGATAGGCGTCTGTACGCCAAGTTCAGTAAGTGTAAGTTTTGGTTGTCAGAGGTGGCATTCCTTGGCCACATAGTTGCAGCGGATGGTATCCGAGTAGATCCCCAAAAGATACAAGCTGTGGTGGAATGGAAACCATCGAGGAATGTATCGGAAGTCCGTAGCTTTCTTGGACTTGTCGGATACTATAGGAGGTTCAGTTAGGGGCTTTTCGATCATAGCGACACCTTTGACCAAGTTGCTTCAGAAGGGAGTTCCGTTTGTGTAGAACGAGAGAAGACAATAGAGTTTTGAGCAGTTGAAAGCTTATCTGATAGAGGCACCGGTCTTGATACAACCGGAACCGGGGAAAGATTATGTGGTGTTTAGTGATGCTTCTTTGAATGGGTTGGGTTGTGTGCTTATGCAAGAGGGTAAGGTGGTTGCTTACGCCTCGAGGCAGTTGAAACCCCATGAGAGGAATTATCCTACACATTATCTTGAGCTTGCAGCAGTTATCTTCGCTTTGAAGATTTGGAGGCATTATCTCTCTGAGGAGAAATGCTACACCTACACCGACCACAAGAGTTTGAAGTATCTGCTTACCCAGAAAGAGTTGAATCTAAGACAGCGTTGGTGGATTGAGTTGTTAAAGGACTATGACTGTGTCATAAAGTATCATCCCAGCAAGGCGAACGTGGTCGCCGATGCTTTGAGTAAGAAGTCCATGTCGGACTTGAAAGTTTTGTTTGCTCGGTTGAGGAAGATCGATGATGGAGGTCTTTTGGCTGAGTTGCGTATAGAGCCCACACTTGTTCAGGAGATAAAGAGAGAACATGTGTTAGACGAGGAGTTGGTAGCTCAGTTAGAGGCTGTTCATAGAGGTGAGTCGTCAGACTTTGAAGTACGAGATGATGGTTTCTTGTACTTTCAGGGTCGATTGTGTGTTCCCGCCTTGGAGGATCTGAGGGATCGTATCTTGAGGGAAACTCACCGTAGTTCGTTTTCTGTTCATCCGGGTAGTAACAAGATGTACCAGGATCTTCGTCCTTTTTTTTGGTGGCCTTGTATGAAAAGAGATGTGTCAGAGTTTGTGACAAGGTGTTTAGCTTGTCAGCAAGTGAAAGCGGAACACCAGGTTCCTTTAGGTTTGCTTCAGCCTATCTAGATTCCACAGTGGAAGTGAGATCGTGTGACCATGGATTTTTTCACCGGGTTACCGATGACGTTGAGGAAATATGATGCTATATGGGTCATAGTTGAGCGGTTTACCAAGTCAACTCACTTCTTACTAGAGAGAATGGACTTCAGTTTGGAAAAGTTGGCTCAGTTGTACATCAAGGAGATTGTGAGGTTGCATGGTGTACCTTCATCGACCGTATCGGATAGGGATCCAAGGTTCACAGCGAGGTTGTGGAGGTCTATCCATGAGGCTTTAGACACCAAGTTGTACTTCAGTACAGCTTTTCATCCTCAGACCGACGAACAGTCTGAGAGAGTTATCCAGATCATGGAGGATATGCTCCGGTGTTGTGCGGTAGACTTTGCCCTTAGTTGGGAGGAGTAGTTACCGTTGGTAGAGTTCGCTTACAACAACAGTTATCAGTCGAGCATCAGGATGGCTCCTTTTGAGGCCTTGTACAGGCGCAGGTGTAGGACACCTTTGTGTTGGATAGAGCTCAATGAGAGGAAGATAGTGGGTTCGAAACTTGTTAAGGAAACTGAAGAGAAGGTTCAAATCATCAAGGAAAGGTTACAAACAGGTTTTGACCGACAGAAAGCTTATGCGGATAAAAAGCGTAAGCACATTGAGTATGAGCTTGGTGAGAAAGTGTTTCTCAAGGTATCTCCATGGAAGGGTATCATCCGATATGGTCGGAAGGGAAAGTTGAGTCCAAGGTATATCGGGCCTTACGAGGTTCTTTAGAGGGTTGGACTGGTAACTTATCGGCTAGCTTTGCCCCCGGTGTTGGCACGTATACACGATGTGTTCCACGTGTTTATATTAAGACGTTACCGTTCCGATCCCTCACATGTAGTTCAGCTTGAGGAAATCAAAGTCAATATGGATTTAACTTACGAGGAAAGGCCCATCGGGATCGTGGATAGAGAAGTCAAAGAGCTTAGGAACAAGTGCATACCTTTGGTAAAAGTTTTGTGGAGGAATCAAGGAATCGAAGAGGCCACGTGGGAGACGGAGAATGACATGAGAGCTCAGTATCCTCATCTCTTCCTGATAGGTAAATTTCGAGGAAAAAATTTTCTTTTAGGAGGGAAGAGTTGTAACGACCCGAATTTGGATCCGAGGGTCATGTTAACCCGAGACGTTGGGTCTTGGTTTAAGGCCTCGGGTTTTGTAGTTTTGGTCTTGTTGGGCTTGTTAGTTGTTGGGTTGAGGGTGATTTGGTAATTACCAAATAGAGATGAGGAGAGAGGGGTTTGGGGTTTAATCTTTGCAGAGGAATGACCTCATTCCTTTTCTCTCTTCACTCTTCATCCTTCCCCATCATAGAAGCAAGAAGAAGGTAAGGTAAAAGGTGTAATCTTTAAGAATCTAAAGTGGGAATCTCATTTTTATGCTTGAAGAAAGATTGTAGAGTAGTAAGGGATCAATAAAACAAGGTAAGGATGTGTGGTTTTGGTGTTAGATAGAGGTTTTTGTGGGGTTTTAAGTAGAGCTCGGGATTGAGTTTTAGAGCTTTAATCTCAGTCCTTTTTTGTGTTCTTAGACCTTAAAGAATCATCCTAAGTCCTTCCTAACCCGTTCTTCATCTTTCTCTTGTAGAGAAAGAAAGTGGTGAGCCATCAACAAGCTTGGGTAGAGGAAGAGTTTGACAAAGGAAAGCTTGGGTTGTTGTTGTTTTGCTAAGAGGTCGGTACTCCCAACTCTTTCTTCATCATCCATTCATAGTAGAATGCATAGCATATAGAAAAATCATGTATGTGTGTTATCTTGCTTGGTTTGCTTGAAAATGGATCATTAATGGTGAAATCTGAGTTTATGTGTTTAATGGTTGGAAATTGGTGTTAAAACATCCTAATTATACTTAGAAATGAGTAGGAAGACTTTGGAATCGTTTAGGTGAGGGTTGAGGATGAAACTCTAGAATTTCTAAGTGCAGACCCGTCTTTAGTGTAGGGGGTACCGATACTCGGGCTACCGATATGGATACCCATAAGTATATTTTGGCTTGTCGTCCAAGGGTATCGAACCATGGTTTGATACCGAGAGATTCCAGAAACTTTTTGTATCGATACCTGTATCGAAACGGTTCCTTCCCTTTTGTTGACTTTTGAAATTGGTCAACGGTATCGATACTGGTATCGATACCTAGATGTTTTGATACCCTCTTTGGGTGGGTATCGATACAGGGTGTTTCGATACCCTACCTAAGGGTATCGATACCCCTGTGTAATTTGGCCAAGATGGGTAGTGTTTTGGGGTTTGGTGTTTCTTAATAAATAATTACCTTAATCTAAAAGCTACGAAACGCATTATCAAACTAAGGCTGATGTTATAACTCCGAAAGACTAATTGAGATAATCTTAAACATCTTGTTGTGATAAGATCCTAGGTGGATCAATGGTGTGGTCTGAGTCTTTGTGTGTTGGAAATCCTGATATCCATAAGTGTTGCAATACGTCGAATGCCATCCGATATAACATTCCGGATGATGGTTTGACGATTATCCCGAGTGTAGGATCCCGATGTTGTGTGGACGCGGGCCTCATTCGAAGATACTCGATGTGACATTCTGAGTATGGGATTTGGAGGATCCCGATGCTGTGTGGACGCGGGCCTCATCCTTGAGTATGAGATCCGATGCTGTGTGATTGCGGGCCCTACTCGTAGTGTAGGATCCCGATGCTGTGTGGACGCGGGCCTCACTACCTTGTGTAATTTGATTGATTTGTATATGTTGTGTGCGATAATATACATCTCATTTATGCCATGTGTTAGGCAAGCATGCTAGACCATCATACCATGCATGTGATTTATATGTCATGCTTTACTGTTTTGATATGCATGTTATTGGCCGAGTTCGGCGTATCCACTAAGCTTGTGTGACTCAGCGTTCGAAATCTGTTTTCGTGCGTAGGTTAGGTGAAGCGGGTCCCGAGGGGCACCATCAAGGTTTGGACTTTCAGTATCGACCGAGTTGTCAGAGTACATTTATTAGATGTAGTGAGCATAGTATTATGTTGAACCCTATATGTACTGTAACTCGGTTATTTTAAATTGGGTCGAATATTTTTAAATGGTCTGTAATAATATTTTGGAGCTCCGATTTCTTAAACTATTTTGGACTTATGTTTTAACTCGTTTTGAATTTTATGAATTAAGTTGGACTTGGATTTAGTTACTTGTTGGATTTTTAAAGAAAATTTTTGAGATACGGGTTTTGGGCCGGAGGCCCAATGTGACATACGGGTCGGGTGTTACATTTAGAAGTATAAATGTGTTGAACAATTTTTTAAAAAAAATTCTTACTTTTATCGAAGTATTTGTAATGTCACACAAAACTAAGTTAAGACTATGACAACCACATTGAGTATAAAAAGTTCTAGGATTAAGTCTAAAAGTCTTTTTTGTTACCTTGCTTTTTTCTTTTCATGTTAAAACCATTACTATATCATTGACCTCTTATGTTATCTATATCTAAATTATGAGATTTTAATATATTTTTTAATATTTGAAAAAAATCAATTATATCGTCAACTTGTAAAAATTCAATAAAATTTTTTTTCAATTTTAAAAGAATATGAAGAGCCATCAACACTCCTCAAAATTAATATCATTTGTTCTTAATAACTAGCATTAGGAGTACATTCCAACATCACAAAAATAGTTTGTTTTTTAGTTTTAAATAATGTTTGATCTAATTTAAAAAAAAGTAAAACTATTAACTCATTTTGAATATCTTTATTTAAATAATGATGATAAATTTTATCATTATTAATACATTGAACATGCCCTTTCATTACATGATTAAACTCTGCCAACATATCTATTAATCTTAAAAAAATATTACTATTTTGATATAAATTTTTATTTTTTTACAAAATGTCAAATTTTGTTTAGCAAGATACTTCACAATACCAATAATTCTTCTAATCATATTTTTCTAATATTTTTTTTAGACTTGCTCTTGAGCAACTTTGTCAATGGTTCATTTTGTTGCAATCTGTCATATTCAATAAATAATCACTACTCGTTTTATGATCTCTAAGTCTAACACTAAGATTCGACCAGTCATTCATTAAAACCTTCATTAAACAAGCAATCATTCATTAAAACCTTCATTAAACAAGCAATCTCTTTTTAGATTCTCTTTTCTTAAAATCTTACAACAAAAAACAAAATACTTTATGTAACTCCTTTGAATAAACAAATCAATCTCTATCACAAGTTTTATTATTGGACAAATATTTTATATAAAAATCTGAAGAGAATCTACGAAAATATTTATCTTTAGGACATTTTACTACAATCATATCTCGTTTAGAGTCATTTATTATTAAAATATTAATTAATTTCGAATCAAGAGTATCCCAATTTTTTGGACTAGAAATATAAATAAATTGAACCCATTTTCCTTAACATATTGTGTATTTTCATCAAAATTTCGTTCTTCATTTTGTTCATAATCTTGTGAACTCCTAGTATCTTCTATATTAATATTATTATTCACGTCATATTCTAGTTGTCCAATATTCCTATTATCAATATTTTTCACACCAACCACTTCTACATCAATAGATTTTCATGTATTTGGGACTTTTAAAAAATATTTAGCCCCTTTTGAGATTGAATTATTTGTTCTTTTTTTTTTGGTTTTTTACGTTTCTCACAACCAGATGGATATTTTTGAAGCATGTTAACACTAAAGTAAAATTTTATTATGACTAAATAATTAAGGAGAGACAAAAAGATTAGATAGCACACGTATTATCGTAAAAATATATCAAAGATCATTGATAGAATAAGATCAATATTTTGACCTATAAAAATTTAAATATAAATTAATTAAAATAATTAGAAATTACAAAACATAAAATAAAATAAAATTGAAAAAAAACACTTACTGTAAAGTATAAAATTACTTGTAATAAAAGATTGGACTATTGAAGATATTTGAAAGAAATTCTCTGACAATCACTAATCAAACAATTAAAAAGTAAGAAATTATATAATTAAAATATGTATTTTTTAAGCAAATCTAAAGAATAAAATTGTGTATATAAAGAGAGGGTCAGAGGAATAGAAGGACCAATCTCAAATATAACCATTAATATTATTAAATGTTGCACACATAATTGTATTCTCAAATTCTAATGTTGCCAGCTTGAAACAGTGAAACATTAAATTATTTTTTTTTAAAATTTTAAGTTATTATATATTGTTTTAGAAATTTTTACCCATTATATGTATATATATTACCAAAAATTATTATATATAAAATCAATATTTCTATATATTTATTTAATTTACGTTCTATTTATTTTTATATTTTTTTAGTTTTGTGCGATCGTTTTTATTGTGCATATCTAGAACTTCATTATGGTTTATCTTTCTTTATGTAAACGTTACAATGGTGCACCCTTTCTGTGTTTTTGTTCTTCAAAGATGGCATCGGAACCATTACACCTTTCATATCGAAGTGTTTCGATGGTGTCTGGTTAGGACAAACATGTATAGGAGCCAGGAGGTTGTCTTAAAAGCAATGGTGTCTCGTAAGAAGGTAGCCATCGCCGAGATTATAAAGGTTATGTTCTCCCTTGATCATCTCTATTTTGCTTTGTATTTTCTCATGTTACGTGTTTTAAGTGCTTCATAAATACGTGCAAGTGTACACGTTACAAGTTATAATATAAATAGTTATCATCTCCACATGGATTGATGTTTCTTTTAGAATCTAATTTCTTGCACTGAAAATAAAGACACAAATAGTTTATAGAATCAGTATTTAATTGAAATTAAATAATAAAATAAATAATTAAATAAATTAGAGTAATAAATGAGAGAGATTAGGCTATATTTTCTTGAATTATGGAGTGATGGATGAATTCTTCCTTGCAAGTGGGTGCTCGCATCACTCAATTATTCACGCAATTAAGCTTAGTCAGATTGCCTAGTCAGTTCATCCGAATGCTTGGGAAATTGCAACTAAGGGAATTGCTCGGGCAATTTGAGCGACTATCCTCAAGGTTCGACGAAGCGTTCTTCAGTGGTCCTCGTTATCTCTAACCTGAGACTATGTTAATTGCACAACCCTTGATGATACATCCTGCGCTAATCAAAGGTGTACAACAACTATCTTGCGCTTTCTATTAGCTGTTGAAATCCTGCACTTAATCAAAGGTGTACAATAACCATGCCTATTCGTTTCGTGAATCTAATTCTCTCGAATCTAGATAAATGAATCGTTTATCGAGGTTATTTTCCAATTCTCTCGCAAACCAAATAAGCACCAAGAATAAACAAACCTTAATTAAGAACACTCAAAAGCTTAGATAGAATTCAAATGAAATCAAACCATAAAACAAAATAACTCAAGCCAATTTTAAGTTAGTTCATGGCTGGACAAAAAATCCACAAAAATATCCTCTCATCACTTGAAAATAACAAGGAAAATACAATGAAAATCGACAACCTCCTTCTTCACTCTTTCTCATGATCGCCTCTCTTTGCTTTGGACGATATCATCCTCTTTTAATAACTAGGCTTGGTTGACTTAGATGACAAGATAATGTTGAATTGGAAATATTCATAAAGAATATTTTCATTCTTCATTTGATTCTCATGACCTCTTTTCTTCTTTGCTTTATTCACCAATTCTTTTCATGTCTTTTCTCATTGACATTTTCTTTGCTAATTTCTTTCTTAAATCGGTAGCTTCTTATCAAAGAATAAATCCTGCAAACATGGAAATACACCAAAGCAGTATCTTTTTTTCACGAATATTAACCAAAACACGAATTAAACATGATAACCAAGGAAATTATGTAAATATATATGAATGACTAATAATATAATTAATAATATGCTTAAGGCTAAAAATAATAGAAGTAAAAAGGTAATAAAAACAGTACTTTTGAATGCTCATCACCCCACTTTCTATAAAAAATTAGATTCGAGTTCTTATTCAACCCAATCTGGTTGAGTCGAATTTTTATTTATAAAAAATTAGATTCGAGTTAGATTGGGTTTAATGTTTATTGAGAGAAAAATTGGATCGGGTTCGGGTTTAGAGTATAAAATATCTGATCTGACTCGACACAAGACTAAATATGTAATTTTTTTCATAAATTTTTAGAATATTTATACTAATATTCTTCTATCTATATATTTTTATAATTATGTTCTTAAAATTAATTTTTATAATTAAATCTCTAAAATTATTTTTTTTCTATCGGTCAGATTAGGTGAAATCAAAATCAAGTTTAGAGTCTTGTTTTCAAGTTGAGTCAATTCTTTTAAAAAATATTTGATCAGGTCATAGGTATCTAATCCAACCCCTGTCCATCTCTATTTATATCCTCATATCCATGTTCTACAACGTGTCCTACACAGCTATCGAAAAAGGTTGGTTTTAAGAAGCAAATGACTGTAAAAGCGTGAACCTGACAAGGAAACAAGACTACAGACATTAGTATAGCTTCTCAAACATGTTGCTTCTTTTCACTCTAATAGCATTCTTAGTTCTAGCCAACTTGGCCAACCATTCAAGCTCGAACAGTAGGGGGCAACCCAGTCTCTAACTTAAATACTATTTGATCTAATTGAGATAAAGAAGATGATGTTTTAAACAAGGAAATGCTTCATAGTCCTAAGACATTATTTTTTAAAAAAAATTCCAGAAAATTCCCAAACTCCTTGCTTAAGCTGTTTGCAGGAGCAGCTGCAGCTGCAGCTTTCGTTCGCCATATCTCTTGGTAAAATCCTCTTTAATTTTCTCGAGAAATGTCATAGGAACCTGTCCGCCAACAGATTCAATAGCAACCACACAGAAACAGACTTCGTCGTTGGACCAAAGAAGCAGAGGAAAAAGGAAGATCACAGAGAAATTCGATAAACTAAATAGGAAAATTAAAAACAAAATTGATAGAGAGAGGAAGAGATTACTGAAGCCATTATTGACAAGATTGTTGAGTGAATTTGTTGTTTGAAGCAGGAAGTTTCTGAAGACACTGAGAAGTTATGCCGGTGAACTCCGTGTAGTCGGCTAACACCGCCGTGCAACCCCCATCGGAGACATGGAACCGATGGGAAGAGAGAGAAAGAAAAAAAAACATCGACAGCAGGGTTCTTATGCCGGTGAACTCCGTATAGTCGGCTAACACCGCCGTGCAACCCCCATCGGAGACATGGAACCGATGGGAAGAGAGAGAAAGAAAAAAAAATGTCGACAGTGAGAAGTTATGCCGGTGAACTCCGTGTAGTCGGCTAACACCGCCGTGCAACCCCCATCGGAGACATGGAATCGATGGGAAGAGAGAGAAAGAAAAAAAAACATCGACAGCAGGGTTCGAACCTGCGCGGGCGCAGCCCAACAGATTTCAAGTCTGACTCCTTAACCACTCGAACATATCGACCACTTGTTTTTAAAGCCTAACATCAATTTTATTATTTGTTTCCCAGGCCTGGCATTATTTTTATTATTTGTTTTCTAAGACTAACATTATTCTTATTTTCCTATCAGGACGAAGTCAAGATCGTACATTAAGAAGAGTAAACATATATTAATATTTTTCATAATTGTCATTGTATTTTTATTAAATTCATAGAAAATATTACAATTACAATAAATTTAGAAAAATCAAAAAACAAAGAAAAGTAAATTATTTTCTATAGAGATAACATAACGGGTAAATAAAAAGTGGTGAGCGATCTAAACCATTAGGAAGAATATTCCGCTACCTAGGACTGATTATATTGGTACACAACCATCAACCGAGTGGGATCTAATCATTAATGAGCACCGACAAAATCATAATCAGAAATTAGCGTCGATTCAAATCTCTGCAACAACCGTCTGCTCGGGTATACTGAATCATGCCAAGGACAAATAAAATAAACCACAAAAAATAAACGTGTCACAAGGACAGAAGAAACGCTTGCCATGAAGGAAGATATTCTTATTAACATATAAGAAAATGAAAAAAAAAAGAATAATAGAAATCTGGTAGTCGACAACTACCAATTAGAAAACAAAAGAGATGAAGAACGACGACAGCAAGAAGAGAAACCCCAGAGAATATTGTAAAATAGAGAAAACCCTAAAAAACTATCCGTATATTAAGTTTTTAAATTTAAAATTTGGGAGAAGCAAAAATCTATTTTTATTATTATTTAAACTAAGAATGACCTTAAATATAATTATATCATTAACATGGCTTCGTCTTTGTTTTTATAACTTACCGTGTATTTTTGGAAAAATTTAAAATAATCTAATCCAATATTAAACTTTAAAATAAAAAATATTTAATTATATTCTGAATTTAGGGCTGAACATGGTTAACCGTAAAATAAAAAATCGAATCGAACTGAGGTATTATGGTTCATAAATTTATAAATTATGGTTAAGTGGTTAACTGAATTAACCCAAATTTGATTTTTAATTAATTCTTAATTATTTTTATAAGATAAAAATATATATTTTATACTTCAAATACTATAAATGTATTTTTATTTTTTAATTTTTACTTAAAAAATAATTTTTTAGTAAATATTTATGAAAAATATTTTAAAATATTTATCTTCTAATGTTTAAAAGTCATAAATAAAACTATTTTGTCAAGATAAAATATAAATTTTTAAAAACTAACGTTAATATGAAAAAAATCGAAAACTGAGATTAACCGAACCGAAAATCGGTGGTTACTAAAATAACTTACTAAACTAAACCAAAATCGAATCGAATGTACCCCTATCTGAATTCACATTTAGGTTATTTTTTATATTGCACATAACATAACGTCATATTTACGTAACGTTATCTCTTCGTATTTTGAAAAAATATTAAAAAGTTAGATACATATTTTTATAATTTTTGGTTTAAATTTTAAAATAAACTTCAAACATCATATTTTTTAAAAAAATAAACTCTAAATGATCTATATATCCAACGAAACTGTGTATTTTCACCAATAAAATATGTAAGTTTTTTTGGATTTAATTATAGATATTTTTTATTTTAGGTCTGTTACTTTTGTAATATATATTATAATTTAGCAAACCCTCTGTGTTTATTTTGAATATATATTATAACTTTTTTTTTTACATAAATAACATTCCAATGCTTAGGTAAATCTTCGTGTCACTCATTTAAATAAATAATTATTTAAACAATCGGTTCACAGCTTAGCTTAAACAATAATTATTTAAATAAATAAAAAATCAAACGAGGATAGATATTCAACTAATATTGGAACAACACCGGACATTAGTAGCATGCCCTCTGCACTTCTAAACCTGATGGCTTCTATCCTCTATGAACAAAGAATAAAAAACGGATCGAAAATCGAACCGATAATACCCGAGCTAGGTCGAGTAGCGGCGGCGTAGGTAAAGGAATAATGCGGTTGAAGCAGCCACGACATATGGAAACACAGTCCAAATTCCCTGTATGGTTTTCATGCATTAGGCATCTCTGTTTACAGAAGATCAAACATTGAAATCATAAGAACTTGGTTTACCACTACTGTGGCGACCGTTGCAAGTGCAAAGACGGGGCGTTTCCTCATCAAAAATCCGATTCCGAGCTTGATTCCGGATAAAGAAAGGGAGCTTAGCATTAGTTCCAAGTCATAGAACATGTTAAAACTATGTTGGTCAGACGATCAGAGGGAAAACTGGCACAAGCTGTCTGAAAATAGATTAGTATATGCTATACAAATATGAAATACCTGTATGTTTCTACTAATGGTTCTCCTTCAGAGTTCGATAAAACTTTAAATCGAGTGTGAATTCCGAATACAAGTATGTATTTAATATTGATAACTTTCATATGTTTCGATAATATTAGACACAAATGGTAAAATAAATGAAAAGTTGGAGCAGCATATATATTTATAAAACTATATACAAAAAATAACATTATATCTATTGCCAACATAAAATAAGTAAACCTGAATTGGAAGAGTGACCAAACCACCGCAACATACTCCGGCAAAGAAGAATTCAGGAGATATTCCCTTCATGAGATGAAGCATTGTAATCATTACATGTAAAAACTATTTCTATATTTAATTGTAAAAAATATAAATATTAAATGGGTTAATATTTGATGTACAAAAAGTAGGAAAAAATTCCAAATGCAAATACACTAAATTTGAACCTTAAACCGTAAATTCAATACTCTAAATCCTGGACCAATCTCTACACCCTAAACTAAACCTCTAAACCCTAAATTAGACAATAACTTTATTTCTTTTGATGTTGAATGAAGAATAACTTATACCTTAAGCTGAGTGATGTATTACTTCGATATTATAATGAATATCTCGTTCTCTGTCCGTGACTCATTAAAGGTTTTTCGCATAACACTTTGATGTCATATTTATTCACATTTAATAATTAAGTATGCAAATACAATCTTCCAAATATTCTCTAGTATATGAAATTGTAGAATAAAACCGAATACACCTATGTCAAATATAGATATATTCCTAACCAAATTATCATATAGAAATATTTAAAAGTATATACTAACCAGGGACCCTGCTAGGAAAGCTGTGGGGTTTCTTACTCCGAGTGAAAATCGCTCTACTGCAGATCATGAAAACGTAATTTTACTTCACAGACAAACATATTAAGAGCTCAAACATAATTCACCAGTAGTAGTAACTGAAGATATGTGTCTAATATAATTACGAATATTCTAAAATGTCGAAAAACAAAAATTAGAATATGAAATGCATAGAACTCTATTTTTTATCATATAAAAATATGTTTATATTGATTAGACTATGGTATAAGTGTTGGATATGCGTATGTATTCAACATGAATATACATGTATCAAATAACATTTTTCCATGTCGATCATGAAAAAGAAAAACTCAGGTCTTGTAACTCACTGAAGCCTATGAGATTGCCATATTTTTTAACAGCACTCTTTATTTGCAAAACTTTCTCTTCACCAATTCCTAACTGTAGTCATCATCAACATTGAGAAATGAAATTAATGATTAAGAAAAAAAACACATGCCCATAATAGAATCAACCAACCAACGATCAGTTGGTCTAGTGAGATGGGTAGTTAGGTTATGTATAAGGTTAGAAGTTCGAATTTTTAAACTTGTGAATGAAGAAAACCGGATTGGAAGAATCGCCCATAATAGGCCTTACAGTACCGATACGGATTAATCGATAAATGAGTCGAATACAATAATAATAATAATGGAATCAACCAAAGTATATCACTTAATGTGCTCGAATGTAGATATCCAAATCTATTGTCTGCAAAAAATAAAACGGGTTTGTATTTATCATGCAAAAATCAAACGAACTCGGATAATGAATATCTAAAAATTATAATATTTGAAGTAGAAAAAGCAAATTGAATATCCACAGATATCTTAATCCACACTATCATATGTCTGGATAGAAATCCCTTAACACTTAAAAGATCAAAACAAACCTTGGAACAAACATCATCAGATGCTCCACTTTGTCTAAACAGCTTTCCAAGGTAAAATGGAATCATATCACTGATGCAAACTCCCCTATATTTTCAAGTCATGATTTAGCAACGAAGAATAAAAACATTTAGGGATAATAAGCTAAAAAAGAAGGAATAAAGAACATGCCATTATCACGGTTAGAATTGGTAAAATTAGTGGTTAAAGGTAGATTAACCCGTGTTAAGAATACAATGCAAAACTAATTGGTTATTGGCAGAGGAGTCTAAGTTTAATAAATGTTGAATAACATTACCAAACAACATGAAAAGCTCTATGGTATGGGATACTGTATAAGTTTATATCTTCTAATGTTCATGGTGTTAGCAGTTAGCCTCAAAAAGTCTTGTGTTTGTTGTAACTTAAGTTGAAGCAAATTGTTGTAACATGAGAAAGTACCAATGCCTATATTCACAATCATCCTTCAAAGGATGAGTTCTTATAAGTTAATAATCCTATTTTACGTTACTTGAATTTGGGTGTGAGCATAAGATGGGGTACATGTCTGAAACGGTTATATTAGACAGAAAATTCTTGAAAGTCAAATGTTGATACCCATATGACAGACACAAATGTTAGACATAAACAATTCAAGAAAATAATGAAAAGTTGGAGCAACATATAGTTAAAATTTGCTCCTAAAATAAAGAATAAGATAAGATACCACTAACCAGTATACCCAGAGAACTGTGGATATTATGTATGGAGCATTTCTTGAGAGAGACTCAACAAAGGAATGCCATGTTCCATCCAATGATAGCATCCTTGACAAAGTTATGCCAACCTAAATTTATCCAAAACAAAAGTTATTTAAAAAGGGAGTGCTTAGTTAAACTAGTAAAATAATAGAACGAAGCTATGCTACTTGAACTTAAGTATGTGTGTCGGAGGCAAGTGTTATTAGATCTTTTTAAGTTATTCCAATGCATTTCAAAGATCTTTGGAAGATCATATCCCCATATCTATATGTCCAACACAAATGTCAGATACTGATACTTCAAAGGAAAAGAAGAAACCAAAAACAAAGAAAGCATAAAAAGGTAGCAAAAGTTGTGTTAGTGAAACATCAAGTACCAATGCAAAGGACAGACCCAGATATTTAAAGCCTCTTCACTAATGAAAAGTCCACAACCAGCAGCCATAAGCAACCAAAAGTAAATCCACCTGAAACATGGCAAGTAGGTAAAAACTTTAGAACCATTCTAGTTGGTGAATAAAATACACGTGGGAAGCAGAGGCACCGCCCCGAATCCCTGACTCATCATTTTTTAAAAAGTATCCCAAACATAATATAACCTTCGAAATCCTAAGTTTTTTTTTTCTTTTTTCTTTTTAAGGTTTTTCCATGTACTTGGAGAGTCGATACCCTTATGCCGGACAATGATACTTCAAGTGAAGTATAAAGTTAAAGCAACATAGACAAAAATTGTCTCAGTCATGAATTTTGGAATTGAAGTTTGTTGTAGTTGAAGCTCAGAAGGCATACCCTGGTGCATATTCTGGAAGTATAAATCTGTAACCAAAAGCTTTAAAAGTGAAACCAACAGTGGAATCCATAGTTGAAGAGGATGAAACTTCAGCTAGGCGTTGAACTTCAAGCAATGATCCAAAACTAGCTCCCTTGAGGGCGAATGATACGACAGTAAGAGCTGCAGCGACGCCTAACACGACCGCTAATTTCACCAGAAAAGAACTTCCTCCTCCTGCGGTACACGAAACGGACATGGCATGACCAAAATAATTAAAATATTATACAAATATCCATGTTTACCTGCAGAATCTCCATTTTGATTTTCACTATCTCCTTTATCTAGCTTATCCATTGGTTCAGCGCCAAGGTTTTCACCATCTTCATGCTGAAAACTTCTAATCCTGTTTTTTAATAATATGAATTAACATTTACTGGATTCACTGTTACTAGGTTCAATTAAATGAGTCTGATCAAGTAAGCTCCAGAGATTCCAATTTTATCTCGAATCGAGCTCAAATTAACCGAGCTTCAAGCCTCAATTTCAGGTGAATCTCGAGTTCTAGAAATAAAATCCAATTCGAACCAAACATCGAGTTTCAAATTTGAATCGAACTCAACTCAGCTTGATTATGTCTCTATTAATTATAATATAACAAAAAGAGTAAAATCCAATATAATACAATTAGAAACAGAGAAAAGCTTATAAAAAGCAAAGAAATGCGTTTAAAAAACTTACATAAAAGAAGAGTGTCTAAAGAAGTGGGAAACTGAAAATTGATTAGCACCGGAAATGTGAGAGAAAACAGCTTGACTTAGGGAAGGCTGCTTTGCATGCCGGCGGCGGAGGAATGAGGAGGGTATTGTTTTGGAAGGGTGCAAGGAGTAGCCAATGGAGAAAACCGCCATGACTGCCATTGTTGGAACCTCTGAACACTGCTTGTTTGGCTGGGAAGAAGATAGAAACCCCGATATAAAGGGAAGTTTCGCGTTGCAGATGCATTTGGTTTAGATTCATGGGTGGAATATACCATACTTTTAGGGTAAATTACAGGAATGATCATTAAAATTTGAATAAATTTTGTTTTTACCAATAAAATTTAAAAAATTATATTTAAATCACTAATATTTTTGTTTACTAACATAGCAATCACTCAACAATTAACCTCCATCAATTATGTAAAGATGGTCTGAGTCCCTGACCAAGGTTAATGAGTCTGTATTATCAATTTTTTGAGTTTAATATCAATTTAATTTTTTATAATTTTAAATATTAGATAAATTAAAACTTGTCTTATGAATTTTAAGTTTTAAATACTTAATAAACTCTTATTATTTTTAAATTAAATATTTTGGCCTCTATAAATTATCATGGGGTCATTACTCTCTTTCAAAAAGATATCTGATATGATCTGCAGCGTTACCGTTTATATATCTCAAGACATCTCTTTTACTTCTCGACGTGGGATTAATGTCACTGTCACTTCTTAGACGTGACATTATAACGCCCTCATCACGAGCTTTTGTTTTCGTGATTAACATCTTGCCACAGTTCTTCATCCCGCCTATCCTTCTCATGAGTACTCAGCGTGAAATCGCTTAGTTAAAGGGTTGCTTTGATACCACTTGTCACGAGTTCATTACTCTCTTCCTAAATGTAACACCCTCGACCCGTTGTCACATTGGGCCTCCGGCCCAAAACTCATATTTCAAAATTTCTTTCAAAAGCCCAACAAAATAAAACAAATCTCAAGTCAAACATAAAATCCATTTCAAGTTAAAACAAAAATTCTGAATAACATAAAGTAGTTGTTGAAGCTCCAAAATATTACAAACAGGTTTAAAGCATTCAACTCAAATAATAAAACAGAGTTACAAATTCATAGGGTTCAACAAGTATTAGCCCACTACATCTAATAATTATACTCTAACACTAAGTCGATGCTGAAATCTCAACCTTGATGGTGCTCCTCCTGATCCGACTTCACATAACCTACACACAAAAACACATTTCGAACGTTGAGCTACAAAAGCTCAGTGGGTATGCCTCCCCTCAGCCAACATCATGCATATCATAAATAAAGTAAAACAAGATATGTAATATCATGCATATTATGATGACTCTATCATACTTGCATAACACATGAAATAATGAGATGTATACTAACGCACACAACATATACATGTCAAACCAAAATTAAACACAAAGTTGTGAGGCTCGCGTCCACAAAGCATCGGGATCCTACACTCAGGATTGAGGTCGTCCTCCAATCCAATGCTCGGAATATTACATCGAGCATCTTCGAATAAGGTCGTCCTCCTAATCCCATGCTCGAAATGTTAAATTGAACATCATCGAATGTGGCCGCCCATCACTCGGAATTATTCTTCAATACATCACCCAGAATATTACGTTGAATGGTCTTCTTTGTATTGCAAAACTAATTTAGATATCCGGATTTTCACCATACGGAGACTCTACCACACAAACAATCCACCTAGGATCTTCACAATAATACATGCTATGACTAAGCAAAAACTGAGACTCGAGCATTTAACAATATATTGAAGTCATTAATACCAAACCAAGTTTTAATATTCATCTTGTGGCTTAATTAACTTATTGAAACCTTTAACATGAATTATGTAACCCCCGAACTCATCCCTTAAAACTTGGACAGGTTGCTTAGGTGTATCGATACGCCTGTAACGAGGGTATTGAAATGCCCCTGTATCGGTACACTCTCATCGCGTATTGATACGCTAAAACAATAGCTTAAGACTAAGAAAAACTAACTCGTATCGATACATCTATGTGGGATATCGATACAACCCCTATTTCGATACGCCCCCAAGGAGGTATCAAAACTATTTGCTACTGAAATTTTTGGTTTTGATACTCCGGCAGACGTACCGAAACACCTACCTTAATAACTTATTTTTCCTTTCAGCGGTATCAATACCCCAACCAAGGGTATCGATACGTTTGCACGAAAATCCAGTTCTGCACTCAAAAATTTCTTAGAACCTTACCTAAACTTAAACCATTCAATCCTAAATCATTCTTACTCCTCGATTAAGGTATTTAGATGAGTTTCAAATCAATTTTAAGTCTTTAAATATCATGATACGAAAATCACCATTAAAGGTCCTTAAACTACCAACCAAGCTATCATGCATCCAAACACAAATAATGCAACCTATTGATGATATGTTTGATGCAAGAAGAGTTAGAGGGTATCAACCTCAAGCAAGATCACAACAAACACATTCTTTTTTTTCTTCAAGTCTTTTCTTTGTCAAACCTTCTAGATGATCCCCCACTTCTTTCTCTGTAAGAAGAAGCTAAAACCAGCTATTAGACAAAGCTAGGGGAGATTCTTACAACTTGAAACTTGATTAAAACTAAGAAAGAAACTCCCAAACATTCATTCCTAGACTTGAATCTCCAAGCACTCCACCAACTTCTTCCACCAAAATCCATCATTTTTACCTTGATTTGTAGATCTTCCAAAGATCTACAACAAACCCTCAACACACAGAACGAGATTCTTGATCAAACTCTATAAATATACCTATTTTCTTGATGATTTGGGTGAGGAAAAGATGAAGAACAAGAGAAAAAGCTTGATGACTTCACCTCTGATTTTTCTGCATGAGACAATATAACTCTCCCCCTCTCTTTGTCTTCCAAAAAGGAAAGAACCAACAAGCCCCTCAAGAAACTCTTTGGGCCGAAGACAACCCACCCTAACTCTCAAATCAGCCCAATACTCAAATTGAGACCCACATGAGGCCCAAACATCGAAACCAACATTCTGAGTTAACTGACACTCGGATCCAAAATTCGGGTCGTTACACTAAATGATATGTATGATGGGATTAGCAACGTCACCGTTTATATAGTTAAAATTTTTCTTTTACTTTTCGATGTTATTAAACGTGATAAAATATTTAAACCTAATTTTTCCCTGTCAAGTGGCCATTTATTACAAAATGAAAATGTTAATAATAACATTTGAGAATCAACCAATTGAACCCTACATGATAACTATTAAATTTAGTGTTGTTGATATAAGGAATGGATGGTGACGGAGATGAACGATTAACCTTGTTAGGATAAGACAAAGATGTATACCAAGTTATTAGGATTTAAAGATTCAGTTTAAGGTTATAAATTTAAGAATTTAAGTTTAAATGTTTAGAGTACAGGTGTTATGATTAAAATTTAAAGTGTTTAAATTAGAATTTAAAATTCTAAATTTTTAACCATCTTACCCTGAACCTAAATTTCAACCTATAATCTCTTAAAATTAAAACTCTAAAATTTTAACCTTAAACTAGATCATTAAATTCAAAATTAAAATAATTGTAGAAAAAATTCACTATCAGTGTGAAGAATATTTTCTCTAAATTATATTTATTTTCTTTAACTTTAAATGTTTATATTTATAAGATTCCTTGATATGAGATAACATGCATCACCTTATGATAAAAATATTAGAAATAATAGCCAAATTCCTTAAATATAAGAAGATATTTTAATATATAAGATTGTATAAATTTTAATTTACACATTTTTTTTAATTTTAAGGTTTAGAGATTTAGGTTAGAATTTAAGAGCTTAGTATATAAGGTGTAGAATTACAGGTTTATTATTAGAATTTAGAGTTTAAGGTTTAAGTTTTAGCTTTTTAGGATGTTAAGCTTAAGTATTTAGGTTTAAAAAATTTATAACTTAAATATAAAGGGTTGTGTAATTTTTTAAAGAATGGCATTATCATGTGTTGTTTTAATTATTTTTAGAGTAGTTTTCTTTTAACCTACTTTTTATTGGCACCATTCCTAACGTGGTAGTCTTTTTCTTTTGTTTTCTTAGTCGATGATTGATAATTAATTTTAATATTAATTATCGATTACTGAATTCATTATTTTTTATTTTTAATAAAAAATTATACCTTTATGGCATATTTTTTCTCGATCGTTATGACACGTTTTTTTTATTTCTTGTGATTTCATTTTACTTTTTGTATTGACATGATTTTAATAGATCTCAGTGGTCGTTTGAAGCTCTTATAGAGATTTTCACGGTACTAATTTATGATTATAATTATGTTGATGGTCGTAGAAAGATTTTTATCCTATTAGTGGCCGTCGTAAGTTCATCCGAAAGTGGGCTCGTGTCCGGTCAGAATTTTTTAAACCTCATACATTTCACTTCTATTTGTGTGCGTTAATCCTTATATTTGTTAATATTTATAATTTTTGTTCACCCTAAAATTTTAAGATTTTATGTATCTCCATTTTAAAAATATTTTTTGATCCATCACAATATTCAGTTGATGATTGTTTATCGATATAATCATTTCTCAGTAGCAGCATAATCTACCTAATAATTTGACTCATTTATCACTCCTTTATCACCTCATATTGCATCTCGTTTAGATAAAAAAATAAATAAATAATATTTTTGAATTTCGAAATTATGCTAATCTCTAAAAAAAAAATAATTACACTTTTAAATTTTTATACTAGATTTTAATATACTAATCCCTATTATTTTCTTTTCTAAATATATTTTATTTATATTTTATAATATCTTTCATAATTTTTAAATAAATGTCAGTTCACAATGAATAAAAAATAAAGTGACATTTTAATATAATTAAAATCTTTAATAATTGAGATGAGATGGGGCAGTTTATAACTGGAGTCTGTATACTAATGTAGCAATCAGGACAGAGCCACACTATAGTTGGTGGGACAATCACCTCTATCCCTAAAGATTTTTTTTTTATTTTCTTATTTAATTTTTTAAAAAATTATTTTTTTATAAAATTTTCTCTTACTTTTAAATATTTATATTTTATCTCCTTAACCCCAAATCCCGACTCCATTACTATCGGCCACCCTAGTTTTCATATAAAAAATACAGTTAAAGTTGACAAACATTAACAAAGATGGATTATGAAAAGCAAAAGCTGCAAACTACCAGTTTAGTTTTATTAGTTATTAGGGAATAACGACTACGACTACGTATGACATTATCATTTGAAAGCAAACCCCTAACTACCGATTTAATTATTATTTTAATATTTTTAAAAAATAATTATTTAATTTGGCTATAAAATAAATATTAAAATTATGTTTTCTAATAGATGTTTAAAATATTTTTATTGAAATATGTTTTTAAATTTTAAAATAAATTTTGAGTTTTATTTCGGTCAAAAATAAAATTTTAGACACTTATTTCAATCCAAAATTTTAGATATTTATTGAAAAAAAATATATAATTTGAGTATTTATTTTATAATTAAGGTTTAATATCCAAATAGGTGTTATCATTTTTAGTGCTTAAACTATTTTTAGCTCAAATAGGTGCCTAAAGTTTCAATTTAGGTCATTTTAAGTGTCTAACCATTAATAAAAATTGTTTGCCAATATAAATTTGACAAATTTTAATTTTTAATTAAATTAAATTAAAATTTATTTTTTAAATTGATAGTTTTAAATTCTTACAAAATAATCTCAAATCTCTAACCTTAATCCCCAAATTATCATCGTTGTCATCGTTTACTACCTCATCGGAGACTATTATTATTGTCGCCGGACTACCATGATCGTTTCCCTCAACCAACCATTGCCTATAACCGACGGTAGGTATGCTGACAAATTCATTTTTGTGATTATGGTTTCTTTCGACATTAGGAAGTCGATGGATACACCTACCACCGATTACTAGTGATGGGTGGTTAGGGGAATGATCATGGTAGTTCGACAGCGGTAGTGATAGTCTCGATGATATAATTAAACTGTGATAATGATGATAATTTGGAGGTTTGAGGTTTGGAGTTAGAGAATTGAGACTATTTTGTAAAGATTTAAAACTTTTAATTTAAAAAAAATTAAGTTAAAAATAAATTAAATAAATAAATAAATAAAATAATAAAAACAATAGTAGTCGATTGTTAGGCACTTATAATGACCACAATTGAAATTTTAGGCACCTATTTAGAGCTAAAAATAATTTAGACACTAAAAGTGATCCACAAGCATAGTTTGGACACCTATTTGGATATTAAGCCTATAATTAAAGTTAATCGTTTTAATAAACTATAAATTTGAATAGGATATAAATGAACATAGCATTTGATTAACTTTTTGTATAACGTTCGTTTATGTTAATTTATTAAGCTAAATGAATGACTACGAACAAAATTTTTATGTTCGTTTAATAAATGAATGAACATGAATAGTTGTGTTTGTTTCGTTTATGTTCACGAACAAGCTCCTTTATAGGATAAAAATATTTGTGGATGTATTTAAATATTACTTTTTATTGTTGCTAAGGATGTTATATAAGTTCATATTCAAATACAAGTTTTATTTTGTTGCTTTTATTCTTTTATTGTTAATTTAGTTAACAATTCTGAACATATAAACGAATATGCTTGCGAACAAATAAACGAATATATTCGTGAATACTAAAATGAACACATTCATGAACATATTTATGACCACTTAAACGAATACGAACACCTTCAAAAATATAAAAATAAATACTACTTATAATATTTTAAAATTATTAAAAAATAATATTGTGTTAATCTTATCTTTTTAGTTACTAAACTTTCATTTCATGCTAATTTGATACAAGTTTAATGTCCATTTTATAATATATCAAAAAAACTTGATGATCATTTTATAATTTTTAAAAGTTTAATGACAAAAAATAAATATATGTAATATATATAATATTTAATATATAATGATATTGGTTAAATAACCGATTTCAAGCCAAATTAATCGATAACTAAATTTCTTAAAAATACTGTTAACCTATTTAAAATTAACTAAAAAATTTAATTTAATTATTTAATCAGTTAAAACCAAATAATACACATCCTTATTTAAGAGTAATCGTAGATTCAGTTCTTATTCTCAAATTTCTTAAAATGTCAGTACAAAAACTTAAATTAATTCGATTAAAGCACAAGGACTAAATCTTCAACAGAACTATAGTGTAAGGGCTAATTACATAATTTAACAAAAAAGCAGTAACTGATCCAGTGTACAATTTTTTCAGATGAATTTACTAATTGATTTTCTGAACCGGATGACGTGGAACTGGAAGCTGGGCTCCACTTTAAGATATATTATAAAATACTTGTGTCAGCTTATCCAAAGCCTTAAATAATAGTAAGGTGATTAGAGGGGGCAGCATAGTACCTTATTTTGACGGGGGGACATTAATTAAAATCGTATAAAACATTATAAAAATGTAACATTTTAAATTTATGAATAATATTTTAAGTTTCGTATTTTATGATATTTTGAATAATATTATATAATAATCAGACCTATTGTATATTAGATTTTTCGTAATAATAATATAATATTTATTTATATTTTTCTTTAGTTATTTAGATGTTATCTGTATAGAGGGATAAGAAAGGATAGTCGTCTTTCACTTTTGAAGTTTTTTTTAATTTTTATTTATTTATTTATATTTTCTTTCTAAACCCTATATTTTTAGTCTATCCCTGACTCAAACGATGCCAAAGCTTATAAGAATCATCCAGTCTTACACGCTATATTTTTGCATGGGACATTACACGATGAAGCAAGCATGGTTTAAAGACAGCTTTCAAGACTTCCCATGACGAGTGGATGGATGGTTGGTTCTCACAGGGAAACTGCAAACAAATTAAACAGTACGGATCTAGGCTGAACTTCTGAGTGAAATTAAACACACAAAATTTTAAAGTTGAATTGAAACGTAATGGTCCCGTAGCTCAGTTGGTTAGAGCATTGGTCTTATGAGCCGAAGGTCGCGGGTTCGAGCCCCGCCGGGACCAGCATTCTTTCTCTCCTTCTGCTCCTACCAGCATAGGTTTGAACAAATTTTACAGCAGTTTTTTAGCTATTTTGGCTACAAAATTTTAAAAATAAATCGACTTAACTATAAAATTATACAAATTATTACATTAAATAAATCTATTACTAATATGGTTCTCGCAATATGCGTAGAAAACATAAAACATGAAACATGACCAATACAAACCCTGTATCTGAGCTTATCTTGTGTTGTGTTCCTTCGATAGAGTGTCTTATATCCAATCCGGTCAGTGCTAATGGTTTGTTTTGTAGTTAATTCTTCCAACAAGATGATCTAATAGATTAGACAAACATAACCAAAAGCAAAAGATTCTTTGATCAGAAACAAGAGTTTAAAACAGTATTTATTACCAGATAAAGACTACACAGACACTCATGAAGAAACACAGAGACAGATGAAAGTACAACAGATTCATAGATTTTGATGTTGGTGTTTCAAACACCATTTTCGTCCCTCATCTTGCAGGTTTCTTTCTCCACTCGCTACGGGATCGATTTATTTCCTGTCCATCACAAGACACTCTCAACAGATGCAAAAACTTAGGGCACTCATCGTGGTCTTCTCTTGCCACTGCAGACCCGTTTGTTCCATTAAGCTCTGAAACCGTTTCCTTGGAGTCTGTTGGTTCTGCACTGGTAAGCGAATCGACGACGTCGTCCTGTAGGCATTCCCGCTTGTAATCCAACGTGATGCTAGCCAGTTCATGGGTGTGAATGATCTCTTCAGGCATGCTCTGCCAAAGAGATATGCATAGCCATCAGCTTACAAAAACAACTGGAAAGAAATTTCATAAGCTGTTTCTACTGACCTCCAGAACCCATCCGATGTAGGTCACGTAATTGACATGGTGGTTCATGTCAAGATCAGCTCGTCTGGGCTGAAAATTTAGAAGCACGGCAAGGGTTTAAACAGTACAAACCATATTTTTTAGCAGTGGTAAGATGAACCAAATAGGCAAATACTCTTACCTTAAGTGCAAGCCTTGAATACTGAGCGGGATCTTCTAATTTCAGAATTTTCTTCAAGCTTTTGTTGTTCTTTTCTGGAAATGCCAATCTGGAAAACCCAAAAGAGGATCAACCAAATAAGAAACAATAAGAGCAAGATTCTGCAATGGTCACGAGGCATGTATATTATATAGCCATGCTCAAACGAAGCTCGAAAACAATATAAATAGACTCGGCTCTATCTCGATTTTTTAGGCTAAGCTCAAAAATAATAAAACAAGACTCTATTTTAAGTTCTAGCTCAAGATCAAGCTGAAAGTGGATAGTTTGAGCTCGGCTCAAGCTCGAGCTGAAAGTAGACGGATTGAGTTCCGCTTAGGCTCGAGATGGAAATAGACGAGATTGGCTCATGACTTCTCTGAATTGCAAACCAACAACATTAGATTGTCTAATTCGCTTTAATGCTTTTTCCCTCTAATTTAGTTTATTGTTTCTTTTGGCTAAGCATACTCCTATATATATATATATTCACGAGTTTTTAAAGTTAAATTTACATCGATTGAGTTTAGCTAGTTAAGGTCTTAAACTGAACACAGGTCGGATCTTAAACCCTAAACCACTAATTTAAAGTGGAGACACTAATAGAGGCAAGTTGACGATTTGTATCCCTATTAGGTATTTAACTTCGTTTTAATTTGAACGAAGTTAACAAGTGATCTCAATAAAAAAAGATAATATTTATATTAAAAGACCCGAGTTTAAAACATTTTTTATATAAGATATATGTCTTGTCAAAAGTTTAAGAATGAACAAATATTATATTATAATCGCTTTAAAACTGTATGCATCGAGCTCGTACCTGGGCTCTTGTGGGAAGTATACCAACAACTCTTCCCTGACCTTGTCACCCACTTTCTGCATCCTCCTTGTGTCATGGTTCATCGTCACCCACTTTCTGCAATCAAACCAGATTGGATTAGCTTAATATTTAGTCTTTGCTGATAAAATCTCCAGACTCACCCTGTAGCTCGTCCAATCAGTTCACCAGTGGCGGAGTCCTTCAGGATCCAGTCCCTTCGGGCTCCAAGTCTCCCCTCAATTTGGCACCAGGTCTCGATTTCAACAACGTCATTCCTATGACAACAAAGGAAATACAAAACTTTATTTTGCTAAACTAGAAATAATTTGATAGTTAAGAACCGAACAAACAGGAACGAGTACGTTGAGAGACGGATTTAAGATTTAGAAGGGTGCAAAGCATAAATTTTAAAAGATAAGAGATAAATTTACAATTAGACTATTTTTTTTCGAAAAATAGAAAGGATCAAACAGTAAAAAAAATTCTCCCATCGAGAGCTACAGACTCTCCTAGAGCTTAATAGCTCCATCTCTGGGTACATTCATGTTCATTTGTTTAATTGAATAATTAAACAAATATAAATAACTAAACGAACAAGATTTTTTGTTTGTGTTCGTTTGTCAAAGCATGTAGCTTTTTCATATCTGTTTAAATGAAAAATTATTAAGTGAACTCTGTTCACCACGTCATCCATGGTCCTAATTAATCAGGACCGTTGATCTTAATTTTTTTTTCAAGTGAATCATCACCTCTTTGTACTTAGTGGGCGAGTAGTTATTAGGTGGTTATTTAAAGATCAACGGTCCTGATTGCTTGGACCATGGATGATGTGGTGAACAGGGTTCATCTAATAATCTCTCGTTGAAATGATACAAGAGCAAACATGTACGTGAATAAATTTATTTTTTTTAAAAATACTATTACTTTTATTATAAAAAATAAAAAATATAAATAAATATATGTAATAAATTTAAAGAGACATAAACGACTAAACATAAATGATCAGATTATCAAGCGTTCATGAACGTAAATGAACGATGAACCCTTTATTCGTTCGTTTAATTAAACGAACATAAAATCTTGTTGATGTTGATTTATTTATGTCCTATAATTTTCATTAAATGAAGTAAACAACTGACCCACCCAGCTGGGTATTTGTATATTTCTATGTGCATCCGAATCGTGACCCATATGAGATGCAATTTTCTCATGGTGAGGCTCGTAGAGAACCCGCCGGTAGAAAATCCAACACACCGAGCATGATTACACCCAACATCCTGCGGGGAAAGGAATATCAAAGATAAAAGAAGAGATCGGTTTTACATAAAAAACAAACAAACTAGAATACAGAAAACTCGAGGATGAAGTCAAGATTTAAAATTAAGGTAAAAAATAAATGATTAAAAAAAGTAAATTTATAAATAAATTAAATTTAAAAAAAATAAATAAAGAATAAAATAAAAAAAAATTGGGAGTGAGGGGCGACTAGATACACTCACAACACAATAATTAAATTAAAAATGCTTATATATATAAGATCGACTTATATAATATAAAATTTTCTAAGTTCTATATGTTATTTATCGTTAAATGATTAAAACAAATAATTTAGATTAACAATTAATTATATTATAAATAGTTCAATATTGTTTTTTTAATGTTAGATACCATTTATATTATGATAAAAAAATATTTTTTTTTATTTTTATTTTTATACCCAATATTAAAAAAAAATTACCCTTAAATTATAAGCTTTAAACCCTAAAAATACACTATAATCTAAATTTTTTAAACTCTAATTTTAAACTATAACTTTAAATTGCATCAATAAACCTTTAACCTTAAACCTGAATATTTATTGTGAGAATTAAAAAATATTACTGAAAAAGAGAAGAAAAAAAATCTATTCATTATATTTTATATAATCACAGAGATTAATTAATTTATTAGCTTTAATTATGATGAGTAAAACTTGACTCGAGCTAAAAATATTTGATTTGATTTAAAATTTATAATCTCAACTTAAAAAAATTAAAGAAAATTTGAGTTATAAAATAAAAATTTGAATAACTCAAAATTTTTAATAATTAAACAATTTATTTTTAAGTTCGGTATGAGTCTCTCAAAATTTTATGATATGTATATATAACAATATATAAAAATATAAAAAAATATTGCACACATAAATATATATATTATATAATTAAAAAATCAATTAAATTACAATCAGATCGTACTATAACATGATAAATAATTATAATTAAATTTTTATAATAACTCAAAAACTTAACTTAACTCGAATTTCTTAAACTCGATTAGATTAAAAAAAATTTCAAATAAAACTTAAGTCGTAAAATATCACATCTTAACTTAAATAATTTAAATTTTTTATTTGACTTAATTGAATACTTACACCTAAATTCAACATTCAATTTTAGTTTTAATTTAATCATTTTCTATCAGAAAATTGCAGTAATTAACTTAAAAAAGAAGCAAAGGTGGTGGAAACTCTAAAACAGTTCCCAATCAATAGGTATAAACAAATAAATCGATTTGAAAATAGAAACGAGAAGAAGAAGATTTTTAAAAAACTGCCTGCAAGAGATTTGCTAGGGTTTCAATAGTGGCGGTTTTGTTGATTCCGACTTCATAACCTCTCACGATATACTTTTCTTTATAAGACAAACCATCCTCCGCCAAGCTTCCCAACCGGAGGCGATCAACCAAGAACCTCGATCCCGATTTAACGACATCGGACACGTCTGTTTTCTGGTTCGACAGAATCGACTGAATCGGAGTCAATTTGTGTCTACTCGGCGGAGAACAAGAGACAGAAATCGGGCTCCGCCGGCGAAATGCGAATGAACCGGGTGAGTCGTGGAACCGGTATTGAACCGACGCCTGAACTTGGTCCGTCACATTACAGGAGCAAAGCTTCAACATCTCTCTCTCTCTCTTTTCTGTGAGAATGTCAGCTTTTTAGGTGTCTAAATTTATAAGTAATTGTCTAAACTACCACTCTTAATTTTAGGTGTCTAAATTTTAATAAAGATAAGTTTAGGTGACTGGACTTAAACGTTAGTTTTTTTAAAAAATATTATCTAATCAATGCTTTAATCAATGTTTTTAGGGCCGTAAACGAACCGAACGTTCAGTGAATTGTTCGGTGGGAAGATCGTTTATATTCGTTTATTTATTAAACGAACGAACATGAACAAGATTTTTCTTTCGTTGATTAGCTGAACGTGAGTCTCACTCATAGTGTAGGATCCCGATGTTGTGTGGACGCAGGCCTTACTACTTTGTAGTTTTCGGTTGATATGTATATATTGTGTGCAATATTATACATTCATGATTCCATGTGTTTAAGCGATTATGGTAGTGCTATCATATCATACATGATATCACATGTGTTGCATTGCTTCACTCATGGTATATGCGATGTTGGTCGAGTGGCGGTGTACCCACTAAGCTTTGGTAGCTCATCGTTTTGGAACCTATTTCCTTACATAGGTTAGGTAAAGATGAGGACCGGGGGATTACCATTGAGGTTGAATTTTAGCATCGACTTAGTGTTAGAGTACCAACCCTTGATGTAATTGGGCTATGTACTTGTAGAACCTATACATGTTGTAACTCTCAGTGTTAGAGTACGTGCCCAATGTGGAGGCACCCGTGGATGATGCAATTTGGTTAATGGGTCAACTACTTCTCATAGTTGAACTAGGCCTTGCACCGAATTATGAGAGCAATATCAAGGTTATCTACTACGCCTTGAGAGGCACCAGTTGAGAGGTTATGTAGGCAAGGAGCGGTAAAATTCCATGGGACGAGACAAAACAATATCGTGCAAGCTAATCATTGGTTGCATAATACCCGATGGATAATGAGAAAGATGAGTTTGAGATTAGAGGATAAGTTGTCGTTTGTGTTGTCGCTTTTGAAGGTATCCCAATCGTCTTACATGGGATGACCTCCTCAAATTGATATCAATCGTCTTACATGGGATGACTTCCTCAAAGATTTTGAGAAGAATTATGTGGGTGAGACTCATATTGATACCTTGAGGGAGCGGTTTACCCATCTAGTGTAAGAGAATCAATCAGTCTTCGCTTATGAGCAAGAGTTTCTCTAGTTGAACCAGTATGCTCTAGAGTTGGTTTTAACAAAAAAAAATAAGGTATAAAATGTTTCTGAATGATCTGAGAAAGGAGATTCAGACTTACCTTACTATTGCACCACCTAAGGTAATTTCATAGTTGACTGTCAATGATAAGTCTCTAGAACAAGTACAAGGATTAACCTATGAGCCGTCTGTTGCGCAAGGAGAGGTTCTGGTGGGAATAATTAAAGCAATACTAGTAACCATCAGTCTCACTCCGGTATGAGTAGAAACCATTGTAACTAGAACAAAGAAGCTTCAATTAGAGTTCGAGGTCGAACCGAAGGTTAGAGCCTATTGGGCATATAAGGCAATCTGTGTATTCTTCTTTTAGGAGCCCAAAAGGTTCACAAAGGAGTATCGGTGCACCAGTTTGTAATCAATATGATCAGAATCACATGGGTGACTGTTGGGGTAATGATAGAGTTTGTTTCTACTATGGGTCACCAGATCACTTTGTGAAAGACTATCCTGAGGCTTTGATGTCACCTCCAGGTCATGCTCAGAGGACTGTGTTTCAGGCCTAGAGGGGTCGAGGGTTATCGTGTGGTAAAGTTAGCTATGCAATGAGAGACACCTTCTAGTCCACTGTTAGAGCACCAACTAGACAATATACGGTTAGGGCACAGAGGACTATGCAACAAAAGATGTTATCTTAAGTATAGTTACCTTATTTTTAGTTCCTATAGTTGCTCTTATAAACTTGAGGTCTATCCATTCGTATATCCGTAGTGGGATATCTCAGCAATGAAGGTTGCCAACCGAGGATCTAAAGATATGAGTTTGTGTGAAAAGCTCGTTGGGGGTAGGATATGTTAGTAGATAAGGTATATCAAAGATGTCCAATCGAGGTACAAGGGTCAATCTTTTCGATAGATCTTATGTTTCTACCGTTTCAAGAGTTAGATGCATTCCTAGGGATGAATTAGTTATTCAAACATGATGCAAGTTTTTGAGGTGTAGGTCTAAGAGTTTAAAGCTCCATGTTACGAATGAATATGAACTTGTTATGAGAGAAGAGAGGTACCTATGTTTATCGAATATGATATAAGCCTTGTCAACTCAATGGTTAATCCAACAAGGATGTGAGGCTTTCATAGCTCGAGTGGTGGATGTGATGCAAAAGAGTCTAGTGTTGAAGAGTTTGAGCACATGTTGTGAGTATGTTGATGTGTTCCCAGAAAATTTACTCGGTTTACCTCTCGATTGTGAGTTAGAGTTCCATATAGATGTGATGTCAGGTACGAAACTAGTGTCTATAGCGTCGTATCGTATGACACTAGTAGAGATTAGAAAATTGAAGTAGCAAATCCAAGAATTTTTTGAGAGAGGTTTTATCCAACCTAGTGTATCACCTTAGGGAGCATTAGTGTTGTTTATTAAAATAACGAATCGATACGGATGTGCATTGACTATCATCACCTCAATAAGGTCATGATAAAGAACCATTACACTTTGCCTAAGATCGATGACCTGTTTGATCAGTTGAGGGGTGCCTGTATGTTTTCTAAGATCGGTTTGAGGTCGGGGTACTACCAGTTGAAGGTAGTGGAGGAGGATGTCCAAAAGATCCCCTTTAGGATACGACATAGGCACTTGAGTTCTAGGTGATGCCGTTTGGTCTCACGAATACACTTGAGACTTTTATAGACTTGATGAACCTGATATTTCAACTATATTTGAATCAGTTTGTGATAGTGTTCATCGATGAAATCTTAGTGTACTCACGCTTGGAGTAGGAGCATAACTATCCCATAAGAGTGGTTCTTCAGGTTTTGAGGCAAAGGCATCTTTATGCCAAGTTTAATAAGTACAAGTTTTGGTTATTAGAGGTGGTATTTCTTAGTCACATAATTTTAGCGAATAAAATCCGTGAAGATCCTTAAAAAATACAAGTTGTGGTAGAATGAAAATCACCAAGGAATGTATCAGAAGTCTGTAGCTTTCTTAGAATTATCGTATACTACCAAAGGTTTGTTAAGGGTTTCTCAATCATAGAGAAATCGTTAACCAAGTTACTTCAGAAAGGGTTTCATTTGTATAGAATGTGAGAAGACAATAGATTTTTGAGCAGTTGAAGTCGTATTTTATAGAGGAATCGATCTTAACACAACCAGAATCGAGAAAGGATTATATGGTGTTTAGTGATGCTTCCTGGAATGGGTTGGGTTGTGTGCTCATACAAGAGGGTAAGATGGTGGCTTATACCTCGAGGTAGTTGAAATCCCATAAAAGGAATTATCCCAAGCATGATCTTAAGCTTGCAACTGTTATCTTTGTGTTGAAGATATGAAAACATTATCTCTATGGGGAGAAATACTACATCTACATCGATCGCAAGAGTTTGAATAATCTACTTACATAGAAAGTGTTAAATCTGAGACAACATCGGTGGATAGAGTTGTTAAAGGACTATGACTGCATCATAGAGTATCACCCCAACAAGTGGAATGTGTTCGTCAATGCCTTGAGTCGAAAGTCCATGTTGGACTTAAGAGCTATGTTTTCATGGTTGAGGATGACCGAGTATGAAGGTCTTTTGGCGGAGTTACGTGTTGAGCCTATGCTAGTACAAGAGATAAAGAGAACATAAGTGCTTGACGAGGAGTTTGTAGCTCCGATGAATACAATTTAGAGAGGTGAGGCATCAGACTTTGAAGTACGAGATGGTGGATTCCTGTACTTCAAGATTTGTTTGTTTGTTCATTCCCTTGAGGATCTAAGAGACTGTATCTTAAGGGAAGCTCACCGTGGCCCATTTTCTGTTTGTTTGAGCAGTAATAAGATGTATCAAGATCTTCGACCTTTCTTTTGATGGCTATGTATAAAAATAAACGTTTTCGAGTTTGTGATAAGGTATTTGGTGTATCAATAAGTTAAAGTAGAACATCAAGTTCTTTCAGGTTTGCTTTAGCCTATCCAGATTCCATAGTAAAAGTAGGATCGATTGACCATGAACTTCATCACCGAATTACCAATGAAGTTAAGGAATCATGATGCTCTATGGGTCATAGTTGACCGATTGACAAAGTTGGCTCACTTATTACCCATGCGTATGGACTTCAGTTTGGAAAAACTAGCACGATTGTATATTAAGAAAATCGTGAGGTTGCACAGTGTATTATCGTCGACCATATCGGATAGGGATCCAAGATTCACGACAAAGTTGTGAAAGTCAATCCATAAGGCTTTCGACAATTTGGGAGAGTTGTATAGATCTTAGAGGATATGCTTCGGTGTTGTGTTGTGGATTTTTCCCGGATTTGGGAGGAACAATTACTGTTGGTAGAGTTTTCTTACAACAAAAATTATCAATCAATCATATAAATGGCTCATTTTAAGGCCTTGTACGAGAGTAGGTGTAGGGCACCTTTGTGTTGGATCGAGCTTAACGAGAGAAGGATAGTGGGTTCGGAGCTTGTTAAACAAACCAAGGAGAAATTACAAATCATTAAAGAAAGGTTACAAGTAGCTTTTAACCGAGATAACTTATGCGGATCAAAAGCGTAAGCACATCGAGTATGAGTTAGGAGAAAAAAATGTTTCTCAAGGTATCTCCATGGAAATGGATCATCCATTTTGGTCGCAAATGGAAGTTAAGTCCAAGATATATCGGACCTTATGAGGTTATTAAGAGGATTAGACCGGTGGCTAATCGGCTAGCTCTACCTCCCAAGTTAGCGCGCATACATGTTGTTTTATATCTGTCTATGTTGAGACGTTCTTGTTTTGATCCTTCACACGTGGTTCAGCTTAAGGAAATTGAAGTCAATACGGATTTGACTTACGAAGAAAGACCTATCGAAGTTATAGAAAGATAAGTAAAAGAGATTCGTAATAAAAGTATACCTTTGGTGAGAATGTTGTGGAGGAACCAAGAGATCAAAGAAGCAACGTGGGAAGTTGAAGAGGATATTAAAGCTCTTTATTCGTATCTCCTTCCTGTTAGATAAATTTCGAGGATATAATTTTCTTTAAGTAGGGGAAAGTTGTAAAGACTTAGAATTTGAATCCGAGTATCGGGTTAACACAAAGTGTTGAGCTTCGACATTTTAAGCCTCGAGTTTGAGTGTTAATTTGGTTTTGGGCCTTGGGCTTGCGTTGTTTGGTTGTCTTTATCCTAATATAGTTTTACGAGGGGACTTTATGATAATTTTTTTGTTGAGGATGAAGACAAGATTGGGAGAAATGTTTCTCCTAAGGGTTGTTTTGGGTGAAGTCACCAACTCTTTATCTTTTTTCATCTTATCTTCTTCTTGTCTCAACCAAAGAGAAAGTTGGTTCAAGCTTTAAGCTTGGTTGTTTTGGTTAAGAGTCATGTTTTAGGTCTTGAAAGTAAGTTGTAGAGTTGTTAAAGATTTATAAGACAAGGTAAAAAGGTTGTAGTTCGGTAGAGGAAGGTTTTAGGTAAGGTTGAAGAGCAAAATCGGAAAAAAAATGTAGAATAATTTATCTTTTTATCTTGTTAGTGTTTTTAGCCCTTATAATCACTCTAAGCAATGTGTAATTTTTGGTTTTAACTTCCTTTTATAGATAAAGAAGTTAGGGAATCCTCATGAGGGCTTGTCAAAGCTTGAGAGAATATTTTTTACTGTTGTGGCTTAAGGTTTGTACCCTCTAACTCCCAATGCATCATATATCTCATGAAATTAGGCTACATTGCTTGTTGATTTCTTGTTTGATTGGTTTGATAGCTTATGAAGCTTTTAATGGTGAATTATGGGTTGAGATGATTCATGACCAAAAATTGGTAGCAACACACTCTAAACTACTTCAATAACATATATGAATGTTTTAGGATTCATTGGTAACGGTTTAGGTAGTGTTCTTGGCAATTTTCAAGTTTAGAACTACAATTTCTTGTAGGCGTACCGACATGAGCTAGGAGCGTATCGATATAGTAGAGTAGATTTTAAGGAGAAAGTTAGCAGACGTATCAGTAGGGGTCCCATGTATCGATACCCCTTGCATAATTCAAATTCTAGAAATGTTTTTGGTATTGATACTAACGTTGCATTTGACTCTTATATGTATGTATATCGGTATGCCATATAGGCGTACTGATACTAGTATGATTCAATACTAGTACAGGGTTGGGCTGTATCGGTACGTGCAGGCAACTTAGGCTCTTATAAGTCTTTAAAGTATCGGTAAGCCTTGGGGGTGTATCAATACTTAGCAGCGTATCGATACTCACTAGGTAATCTGTCCAAAAATTAGTATTTGGGTTTGGAGGCTCTATAAATTATGATAATGGATTCTAAGGGTCTTTTATGCTTGAAAATAATTAATCAAACTGAGAAATTGATAAATTAACCTCAAATATGAATAACTGGACTAAAGAGTTAGTAAGCCTTGATTGTTTTAAATGAATGGTAGAAACCATATGGATCTTTGGTGGTTTTGGTGCATTGTGGTAGCTAGAACCTTAATGTGTTCTTATAGGTTGCTTAGATTAGGAAAAACTCATGTGATGGAAATTCAGATACCCAATAATAGTGTTATAGCACAATAAAGGCTATCTAAATTAACATTTTGGGTGATGTATTGAAGACTATTCTGAATAGAGGATCCTGATGTTGTGTGGACTCGAGCCTCTTTTGAAGATGTTCGATGTAACATTCCGAGCATGGGATTTGGAGGATCCCGATGATGTATGAACAAGAGACTCAATCCTTGAGTGTAGGATCCTAATATTGTGTGGATGTGGTCTTCACTCATAATGTAGGATCCTGATGTTGTGTGGACGTGGGCTCACTACTTTGTGGTTTTTGGTTGATATGTATATGTTATGTGTGATAGTATACATTCATGATGCCATGTGTTTAGGCGATTATGGTAGCGCCATCATATCATGCATGATATCACATGTGTTGAATTGCTTTATTCATGGTATGTGCGATGTTGGTCGAGTGGCGGTGTACCCACTAAGCTTTTGTAGCTCAGCGTTTCGGAATGTATTTTCGTGCGTAGGTTAGGTGTAGACGCAGACCGAAGTAACGCCTTTGAGGTTGGATTTTAGCATCGACTTAGTGTTAGAGTATAAACCCTTGATGTAATTGGGCTATGTACTTGTAGAACTTATATATGTTGTAACTCTTATTTAATTTGGACTTAGAGTCGAATGCTTTTAAATGATCTTTACATATTTTGGAGCTCCTTATTACTCTTTGAATATTTGACATTATTTGGATTTAAACTTATTGTATTTTTTTTAGACTTGAATAGTTTAATAGGCTTTTGAAATAAATTTTATAATATGGGTTTGGGCCGGAGGCCCAATGTGACATCCGAGTCGATGTTGTTACAGATAACCAAAATACATAAAATTTTATTGAAAATAAAAAAGTAAAAAAAAAGCAAAAAATAAAAAAAAACTATAAAAAAGATATAACACTAATAATCGAGGACCAACACTATAACTGATACCAATTATGACGGTCAAAACAAAATTAAAAAAAAATGAAAGAGTTGAGTTGAAAAAACCTATCGAGTAGTGCTTTGAGTCTAGAAAAAAACTAGAAAAAGTACAAGGAATTTAGGTAACTATTGTAAATTAAAAAAACTATATTAAATTTAAATGCTATATTTTCCCCTTTTTAACCTTTAATATATTTTTTAGACTATCTTGCATTTAGTTCATATTGACTTTTAAGCCTATTAGCCACTAAATACTATTTACCTTTTTTATTATTTATTTAGTTTAAAGTGTCGTTTTCTTTTTATATATATATATATATATATATATATATAAATTTTGGATAGGTAATATATACAGACCGTTGTAATATATACATATATTATATAGTTTACACATAGTAAATGTATATTACATTTATTCTGATTGAATCATGATAATATTTATATTCTATTTATCTTCTATTAGGATTCAGATTTTTTCAGATTTGAATTGGATCATTTTTTTTTTCAAATTGAAACGGATTCGTATCGAATTAGGATTATATTGTCATCCCTTGATTGAAATAGGCGTGTTAACGAATCGAGCCAAATTTTGTCTGATCAAGCTCATTTCGATTCAGAAATAATTATATTAGGCTCGTCGAGCTCAAAATTTTAGGCTTGAATTCAGTTCAAAAATAATAGGGTAAACTACCCCAGTGACCATCGAATTAATTGGGGATATCTATTATGGTCACCTAACTAAAGAACTCATTAATTAGGTCACCCAACTTTTAAACCTACCTATTTCAGTTACCGCCATTAAAATTCAAACAGAAAAGCTAACGACAAAGACGTGATAGTTAAATTCAAACAGAAAAGCTAACGACAAAGACGTGATAGTTAAATAAAATCTATATAATTACACATTTAATACTTTTAATTTATTTATTATTTTAATTTAATCCTAATTTTAAATTAATAACTAAAATTAATCGCTCAACCTTTAGTTAATCAAGGTTTGATCCTAAATACATAACATGGAGAGCAAGCTTGCAAACCACTAGGCCAAGCCTTCTTTCATGCAATAATATTGTAGCATAATGTATTTAAAATATATATTTTTTTAAAAAATAGAATAGAGTAAATATAGTTTAAAGGGTTCGAAAAAATTTTTAATAAAAAATACTTGATATTAAATATACGAATAAAAATATTCGAATAAAAATCATAAATATTCAAATAAAAATATTTGAATTTAAAATATTAGAATAAAAAATATTCTTTGAATAAAAATCATAAATAATTTTATTCTAACATACGAATAAAAATCATAAGTATTCGAATATTTTTATTAAAATATTTTTATTCAAATATTTATTATGTAAATATTTTTATTCGTATATTTATTATAGAATTTTTATCATACGGATATTTTTATTCAAATATTTATGATACAAATTTTTTTATTCGAATATTTTTATTCGTATATTTATTATTTGAATATTTTATTCGTATATTTATTTTTGAATATTTTTATTTGTATATTTGTTATTCAAATATTTATTATACGAATATTTTTATTTGTATATTTTTATTCGGATATTTATGATTTTTATTTGAATATTTTTATTCGTATATTTAATATCAAATATTTTTTAATTTTTATTATAATTATATTCTAACCCTTTAAACTATATATTGTATTTACTCTGTTTTATTTTCTAAAAAATATATTTTGTAAATATATTGTGATACAATATTTTTGCATGAAGGAAGGCTTGATTCAATGGTTAGCATGCTTACTCTCCATGTTATATACCCGAGTTCAAACCCCCCACATACCGAAATTCGTTGTTTTATTTCTTTCGGATTGGATGATTAATTTTATTTATGAATTTAAAATTAAGATTAAATTAAAATAATAACTAAATTACAGAGATTAAATGTGTAAATATGTAGATTTTATTTAACTGCTATGTCACTACCGTTAACTTTTCTATTAGAATTTTAGTGACGGTGACTCAAATAGGTAGAGTTTTAAAATTGGGTGACCTGATTGACGAGTTCTTTAGTTGGGTGATCAAAATAGGTATCCCCAATTAGTTCGGTGGTCACTAAGATAGTTTACCCAAAATAATATTATAAGACTCTGTTCGAGTTCCGCTCAAAATAAATAATTCTATTATATATTTTTTCTCTTTTATAAAAGACGATGCCTCGTTAAAAATCCATTTCATAAGCAACACTGAAACAAATTTCAATTTTGAAAAAGAGAAAAAAAGTGTCCAAAAAGTAGATTAATCTAAATAACCAAGAAATATTCTTATAGTACAAATATCCAATTTATTTTAGTAAATTTATTTTTATTGTATTCCTTCTAATTTAATTCATTATATTTTACTAAAGAAAATACTTTTAATATATATATAATTATTCTAAGCTTGTTCATGAGCTTTACGATTTAAGCTTGGGTCGAAATAACTCGACTTGTTAAGATCTTAAATCAAGTCCAAGTCTAAATCAAACTTACTCAAACTAAACTTTAATCAAATTAAATTCAAGTAACTCCTGAACCGATCAAACTAATTATTAACCCTAACTTAAACTCTTACTTCTAGTGATCCTTGTACTATTTTTATCGTGTGCTTAATAAAGTCTGGTATTTTTTTCCTTATTTAAGGTTAATGTTTTAAATAAAACCCTAAATATTTTAAAAAGTAAATCAAATGTATTTAATCTATCAGCATATAAACATTTATTACAAAGTGTGCGTGACATTTAATTGTTAGGTATATACTCACAGCTTAAACCATCATCATTAAAAGATTTGTCTTAAATTTTTGGATACTACCGTTTGTTCAGAATCAAACTCAAAATTTAATATTAGCAACGTTAGTTCAGAATTAAACTAAAAATTTAATATTGACAACGATTAAAGTATCATTTAATAGTATTAGGGTTGGGCATAGATCGAGTCGAATCTAATTAAAAAATTTCGAGTTATTCAAGTTGACACGTCCTATTTTATCATTCAAATTTTATTTTTTTTAATAGAGTCGAGTTTATAAAATTTGATTCGAGTTGAGCTTTGAATTTTTATACAAATTTAATTATAATTATTTATAATATTATAGTTCAATGTGATAAGAACTTCTTCATATGTTTTTTTACATGTGTAAATAAGATTTTTAATAGAATTTAATAAATCAATTGTCATAAAAAATTATATAATATATTTATAATGATATTTTTATTGGTAATATGTTACTTCATTAAAATACAACTTAATTAAAAATCGGATTAAAAGTTTCATAAAAAAATAATTCAGAATAATCAATCGTGAAATCAAGGACAAACAAATATAAAACATTCTTAAAATCAAAGCAAATTTTTCGTCATCAGAAATCATAATATAGATACATTTCGATTTCAAACAATTGAGATTAGATTGTAAATTTTTTAAAATTCAAGGAAAAAAATATGAGCTTACCAAAATTTAGGGACTTAACTAAAACTTTTTACATTAGTCCTATATAGATTTTTTTTGTGGGGGCTTATACATGAAGAAAAAATATTATCCTATAGATCAATATTTATCATTCAATAAACAATAAAATTCAAAACTTTAGGGACCTGATAATAAATTTTTAAAAGTTCTAGGTCTCAAGGAATGTTCATTTCATTAATAGATTTTATTCTTAATCTCATGTTCATCCCAAAATATGAATTAAAAAACTGCGACTAAATCAGAGTTCAATTGAAAATGTTATGAAATAGTGACCAAAATGTAATTTTTCAAAATTAAATTTTGATTTTTTGAATATTCAAACTTCTAAAATTCAAAATCGTCTCGAACTAAAAATTTACTCGAGCTATTCGAGCTCAAATAACTTGAACAACTCGAATAACTCGAGCCCGAGTAGGTTCGACTCACTACAACAAAATAATCAATCAGTGACATAATTTCTGTATGACGTTGTGTATAACGTCACAAAACATACTATATACGTGACGGTTTTTCTTTTTGTCTCAGTTTATTTATAACGATATATTTTATTGACATTTTTCTAAAACGTCATTTATTTTCGTCATTATATGTTTGGCGCCTTAAATAAATTTTGGTAGGAAATTTTTTAATGACATTTAAAGAAATTAGTGACGTTATGATATCATCACAAATAAAATAAAAAAATTAGTGACGAATTGTTATTCTAAAAATTCAATGTTAATTATTGCGTTATAAATTCAACATAAAAATTATAATTTAAGATACTTTTATTCGTTATAATTTAAAAGATAAAAGGGTGATATTTTATTTATATCATAAGAAAATTTAATTGTGACAAAAAATTATATTTTGATACTAATTTTTATATGTCTTATATTTTATATTAATTTTAAATATATCACATAAAATTATAATTTAATGCTTGACACCAATAATTATTAAAAAATAATAATTTTTTTAATAATATACTTTTAGAACTGATCATGTAATTTTTGTTTTACTAATACACTTTAGTAAATTTCATGGATTTATATCGATATAATTAAAAAATAGATATTTATAATTGATCATATAAATATTCATAAAGCACAAATATAGTTAAATATATAAAACATCAACAATTTTAAAATATAGAAATATTCATTTAATAAAAATAAGAAAAATTCATATTACAAAAAATAATGTTGGTTATACATTAGTATCTCAATATTTTAATTATAAAATTATATACCTTTGACTAAATATATTAATACAATAAAAGAATTTTAATATTCTTTAAATTATGAAACGGTAACTTTGTTTCTTTAAATTTTAATATAAATATAATATATATTTTAATGCAATAAAATATTTATGAAACGATAAAATATTTTAATACTCTTGACTAAATATTTACAAAACGATAACTTTGTTTCTTTAATTATAATATTCTTTAAATTATAAACCTTGATTAAATATTTTAATAAAAAAAATATTTTAATACAATATTTTAATTATGAAACGGTAAATTTGTTTCTTTAAATTTTATATATTATATATCAATTATTTTACATAAATATAATTTGTATAATTTTAGATAAAAATATAAATATTCTTTTATAATCATAGACAATTATAATTCACAAAAGTCAACTTTTTTCCTTCCATTTTTTCTCTCCAACTAATATAATATCCCTTATTCATGGCAAGACCTTCATATTTATAGACGTCCATGTTTATATTTTTTTCACTATTTCTTTAATTTCCTTAGTCACTGCTAGGGCTATTGGGAGTAGCATAAAAGGTATTTTTTTCTTATATTTTTTATATGTTTTGTTTTAATAGATGATTATATTCAAATTAGGGTTATATATTCTATTCAGATCTAAGGTATTGTTTAATAGATGTTTTAATAGATGTTTATACTCAAATTAGGGTTATATTTTTTCTTTAATTTGTTTTAATAGATGTTTATATTTTTTCTACGATTTGTTTAGCATTCATATGTTTTATGATAAACGTTTTTGTTTCATTTATTTTATTTGAAGTTAGTATATTTTATTTTTATTATGTCTAACTTCAATTTTTCTTTGTTTTTGTTTGAGAATGTTAGTTCAATTTCAAAAAACTTGTGTTATGTTTGTGATAATTTATTTTGCTCTAAAAATTTAATTATTTTTTGATTTATTAAATTTTATTTTAGATCTCTAAATTTTATTTAGATATATTATTAAGTTGTTTAATTTTATATCGTAGATATGATTAGTAATTTGACTGTTTTAAAGTATTTAATTTTATTTTTTACTTTTTTTATCATGTTCTTATTTGATTAAATTTTTCCAGTAATTCATATCTTTATCTTTTTATATCCTAGTTCGTTGGTTTAGTGTAGAAATTTTATATTAATGGGTTTAGCTCGAGTTCGAAACTCATTAAGTTCAAAATTTTAAGCTCTAACCTAAGTTTGAAGTGAACAGTTTGAGCTCATCTCCACTCGTGATTCCTCTAAATGATATGCCGACAATAATATTATATTGCTTGTTGTGAATAAAGTAAAGAACAAGAACAAAATAGATGAACAAAGATGAGAGACAAGAGAGAGACTTGTATTATATTCTCAAAGTAGGGTATACAATGCTTTCTCCAAAAGCCTATATTTATAGGCATAAGATGGAAGTCCTAATTTCAATGAGAATTATACTCTAATAATAAAGTACAATAAATTATTATTTAATATATGGATATCCACCATAAATAAGATATTCATAAAACTCCCCCTTGGATATCCATAAAGATAATGTGCATCGTTAAAACCTTACTAAGATAAAAACCTTATGAGAAAAAAAAATCTTAATAAAGGAAAAAGAGTACACACATCTTTGATACGCATAATATGTAGTCTCATTAAAAACCTTATTAGGAAAACCTAGCGGGACAAAATCTCGGTTAATGGAAAAAGTGTGCAACGCATATTTACTCCCCCTCATGAAAATGTCGCATAAGATCTTTGAATCTTCATAATTCTATCTTGAATACAATCTTCAAATATTAAAATGAAGTGTGCATTAGTGGATAAATCTTCCAAATTATTGCTTAAAATGATTCATCGAATACTATTCTTTTGAAGATTATGAGGGACAGAACCTTTAAAACAATATATTTTGTTTTATCATATTTGATGTATCCACTTTGATATATAAATTTTGTATTATCTCTACACAAGATAACTTACATATCTTGTGAAAGCAATTCACATATCTTTTGGATATGTTTAGACAAACACATATTTTGGCTATGCTTCAAGCATAGCAATTACTTTGAGATAATGATCTCGTAGCGCTTAAATAGTATTTCCGAATCAGTTAAGATACGATGCTTCCAGATCAATTAATGTATATATGATGCTTTTAAGCTAAGAATATCATCACAATTTTTTGAGGCAAAATAGATCTTTGTTTACATTAAGAGACCTAGTAACCAAATAGTGATTAAGGAATATGCAATATGCATGTAAAGTCTCTTTAAACATTTTTCTGTGTATGTCGATTGTTTTACAAGGATTTTATTGTTAAAGATCTCACTCCATGAGTCTTAATTATATTCAAATCATTGACATACATAACAACGACAAATTCAGAGTTAAACCTCTTAATAAAAATACTCAGGGAAATTAAATAATTCATATAACATTCTGCTAATAAGTATTCAATAAGGCGATTATATCAAATACGCCTAAAATATTTTAATCCAAAAAATATATATTCAATATAATCAAATAATATTTTCGAGAACTTGAATTAGCTACTTCTCGCAGTTTAAATCATTCTAGAATCTTCATGCAAATGTTGTTATAAAGAGGCTCACACAAATAAGATGTAACAACATCCATTAGACGAAACTAAGTCATTTCATTTATTGTCAGACTATCTAAAAGTAATTGTATCCATCACCGAGGAATATATTTTTCTTATAATCAATTTCATGTCTTTGTGAGAATCTTTGTGCAGCAAAATGAGCTTATATCTTGTGATTTCCCCTTTAATTTCTCTCTCATAAAGACTCATTTATATCCATAAGTTTTACATAATTCAGTATACGGACTATAGGCTTAAATACTTCTCTTTTCGAAAGAGATTTTAGTTTGACCTCAATTGTCTCTTTCATGTTGGCCAATCATTTCTTTGTTTACATTGTCCAATTGACAATGATTCATGATCCACATCATCAAATAAAATCTCTACTGCTATATTGCATGCAAATATATTAACGACATCGATTTAATTTTAGTTCTAATTATTATCAGACATGATATAATCTATTGATATATCTTTATTATCAAGTACCTGAGTCATGTCAATATCTCTATTGGAGACCTTTTAATCTATTCTAGATATTTTTATAATACGTTGATTCCTCAATCGGAGCATTCATAGATGGTATATATGATTTAGTCACTCTTTTAGGGTCAACAAAATCATCTTGCAATTGATTTGTTAAATGAATTATCCTTTGAACTTATAGTTCACATTGTTGAATACGTGGATCAAACTAAGAAAATGATAATTCATTCCAACTTATATCTTTTTTAGCTATTTTATTTTTCCCCTCTAATATTGGATAAACTGACTCATTAAAATAAAAGTCTGTAAATTGATCTATAAATAAATTCATTATCAGAAGCTCAAGATATTTAATTATTAAGGAAAATTTAAATCTTACATATATTTCTAATAGAATTCATCTTTGTGAGTTGTGGTGGAGCAATTAGAACATATAACGCACACAAAAAAAATCTAAGATGAGAAATATTTGATTCCTGGCGAAAAATCATTTTTAATGGGGAGAACTTGTGATCATTTGTTTGCTTGATGCAAATTGATGATACTGGATGTAAAATAACATGTCATCAATATTATCAAGACCGATTGTCTTTATAAGATAATCTAAAAAATATGCTCATAATTTTATCAACTGAGCAAGTAACCTTGCAAACACCAAGTTGCGGGTTAATAACAAGAATACATATAATCATCTAGTCGATGCATCGATAAAAATTATAAAATATCTAGATGGATTGTAAGAAAGGTGTATGTGCCCACACATATCACCCTGTATCCGTTCCAAAAAATTAATAGATTTACACTCTATCTTAGCTATTGAAGATTGAATAATCAAATTGCTTTCATAACAAGTATCACATGAAAAATTACCTTGAAAAAAATTTTAGTTCTTCAATAAATGATCACATAAAAGTATCAATAAATTTTCGCATCATAATTGAACTGGGATGGTCTAACCGGTCATGCCAAATAAAATTATCAGTAAACATCTGGTTTACAGTAGCATGAGCTTCAATTTTTACTAATTCTTTTGTAGTACAATTTGGATAACAATGCATGCAAATTTTTTAAGATTTTCTAATTTCCTTGAGTTATACTCGTAATATTGAGATAATCATCATACCCTTGACTAATACTCCTAATATATTTTTGCAAATATCTTTAAAACTTAATAAGTCTCTTTGTGACTTTGACGAATATAATGCACTTAAATATAGAATAAAGTTCCATTTGACAATAACATATTTGTTTAGTCAGAGCCTTCTGTGATATTAGTACTTCCAGATATAATACTCACATTATTTCCTTGTATTTAAAATGGGAAAATATGTATAATTAGGCATATTTTAATATGTGCTTTAGTTCATTCACTTCAGGGAATGAAAAATATGTGTTTTGTACTATTCACTTCGGGGAATAGAAAATATTAAATATAGCACATTATATCAAATTAGATATTTAATAAAGATAAACTCTCAAAAACTTTCTGAAGCATTAATATTTCAGTATTTTGAGAAATAATACTCATATTTTCCCTTGTATTTAAATAGGAAAATATTTCTTATGCTTAAGTATAGTATGGGTACTTACACTGTCTACTAAGCGTAAATTGCCATAATTTATTGCATATTTTATTCCAGAAGTAATCATATTCTTCAAATTAAAATTAATATAAAGCATAAATAAATAATATGTAAAATAAATTAACATAAATTAAATTAATATAAATAAAAAATAAATAAAAAATAAATAAAAAATCAAGGAAATAAAATAAATGGCGAATTATTTCCTTCAAGAGTTATGATCAGAAAATTAACAATATCCAATTGAGTTGGATTAACAACGTTATAATTATTTTCGCCACAAAGAAAATCTGTTTATATTTTATTTCATTTATCATTCATGATTATGGATAAAGTTCATAATATTTCGGTGTTTGACAAGTACGAGACCAATGGTTTGTACCATCGTATTGATAACTTAAAGATTTTGATAAGTCTCTATCATTCTTGTCATTCTTATAATTTCACTTATAGTGGATATAAATATTCTCAAAAGAATCATCTTATCCATATCTATTTTATAACCTCAATCACGACCACAATTACTAATGTAATATTTATTTTTTCCACTATAAAATATATTTATTTTAGGGAATAGAACGAAGACTAATAGGTATTTAAAACCTTTTCATGATATTGTATCTGCAAGTGTGAAAAGTAGAGTATGTTTTTTTAACATGTCCTCATCAGTGATACTCTGACACATAATTGAGTTTTATTCACTAACCATATAGTGAATTATCATGTTTACATTCACTCTAATGAATGAAACAAATTAAATAATAGCATGGAAGAAACATCATACTTGCATTCACTTAAGGGAATGACATAAATCCAATAATCGCATGTAATAAACATCATACTTACATTCACTTCAAGGAATGAAATAAATCTAATAATTGCATTGAATAAGAATCATGCATGCATTCACTTCAGGGAATGTTTCCCATAAAAATTCTTAGAACAAGACGATTTTTGTAACTTGAACTTGGGAGAAGTCTATAGTCGAATTTTTTGACACAAAAAATATTGCTTTCAAGTAAATATAAACTTTATAGTATTCATACTATTAAATAGTAATTGATCAACCAATATATATACAATACATGCAAAGAAACAAAATTTAATCCTCATACGCGACATTGTTAAACAGTCAACATGATACTTTAAAAAGAACCTTCTTTAAGACTAGTAGCCAACATAACAGAGAACATATTAATTAATTAAAGGTTTAATATTTGTTCAAATATCATGTAATACTTAGAACATGATTAAAAACATGAACTTTCATCATCATCATAAAATAAACAAATAATGATCATAAATAAATAAGAAAAAAAAACTCAAATTAAAAAGGTACAAAAACATTACACCTACATTCCATTGTGTTTTAAATAGATGTTAATTCACCACTTTGAACAACCATCCCTAGATGGTAAGAAAAAAATCACTTCATTAGAAAAACATATTCATATATATATATATATTCAATATTAGATATATTTTCAAAGAAACAATAAATTAAAATATATTAACCTTAATTTGAGAATAATTAATCATCCACTATATCAAAATAAATAAGTAAAATATACTGAACTTTTCATGTTAAGTTGAATATATGATAGATTTAGTCATCAATATCTTGTTAAAATCTTTTTTCGGAATTATCAACAAGAACCACGGTAATTGAGCCATTTTATCACTACACAAACATCAAATAACCAATGATTTTTTTAAAAATTAAAAATCTAGTTAAAGATCAAGAGAGAAAATAATCGATAATTAAAATACAATAGAAGGAGAAGAACTTATCTTTGATTCGTGCTAGTAACAAATTCTTTTCAATAACTCCTTTAAGATTTAAACGACAAACACCTCCGTTGGTTAGATTCTTTTGCTGATAACGTGTTGTGAATAAAGTAAAGAACAAGAATAAAATAGATTAACAAAGATGAGAGACAAAAGAGAGAGACTTGTATTATATACTCAAAGTAGGATATACAATATTTTCTCTAAAAGTCTATATTTATAGGCATAAGATAAAAGTTCTAATTCTAATGGGAATTAAATTCTAATAATAAAGTATAATAAAATATTATTTAATATATGGATATCTACTATAAATAAGATATTCATAACATTACCAAATTTGTTTTAATGCTTTTTTGGCTAAGCATATTGCTTTTGTGCCTATGATTATATATATTAATTATTCTGAGCTTATTCATGAGTTTCTTAGTCGAGTTTGGGTTAGGTCGGTTCAACTTGAATTATTAAGGACTTAAATCGAGTACTAGTTAGATTCATTATTAACCCTAGATAGGGTTGGATGTTTGATTGAGTCATGTCAAATAATTTTTTTTGAGTTATTCGAGTTCACAAGTCCTATTTTATGATCAAACTTTATTTAAATTTTTGTTCGAATTGAGTCGATTTTATATAATTCAAATTGATTCGAATTTTTGAGTTTCTACATAAATTTAATTATAATTATTTATAATATTATCATACATACTGATTATAATTCTAATGACTTTCTATATCTATATACGATATGCATATATATTTCTTTATATTTTCACATGTGATAATTATACATAATATATCATATATAATTGATAGACTCGATTCGAACTTAAAAAATAATTAATAAAATTTTTAAGTTAACTAAATTTTAATTTTATAACTCAAATTTTATTTAAAAAAATTATGAATTGAATTTATAAAATTATGTAATACCCAAAAACTGACTTAGACGGAATTCAATCTCTAATTATCAAAAAAAATATTTCTAATAGTTAAATTTAATTTGTAAAATAAATAAAATTAATTAAATCGATTAATTTTGGTTTTAATACGAAAGTTTAAGGAGTTAGTACCAAATTATAAAAAATTAAAATATGAACAGAACATCAAAGATTAGACCCATGATTAGATCATTAGAATAATGTCATAACCCATATATTGTTATTATAGGGCGTAACGGTACAAAAAATTGACTTTGAAATTTACATATTAAAGGAGTATCGGTACATAAGTAGTTATACCAATACCTAAAATAGGTTCGAAGTAAAAATAGTAACACTTATACTGGTATTATGTGATTGTGTATTGATATTCATTATACCTTAATTTGAAAATTAGGTTATATGTACCGATACAATAAGGGACTGTAATTATTCAAGTATATAAAAAATCTCATATTGAATATTTGACGATACATTCCGTACCTTGTTAAAAAATTGATCTTTGTTTTCCGACCATACATTGTCTAACCAAATCCAATTCTCTCGATATGTTCCTCAAAAAATCCGATTTGTGCGGATTTTTCTCCCAACTAACGAAGAGATCTTGACAAAATTGCCTCATATGAAATTGAGCATAATTTTGTAAAGAAATAGCCCACTTGCCTCTCGAGAAGGAGAGATTATTAGGTGAACCCTGTTCACCACGTTATCCATGGTCCAAGTAATCAGGACCGTTGATCTTTAAATAATCACCTAATAACTACCCACCTACTAAGTACATGTAGGAAAGAGGTGATGATTCACTTTAAAAAAATTAAGATCAACGATCCTGATTAATTGGGACCATGGATGACGTGGTGAACAGAGTTCACCTAATAATTTTTCCTCGAGAAGAGATGGGAAACATGCTCAATATCATTTGATTGAATAGTTAACCCAGTTGTTCGTTGTTTGAAGAAACCCTCCACTTAGAGGTGGCAAACAGGTCATTTGGTTCGGTTTCGGTTCAAATTGTTTCGGTTCAGTTTATTTTGGGTTTGTTTGCATTCGGTTTAGATTCGGTTCGGATCGGTTCTAGTTTTGGTTTTAATTCGGTTATATGATAATTCGGTTCGGTTCGGATATCGGATCGGTGATTCGGGTCAATATCGGATCGATTATTTTCGGGTCGGGTCAATATCTGATCGAATGTTTTCGGGTCGGGTCATTCGGGTCGAGTCAATCTTTGAATTTTCGGGTTAATTTGGTTTGAATTGGACTTAAGTATAAATATAACCGTCTATATTATATATAGAATTAATCATATATTCTTGTAAAAATATATCTTTTTTATTTTATATTAGAAGTGTTTTGAAATTTTTTGCCTCAGCTTTTATTCGAGTAAAGTCAGTATTGATAATTTAAGGGATAATGTCATTTTTGTAAATACATGGATTCATTAATAACATTTCGGTCATTTTTATAGCACCCAAATTTTAACAAAAAATAAATTGATTTTTAAAGAAGCAAATGTAATATTAAAAATTACATTATTATCGGATGTAGTGATTAATTAGTATTATCATAATACAAAAAGATAATAAAATATATATTATTTAATCATTATCATATTGTTAAAAAATAAACAATAGTAAAAATATATTATTCATTCACTTTGACTCAATTATCGGGTTAAAATCAGATTGATGTTCGGTTTAGATCGGTTTTAACAAGTTAATTTCGGGTTGTTTTCGGTTCGGGTTACTTTGGGTTCGGGTCAAATCGGTTACAGGTCTATATCGGTTCTTCTAGAATTCGGATCGGTTTAGGTTTAGGTTTCAGATCACGCTAAATCATCAATTTCGGTTTCGATTCGGGTTTCAGTTCAAATAAATCGGTTTGGTTTTTGGTTCTCGGATCAAGTTTGCCAGTTCTACCTCCACTACAATTGGTATTTTACGGATATAACATAGTTCATACCGATATTGAAGCTATCACTGAAATTCATGGATCATGCATTGACTTCTTAAGAGAGATGTAATTTATGTTTAATGCAAAAAGATCCCTAAAGTTTGTATGTTTAATTGACTTACTATTAGAGTCTTAATGAAGTGAAATTTGACCTGTATGATCCTTATGATAGAACGAATAAAAATCTACTAATGAAATTTGAATGGATACATGTATTATAAGTTTTAATACATCACTTCTAAATTTTGTAATTCTTGCAAAATGGTCACATTACATAAAATCAAGATTAAAGAAGTTGAATTTGTTAATATGATTGATTTGATATTTATATTTTATTCGAATGAATCACGAGTAAATGATTAAAGGATTAAAATCTATGAGTTTTTGTTTCGATATATTTTTTGGTGATACTCCTAACCAGTTCTCCACCATGTTGAGTAGGAGGTATTATATATTACGATTTGAGTCAAAATGAATCAATTTTTTTCCTGTTAATTATTGATACTTAAACTTTTCATGGGTCCAAATAGGTACTTGGAATCTCCTTCAACGTGAAATTCGGTATCTAATTTTTTTTTAGTCCAATAAGGTATACAAACTTTCTTTTTTATCAAAATTGACACTCGATAAATGATTTATTTGAATCATGAAGTCAAATTCAAGTAGCAATATAGACTTAAAAGTTAAGTTCAAGTAGCTAACTGAAAAAATAGGTGCCAATTTAAATTTTGAGACCAAATTTAGGTACTTAAGTGGATAAAATAAAATTATATCAGGTACTAAAGTGTACCTTAAAAGTAAGGTCAAGTACCAAATTGTATAAATTTTTTTAAAGAAGTTATTGCAATTTCCAAATATGAAATAAACCGGGCTTTTTTCTCACGGGCCGGCTTCAACTTCATAAGGCTTGAAGTGTTCTTCTTCAAAAGCCTATTCCCTGCCATTGCCGACTTCATCGGAAGAACGCAAAGGGAAAAAGGAAGTGAATTTCATCCATGGCTGCCGACGCCAACAAGAGAAAGAGACCCAACATACTGGTGACGGGCACGCCCGGGACTGGCAAAACGACGACGTCTACTGCTCTGGCGGAGGCCACCAATCTCCGCCACATAAATATTGGGGATTTGGTCAGGGAGAAGAACTTGCACGACGGTTGGGACGACGAGCTCCAGTGTCACGTTATCAACGAAGACCTCGTAAATTCCACTTCCTCCCTTCTGTTTCAACCTTATGATTTCTGAGATTGTTAACTAGGGTTTCTGGATATTAGTAATTTTATAATGTGAAATGAAATTTAAACACTGTTTTAGGGTGTAATATTTAGTTTAAACAGTAAACAGTTCTTAAACTGAAAAATCTAAGCCTTGTTTGAATGTGATCATAGCTATTGCCTATTGTTTGTAACACATACATGCATACATACATAATTGGAATGCTAAATGTCTTTTTGGTGAGTTTGATTGTATATCTCACTCACTTGATGTTACCTGGATTTGGGCAAGTTTCGGATATGGACACGGATACGGGTGCTGAATTTTGTTCTATTTTTTGTATATCTGAAGGATAGTATTTTCATACTAATGTGAGGTAGAAGCAGAGTCTAGATAGTATAGTATTTGCAATAATGTTAGTCCGAATCTTCATTTTCTTGAAGTATCCTATGTACCTTCCGACATGTGTGTTCGATCTGTTCCAGGATATAGTTATGTGCTGTATGTATCATGGAAATATGATTCACCCAATATGTGTAAAAACTTAAAACATGACAAATGCAAAACCTGTATTTTGTTTCAACTTTGGGTATGTTACCCTATATAGTTTTCAGGCTCTTAGATTAGCTTGTGATCTATTGCATTTCTTCATAGGTGTGTGATGAGCTTGAGGATGCAATGGAAGAAGGCGGAAACATTGTAGATTATCACGGCTGTGATTTCTTTCCCGAGCGATGGTTTGATCTTGTTGTAGTTCTTCAAACAGACAACACTGTGTTGTATGATCGGTTGAGTAAAAGGTACCAATGTTCTGTCCATAATACTCTTACCAGTCTTTTTCATGTTGTTCCTACTCATATATCCAAAACTTACATCGAGCAATTTTTTCGTCCATATCGACTTTACAGTTCATTCTTTGTTATTACAGTCTTCGTTTTCTTGAACAATTCGTATCTAGAACTTGTGTATCCCCCTCCAAGAATCCTCTGAATACATGGAAATAATTGAGCATGCCTGTGTCGTACACACGACCAAATCCGACATGAACATTTATGAGGTTTTCTCATAAACTCTTTTCTGTATGGCAGAGGATACGAGGGTGCCAAGCTTTCGAACAACATAGAGTGTGAAATCTTCCAAGTACTGCTAGAGGAGGCAAAAGAAAGTTACCTAGAAGATATTGTAATATCTTTGAAGAGTGATAACATCGAGGATATCACCAGAAATATTTCAACCATAACCGATTGGATCAGGAGTTGGCCCCCGGCATCTTGAATACATACAATCGTTCACAATGTACCGGTGTATGCTTTGCTTCACTTCGCGATGGAAGCTCCCATGCGTTTGTTATTCCGGTACGTCTCTATCAACTATAGGTTTAAGCGTAAAAACTCCATGTTTGAGCTCAGTTATGGTGGATTTGCATCGTTCGATACAAGTGTTTATGTTAATGTTGTTTAGAATTTGACAGTTCAAGAAGAGAATAGATTGCAGGTTGAACCTATGAGCCATTTGCCATTTGGGTGATATCCAATATTTTCATGTGTTATCTTAAAATATCTGAAAAAATCATTTTTAAGCATAAGCAATGTAAAATATTTATTTTTTAGACTAAATTTTTTTTTTTAAAAAGTTAATTTTTCACCCAATTTTAAATGTTAAATTGTTTTAGCTTTTTGGGTGAATAAATTACTTTTAGAATGTGAAATTATTTTTTATTGTTAGTTATTTAACACTATATATTAAAATATTAATATTAAAATAATATTTAATAAAATAGTTATTGAGATATTAAAATAATATATAATTATATTACACTAATATAATTATATATTATTTAGAGGTCATTTTTTATTTAATCTAAATATTTATATTAATTTATTAGAAATATTTAAAGTTTATATTATATATATAGATATAATTTACTAATGATTTGTTATATTTTATATTTTTATTGTAATTTAGGTTGTTTTATTTTATAATGTTAATAATAAATATTATGATAATAAATTTGAATATTATTTATGTTTATTTTTTATTTTATAATATTATGTCTAAAATTTATTTTTAAATTATGAATTGTAACTGAATTAAAATAATTTATTTTAAAATTTATATTAAAATTGAGTTCATTAATCTTTAAAAAATTATATTGATAAATTATTAAGATTATTCAATTCCCAATTTTAGGTTGTTCTAGTTAAATCAGATAATTAAAATATTTTTATTTGAGTAATATTTTTGTTTTGTTTATTAAAATACTATATATGATAATATAGTAAATTTAATAAAAAATATATTTAAAAAATATTTTTTTTCAAATTATTTTAAGGTTTAATCAAAAATTTTAATTTGTATAACCATGGCATTTTTGAGTGACCAAAAATAATTTAAAAATTTAAGATATTAAATTAAAAAAAAATTAAATTTTAGTGGCCAAAGTAGGAGTGAGAATAAAGTTGAGTGATGATTATTGTAGTTTATCCATTATTTATTAAGAAAAATAAGTACTACTTTCGTCCCAATTTTTTTGTCTAATATTGACTTTTTTAGTTAATTTTTTTAAACTTTGACTCTTTATAACTTTATATCTATTATTGATAAAAATATAAAAAAAATATGTTTTAAAAGCTTTTAATCAAGTAGTTTAGAAATATATATTTTTTAAAATTTAATAAATTAAAACATTTAAATTAATTATAGTTAAAATTTAAAATATTAACTTTTAAAAAGTCAATACTGGACAATAATGTCCAATAGCATTTTGGGTGGATAAATTATTTTGAAGATTAAGTTATTTTTATCCTTAGTTATTTAATACTAATATTAGTATTATTATATTAATATTAAAATAATTTTAAATATAATATTTATTAATATATTAAATTAATATTTAATTATATTACACTAATGTAAATATGTATTGTTTAAAGGTTATTTTTTATTTAATCTAAAATTTTATATTAATTTATTAAAAATATTTAAAGTTTATATTATATATATATAAATTACTAATCATTTGTCATTTTTATTATAATTTAAAAATTTATTATATAATAATATCATTAATAAACATTATAACAAATTTGAATACTTTTATTTTATAATTTTTCTGTCTAAAACACAATTTATTTTTAACTGAAATATCAAACATAAAAGTATTATAATTAATTTTTTAAAATCATTTACGGATAAAATTTTAGAAGCATTTTTCAAAAACTCTGTCAATTTAAACTCTAATTTTAGAAAAAATAATATGATGATTTTAAAACAACAAATAAAATAAAAGAATATAACCCAAAATATTATACTCCCCGGTCTACTATAAAATAAGTAAGATTATGGTTTGATTTTTCAAATTAGCTACCAATGAGAAATTATATCACGGGTAACTCTCATTAGGGGTGGAACCAAAAATTTATTTAATGGGGTGCCGTTTTCTTGAAAAATATTTAAAGGGTGTCAAATTATTTATAAAGGGGTGTCAAAATATATATATTTTTAATTTTTTATATATAAATTATATAAAAAAATATAATTTTTTTAAAATTTTGGGTGTCAATAGACACCCCATCTTTACATGTGGCACCGCCCATGACTCTCATCACGTGTTTATGGGATTAACCACTAAAAATTATCTATCTCATTATTTTTTCATGTCATATATTTTTTAAGTGAATCTTCACTTAGAAAAAAACTGTTTTAAAAATGAATTAACAGTAAATATGAGTGAAGATTCACTTTATGACATGAAAAAAAATGATAAGATGGATGCTTTTTAGTGGTTGACCCATGAATGACGTGATGATATTTACCCATCATATAATTACTCCGCTACCAATATTTTGAAAGCAATATTTATCCTATACGAGAATTGAATCGAATCTAAACCCACCATGCCCAATTTTGGCTCTAAATATTTTAAATTTACTCGTATCAAGTCTATTTAAAAAAACTAAAAAATTATATTATAGATCATTTTATCACGTCATCCATGAGACCAATTAATTAATTGTATCCATTTCATTAATTTTTTTAATTTAATTTTTTACCAAGTAAACCTTCACTAATATTTACAGTAAATTAAGTTTTAAAACATTTTTTACCGAGTGAAGATTCACTCGGTAAAATAGATGAGATGAAAAAAAACTAATAAAGTAAATACATTTAATTGGTTGATCTCATGGATGACTTGGCGTGAATGACCCATGATATAATTCCTCAAAAAAATCTGCCCTTATAGAGTGAGAAATTATATCATGAGTCATTCCCACCACGTCATTTATGAATCAACATATCAAATACATTCATTTAATTAACATCTCATCTTTTTTACAAGTGAATCTCCACTGATATTTACTGTAAATTAATTTTAAAAATAATTTTTATCAAGTGAAGATTCACTTGATAAAAAAATAAGATAAAAAATTAATTAAATTGTGATTGACTGGTCTCATGGATAATATGACGAGAATGACTTATAATATAATTTCTCTTATAAAATTGAGTGGAGTTAAAATCTATCGAGTTTGATTAAATTTTTATTCTTGTTTATTTTTAATTTATAATAAATGTAGTATAATACTCCATAGTTTATCCAAACTTGAAAGTTCTATAAAAAATTATATCTCGTATTAATATGTTACCAAACGTAAGATATATTTATATATAATTTTATTTTATAATTATTAAATAACTTAAGCTGATGTGATACGAATGATATGAATGTTTAAATTGTTTAAACATTCTGTGAGATTGTAGATCTTTTAACTCATTACATGATATTTTTCTTTAAATATAATATTTCTAATATCTTAAATAAAAGGATAATTAATAAGATATGATCTTTAAATGTAGAAATCATTTTTTAAATATTCTAAAATTAGAAGTATAAAATATTATTACATTTTAATTAAAATATTATTTTGATAATGCTATTTAACTAATGAATAAAATAAAATTTAGATAATTCACAAATTTTATTGTAATTCATGATCTTTATAAATATGTTACTACAATTAATTATCTAATTGTTATATCATGAAATATAGATAACTTATATATTTTAAATATTAAAAAAATATTTAAAATTTTAATCATTTAAATTCAATCATTTATTTGATTTTCTATCTACATTAAAAAACTTGATGAGCATTTCTGACAAGCTAAGGGAATTAGATTCGAAGTTTGACGCCGGATCAACCAAGGTGATGAAGAATTGGAGGCAGACGTGGATAGGGACGTAAAAATAGTTACTCGGATGGGTTTTAAGTCGAGTAAAATCGGATATAGGTTATTTTAAGTTGATTTGATGTTTTGATTCGATTTGAGTTGGGTGCGGGTCCATTTTAAGTCGGGTCCTTTTTAAGTTGTGTCCATTTTAGGTTGGGTCTATTTTAGGCCGGGTCTATTTTAGGTCGGGTTCATTTCAGGTCTGGTCCAAATCAGATAATTAACAAGTTCATTTCAGGTTGGGTAGATTTCAGGTCGGGTTCATTTCAATTCGGTTGCATTTTCGGTCGGGTTCATTTCAAGTCGATTTTATTTCAGGTCGAATTAATTTGAGTTTTAAATTCATATTAATTAAAATTATTAAATTTGAGTTTGGTATAAATAAGTAGTTAAGTAAATAACCGATGGACTTTGGGTTGAATGGTTGATCATTCATTTTGAATTAATTATTTAATATCTAACGTCTTTAAATAGTATGAATCCCATTAAAAATAAATATTACGCACTAGACTAAACAAAAATATCATCAAATGATTCATATCTTAAAAATTGGGATAAGTTAGAAAAAATAAAAATTAATAAGGAATAAACATTAGACTAGAAAGAATAAAGTTTTAAATTAAAAGGATAAACATTAATAAAATAAAATATCATCTTATTAAAAACACTAAACTAAATTATAAAAAAATAAATAGCAGTGAATTTAAAATATATTCTATATATAAAATTTATACTATATATTATATGATACTATATATAAAAATATAAAATGTATAATATTATATATAAAAAATAAATAATATATTTGTGTATGTATGTATGTGTATAAAATATATAAGTATATATATAAGTATATGTATACTTATATACTATATAGTATACAATAATATATGTATATAATATATAAATATGTATATAATATATCGTATATATATATACTTATATATAAGTATGTATGTATATGTATACATTAATATATATACTTATATACATATATATATATATATATATTAGATGTATACATATACATATATACTTTTATATATATATATATATATATATATGCATATATACTAGATGTATACATTAATACATATATAATATACTTATATATTATATTTTATGTATTAATGTATTATATGTAATATATAATATTTTAATATATATAATATACTTAAATGTATATTAATATATGTATTTAATTAATGTATGTATATTATTAATTCTTTAAGGTCAACACTAATCCCCTAAGCCTGAATCACTAAACTAATTCTTTACGACCAATTCTTCAATCATTAAACTAATTTCCTATGAACAAATTGAAACAATTTTAAAATATATCATCTGATTTTAATTAAATGATGATCAAATCAAATAAAAAATAAAATTTAAAACTTAATTTTTGAGTGATCATAATCAAATTAAAATAATTGTAAAATAAGAAGTAGAGCGACGCGAGATTCAATTTTTAGGAGCGACCTATGTAAAAATATGTAGAATTTTTTACCTGACCTAGAGTAGTGTCAAATGAATATCTAAATCTAATCTCTTTTTTTATATTTTTAATTGATTATATTTAATCAAAGTTTATTATTTGATTATATGTTGTAATAATAATAATAATCTTTCAAAATTTACTATATATATATTAATTTCTTCCAAAATTTTGTTTTTTTTCTCTTTTTTATATAATAATTAAAATTTATTTCTATTTTTTCCTGTAAAATTTTCTTTTTTTTATATCTCTTAAAATTTTTACACTAAAAATAAATTAATCTCAAACTTAAAAAAATGAGTGGATTTTTTCCTTCAAAATTTTGATCTTTTCATTTTTTTATCAATTGTCTTTTTTTTTTATCAATTATTTTGATTTAATTTAATTTAGTCAAAATTTAAATTAATTTAATAAAAATCTATATTTAATTTTAGAATTCTTTTAATTATGTTTTTATATTTTAATTTAGTTTAATTAATCTAAGTTCAATAAATTAAATTAACTTAATCAAATATTAATTTAAATTATAATTTTTAATAGAATATTAATATAAAAATATAATTTTTAATGAAATATTATTTTAAAATTATAATTAAAATTAAATACATTAAAACTAAATAAAATAGTAAATAAATTAATTTAATTAAATATATAATACTAAATTTAAATATTAATTCCTAAATTAATTCTCATGTTTAATTCTATTTTTTTAATACTAATTATATTTATTAATATTTTAAATTTATCAAATTATAGATATACTTAAATATGTCATATAAATATTAAGTCTTGTTAATATTAGTTCGGGTCAATAATAGGTCAAGTTTAAAAGAAGTCGAGTCATTTATCAGGTCGGGTTCAAAATAGGTCGGGTAAAATCAGGTCTAGGGTCGATTTAGTCGGGTAATATCGGTTATCTACCAGGTCAGACTCGGGTTCGAGTTTGTTTCAGTCGGATGTAAGTCGGGTTTCGGATCTACAATAACAGGTTGAAATCAGGTTCGGGTCATTATCAATCAGATACAGTTCGAGTTCGGTTACTACAGTAACAGAACTCAGGTTCGGGTCAACAACAATTGGATACAAATCAGATCCGGGTCATGATATTTCCAGATCAAACCAGGTTTTGATTCGAATAGGTTTTAATCGAGTTCTCAGGTCGGATCAACTTTTTACATCCCTGGACGATGATCGAGAAGTGTAAACATAATAATACTACTGACATGGAACGTGTTCGAGTACAAGGGTTTAGGGTTTCCATATTAATACATATTTTATTTTTTAATATTTATAATTATTTAATTAATATTATTTTCTTGATTTAGGGGTGCTGAGTGAAACCACACCCCTAAAGCTTTTGTTATTTAATATTTTATATATTTTGTTGGATTTTTGATTAATAATCTAATTCTGCATAGCTCAAACTCTTTTAATTTTATAAACCTATATTTTAATATTATTTTTTGATAATTTATAATCCCTTATATAAAATTTTAAGTTGGTCCCCACTTCTAAAAGTCAATTCTTCCTACATAAAAAAATTTCTTCATCCTCAATGATAATCAAGAATATTTTACCTCCATACCTTTGAAGGTTGAAAGGTTATAATTTAGGAATTAAAATTTTTGGAATATGAATTTTAGCTTGGAAATATACATGCTTCTGTAATTTTTATTTAACTATTTATTGGACTCATTGTTCAACTAATTCATAAAAGGTAATTCATAAGGTTTAGCAGAGGCTTAATATGGAGGCGGCCCTCCCAACTAGGGATGGCAAATGGGCGGGGTGAGTACAGATACTCCTTCTCTCATACCCATACTCATCTAAAATATTTATATCCATCACCTACCCATCACTCACGGTGGGTACAATTTTCAAATCCACATCTGCCCACGTGAGTATATTCTTAAATCCACACCCGCCATGCGGGTACATTTTTAAATCCATCCCCACACCCATCACTCAAAATGTATCCACTTATACATACCTACAAACAACTATTAATATCAAAATATGTAAAAATTAATTATAGATTTGTATAAAAAAGAGTAAAATTTTGCATACTTTATTAACTGATTAAGTATATATATATATATATAACATATTTACAACTATATAAATTTAAGTACATCTAACTAAATAACGATAACTAATTTAACTAAAACATATTTTTACTGATATAAATTATACTTAACTACAATTAACTAATATATAACTAACTTAACTAAAATATATTTACATTTATATAAATTTTACTTATTCACACATTATAAATTTTTAACCTGAATAATTCAAGCATGATCATAAATTATCAGTTTTTCAAACTAAGTTAATTGAGTTTAAAGTCTACAAGTTTAAGGATTAACATAGATTTTTAAAATAAATTAATATCTTAGTACATAAAATACCATAATAAAAGGCATAATCAAAGTTTACAAATACAAATGGTTCAAAATTCATATGGCGGGCGGATACGGAGCGGGTGGATACGGTGCTGGTAAGGTCTTAAACCCATCACCTACCCACTACCCATGATGGGTATGACTTTTTACATCCACACCCGCCCACTACCCACCAAACTCATATCCCCCCACTCCAGGAGCGAGTGCGGTGCGAAATCCGCAAAGCTGTACCCGTCTGTCATCCCTATGCCCAACTCATTTTCTCCCTTCACAATGTTAAGATTCAAACTTCTTAACTTAAAGAATTTAGTGTCTCATCCTACTAGACCAACATATTGTATATAGTGACAGTGACAACTAAAAGTTATCACAAGTGTCTTAGTTTTAGAGTTAGGATCTTAGTTTAGGGTGTATAAGGTTTATGAGTTTAGAATTTAGGGTTTAGGTTTAGAATTTAAGATTTATAAGTTAAACCCTAAATCTTAAACTTATTACCCTAAAACCAAAACTTCAACCTCTAAATCTTAAATTCTAATCATTATACCTAAATTCTAAACCTTAAGCTATATATCCTTAATTAAGATCCTAAACTCTAAAACTAGGTCGCTCGCGGAAACTTTCCGTTTTCATCCAAATTTACAGGACATAATTCGTTTCAAATTACAATGTATCAAATATTCACTATAATTACAATATATTTGATAATTACGATAATTAAACATTGTTAATATGATTTTAATTTTGTATTTTACTTGTAACTCAAGTGATTTGCACCTGTGTATGCATTTCCGCTGATTGTAGCATCTTCCTCTGTAATTTTTTCATCAGAGATGTAATTCTTCGCCGAACAATACTTACGAAGTCAGTTGTCCGATTTTTCACAACATGAAAATAAGACTGGTAGAGCAAAGGAAGTTGAAAAATGAGAAATGCTCCAAAGCTTTCCGACGACAAATGTCCGACGTTGTTGACGTCGTTATCCGTCAATGATGTTTGTTTTTTGAACCATGCATTTTCCAAGAAATAAAGCTTTCCGCTTTCCCTTAGCTTTGCGATTTCACAGTAATAACCCATTAGACAAAAAACAAACCCACAACCAGGCCCAATACACCCATACCCAAACAAAACATCTAACGTTAATCTGATAACAAACCCTAGCCTCTTCCTTTCCTCCCATCCGCCTCTCGCTACTGTGCCTGCCAGCTCACCGCGCGTGGTGGCCACGCGCCCTCTGATTCGCTGAGAAGACCGGCCATCGCCCTCCTCTGACGCCACCGCCAACGTCCTTTCGACCTGCAAAAGAAGCAAAAATTATTAGATCTAATATTTAGATTTAGAATAGGATAAAATTTCCATTCTTAACATTAAAATATGTATGATATTTGGGTATAAATACCCCCTAAATCGAATGTATTTTCTGGGGAGAAACCGGTTACCAAAAATCAATGAAAAAGTGATATTTCAAACTGAAATAGTAGTATAAGGCCAAGAGAACATCCACCATTCAAACAAGAAACACCGAGAGAAAAGCAGAGAGATCGGAACCCCAAACCGAAACGAAACAAGGTAAAAAAGGTTGGAGCTTCAAACACTTATCTTTAGATCTGCGTCGATCGGTGCTTCCATTCGCGAAACTAAGATTAGATTCGGTTTTGGCACGTTGAAACGCTTCGGAAAAACACTTTCTTTCTCGTCGCCGACGATCGGAACGGCGACCGACCGCCATAAGTCGCCGCGGCTGCGATGGTCCGGCGCCGGCAGTTACAGAGGGTTGAGAGCTTTTCTCCAAGGCTCCATGTTGGGCTTCCTGAAGAAGAAGCACAAATGAAATAAAAAATAAAATAAGGGCTTTTATGGATCATGCTAAACGGCACCATTTTGGTGCCGGTTCATCAGGCCCAAAACGGTGCCGTATTAACAGTCGATACCCGCACCGACCCGATCCAGCGACCCAACCTGCATCTTAACCCGGATTAGTGGGAGAATACACCGCTAGTCCCTGCACTTCCAGCTTGTTCGCATTTTGGCCTCCCAGTCGGTCCCGTATTCAATTTTGGTCATGATTTTATCAAGATTTAGCCTATTATTTTAATTTCTCACAATTTCGTCCCTATTTTATTATATTTTAACCCTAATGTTTCTATTTTTTGCAAAATAATCCATGGATTTTCATAAATTATAATTATTTTCTCATAATTATCAATATTATTACGTTTGTTATTATTTTTAAGTGTCTACTAATTATTTTTGTTACAAGTTTCGATATCGAATTAATATTTTCGATCATATAAAATATTTTATAATCGATAGGTGCCGATTTCGGGCGTTGTGGGGGTGCTCACCCTTCCTCACGCGTAACAGGCTCCCTGACTCACTCTGGTTCGTAGACGCATTTTTTTGGTGTTCCAATCGCACCAGAATAAAAATCGATTGGTGGCGACTCCCTAGACGAATTTCGGTGATTATAGCTGGCGACTCTGCTAGGGCCTACATTTTGAGAGTCGAGCCTCAATTCAGTTACATTTTATTTAATGATCGAAAATATAAATTCAGTTTATTTTAATTTTGTGATCTCGTTTTATTTTATTTATTTTATTTAAATTATTTTCTAATGTATTTTAAATATTTTTTCAGGACCCCTCATTCCATGAGCTCTCAACCCGGGTTCCGTCCAATTAAGTGGGAGCATGAAACTACTCCTTCGTGAGGTTATGCCTCCGTGTAGGATGGGTAATTGCTTCCGAGATATTTTTTCCTCTGTCTTCGTGAGACCTACGTCTCCGCATAGACTTGGAAAAACGTATCCCCTGAATCGAGTTTATTATCCTTAGTAGGATAATAAATACCGTTCGGGTATCTTCTAGCACCACACCGCATATAGTGAGCCTAGACGCCTACCCTTAGAGCCGTCATGCCGAACCTCTTCCAGATTAGAGGGTCACTCTGTAGGTTTTTTTAGAAAGAGAGCGAGCGGGGTTATGTTTATTTTTACCCTTTAATTATGTTATTTATTTCTCGCTATTTATTTTCATAATATAATATGTCATATTCATGCATCATAAAGCATGCACGTTTTGTCTAATTTGATATAGATATGTTTGCATATTTGTTTCTCGTTTTTTATTTGCACTTCTATCTTAGAGGTGTTGATAAAAGTACAACCGTTAAAAAGGTTTAGTCACACAAGAACCGTTTTCTCGATAAAGTGAGGGGCAACGGAATGGGTTCCATTGATGACATCAAGAAAACATAGTTCGAGATAATTCATTCCAGAAATAATGGAAGGCTCACTTCGACCAGACGCAGGATTAAATTTGCATTTTGATCAAAGCCCTGAAGTAGGTTCAAGAGATGACCGCGTATCTACTGTTCAAGCCCAAATTTTTATTTGGGGCTAGAAGCCGATATTGTTTCCCCAGGAAATCAAGATTTCAAAGATGAAGGATAAGCATCACATGTAAAACAAGACCCACCTTATGTAGAGAAAGCTTCGTTCTGACTTGAACTTTTTTTCAAAGTTGTACTAAATCAACACCTTTTTATATTTTGCAGCACTTCGCATATCATGACATCATTCTAGTTGCATCGAGCATAACATTTTGCATCATTATGATTTTAACATCAAAAAGGCATATCTCTTGCAGTGATTCAGACACTTGTTAAGATGCAACATCCTTATTTTACAAGAAGCAAAGCCGAAGACATGGAACAAAGGCTGATGAAACTGGAGAAAATTTGCGAAGACGTCAAACAAGATGTCAAAAACAAGTTGGAAAAAATACAGCAAGATACTCACATATACATTTCAAAGTTACATGATGACCTGATCAGAAAGATGGCCAAGATCTTGACTAAAAGGGATTTCGAAAGAGAGAAGAAAGACCCAAATACAATGTGTTTTGAAGCAAGATGTGCCGACCTGGAGAAACGAATATCGATGCTGGAAAACAAAAGGAACCAGTTGAGCTTTGGGGTACAATCCCAGGAAGAGGAAATGAAAAGGCTAATGAAAGGAAAAAATAAAGTTGAAGAAGACATAGGTGATCTACAAGGCGATCATAAATATATGGGAATCAAGAAGTCCGCTACTAATCAAAAAATTCAAGTCCAGAAGGAAGCTGATTACTGGAAAAAGAAATTTAAAGTTGTACAGACACAACAAGCCCTTATGCAAAAAGAGTTAGCCCGCAACAAATCTGAGAACATCAGTCTGGAAGAGCAAATGGTGGAGCTAGAAAAACCCTCAGAGGGACACCATAACCAAGACTTCGCAGTTGGCACGAAAGCAAATATGAATTTTCCAAAAGCGAAATCAAGCTAGAGGACAAGTGCAGAAGAAAAGAAGTTTATCCCTATTCCTATCTCTTATGGCAAATTATATCAAATTCTGTACAATGCACATGCAGTCTCCCCGTCATACGTGAAACCACGACAACCTCCTTACCTAGAATGGTATGATCCTGACGTTCAATGTGAATACCACGCTGGAGTAGCGGGGCATTCCATCGAGAATTGTATCAAGTTTAAGAGGCTTACTGAAAAGTTCTTAGAAATAAGAGTCATACGATTTAGGGTTTAGGGTTTAAAACTATGTACAGAACATACTTGTTACTCTAGCCCGTGAGTAATGAGAGCTTTTGTAAAAGGGGATTAAAGTTATCCGTATAAAGTAAAACCTTTTGTGCTACATATGACAAGTATTCTTGTTTTCTTTTTATACACAAAAGTCGAACAAGTGACGCACTTTCAGAAACAAATAATTGTTCAAGTTCTCAGGTATCGACACGTCAAAAGATATCAAGATGGCTCTACAACTCATGTTTGAGAGAAATACATCTCGGGGAGATACCCTAATCTGAAAATGATCAAGGCTATAATTCGTCTTTTCAGCAACTGAAACTGATAGAAGGAAAACATGTAAGAAGGATATGCCTGGAATAAAAAACGAATATCCTATAAAGGAGGGTTGCAAACCAATTCAACAAAAGTTGCAGAGAAAAATGTTCGATGTATAAAGGAACCTTTTGCTATAAGTTAATGCCCCTTTTGATTAGGATGTTGGGGCATCCTACCAAGCGAGCCATGATCGCTTCTATGACATGATGATTGAGGTATATGTCGATGACATGATCTCCAAGTCGAGATATGATGATAAAGCACACAAAAGCCAGATGCATATCCAGGATAGTATCCAAGAAATTGTTGGGTCTCATAGCCAACGAAAAAGGTCATAAATGATGAAAGTTGAAATTGGAACTTTAACGGTGGTTTCAATCTCATACGTACAAGAAATTGGGGCAATGCTAGTATCCTAGAAGATGATTACAACCATTTCGTCAGTAAGCTCAACTTTAATTGCACGAAAATTTGAGTTGTAAGTACCCGTAAGAGGTCACTGAAAATGAGAAAAATCTACAGAGATGACAAGTGATTACATCCTAAATGAGGATGTGACAGGTCAAACGCCTCCAAGATGCATAATTGTCGCTGAAGCAAAAATGATTCTTGAAAGTCTACGAGGGTATTTGTTGTATTCATACCAACATATTCACACTGGCAAGTAGATCACAAGATTTGGGTAACGTTGGCCCACAATGAAAAGATAACATAGATCATGTTAGAAAAAGGCTGCAAATGCTACATGAATACTGATAAAATCCATGTTCTTCTGTCATCTCTGCAAGTGATGATTTCTTCTTGGCCATCCTCTTTGTGGGGTAGGGGCATTGTTGGATCTATCTCGCCAAAGGCTTCAAATGATCATTGATTCATCTTTGTTGTCATCGACTATGTCACTAAAGGGTAGAGACAACCACTTAGACTAATTTTTCACGAGCAGATTTCTAAAGAAGGAGATCATATGTCGATAGGAGTATTAGAAAGAATCATTGTCGATATTGTGCTAAACTTGAACAATAAAAGCGTAGCATAAGCATGCGAACAATCAAACACATGACATTATAATTCCTTGCCATATTGCCCGCAGATGAATGGAGCGGTGCAAGCAGACAATAAAAATGACAAGAATAGGAAAAATGGTGGAGACCTACAAAGATTGAGGCGAGAAACTACCATCTACTTTAGGTGCTTTTGAAACATTGGCTATATTTTTTATTGGGTGGCCTCTTTTTCCCTAATATAGAGGATAAACGCTACAATGCCTGTAGAAATTGAAACATCTTTCCTTAACCAGGGAGAAGACGTGACAAACCATCATGTGCTAGGGCAACCTCTTTTTCTCTAATATAGGGAATAAACGCTATAATGCCCATAGAAGCTGAAAATCTCTCCCTTATCATGAAAGGGACATGAAAAGTTGTCAGGTGCTTTATATCAATCTGAATTTCTACTAGGATAGCCTCTTTTTCCCTAATGTAGGGGATAAACGCTATAATTCCCATAGAAGCTGAAAACCTCTCCCTTATCATGAAAGAGACATGAAAAGTCGTCAGGCGTTTTATACCAATCTGAATTTCTACTAGGATAGCCTCTTTTTCCCTAATGTAGGGGATAAACGCTATAATTCTCATAGAAGCTGAAAATCTCTCCCATATCATGAAAGGGACATGAAAAGCCGTCAGGTGCTTTATATCAATTTGAACTTCTACGGGAATGACCTCTTTTTCCCTAATCTAGGGGATAAACGCTATAATGACATTGAGATTGAAAATCCTCCCCTAATCACGGAAGGGGACGTGAAAAATTATCTAGTGCTTTATATCGATACAAACTTCTGTTGGTGCAATCTTTTTTCCCTATTTTATGGGATAAACGTCTCTTCTTTATGAATGTTCCCAAGATCAAAATGAGATGAAACATAGCTCCGTGATACGAGAAGAATGTCTACTAAAAACCTACAAGACACAAAATATCTCACCGAATTGATTATACCGAGCTTTCTATCAAACTCGTGGGGCATCATATTCTACGAATTCGTCTGAGAAACTATCAATGTGGGTACTTGAACTTTATCTATGCTGATCCAGAAACATTCCTAAAAGTACAGGAACTAAGAGCATTCTTCGAGAAAACATCTCAAACAGAGAACAATCACTCAACAAACAGAGCGAAGTCAAATATTTTGCCCGAAGAAAGAGACACGACCATCAGAGTTTCAACGAGCAAGCAGACCAACTGATAAAGCCAATCTTAAGACAGAATCATCGTCACATGCATTTTACATTTCATGCTAGGATCATGCATGCATGCTTACATACATCATACATGTTAGGATTAGAATCATACGATGCATGCTAACCCTAATATTTTGAATCTATTTACGAAAGCATTACAGGTCTTGTCCCTTCAGGAAGCAGAGGAACAGGCGAACATAGAGACATCATCAAGGCACTTTGGCAGAATAGTGCAACACTATCCAGATCACAACCATTCATCGAGGAGTGCAGGTAAGAATCCTCACCCTTTGCGCTTACTATTTTACTCAGTAGATACATCATTTGGTGAAAAAGTAATACTAGTGATTCCTAAGGACTATTCAAATGTCCTTTAAAATCCATTTTCACGAATGGTCAAAGGAAATCAATCCCTTTGAATAAATCCAATCTCAGGATTGGTACCAACTGATTATATCTAGGGGAATGGTACAACTAGTCCGGGGCAAATGGCCACCAGTAAAGGCGAGTCAAATCCGTTAATCCCTATGCATTTGGTAAAAATGCACGAAAGAGGACTATTCGAATATCCTATAAAATCCATTTTCATGAATGGTCAAAGGAAATCAATCCCTTTGAACAAATCCAATCTCAGGATTGGTACCAACTGATTGTACCTAGGGAATGGTACAACTAGTCCGGGGCAAACGACCACCGGTAAAGGCAAGTCAAATCCGTTGATCCTTGTGCATTTGGGAAAAATGCATTAAAGAAGATTATTCAAATATCCTTTAAAATCCATTTTAATGAATGGTCAAAGGAAATCAAACCCTTTGAAGAATTCCAATATCATACCAACTGATTGTACTTAAAGAGATAGTACAACTAGCCCAAAGTAAATGGTTATTAGTAAGGATCGCGCTTCTCCGTCCGTGTGGTAGCTTGATCAAACATCACACTTCTTCGTCAACGTAGCAGAATCAAAATTCTATCATATAGTGCGTCTTCGTCAGTGTAGCAACATCAAAACTCAGTAAGATTGCGCGTCTTCATCAGTGTAGCAGCATCAAAACTCAATCAGATTATGCATCTTCATCAGTGTAGCAGCATCAAAACTCCGTAGATCGTGCTCCTTCGTCAGTGTTGCAGCTAAATTGAGCGTCAGAACTTGTTGTCAGATCTCACTTCTCCGGCAGTGTTGTAAGTGGATCAAGTATTACTCTCCGTCTCGTCGATAGTGGTTGTAGATGGATCAGATGGAACGTCAGTGTTGTAGTTTAATTGAGCGCCAGAATTCATTGCTAGATCTCGCTTCTTCGGCAGTGTAGCAGTTAGATCAGATATCAGTGCTCGTTATAAGATCGTGTTTCTTCGACAGTGTTGCGGCCAGATCAGAATCTTCAGCAATGGACCTCACTTCTCTGGCAGTGTTGTAAATGGATTAAGTATTGCTCTCCGTCTCGTCGGTAGTGTTTGTAGATAGATCAAATGGAACGTCAGTGTTGCAGTTTAATTGAGCATCAGAATTCATCGATAGATCTTGCTTCTTCGACAGTACAGCAGCTAGATCAGATATCAGTGCTCGTCATCAGATCGTGTCTCTCCGGCAGTGTTGCGGCTAGATCAGAACCTTCAGCAATGGACCTCACTTCTCCGGCAGTATTGTAAGTGGATCAAGTGTTGCTCTCCGTCTCGTCGGTAGTGGTTGTAGATGGATCAGATGGAACGTCAATGTTGCAGTTTAATTGAGCACCAGAATTCATCGCTAGATCTCGCTTCTTCGGCAGTACAACAGTTAGATCAGATATCAGTGCCCGTGTCAGATCGTGTCTCTCCGGTAGTGTTACGGCTAGATCAAATGTTGTGCCCACCTCATCGACAGTGTTTGAGATGGATTAAAGTTTGCAGACCTTACTTCTCCGGCAGTGTTGCAGTTAGGTCAAGTTTTCACCAAAGATAGTAGCATTATCATTTTAGCTCAAGTTTTGTGCAATAATCTCCAACGGATTATCAATTTTGAAGATTTTATGGACAAGGATGGTGGAGTACATCAAGTCAAATCTCTACAAGAAGAAGCGGTGGCTGAAAAAACCCATAACCTTACCAAAAGAACCTCAACTTTAACCTTACCAAAAGAACCATAACCTCACCAAATAAACCCTTAACCTTACCAAAAAACCTTTGCCTTACCAAAGAAGAACCTTGAAGCTAAACCAGATAAAATGGGTTATTCCTTATCTTTGCTCTATTGTCGTTACATAACGATGAGCAAAGAGGGGCAGCTGTAATAACCCATTAGACAAAAAACAAACCCACTAACCAGGCCCAATACACTCATACCCAAACAAAACATCTAACCCTAATTTGATAACAAACCCTAGCCTCTTCCTTTCCTCTCAGCCGCCTCTCACCACTGTGTCTGCCAGCTCAAAGCACGTGGCCGCCACGCGCGGCGATTCGAATAGCGCGTGTTGGCCACGCGCCCTCTGATTCGCTGAGAAGATCAACCATCGCCCTTCTCTGACGCCACCGTCAACGTCCTTTCGACCTGCAAAAGAAGCAAAAATTATTAGATCTAATGTTTAGATTTAGAATAGGATAAAATTCCTATTCTTAACATTAAAATATGTATGAGATTTAGGTATAAATACCCCCTAAATTGAATGTATTTTCCGGGGAGAAACCAGTTACCAAAAATCAATGAAAAAGTGATATTTCAAACTAAAATAGTAGTCTAAGGCCAAGAGAACATCCACCATTCAAACAAGAAACACCGAGAGAAAAGCAGAGAGATTGGAACCCCAAACCGAAATGAAACAAGGTAAAAAAAGGTTGGAGCTTCGAACACTTATCTTTAGATCTGCGTCGATCGATGCTTTCATTCGCGAAACTAAGCTTAGATTCGATTTTTGCACGTTGAAACGCTTCTAAAAAACACTTCCTTTCTCGTCGTCGGCGATCGAAACGGTGGCCGACCGCCGTAAGTCGTCGCGGCTGCGATGGTCCGGCGCCGGCAGTTACAGAGGGTTGAGAGCTTTTCTCCAAGGCTCCATGTGGGGCTTCCTGAAGAAGAAGCACAAATGAGATAAAAAATAAAATAAGGGCTTTTATGGATCATGCTAAACGGCACCGTTTTGGTGCCGGTTCATCAGGCCCAAAACGGTGCCGTATTAACAGTGGATACCCGCACCGACCCGGTCCAGTGACCTGACCCGCATCTTAACCCGGATTAGTGGGAGAATTACACTGCTAGTCCCTACACTTCCAACTTGTTCGTATTTTGGCCTCCCAGTCGGTCCCGTATTCAATTTTGGTCATGATTTTATCAAGATTTAGCCTATTATTTTAATTTCTCTCAATTTCGTCCCTATTTTATTATATTTTAACCCTAATGTTTCTATTTTTTGCAGAATAATCCATGGATTTTCATAAATTATAATTATTTTCTCTTAATTATCAATATTATTACGTTTGTTATTATTTTTAAGTGTCTACTAATTATTTTTGTTACAAGTTTCGATATCGAATTAATATTTTCGATCATATAAAATATTTTGTAATCGATAGGTGCCGATTTCGGGCGTTGTGGGGGTGCTCACCCTTCCTCACACGTAACAGGCTCCCGGACTCACTCTGGTTCGTAGACGCATTTTTTTGGTGTTCCAATCGCACCGGAATAAAAATCGATTGGTGGCGACTCCTCGGACAAATTCCGATGATTACACCCTCGATAGATCAGGAACCAACGGTGAACCTTTCGGGAAAACCTGATCAAAATTTGCAACATCAGTGTTTATCACCAACGTTTTAGTTTTATGACACATGAGAATACTTACGAAGGCAAAACCGTTGGTGATAGGCATGGATTTGATCAAGGAATAATCGTCCGGATGCTCTGCAAGGAATATCTTGATGTAAGGCATTTCATCAAGGATGGCCGAGACGCCACCCTCTCTACTTCCTTTCGATAATACTTCAGCATATTCCTCCGCCGTTTGCAACCGCTTCAGCATGTCGTTTTCGAAATTCATGTTATTGATCAATGCTCCCTGGGTGACATTCGAATCCTCAAAGTACCCAATGTAACTTCCCTTGGAATGCAACTCGATATGCTGGATTGTCATCATCGAAGCTAGTGTTGCAGTGTAGCTTGAGCTCAATATGAACAGCACGAACATCGAAACCACTGCTATGAACATCGACCACTTATTCCTCAACTATTCACCTGAAAGATTATCTAAAATAAATTGAAATCTCCTGAGGGATCAACTGTTAAATAAGTGTAAAGTGCTTACAACTGCTGACTAGGATGGAGAAGAGGCTACTTGGTTAGGGCGGGAAGCCATCCGGGACGTGCTGAGGAGTTTGGCGTTCGATCATCCAAATAAACAAGGTCCTGAGGGTGTAATAACCGATGATTGCCAGCCAAAGTAAGGGTGCAAAGCACCTTGAAGAAAATCCACATGTCCTTGTTTTTAGCCAGGGCTATGATTCCAACACTGATGTCGGTGAATGGTATCGTAAAATCAACTAACAAAGCTCTTTCAGCGGTTATCATTGTGTCACCGACAACAGCGTCGAACTTCTACTTGACATACGAGGGAAAGAGGTAAACATACACAATGCGACATCGAAAATTGTCCGAACATAAATCAAGTGTACGGTGTTAATTACCTTAAGATACACTTCGTGCATGAGATCGGTGTAACTGCCAGCACTGTTTCCATTTGCATCCATGAATGGGATAAACTTGTACGGCACTTGATAATTTAAGCCCTCCAAGGCAGCTTTGAATACTTCAATACAAAATCTGATGACGGTCGTAGAATTTGTAAACAGATCATGTTTCACGTCCACCAATTGTCGAAACCCTACTCTTACAGGCACCCCAATTCTAAGGATTTTACCACCTCCGATTTGCAACGTGCGAGCCTGACGTCCTTATGGGACGGTCAAAGATCCACCAGGCTAAATTATTGGTTCGAGATTGTCGATGATAACATTGGATAACCGTCGTCTTTTACGATTAGGTTTGTATGTTCTCATCGTGATTTCTCCGGTCGAGGTGCAAAATCCAACACTTTTTGCCTCATTATCTACCACATTAACTATCTTGAATGCTTTCGATATGAACTTACCATTGATGAATCGAAATTCGCCACTCAAACCGTTGAAGTTACTTTGTAATATTTCTCGGAGAAGCATCAATCTACGTATAGTTGTTCCATAGGCATCTAGGTCATTGGCAAACTGAGGTGTATCGGTTAATCTATTGATTGCTTTCGCTACACTCCAGGCAACATCATAGGCCAGTAATCCGAGACGTAAATCCTCGGCAGACAGCTGATCTTCGACGTCAAACATCCTTCTCAATCTTGAAGTAAAATTTTGAATCTTGCTCGACGATGCCGGATTATAAGATTAAAAGCCGATAACTCCTTGCATCAATGGTTCAATGGCGGATGATAATGGATCACTTGAATCGAAATTATGATCCATGGTCTTAGAAGTCACAATCCTAGCATACCCTTTGCTCATCATTCCCAACCTCTTTGCATTCATAAAAATCCAAGATGCAAGCGAATGAGGTAAATGGACAATGAAGATTCCTGTTTGGAATGTGTCGAGTTCGTCGAGTTGTTCAATGATCTGATCATCTTCAGATGATGCAGCAATCGCGGCGACGAATGAAATATGTATGTTTTTTTCTTCAAAGAAAGAAGTCATGGCTGACAACATGCCATCATCATCATTATCATCCATGGAGAAATCATATTCTTGATGTATAAGGATTACATTCCTCCATTTGTGCATCTCAATAAAGGCAGAAATTCCTTTAATTTGAGAGGTCTGGTCATCTCCAATTTGAACAAAGAACGGTGACCTGGTTGGGAATGAAAAAGAAGTCTGTTTCGAAAATGAGACGATGCTGATTTTATTTCGATCACCGAATTCCGTCAGAAACTTGGCTTCCGTTGGTGTTTGTGCGCCAAGGATTTCTTCCACCTTTGCATCTTCCAAGAGATTAAGAGCTGCCCATCACAATAGATTCTAAGTAATCTCCTACTTAAATCCGATAATTAAATATATTTGAACTTAGATATCATAACTTGTATTGTAGATTGAACGTAATAAAATCTAAATCAGAATAAGTTTAAACAAAAACTCGTTATACTATTCTAAAAACTGAGGATTGAAATAAGAGACGTTTTTGGAAAGTCACATAAAGTCAATATAATATAAATTTTGCTTTTTAACTCTTAAAATAATAGCAGGTCAATGTAATAAAGTCACATAAGTAATAAGAGACGTTTGTTAGTATGTTGATTACTTAATGTTGTATTCTGTTGATTTTTGTTTGGTTGCTTGGTTGTTTGTGTGTTTTCTTGCGAGTTATCTTTTCGAAGAACTTTGTATTAGGATTTGCTAGGGGAATGTTAGTGTATTAGATAGTGAGTGCAGCTAAGAATGAATGTGCTACACATTACCTTCAGATCAGATGAAGTTGGTTAATAACAATTAGGATATCTGTTAGAATTCTGTTATTATAATTCACTCCAAAACTGATCTTAAGCCTTGTATAAATAAGTTGGTATTCATTTGAAGATATTACAACTAAAGTCAATAAAATCAAGAGTGTCGTCTCTCTTCTCAAATTTCCCTAAATGACTAAAATCCTAACATCGTCTGTCCCTAGTTGTGTCCCTTTTGGTATTGACATTTAAATTAGTGAGTTTAAGGTTCAAGGTTAGGAGATGTGATTAGATTTTAAAGAATTATGAGATGATGTATTTTTTAAAGTACAAGATTGATAAACATTAAACATCTTTAAGTGCTTAATTTGAATAAAAACAAAACAAAAATGTAATTCTGATAGGGTGTATTGGTGCAGGATGTAATGTATCGGTACCATAGGTTATTTTTAGGTCCCAATATCAGTATGGAAATAGGGATATTGTAACCCTTTAATTTTGACTTGAGGTGTACGATAGGTTAAAATCATTATTTTAAAACTTTAACGCCACGTAAACGCTTAAAGTAATTCAAAATAAAAATTTATAAACCAAATATTAGATAAATAGTTTAAAAGTAATTATTCTGAATAAAAATAGAGAAAATTGAATAAAACGGTTTTATGCATGAAGTTTAAAAACATTTTAGATCCTTCATAATCCCAAAATAACTGTAGCAAAAATGTTTGTAAATAACCGTACTGAAAACATAATGAAAACGTTGACCGATAGAGATCTCCGAGTACGAACTTCTAGGGCCAAATATTTGAAGAAAAAAATAAAAGAAAAGAATAAGCTATAAAGCTCAGTGTGTCTCTAAAGTGCAGTCAAACATCACAATATCATTCAAATCACAATCACAAATATAATATAATTTTTGCAGTAAATAAACACAAAAAGTGATGAATGAAATGTCATAGAGAATGTTATGTTACAGAGAATGCAGTCCTATACTCTGAACACCAAACACAATGGTGGCAAAGCCAACCGATCACAGTGGAGGTAGTTCCCCAGAACCACTCACCCCTTATTTCGCCAAAACACAGTATGGTAAAATCACCTTCTTCCGTACAATCCACCTCATGAACATGCAATGCAATAAATGCAAATGATCTCAACATAGATAATCATATGAATACGAATCACACAGTTCAAATAATCTGATCACGGTATTACAAGGAATCTCAAGATCATAGTATCATAATAAACAGTTAATTACAAAATACAAATCTAGCACAGGAAGAGAACACGCATTTAAATTTATTTAAATGTAACATAAGAAGAGAACACACACTTGAATTCATTTAACAATAGAATAGAAAGAAACACACATTTAATGCAAGAAAAGAAAACACATTTAACACAAGAAGAAAACACATTTAAATTTATTGGACAATAGCACAGAAGAAACACATATTTAACACAAGAAGAAAACACATATTTAAATTTATTTAACAATAGCATAAAAAATACACATTTAACACAATAAGAAATAGGTTAAATCTAAGAAGTTAATGTTAAAAACTTTACCCTCAAAACTAATTATATTATTTCACAATAATTGTAAAATATTTAATTACTTAATAATTCGTCAAAAACAAAAGTTTAAATTATAACTAAAAAGTGGTAATTTAAGAAGAGTTAAAATTCCAAAAATACATTATCTCAGAAACTTATTAAAATTAATATTATAGTCTGATAGTTCAAATAAAATATCTGAATATAAAAAATATTTATATATACTGAAAATAACCTTAATTCCCAAATATATTAAAGTTTCTAAAATAGTAATAATAATTTGAATAACTAAAAATTAGTTTTATATTGAATAAAAAATAATCAGATTAAATATGAGATTCTTCAGGTATCGCACTATCTAAAGTACAAAGATTTGTAAGAGGAAACTAAGATAAAGTAACCTAAAGAACTTAGCGTATCTCTAAGGTGTAGATAAAACAACAAAATATGGTTTATAAAATTATTTTTTAAGAGTAATATTTTAGAAAAAATAATGCAAAACATGATGTACGCACAACACAAATCACAACTACATACTCCAATCACAGTTCAATGCAAAATCATAATTTATCCGAAAATATAAATTCACAAAATTTAAAATCATAATTACTCGCAAAATTGTAAGATTTCAAAATCTGAAAAAGTTTTATATATTTTTAAAATCAAGATATTAAACATAACACAGAAATATATATATATATTTATATTTAGAAAAACAAATAAAGCAAAAGTAAGAGAACACATCTTAATCAAAGCGACTCAAATTACTGAATAACATGGTTTTGAACTCAAACAGAAATAAATAGTGAGAACAGAGGCTTTAGAGAATCTTGATGGAAGAAAATAATTTAGGGTTTTCTCTTAGACCATGATATGTATATATAGAGAAAAATAACTGATTTCCATTAGAGTTAAAATTCTATTAGATCATATTATAAATATAATAAATATAAAAAAATAAGGTTGTATAATTTTAAAGGAGTTTCTTTTTTATCTGAAACTTTAAATAATATATATAATATTAAACAAAGAGTTTTGATAAAACAGAAATTAAAATAAAATGATAATTTTAATAAAAAGATTGAATGTTGAAAAACTCTTAATAAAAAATAATAATTAATCTCAATAAAAATAGAATTCAATTTAAAAGTAAATTAATTATCCAAAAGTCATCAAATTTCAAAATATCACTTTAACTTTTAATTTTTAAATTCACATTTAAAACTTTCAAAACTTTATATTAGGATTTGCTAGAAGAATGTTAGTGTATTAGATAATGAGTGCAGCTAAGAATGAATGTGTTGCATCATTACCTTCAGATCAGATGAAGTTGGTTAATAACAATTAGGATATCTGTTAGAATTTTGTTATTATAACTCACTCCTAAACTGATCCTAAGCCTTGTATAAATAACTTGGTCTTCATTTGAAGATATTCCAGCTAAAGTCAATAAAATCGAGAGTGTCGTCTCTCTTCTCAAATCCTAACATCGTCTGTCCCTAGTTGTGTCCCTATTGGTGTTGACATTTAAATTAGTGAATTTAAGGTCCAAGGTTAGGAGATGTGATTAGATTTTAAAGAATTATGGGTATGATGTATTTTTTAAAGTACAAGATTGATAAACATTAAACATCATTAAGTGCTTAATTTGAATAAAAACAAAACAAAATTATAATTCTGATAGGGTGTATTGGTGCAGGTCGTAATGTATCGGTACCATAGGTTATTTTTAGGTCCCAATATCAGTATGGAAATAGAGATATTGTAACCCTTTAATTTTGACTTGAGGTGTACGATAGGTTAAAATCATTATTTTAAAACTTTAACGCCACGTAAACGCTTAAAGTAATTCAAAATAAAAATTTATAAACCAAATATTAGATAAATAGTTTAAAAGTAATTATTCTGAATAAAAATAGAGAAAATTGAATAAAACGGTTTTATGCATGAAGTTTGAAAATATTTTAGATCCTTAATAATCTCAAAATAACTAAAGTAAAAATGTTCGTTAATAACCGTATTGAAAACATAATGAAAACGTTGACCGATAGAGATCTCCGAGTACGAACTTCTAGGGCCAAATATTTGAAGAAAAAAATATAAGAAAAGAATAATCTACAAAGCCAGTGTGTCTTTAAAGTGCAGCCAAACATCACAATATCATTCAAATCACAATCACAAATATAAATAATAAGGTTGTATAATTTCAAAGGAATTTCTTTTTTTTATCTGAAACTTTAAATAATATATATAATATTAAACAAAGAGTTTTGATAAAACAGAAATTAAAATAAAATGATATTTTTAATAAAAAGATTGAATGTTGAAAAACTCTAATAAAAATAATAATTAATCTCAATAAAAATAGAATCAATTTAAAAGCAAATTAGTTATCCAAAAGTCATCAAATTTCAAAATATCACTTTAACTTTTAATCTTTAAATTCACATTTAAAACTTTTAAAACTTTACAATCTTATCTAAAAAAATTTACCTTATATTTAGAAAATCAATTTAAAACCTCAAAAAAAATTAGGGTTTTAGAAATTAGAAATTTATAAATTATGATTTTTAATTAGGGATTTTAAAATTAGGGTTTTAAAATTAAGAATAATTTTTGGGTATTACAACTCTCTCACCCTTAAAAGAAATTTTATCTTCGAAATTTTCTAGACTTAATAGTGGATTTTCAAAAGCACGGATGTTCAGAGAAAAACTTAGAGGAGCATTTAGGTTCAGGTAACAAAAGATAATAAAGAGTTCTCAAAGAGGTTTTGATCTTAAATTTATAAGAATATGTACAATCACGATCTTTTACTCGATAACTAAAGTTTAAATCCTTAATCAAAACTTGAGTTAAGACTTATAAAGGTTACTCAAAAAAAACATGGCTCAAGGATTCACGTGGTTCAAAAGGATGACTTTCGAGGTTGAAATGAAAAAAAATTCTATATTATGAGTAGTAATCACTGACTAACGGGTACAGAATCTATTTACTAAAGATGATATAAGAAACACATGCAAGGTGATATAAGAATCTATTTACTAAAGATGATAATATAAAGTTTGTGTAAATAAATAACAAACCTAAAATAAGATTTGGTACTTGGAGTCTCGGATTTAAAACACATGAATAAATATTTTTTTTCAAAAATATCTCATATCCCAAAAATATTTAATGCATGCATGCTTTTCAAATTTTTTGTAAAAACACTTGTAATGGATCTCATAGTCCGAGTGTTGAACTCAGCTCTGATACCAAAAATTTAACTCTTTAATTTTGACTTGAGGTGTACGATAAGTTAAAATCATTATTTTAAAACTTTAACACCATATAAACGCTTAAAGTAATTCATAATAAAAAATTATAAACCAAATATTAAATAAATAGTTTAAAAGTAATTATTTTAATTAAAAATAGAGAAAATTGGATAAAACGATTTTATGCATGAAGTTTAAAAACATTTTAGATCCCTAATAATCACAAAATAACTAAAGTACAAATGTTTGTAAATAACAATACTAAAAACATAATAAAAACGTTGACCGATAGAGATCTCCAAGTACCAACTTCTACGATGAAATATTTGGAAAAAATAAAAATAAAAGAATGAGCTACAAAGCCTAGTGTGTCTCTAAAGTGTAGCCAAACATCACAATATCATTCAAATCACAATCACAAATATAACATAAATTTTTGTAGTAAATAAACACAAAGTGATGAATGCAATGTCACAGAGAATGTTATGTCATAGAGAATGCAATGTCACAGAGAATGTTATGTCATAGAGAATGCAATGTCATAGAGAATGCAAACCCATGCTCCGAACGCCAAACACAATGGTGACAAAGCTAACCGATCATAGTGGAGGTAGTTCCCCCAAACCCCTCACCCCTTATTTCGCCAAAACACAGTGTTGTAAAACCACCTTCCTCCGTACAATCCACCCCATACACATGTAATACAATAAATGCAAATGATCTCAACACAGATAATCGTATAAATACGAATCACACAGTCCAGATAATCGAATCACGATATCACAGGGAATCTCAAGATCACAGTATCACAATAAACAATTAATTACAAAACACAAAACTAGCAAAAGAAGAGAACACGCATTTAAATTTATTTAAATGTAACACAAGAAGAGAACACACACTTGAATTCATTTAACAATAGCATAGAAAGAAATATAAATTTAACGCAAGAAAAGAAAACACATTTAACACAAGAAGAAAACATATTTAAATTCATTTGATAATAGCACAAAAAAACAAAAGTTTAAATTATAACTAAAAAGTGGTATTTAAGAAGAGTTAAAATTCTAAAAATACATTATCTCACAAACTTATTAAAATTAATATTATAGTCTGATGGTTCAAATAAAATATCCGAATATAAAAAAAAATATATTTATGTATATTGAAAATAACCTTAATTCCCAAATATATTAAAGTTTCTAAAATAGTAATAATAATTTGAATAACTAAAAGTTAGTTTTATATTGAATAAAAAAATAACTAGATTAAATATGAGATTCTTCAGGTATTGTATTATCTAAAGTCTAAAGATTTGTAAGAGGAAACTAAGATGAAGTAACCTAAAGAACTTAGCGTATCTCTAAGGTGTTGATAAAACAACAAAATATGATTTATAAAATTATTTCTTAAGAGTAATATTTTAGAAAAACAATACAAAACATGATGTACGCACAACACAAATCACAACTACATACTTCAATCACAGTTCAATGCAAAATCATAATTTATCCAAAATCTTAATTTATCTGAAAACACAAATTCATAAAATTTAAAATCATAATTACTCGCAAAAGTGAGAGATTTCAAAATCTGAAAAGTTTTATATATTTCTAAAATCAAAATGTTAAACATAACACAGAAAAATATATTTTTTTTAGAAAAATAATTATAGCACAAGTAAGAGAACACACCTTAGCCAAAGCGACTCAAATTACTGAATGACATGGTTTTGAACTCGAACAGAAATAAATAGTGAGAAAAGAGGCTTTAGAGAATCTTGATAGAAGAAAATAATGTAGGGTTTTCTCTTAGACTGTGATATGTATATATAGAGAGAAAAATAATTGATTTCCATTAGAATTAAAATTCTATTAGATCACATTATAAATATAATAAATATATAAAAAAATAAGATTGTATAATTTCAAAGGAATTTTTTTTTATCTGAAACTTTAAATAATATATATAATATTAAACAAAGAGTTTTGATAAAACAAAAATTAAAATAAAATGATATTTTCAATAAAAAGATTGAATGTTGAAAAACTCTTAATAAAAAATAATAATTAATCTCAATAAAAATAGAATTCAATTTAAAAGTAAATTAGTTATTCAAAAGTCATCAAATTTCAAAATATCACTTTAACTTTTAATCTTTAAATTCATATTTAAAACTTTCAAAACTTTACAATCTTATCTAAAAATTTTTACCTTAAATTTAGAAAATCAATTTAAAACCTCAAAAAATTAGGGTTTTAGAAATTAGAAATTTATAAATTATGATTTTTAATAAGGATTTTAAAATTAGGGTTTAAAATTAGGAATAATTTTTTGGTATTACAACTCTCTCACCCTTAAAAGAAATTTTGTCTTCGAAATTTTCCATACTTAACGGTAGATTTTCAAAAGCACGGATGTTCAAAGAAAAACTTAGATGAGCATTTAGGTTCAGGTAACAAAAGATAACAAAGAGTTCTCAAAGAGGTTTTGATCTTAAATTCATAAGAAAAGGTACAATCACGATCTTTTAATCAATAACTAAAGTTTGAGTCTTTAATCAGAACTTGAGTTGAGACTTATAAAGGTTACTCAAAAAAACCACGGCTCAAGGATTCACGTGGTTCAAAAGGATAACTTTCAAGGTTGAAAGAAAAAGAAATTCTATATTATGAGTAGTAATCACTAACTAACGGGTACACAATCTTTGTAGATCTAAATATATATGAAATATACACAAATGAAAAACTCATGCAATGTGATATAAGAATCTATTTACTAAAGATGATAATATAAAGTTTGTGTAAATAAATAACAAACCTAAAGTAAGATTTGGTACTTGGAGTCTTAGATTTAAAACACATGAATAAATATTTTTTTCAAAAATATTTCATATCCCAAAAATATTTAATGCATGCATGCTTTTTAAAATTTTTGTAAAAATACTTGTAATGGGCCTCACAGTTCGAGTGTTGAACTCAGCTTTGATACCAAAAATTTAACCCTTTAATTTTGACTTAAAGTGTACAATAGGTTAAAATCTTTATTTTAAAACTTTAACACCACATAAACGCTTAAAGTAATTCATAATAAAAATTTATAAACCAAATATTAGATAAATAGTTTAAAAGTAATTATTCTGATTAAAAATAGAGAAAATTGGATAAAACGGTTTTATGCATGAAGTTTAAAAATATTTTAGATCCCTAATAATCATAAAATAACTGAATTAAAAAATGTTTATAAATAACCGTACAGAAAACATAATAAAAACGTTGACCGATGGAGATCTTCGAGTACCAACTTTTACGACCAAATATTTGGAAAAAAATAAAAAAAAGAATGAGCTACAAAGCCTAGTGTATCTTTAAAGTGCAGTCAAACATCACAATATCATTCAAATCTCAATCACAAATATAACATAATTTTTTAGTAAATAAACACAAAGTGATGAATGCAATGTCACAGAGAATGCAAACCCATACTCCCAACGTTAAACACAGTGGTGACAAAGCCAACCGATCACAGTGGAGCTAGTTCCCCAAAACCACCCACCCCTTATTTCGCCAAGACACAGTGTGGTAAAACCACACTCTTCCGTATAATCCATCATATGCACATGTAATGCAATAAATGCAAATGATCTCAACACAGATAATCGTATGAATACGAATCACACAGTTCAGATAATTTGATCACGGTATCACAAGGAATCTCAAGATCATAGTATCACAATAAACAATTAATTACATAACACAAGTCTAGCAAAGGAAGAGAACACACATTTAAATTTATTTAAATGTAACACAAGAAGAGAACATACACTTGAATTCATTTAACAATAGCACAGAAAGAAAAACATATTTAACGCAATAAAAAAACACATTTAACACAAGAACAAAATATATTTAAACTCATTTGACAATAGCACAGAAAAATAAAAGTTAAAATTATAACTAAAAAGTGATAATTTAAGAAGAGATAAAATTCTAAAAATAATTATCTCACAAACTTATTAAAATTAATATTATTGTCTGATGGTTCAAATAAATATTTGATTGTAAGAAAAATATTTATGTATACTGAAAATAACTTTAATTCTCAAATATATTAAAGTTACTAAAATAGTAATAATAATTTGAATAACTAAAAGTTAGTTTTATATTGAATAAAAAAATAACCAGACTAAATATGAGATTCTTCAGGTATCGCATTGTCTAAAGTCTAAAGATTTGTAAAAGAAAACTAAGATGAAGTAACCTAAAGAACTTAGTGTGTCTCTAAGGTGTAGATAAAACAACAAAAATATGGTTTATAAAATTATTTCTTAAGAGTAATATTTTAGAAAAACAATGCAAAACATGATGTACGCACAACACAAATCACAACTACATATTCCAATCACAGTTCAATCCAAAATCATAATTTATCCGAAAACACAAATTCATAGACTTTAAAATCATAATTACTCGCAAAAGTGAGAGATTTCAAAATTTGAAAAAAAATATATATTTCTAAAATCACAATATTAAACATGACACAAAAAATATATATATATTTAGAAAAACATATATAACACAAGTAAGAGAACACACTTTAGCCAAAGCGACTCAAATTACTGAATAACATGGTTTTGAACTCGAACAGAAATAAAGAGTAAGAACAGAGGATTTAGAGAATCTTAATGGATAAAAATAATATAGGGTTTTCTCTTAGATCATGATATGTATATATAGAGAGAAAAATAACTGATTTCTATTAGAATTAAAATTCTATTAGATCACATTATAAATATAATAAATATAAAAAATAAGGTTGTATAATTTTAAAGGGATTTCTTTTCTTTATCTGAAACTTTAACTAATATATATAATATTAAACAAAGAATTTTGATAAAACAGAAATTAAAATAAAATGATATTTTTAATAAAAAGATTGAACGTAAAAAAACTCTTAATAAAAATAATAATTAATCTCAATAAAAATAGAATTTAATTTAAAAGCAAATTAATTATCCAAAAGTCATCAAATTTCAAAATATTACTTTAGCTTTTATTCTTTAAATTCACATTTAAAACTTTCAAAACTTTACAATCTTATCTAAAATATTTTCACTTAAAGTTAGAAAATTAATTTAAAACCTTAAAAAAATTAGGATTTTAGAAATTAAGAACCTATAAATTACGATTTTTAATTAGAGATTTTAAAATTAGGGTTTTAAAATTAGGAATAATTTTTGGGTATTACATATATCGATAAAAAAATGATCATTAAAACTTTATTGTAGGAAGGGTATCGATAGTCGATATAAATAAGATTATACCGATATTTAAAATTGAATCAATTTAAGAATTAAGATGTACGTACTGATATAGAGAAAAACTCGTACTGATATACCTCGTTATAATCTTCAATTACTTGTACCTATATGACCACTCCGTACCCCTAAACTTGATTGATCGGAGTCTTGGTTAATGAGTAAAAATCCTTTACTTCTTTTACATGCCTCCTTTGAAAATTTTCTAAAAGATTAATTTTAAACACTAATCTTTATTTTCTATATCTTAAATCCTAAACCTTACACCCTAAAAAAATATATCTTACCCTTAATTTCTTAAACCCTAACCACAATCCCTGACCTAGAATCCTAAACCTCTAATTTAAAGTGAAGACATAAATGGAGACACAAAAAAGAGGTAGACGATTTATACCTTGGTTAATATTAAAAATAGAGAAATATACACCAAATAAAAGAAATTAGGACTTACCTGCCGACAGAGCCCTGAAAGGTTCACCCTGGGAATCTCTAAAATGGAGAAAAACACAAACTCTGCAACATTTCTGTAAACAGAAATCAGACATGGACATGGAGATGCTGTGTTGGAGAACTTTTCCCTGCAATGTTCCAAGATCTACAATCACACCGACGTTAACCGAAACGACGTCGTTTACTTCATCTTCACACCGGGATATATGTACAAATCTAACTAAGCAGATCATCGTTACAAAAAAGAGTGAACTTTGTTTCTTCATCTAGTTTAATGGATCAAAATCAATTCCCAACAACCAAATTTGGGTTTTTCTCTTTACTTTTTTGAACAACTTGAATGCAGGGAAGGAACATAGCAGGAAGAAAAGGGGTAGGTGTAATCCTTAATTTCTGAAAATAAATGACTCGGATCACTGGCGAATCTACGTATGAAATAGAGTAGGCCCGTGTTCATTTTGAATTTTTTAAAATTTATATATTTACCTTCAATTTTTTAGTTTTTATGAATTAATTCTTAATTTTTTATAATATTTATAACTTGTGCACGTCCTCAAATTTTGAGATTTATGTGCTCACCCTCAAATATATTTCTGGATCTGTCACTAGCTCAGATTAACTCTGTACTTTTTTAAAAGTGATTATCTTTATATAATCAACTGTTAATCTAAGTTATCCGTCTTAATCATACAATAATCCAAAAATTATATAAAACTTAAAAAAATTTACATTGTGAAATTTGATCTTAAATTTATATAAAAAACAACAGGTTAGTGGAAGTCAAAGAAATAACCAAATTGACGTTGAAAGAATAGAAATAGGAAACTTCATCTCAATAATTCATGAGTCAATTGCATCATATTTCTCAAAATTTTGACACCCATTTTAAATTGATCTTTAAATATTTTAGTTTTATCCTAAAACTATAGTTCTTATTTTAAATTGGGCTATCAAATTTTTGAACGTTCCATTTTAATCCCAAAATTACAATCCTCATTCTAAATTAGTCATTGAACTTTTTAAATGTTCTAGTTTCATCCTTGAATCTTTGTGTATACCACATCATATCATTATATAATGCACATTGATTTTTCATTAAAATACTAATTTTTGTTACAAATTTATTAGCATAATACATGATAAGCATATATTGAATATTCATGGATGAAATTAGAAATACTCAAAAACTTTAAAGACCAATTTAAAATGAGAGTCATAATTTGAGGATGAAATTAAAATATCAGAAAGTTTGGGGTCAAATTTAAAATAAAAATCATTATTCAAGGATAAAATTAAAATATTAAAAAATTAAAAACTAATTTAAAATAAATATCATAATGTGAGATCGTATGATACAATTAACTCATCCTTATTTATTTATTTATTGACTAGTAGTATCTATTCTAAAGTATACTCTCAATATTCGACATTGATCGTTCAATCACTATACTGATATTATTGATACTCGAACTCGTGACCTCTAAAAATAACAATAGTTCCTTTAATTATTAAAACTAGATCGCTCATGCACTCATCGTTATTTATAAAAGTAAAAGGTTTTGAAACAATAAAAAGAGGAATCTTCATAATAATCTTTGTATAAAAACATACAAAGAAGGAAGTCAATCATTAATAATGTCAAACTAATATAAATGAACCAGTGTTAGGTTAAGAAGAATATTCAGAAATTAATTTTTTTTATTAAATAGAGATTATATTTTTTATCAAACTGAAATTTAAACTCATACAAAATAAGACGAGATGAACATCCTTGACCACTAGGCCAATTAGTGAATCTCAAAAATTATTTTTTTTATAAATCCTAATTTTTACTTTTATTTAGAAGAGAAACGGGGAGTGATTCTATAAGAAAAAAATACTTCCGTTGATTTTGAACTTAAGATATAAAAAATAGATGAGAATAGATAAATAGTTTTAACCAATCAACTATTAATATTTACTCAAAAATTAAATTTTAGAAATAATATTTTCGAGAAAATGATACCGAATTTTGAATATGACTCATAATACTAAGATAATGAGACTTTAATTATATGAACTACTTATATTTATAAACTTTAATTATATCTTTTATTATAGCGTTTTATATACTAAAATATTAATTTGTTTTAAAATCTATATTAATACTTAAGCTTGTAGACTTTGAATTCAATTAATTTGGTTTGAAAAATTGAAGGTTTAAAATCGAGTTTGAATTAATTGTTAGAAATAAAAAATATTCAATACGAATATAAACTCAAGATCTATATATTAAATCATCAAGAACAATAAAATAAAAAAACTGGAATTAATCGATAGAGTTTTTCCAGAGGGTTTGATCTTCCAAGAAGTTAGGTTATCTCTTGCCACACAACTCACAGACGGGGAAAAGAGATATGCAAGTTATCCTAATTCTTGAGGACCATAACCCCTTTATATAGTTGATTTAATAACCAACTATTAGTATTTATAACTCTATCCCTCATCAAATTATAAATACAACTTATGATATCTACACTTTTAATTATATGACAATTTAATACCTATAATACGTGTAATATAATTGGTCACTTGATTACGTGTTAAACTTTATAATAGTAATATACATTATACATATGTACCCACTATTATTAAATTTTAATCCAACATTGATTAGGTTATAAATTTATAATATGTGTGGATAAATAGAATTTATAAAAGTGTAAATATGTTTTAGTTAAGTTAATTATATATAATTAATTAATTGTAGTTAAGTATAATTTATATTGATGATAATATATTTTAGTTAAGTCTTGATCAATCAATAAAGTATATAAAGTTTTACTTTTTTTATAAAAGTCTATAATTTTTTATATAATTCGATATTAGTGATTGCATATAGGCAAGTACAAGCGGATAAGTTTTAAATGGTGAGTGTGAATATGAATTTTAGAATGTAATCGCGTAGACAAATACGAATTTAAAAATTATACCTATAATGAGGATAGGTAGATAATAAATATAAAAATTTTAGGTGAATATAAATATGAGAAAAAAGTATACGCATCCGTCCTTTCATTTGTCATCCTTAAAGTTAGGGTTTACAATTTTAAGCTTTGCTTAGTTGATAAAAAAGTAAAAGAGAAAGAGAAAAGAAAAAATTAAAAAAATTAATGATTATTTATTTGGTATAGTAAAAAATTTAAAAATAAAATCAAGAGCTAAGATAGTCTTTTTTCCTTCTCCTATACAAATAGTTTACTTATCAAATTATGATTAAAAAGTTCTAATTTTATTTTCACTGTTTAGAATTAAATTTTATAGTTCAATCTAATATTATTATGATGTTTTTTTCAATTTAATCTCTAAAAAATTAGTTTAAAGTTTACTCTTATTTGTTTATAATTTTATTATTGAAGTTAATATTTTTAATGTAATAATATATTATCCGGTCAATCCTAAAATATTTATTTAATTACAATATTTATTTAATTACAAGTTACTCATATTTTTTAATTTTTATAATTTTGTCTAATATTTTTATTATTCCTTTAGTTTTTTAATTTAATACCTCAAATTTTATTTAATTTAGAACTACACTTTATCAATTTATATTTTATAAATTAATCTAATTCCTTCTAATTGCAAACTCTATGTTTCGGTCACTAATTTTACAATTACAATTAAAGATTTATTTTAGTTCAGATTAATTAAAACTTGTTCAATATATTAATGATGATGTTGATTTCGTAAAGGAAGATTTAATATCATTTTTTAAAAAAAACTGGACCATGTATTTTATAAATGTTTTTTAAAATGACTCATAAACTGATTATTTTTGCAATTGACACTCTATTTTAGATCTGATTTTTTTAAAAAATTATCGTTAAATCTAATTAAAATTAATGAGTCTAAAATGAACCTGAAATTAAATTTGTAACTTAAAAGTTAAGGTCATGAATTATTTATATTTTAATATCTAAATCTCGATTTATATTCTAAAGTTTTTTAAGATTTATTTTTTCGCGAAATTGTTTTTTTATATATATTCATATTACATGTTTATTTTATGTAATTAATTAGGCCTTCATGAACTATTTTTTAAATCAATTACGATAATTATAAATAATATATATTCTATAATATATTTTTAATCATTAGATATTGATCGTTTAATTATTATACTAGTAAATATTATTACTCGAATCTATGACCTTCAAAAACAACCGAGACAAAATGATTTATGCAACATGACCACTGAAACAAAATGATCCGTGCACCATGAGACATTTATAACATTTGATAATTGAGTTGGATTCGTTTTTAAGGACGAATTGTAGATGAAATAAAATATTTAGAGACTAAATTAAAAAATAATTATATTCGTTCTATTAAATTATAAAAAATATCTTTCAAAGCTTTTTTTTCTTCACTTTTCCATTATACCAAGCACTAGAGAGAGAAAAAAAATATTTTCTTTTTAGATTTTCATTCTCTCAAACAATGCACATCGATAAAAATAAATAAATACATATTTTTCGTCCTTCCAATTTTCTACCACTTTAATTGTTTATCTTTCTAATATTTTTCTCTGGCGAGTAAAGTCTAAGTGTCGTTAATATCTTATTACATAGTTATTTTAATTTAAATCAATCCAAAAGGCTTTTAGTTTAAATACTAATATGTTTTAATTATCAACATTTCTATCTAAAAATATTTTAATTTAGATTTGAATATATTTTAACTTATTTCATTCTGATTAAGAGTATTTTGAACAGTAACCGAGCCGAATTTTCAAATTTTTATTAACCAAAACTTTTTTTTTCAAATTTTCATTAACCAAAATTTTTTTGCATTAACCGTTAATCGAATCAAAATTTTTTTGAAAATTTTTAACCAAACCAAAGAAAATTCAGTTAATATACAATCAATTAATTTGATTAACCAAACTTTTAAAAAAATTAGATAAATTATACAAATGATCACTAAACTATGTTAATATTTTTTAGGCACTGAACTTTCAAAAATTATAAAAAACCTTGGAATTATTGAATTATTACATTAATTCACCGTACGTTATAAATTATCGATAAATATTAAAAAATTTAATGATTTCAAACCGAATTAACTAATAACCAAAGTTTCAAAAAATCATTAACTGATAATCGATCCAATCTAAAATTAACCGATCAATTCACCTAAAAAAAATCGGTTAATTCAGTTAACCAAAATTTTGAACAGCATTAAGGACTGTTATAATATATTAGGAAACAGTGTTTTTATAATTAAACTACTAAATAAAACCACAATAACATCCACAGGGAAAAGGATAGCTTCTGACATGACAAACAACCAAAGCTCAGTCTTTTCTAGCAGAAAAACAAAACAAAAATAAACAGGAAATACATGCCAAAAAATCCAATGATGAATTCACTCGGCATATTACCTTTTTTGGCATCATCAACTTCAGAAGCTTAATCCTCATCCGAATCATCGTCAGCTCCGGCAGCTGAATTCAGAGCTTTCAACCTGTCAATCAGCTTCGCCTTCCTTTCCTCGTATGTCAGCTTTTTCAGGTTGTACCTATAGTACAGAACCATGTTGCAGTGGATTCTTAAAAACCATTTATATGAATATACAGGGGAACGTATCAAGTTCTCTTTCGAGCTATAATTAGTTAGTTTCGTCAAACATGTCCTGGTTTAATTGGCTGCCTGAAATATGTTACTAAATAGATTGTTGGAAGAGAGAAATCAGCGAATACCTCTTGTGTTCCTTAGGAGGAGCCTTCTCTGATTTCTTTGATTCTGGATTTGCACGAATAGCAGCATGAACCTTCTTGTACATTCCCTCAATACTGTCAGGATCGATTCCTCTCTTAATGAATTTGCTGAAGTGGGACTGGTACTTCTCAGGCTCGTCTTCCATCAAAGTCTGTCAACTTAACAATGTGAGACTTACAGAAAACTCCACCATCACTTTGAATACGGCTAAATCTTACCCTCATGTATGCAGCAACATGGCCACCGTAAATGTATTTGCGGTGAACTTCAGGATCAAGTTGCTTACTGTCCTTGTTAAATCCAGCAAATCTCTTCTCGCTGTGAGGAATGTCAATTCCTCCATCCAAAGCACCCTAAAAGGGAACAGGAAGACTACATGTATTAAAACCGAATGACTAGAAAATATTAGTGGAAGATTGACTAGCTAAAAGATGTATTCAATAATAGATTTTTCAGCAACAAATTGGCAGGAGAGCATGGCCTAGCTGTAAATATAAACAGAAAAAAAAAAACTTAAATACTTGAACAAACATTTTATATAAAATAATTACAACATTATTCACCAAACTTTTTCTTCCATTCCAAGAAATTAAGACTAACCTCAAAAGAAGACCATGCCATATAGAAGCATGTGTGAATGAATGATGATAAGTATCATAACCATTTGTGTCATGATTGAGCATTTGCGTTTATCATAATCATGTCTTATTTTATTTTTAGTGTTAAATATTGTTTTCACTGACATTCTTTATCACAATTGTGTCCTATAATTGTAACATGTCCAGAATTGTCGGTGTATGCATGATCGAAAGAATCCACAATTTTTACTAAGATATAGAAAAAAAATGAACAAGGTCTAACTTGGGAGTCGAGAAATTTATACGTCAGAGTTCCACTATACCTTGAGAACACCAAAAACACGGTTGCCAGTAGTAGTTCTGACAAGACCAACATCAAGGAGAGCACGGAAAGGCCTCCTGGTCTCTGCAGGTTCAACAGTGAAGTCTTCTCCAGTTGCCTGTGAGCGAATGCCATACATTTACAGATACGTATCATACACCTATAAAAAATACAAAACAACACATTTCTTCCAACCTTCCATGGCAAATACATACCTCGACATTTCCCTCATATTCAGCATCCATCTCCAGCTGCTTCAGTGTTCGGCGAGCCAAGAGGAGTCCAACACAATAGGCTGTGTTCGAAAGCATCATTAAGATATCATCCTAGATCAGGAGCAAAAAGAATTTAAAAAGAAATAAACACACCTGCAGCATAATTTGTAAGGCCAACTTCAAGTCCATAACGAGGAAGTTCATGAGCATAAGCTGCTGCAAGAACTATATCACCAGAAATACTAGCATGCACGATTTGTGCAACTATATCCTTGTTGGTCTAGAAAATTGTTAAGATTAGTACATTAACCAACAACTCAAAAATATTTACAGGAATAATAAGTTGGGGATGAGAGAATAATCAACATAGTCGGCATATGTAATTGACTATACAAACTGTCATAATGTCAACTTTTAGCAGCCTCAACAATCAACAAACAACAAACCATCAAAAATATTGTTCTCACAGGATAAGACAAATAATTGCAGAATACAACCAACATCATGAACCAAATTACAGTGCTTGAAAACATGGATTCGATCAATTATAAGGATACAAATCGTGCAACAAAACGATATTTTGGGGTGTTGTACTTGTTCTTATCCTGATTGATAAGACGGTTCCTGGCCCGGTAGTCAGTCTTGCCCTCTGCAAGATTAAGATGTTATTAAAACCTCAATAAAAGTAATAGAATTTCATAACTCTACTAGAAGTATAGGTATTGGTATCATACCTCGCCTTCTCTTGAACTTAACTTGAAATCGCTTGAAGTAAGCATTACTCTTTTGAGCTTTCACAAAAGGCTAAGGCATAAAACAAACCAATTAGGAAAAAAGGAAGCATCTATGAAACAGATTTCAACACAAATAAACCTATAAAATTGTTCAATATTTCTTTCAAACTCTCCTATTTCTTTCTGGGATCCTGTTCCTAGGAGGCGCATATCCCCTTTTCTATGCCCAAATATAGATCAAGCACGAGTACTTCAAGACTTAATAAGCAGAAAATTTCAACTTTGAAACGATAAAATTAATAAGCTTATCTTCTATACACAAATTCATTGCCATTTCTTTTCTGGAAACACAAGAGGAAGTAGCAAACCTAAGAACCAAACACTGCCTAAATCTTCTAAATGTAAAAAAATAATAAACAACTTCAATTTATCGAAATAAGAAGATACGAAACATCGATCTGGCACTAAAAACTGTTTCGAAACATCATGCAAAATCAGATTTGTACTCGAAATAAAAGATCTAGAATACCAAGAAGAAACGAGAATGTTAGAGAAATTTGAAAAGATACAAGATTCTTGTGAGGAAGGAGATTTACCATGGCTTCAGCACAGGGACTTGCAGCTCCTTGAGAGTGAAGAGAAACGGTAGTTCTGGGTAAACCCTAAACGTTCCTTTTATAGGAGAAAATCAACGGTGGCGATTTGTTTCGTGACAAATTATTTGGGCCGCTTGATTCTGGGCGGGTGCAAGGAGTCTAAATGATTGTCTATTTCAATACTTACCCAACCCATTTATTAATGGTTGTTTTTGTTATTTTATTTATTTTTAAATATATTTTAATAAATTATATAAATCTTAAGGGTAAACTATTCCAGTGACCACCCAATTAATTGAGAATACCTATTTTGACAACTTAACAAAAGAATTCGTTAATCAGGTCATTTAACTTTTAAGCCCTACCTATTTGAGCCACCGCCGTTAAAATTTAACAGAAAAAATTAACGGTGATGACGTGGCTGTTAACGGTGATGACGTGGCTGTTAATTAAAATTTATAAAATTACACATTTAATCTCTCTAATTTATTTATTATTTTAATTTAACCATAGTTTTATTTATTAATTAATTTATTTTTATTTATTATTTAGTATATTTTTTCTCCAGTCAGGTGGTGACATGTGTTATTACCTGGCTGGTAAGAAGGAAAGGCAGAAATAAAAAAAGAGATTAAAAAGGAAAGGAAGAAATAAAAAGAGATTTTGAGCTTTAGGGGGTTGATTCAAATACATAGCATGGAAAGCAAGCTTGGTAATCACTGGGTCAAGCTCTCCTTCGTGAAATATTATTGTAGCATAATATGTTTAAGGTAAACTACCCAGTAATCACCTAATTAATTGGGTTCGAATATAATAGACGAATGTTTTTGGACGAAAACATGGACTTATGGTTGTACACATAGATGAATACAATTTTAAAATATTTGAATATAATTTTAATAAAAAATAAAAATATACTTGATATTAAATATATGAATAAAAATATTCAAATAAAAATATACGAATAAAAATATCCGTATAATAAATATACGAATAAAAATATTTGAATACTCATAAATATTTATTATTCATATATTTATTATAAGAATGTTTTTATTCAAATTTATTATACGAATATTTTTATTCGTATATTTTTTATTTGATTATTTTATTTGAATATTTATGATTTTATTCGAATATTTTTATTCGTATGTTTAATATCAACTATGTTTTTATTTTTTATTAAAATTGTATTCGAACCCTTTAAAATTGTATTCATCTATGTGTACAGCCTTGGGTCCATGTTTTTATCAAAAAATATCCGTCTATTGTATTCGAACTCAATTAATTGGGTGATCACTGAGTAGTTTACCTTAAATATATTATGCTACAATAATGTATCATGAAGGAGAGCTTGATCTGGTTGTTAGCATGTTTGCTTTCCATGTTATGTATTCAAGTTCAAACCCTTAAACTTAAAATCTTTTTTATTTTTTCGTTATTTTAGTTTTTTTGATATTTTATTTTCGCTTCGATAGATAAAAATCAGTCAATTAATAGCAATATCATTCGTTGACGTGGTATGTCTACATGTTATGACTTGCTAACATAGCGATACCACATATAAGATACTGACGTGACACTTTATTAATGTGTTACTATAATTTTAATAAAAAAATATTTTTTATATTAATTTATAATCAATCAGACGATATCACGTGATTTATTGGTTCTAACTTCTAAAGCATAAGAAAGAAATAAAATTCAATAAATGAGTTTAGTAGGTCTCAAAACGAATGATTGTATGACTCAACGCAATGTTCCTTAAAAATTTTCTAATATATCATAAAACCTAAAATCCTAAATCTAATATCATAAATCTTAAACCTTAAAACTCAAAATATTAGAAACTTAAACTCATAAACTCAAAAATTAAACCATAAATTCAAATGTAAAAAGTCGTAACACTTAAACCCTAAATATTAAATTTTAAAACTTAAAATTCTAAACACTAAAAAACTAAAATCATAAACCTTGAGTCCTAAACGTTAAATTTAGATTTAAAACATTAGGCTTAGAGTTTAGGGTTTATGATTTTAGATATTTTAAGTTTTGAGGTTTATGATTTTAGGTTTAAGAATTAGGACTTTAGGATTTAGGGTTTAGGGTCTTACATGTGAAGGGTTTTAATTTTAGGGTTTATGATTCTATGTTTTATATTTTGGATTTTATGGTTTTAGAGTTTCATTTTAGGTTTTTAGGTTTTTTGTGTTTTGAATTTTAAGGTTTAGTATTTTAGGACGAGGGTTATAATGTTTATATTTTTATAATGTTTATATTTTTAAATTTTAGAGCTCAGGGTTGCATGATTTATATATATTAGTGAATATTTTAATGAATATTTCTCCAGCTTCAAACAAATAAAGTAATGAATGAATAAAAGACATAAAAATAATTTTAATTTTTAATATTTATAATTTTTATCGTTTTAGTCTTTATTCTCTTTTTGGAATAAATTTAGCCCTTAACATGTATCTTTTTTATAAATAGCTTATTTTTTAACTACCATGATAACTGGACCGTTAAAAATCTAACAACGATGACATATTATATGCATATGATAATATATTTTAAATAGCATGACATCTAACCTATCAAATATATATATGAAATATAATTTTATTCTAATATAAAATATAAAACAATTAAAATTCAAATAAAATATTAAAAATTAATTAATTTTAAAATAAAATACTGCTAAACATTCTCAATCCTAACTACGATAGAATCAAAATACTACCTTAAAAAAATTAATTAATTTCAAACTGTGTTCATATTTTTTTAAGATAGGACTTTGATTCTATCGTAAGTAGGGTTGTTAATGTTTAGTAACCTTTTATTTTAGAATTAATTAATTTTTAATATTTTATTTGAATTTAATTGTTTTATATTTTATATTAGAATAAAATTATATTTCATATATATATATATGATAGGTTAGATGTCATGTCATTTAAAATATATTATCATATTCATATGACATGTTATCATCGTTAAATTTTTAACGATCCAATTATCATGTTAGTTAAAAAATAAGTTATTTGTCAAAAAGATATAGATTAAGTGCTAAATTTATCCCAAAAAATATAAGAGTCAAAATGATAAAAATTATAAATGTTAAGGATTAAAATTATCTTTATACCTAAATAAAATAAATAATAAAAAAATAACAACATAATAGGTAGCTTGATGGTTGTGTGTTAAGTCATACAACCATTTAACTTAGGTTTAAAACCCATTAAACATGATAAATTATATTATGAGTAAATTCTATCACGTGTTCATGAGACCAACCACTAATAATCATTTATCTCATCAATTTTTTCATGTCATATATTTTTCTCAAGTGAATCTTTACTTGAAAAAATATGTTTTTAAAATGAATTAGTAGTAATTATAAATGAAGATTCACTTAAGAAAATATTACAGAAAAAAATGATGAGATGGATAATTTTTAGTGGTTTGTTCCATAGATAACGTGATCGGACATACCCATAATATAATTTCTCCATTAAACACCTCTATTAAATCTTGGTTCTCTATTATACCTTAGAACCAATCAATCATATAACATCATTTGATAGTTGTGAATAAGGGTGAAGTGACCAAAAGGTCAAATGTTGGAGACTATTTTTGACTTTGCCTAAATTTATTTAAGGTTTAGATTTTAGTATTTATAATTATAGTTTAGAGTTATTGTTCTAATATTTGGTGATTTAAAATATAGTTTTTGGCTTAAAATAAATTGATTGTGTCCGTGTATCTAAAATTACTTTTTATTATGCTTAATTTACTATTTATATATTTTTTTTGAATTAGCTAATAGTGATTACAATGATATATGTTTTAGAATATAATCTTCCATTAATCGCTCAATCACACTGCTGACATCATTGGTGCTCGAACCCGTGACTAGGGGTGAGTATTCGATCGAGTCAAGTCAAAAATTTTCGAGTTGACGAGTCATATTTTACAACTCAAATTTTATTTGAAATTTTTCGGTTCGAGTCGAGTTTAAAAAATTCGAGTCGAGTCGAATCGAGTTTTTGAGTTCTTATAAATATTTAATTATTGTTATTTATCATGTTATAATATGATTTGATTTCAATTTAAATGACTTTCTCTAATCATATAAGATATTGTATATATATTTTTCATATGTAGAAAGATTTCTTTATATTTTTATATATCAATGTATATATATATATATATATATCATAAAAATTGATAGGCTCATCTCAAACTAAAAATTAATCATTTAATTACTAAAATTTTTGAGTTATTCGAGTTATTCGAATTTTCATTTTACAACTCAAACTTTATTTGAAATTTTTTCGAGTCGAGTTAAGTCTATGAAATTTCGAGTCGAGTCAAAACGAATCGAATATTTTTGTCTCGAGTCGAGTCGAGTTATTCGGGTTTTTTAAGTCGATTCGAGTTTTGCTCACCCCTACCTGTGACCTCTAAGAACAACAATCGTTATTTTAACTAATTAGGCTAGAAGACTTGTGCACTATTTATATTTTAAAGTATATATTTATTCTCGTTTTGCATATCAATGTTTTTCTACCTACTTTGTTTCTTAGAACTTTTATATATCCCATGTTAAAAAAATACAACTAATATCATTGGGATTGAATCAAGTAGTAAGTATTTAGATGTTTAAGCATATCTCGAGTTTTAAATGTTATATATATATAAAAGATTGAGAGACTTGTTTATCAAAACTAAGTATACGACGTGAATCGATCCAAATGAATCAAAACAAAATCTTGAATACCGAAAGAAAAAAAATACAACCCATAAAATTATGCTAATGTGATATATTTTTCTTCCTTTCTCATTCTACTTTACGGTACTGAAATTACCATAGTTGATATAGAAGTGCAGTTGCTCACAAAATTTAGATAAATTTGCGGTACAACAGTTTAATTTATAGTTAAAAAGTATAATAGAATTAAAATATAAAAAAGTATAAAAATTAAAATATTATTACACAACCAAAATAATATACATTTGATAATATTTTAGTTTAATGGTAAATTTTAAAATTTATCATAAAATTAAAAGTTAAGTTTTAAAACTTATAAAAAACTATCAAATTAAAATGTTGTTGAAGTGTATAATATTTTAATTTGTGTGATAAATATTTTAACCTACTAAACCGAGGCCAAATCTTTAGGATTTTTTGTCGGCGATAGTGGTTTATTATAACTCTGTCGATAATTAGCGGATAGTAAATAGTAGGGACGTAATTAAAATTTTATGTAAGAGTATAAATTATCAAAAAATTATATTATAAATGTAGAAGGTGTAAAATTATAAGAATCTAGGAAGTACATAATCAAATTATTAATAAAAAATATATAAAATATAAGAAGATTTGAAATTTTTAGAGGGTACGGCTGCATCCAATACCCCTAAAAAAATCTCTGGTTGATAGTGGATTATATTAACTAATAGTTGATTGTATTAGCTAATTGGAAAAGCGCAATAGAAACGATTACATAAAAGTTCTTAAAAAATATTTACTTTTAAGGGTTAGATTTTTAAAACAATGTTATAAATAATTACTTTTAAAGATTAGATTTTTAAAACAATGTTATAAATAATTACTTTTAAAGATTATATTTTAATAAATTACATATGACCTCCGAAATTTTTGAACCGTCCCTGTTGTCAATCTCCCTATGTTAGGTGGAGACTGGAGAGGAATGTCGGACACAAATGATTCTTTCGTAGTTTACGTATGTTCAGTAGAGACCGGAGAGGAATGTCGGACACAAATAATTCTTTCATAGTTTATGTATGTTCAATAGAGACCGGAGAGAAGTGTCGGACCATAGATCAGTGCTTATGTTACTCGCTCAGACATAGTATATTATTTTTTTTATAGTAGTTTTTTTTTTCATAAATTCAAAGAATTAGACTTCATATTCATATCCGACGATGCATAGAAAACATGATGTACATCAAACCTCGTGTATCAGGAAAGTTACCACTGGAATGATTGTAGGTAAGAGTGTTCATTGTCGGATATCGGATCGGATTTGATTTTTTGAATATTCGGGTTTTTAGATCGATGATATAATGATCCGTATCCGATCCGGAAAAAACGGATATTTGTATATTCGGATATCAAATATTCAGATCGGATATCCGATTATCTAAAAATATAATTTGATTAAACTAATTTTTCGAATTTGAAGGTTGTATTTATGAAAATTTTAAAATTTTAAATATAATAAACAATAAATTATTAAATATAACAAGATTTTCATTTATTAAATTCTTATTTTTTAAAATTTTGAATATATATAGGGTGATTCTAGAAAAAACCGGCCTTAAAAAAAGCCTAAAAAACGCCCGTACCATTTTTCTTACAAAAGTTGTAAGAAATTCGGTACACATTTTTCGGTATATACCGAAATTCTTATAACTTTTGTAAGAAAAACGGTATATACCGAATTTCTTACAAAAACTGTAAGAATTTCGGTTATAAAACCAATTTTCTTACAAAAAGTATAAAGATTTCGGTATATACCGTTTTTCTTACAAAAGTTGTAAGAATTTCGGTATATACCGAAAAGTGTGTACCGAATTTCTTACAACTTTTGTAAGAAAAACGGTACGGCCTTTTTTAGGCTTTTTTTAAGGGGGGCTTTTTCTAGACTCACCCATATAACAAGCACTAAATTGTTGAATATAATAAGATTAATATTAATAAAATTTAAATTTTTAGATTTTCGGATAATCCGAAACTTAAAATGCCAGAAAATTTAAAATCGGATCAGATATCCGGTCAAAAATAGAAACTTGATCAGATATCCTAATTTTTAGATCGGATCAATAGATAATCAAATCAGATATTTTTGAACACCTCTAATCGTAGGCCAAGATGATGTTATATTGGAATGGTTGGGAGAGTTCATATGATAGAACAAGGCAATGACCAAAATGCAACACTCCTTCCACTAGATTAGACTAAAAATAAAAAAAAAATTATTTGTCCGGCCAATTCAAATTGGGTTCTAAATAAATAGTTCATGAGCCTGAATTTTATTATCAATTCTTTTATATTTAAAATAATATTTTATTTATTTTTTGACATTAATATCAAATATTTAGATTATAAACTAAATAATATAAGAATATTTTTTAGTATTTTTTAAGAATAATGTACTGTCAAAATATGATCAGAATAACCTGCAGTACAATTGATATAGGCAGGAATCGTGGTTTCGAAAGGCAGGGAAATATAAAAATAATCAAATAATCAAATCTAAAAAAACTGATCGTTGGACATAAAGTTTAAATTTTCTTAAGTATCATGCTTAATAAATATAGTTGAATTTCACCACCGAGAACTCGAATAACTTACGACCGTTATCTAAAAGTAAAATATAAAATAAAGGTTTAATATTTATACATTAAACTTAAAAAATTCAACTTAATAGTATTTTAGAACGAAATTCCTCCGGCAAAGTGCTAAACACAGAGATTATCAGCCGACTCATTTCGAGAGACTGAATCAATCCATGGAGTATGAAACAATGTGAAATTTCATGAAGATAGTTTTTAAGAGTAAGGTATGTTACCCAACACATGGAAGTTGAATCCTGGAGCAGCAGTTCAAGTGCCTTTCCCTTGTTGAATTTGTTGAAGAAGAGCTGCCGCTAGCTGTAATGTTGCTTGCAAGCGTTTCTGTGGATCGCCATCGCCTTCCTCCGGTATACCGCTACTTTGTGGTTGCTGACTTCTTTGAGTCACTTGGGACATTGCGACTGCCGGAGTTGATGTCTGCTGCTGTGGCAATTGTTGCAGTTGAGAAAACGGAGTAGTTGAAAGATCTGGAATGGCCTGGTTATTTTGTAAACTGAATCCGTGTTGTTGTCTCGTCATGTCAGGGTGGTCTACTGTGTTTGAGTGTCGAAAATTCTCCCCCATCGATGCATTTACAGCATTCCCAACCTGTGCTTGCTGCCCGATAAGGGATGATGCTAGTTGTGCTAGTTGTTCTGGTTGAAGGGCATTAATCGGCGTAGACGAGGATTTGAATTCGGGAATAGAGGGCTTGGTATTTCCAGATAAAGGAATCACAGAACTTCCACCAGTACTAGAATATGTTTCTTGTGCTACTCTCGGCATAACTGACTGATGCCCCTGAATTGCTGGATCAAAGCCAGAAACTTGAGGAGGAGCATTTCTGTTGATGGAAACCGGATGCTGCTGATCGTGAGAAGACCAGCCAGATCCATACATTGCATTCTGCTGGGGTGCATAATCACGCCTGTGCTCATTATACAAGTCCGATACATTTTCGACAGAATGAGCAGACCCCAAAAGTGAAACAGGTTGAGCTGATGTTGCCCCATTCCCTGAATAGATGTCTTTAATTCCTTGCCTACTTAATTCTGGATAGGTCATAGAAGGAAATGACCCCGAAGTTGTCGATGGCTTTGCAAATGATGTATCGCCATGAAATGGCAACGGCTTTGAATCGCTTCTTTCACTTGGATGAGCAGAACCAATGGGACCAGAATGATCTAATCTCAAAACAACACCAGAAATGCTCAGTTTCCCAGGTACTTTCAGTATTTTCTCGGAAAAATCCGATGGTGGTACAAGAAATAAAGTAGTTATATCATCTAATTTAGCAACAGCAGCTCGCTGCTTCTCTCCCAGGTAATTCATGAACTCGTTATAGAATCCCATGTCAGCATCACTTTCTGGAACGAAGAAAACAACCCAAGCACCAGATGCTTGATAATAATGCTTTGCAAGCATGTCTAAACCAGTCCTAGCTGTGCAATCTAAGAATTCAGGCCTGCAGTATCAAGGTACGGCAAATAAGTAATTTGTAGACGCGCAAAGGATGGGTGGAAAATGGAAATGACGCTATGGGAAAAACAATGTAATGCCTCATGATGTCGAAAAGATCCATCATTTTTCATAAGAAACGAACTACGTTTTTTTGGTAGAGAAATCTACAAATATTAAACAAATATGAACACAAATAGCAGGAATACTTCTACTTCATTTTGTATCAAATTGTTATAACTTATGATAAATAATTTAAACCTTTAATCTACCAACTAAAAATATGATATATCATCAGTCAACTTGCGGCTTGAAATAATGAACTGAATAAAAACAAAACAGAACAAGTTTGTTTTGCAAGACCTAGTTTAAAGATAACTGAGCAATCAATAAGAACAAATGTTATCCATGAGAATGAACTTCTTACTACTTACAGCATCATGTCGAGGACTTTTCCAACAGGAAAGCAGCGAGCACGACATACGGGTGTTCCACCCTTGGCTATTGTCCCCTCCCATTTCCACTCTTTAATGGATGGCTGATCCAGCTCCTGAGTGAATCTTTTCCTCTCAACTATATTTGATTGTAGAGAACTAGAACCTACCGGAAAGCCATCATAAGATGGTTTCCAGTGATCGTTCCTTTCTCCACGAGTTGGAGTAAAACTCATTGGGCGGTCAGGAATCTGTTTATACCCTAAAGCTGCAGGCTCAAAGTTCTTATCAAAGGCTTCAGCTTGAGGAATATCTGAGAGAATCCTTGGAAAAACACGTTTTTCTTGTTCGAGATCAGATAGAGTGTACTCTGGCAACTCTTTCTCAGGAAGAAAGGAACCGGTTCTCATTTTCTTGGCCCCATGGACGGGATAGTTGTCTTCAGGCGTATCCCAAGGTTCTTCATAGAATGCATTTTTCTGATGTAATTTTGAAGGAAAATCATGGTACCTCATTGGACTTTTACTACGTTCATACATATCTTGGTGTACTCGAGGAGGATCAAGTTCACCTTCCCCAAACCTCCAGGGTTCATATGTATTTCCACCAGTCCATGAACTACCTTTCCTCTTGAAACTATAGGCATCAACATCACCAGAATCATAATTTGACATATAAGGAGATCTGATGCTTGCATCTTCTGGTAAGTCCGCAAAACTTCTGTCATGCGGAAAGTTCTCAGAAGAGCCCAAGCGACCATTTGACCTGAAACGGGGAGAGTTGGGGGCATTCAGTGAGCCCCTTCCACTGGTGGATGACCCACCATCACTTTTTGCAAAGCAAATATGCACACGGGGATTACCAAATAACTTCCCTTGAAGAGTTTCTTTTGCCCTGCAAGCTGACGATAAGCGCCTAAAGCGAACAAAAGCGTAACTACGTCCTGGAAACACAGTAATCTTCTCTATCTCACCGAATGGGGAGAAAGCCTTTCTCAAAATCATTTCATCCACTTTCAATGAAGCTGGAAATCCTATCCATAAGACCTCACTGAGATCTCCACTTCTATCATTCCCCCTTGATTTGTCAGGGGTAAAAGGCTCAGGACTAGCTCGACGTGCTCTATGGTCCCTTGGAGAGAAAGGTGATCCTCTTACTTTAGAACGTTGCTCATCTCGACGTTGCATGTAGTCCTCATCACGTGATGGTGTGGATGACTTGTCCTGTAATTAAGAATATCACCAGCTAAGGGAAAACTGACCCTTACTAAAACAATCTTATATAATTATAATATCCAAATTTATGAAGTTTAAAATAAAAAAGGTTGAAAATTCGAGTAGATGGATATGGAGAAAGAAATTAAATTGTGCATTTGTACTAGTACAGGCACAAGTAACCATTTCCAGTAGAAGCCAGACTATATACATATGAACTATGGTATTGCAACCTTCGAAAAACAGCCAGCCACTATGCTAATTCAAAACAAGATCCTACTGCCTCAGTAGTCAAGGTGGAAATAAAAATACCTAAAGAGGCATTGAATAGGAGATTTTGACTAAATTTATTGAAATAAGGCATCCCTTTTTAAACATGAGTGAAATGCTCCACATAGAATAAGCCCTAAGGATTTGTAAATTAATAGAACTGTGACGCCCATAGTGCTCAGAGTATGGGTTAAAAACATTAGTAAGCAAACAACACTTTCCTTTACACAGAAAGTACATCTCCCTGCTCTAACCAACAAAATAACTATGCCATGCATTCACAGTACAGTAACAGATGTAATTGCATCGTAAGTGGGTTTGTCACAAGCACAACTACACCTTAAAGTTTGCTGGGAAGACTAACAAAAGAACATACAAACCATGCTGAGCAATTGAGGGATGCATCATCATAAGTAGAAAACATCAATCTTGGGGAAATAAATAAGTTTTCATCATTTCTTAAGTGAATGCGATCAATGAAGTCTGCAGAAAAGCAAGTCAATAATAGTTCCCAAGTCTAATCCTATAAACCTTGATCAGAGAACTCGTCACAAGATGTTATAATAATGGAGTTTTGAGTTCTGAGAATATTAAATATGGAAAGCAATGGTTGCCAGACTTATTGTATAAATCTTGACTGAATATGCACATTGATTTTGTTTATACTTGGAAGCATTCAATTATAAACCGGAAGACATCATATACGCATTCAGGACAACCTAGTGGTTGTGCAACCAGAAACATAGAAATGACAGTTTTAAAGCAATCGAACACTAGGGTTGCTTGATTTATTTATGCCATCCTGATTTTCTTGTCCTTTGGCGGGAACTGAATCTTGAAAAATGAGACAGGTGAATAAGATGATAATCATGATATTAGTGATCATTTCAGTATCGAAAGCTACTTTTCAGTAATTCTTCGCAATTAACAATTTGAACTTAAACCATGAGGTCGTTTTAGATTGCATATGGCTCAGAAGTAGCATGAAATATATGGTGAAAGCAATGGCTAATTATCATGGAATTCCAAGGTTTACAAACACTCCCTCGTAATGTAATGTTCACAAGATTAGCAATGTATCCTGAGGCAAGTCGACGGCACAGGACAGAGTACACGTTACATCTCATGTTACATGTTGCATTGAGTTGAGAAATTCTGGATTTATGCTGTTCCGGCTAATATCGAAACAATTCAGAGAAAATACAGATAAGGACCCTGAAATCTAGGTGTCATATCTGATAGCATATGAGAAACATAATGCCTTCCAAATTTGACTACCTTAAGTTGTATTGAGAAAATTAAGAATTTTGGAGACTCTGCAGATTTGGTAATATGGTTGTTTTTGCTACAGATATGCAATCTGCTCCAATGTCAAGTTGTCAACGATCTTCCTTCTAATCAAAATCTAGTAATCATCAATTCCAATTATTTCCCTTCATTCTCTTGGTTCATCTTTCCTATTTCATGATTTATCTTTAAAACATTTAATTATTTCATTATTCTTCATGTATCCTTCAAAGAGGACACATATTAGAACTTAGAATAATATTTATTGCTAGCATAGAGGAAGGTTATTCCCCCTGAATCTTGCTAACTTTAAATTATCATTAGTTATTAACTCATGCTTGAATGCAAACCATGGTATGCTTCAAGATGTCAGCAGACATGGGGAGTATTTTAGATCATGTAGCACAAAAAGGGCCTAGAATACTTATTAGAAAAACAATCTACTTCACCCTAAAACCTATGTTTATTTTCAAGTGTCTGCAGGTGTGAGCATATCCATGGAACTAGAATATTTTCAGATTTCTGCACAGGATACGATTCCAGAATCAATAGCATTGATGGTGACATGGTATGTTCACTGTTCTAAGTCAGTAAACTTTAACAATCGTATTCAACTGTTTAGACTTCAAAAGCTGTTTTCCCAGCGTGACTAAGTGCATGGAATTGATCTAAATAGTATTGCAGCAAACATCTATTCATAGCATCTGTTTTGCTTGGCAATATGCATGAAAGAATTGCACAAGATGGAACCAGACTAAGCAACATTGAACGCATGACTAGGTTCCAGAAAGATAAGATCCACAGATTCACTTACGAACTCATTTCCATTCAAGTTACAAATGCATGAATAAGGCACCGATTAACTGGTCTGAAATTGATGAAGCTAACAGCTAATCAATTTTTTAAGTTGCTAAAAGCTATAAGCTGACATCATATGGATTGTGCTTGTGCAATTTATGCCGAGTTCTTGGAATGAACAGAGAAAATAAGGAAGAGAGCTTATTGGCAAAAGAATGCATCACTTGTAATGGAGAGCCCTGTGTTTTATGGTTAAGCAAACATCTTTTGAAACCTGTGAGGTGCAGTGGAAGTGAATAGCACGATTCCACAAACTGCATCTTGGATGAAAATGCAATCAACATGTTGAAATCATGCGAGTGAGCACAAGGAACTAATTTTACTCTTCCTTTTCTTTTTCTGTGATTATTCATGACACAACTGAGATTTCTGAACCCAATCATGTGTGTGGGTAGAAGGAACTAATTTGCCAGACAAGAAAAGGTTTATAGGGTGTTTATGTAATTGGAAAGACCACACTAAGCCTTATCAAACATCTTAAAATTTGGTGTTTTGGTTTATAAGTTGCTATGTAAGGAAAACTTTGCAGATGACATGGTGCTGTGGTGGAGGACATTAGATCCTTAAAGTTGCTGCTATTGGGAGAGAGACAAAAATTGAAATGAACTTCCTGACAAAGAACTATATGATTTAAGTGAAATAGAATCTTGATCATGATGTCCCACCTTAACCCTCATATGATATTTGTAGTTACGAAATGAATCCCCAAGAACATAAGCACCTGAGGTCAATTGGGTTGTGGACCTATTATTTTTCCATTATTTCTAACCCGAAACCGTGATGTAAACTGCTAATAGTTCACAACCAATTGTTTGATTAAACGGGCTGCAACACTATTTTCTATATTTGTTGGCTCTTTTGGTTGCTACTTTTACTGTTTGCATTTCCAAAACTTAAAAAGGCAATATTGAAACACAAAATCACGTTTTATTAAATAACAAATAGGATAAAAATATTTAACACCTTCAAATATAATTATTTGATTAAGAAAAAAATAGCATTCTATTACTAAAACAAGTTGAAAATTTGACATAAAGAAAACACGCTTTTGCTCTTCTTTTTTGATCCCAGAAGAATTAAGCAAGCAGCTAAAACAATAGCAACCAAACAGAGCCTTAAAGTAAAGCCAAGTTGATATTCTTCTATCTAATTTTCAGCTTAATTTTGTTTTTCATGTGGTTGAATTATGTATTTTTAAGATCTCGATTCTTGAATTTATTTTTTTCCTACCAATCATCAGCTACTAGACGCACAAATTTTGGAGATTCGATCGAATTTAAATTAATTCCATAAAAAACAACAAGTAATATTAGTAATGGTTCAAGACTAACCGCCTTAGCAAACTCAATCCTAAGCGGATTCCCTGCAATGGGAAAACCTTGGAGCGCTCTCATGGCAGAAATTGCTTCATCTTCGTTCATGAAATTGATAAAAGCGTAGCTTCGACCAGGCTGGAATGCCACGCTCTCTAGCTCCCCAAACTGAAAGAAGTGATCTGTGAGGTCCGGTTCTAGTATACTGTGCGATATATTCCCCACCCAAAGGTGTCTCGAAGGCGGCGCATTACTCCGACTCGAGCTTCCCGATGGCGTATAGTCACGCCGCGATCTGTCCCTGCCTCCGCGTCCAGACTGAAAGCAATTCATTGAAAAAACAAAACGAATAGAGATTAATTAAGCGAAAACATGAAAAGGAGATTAGATTACAGTTGAAAGATCACAGACCATGGCTGGGTTTTCTGGAGAATTTAGGGCGGAGTTTCTCGTGTCGATTTAGGGTTTGAAAATCAATAAAATTGGCAGGGTCAAGCTCCACGATACTCCTTATCTTTCATTCCATCGGTTGGTATAAAGACCAAACTAACCCTCACTATTTACGATTTTTATCTATTTGGTTAACTTTTTTAGTTAAACGTAACGTAGCTGCGTTCAACCAGAGAAGTTATATTATGAGTAAATTTTATTATGTTATTTTTAAGATCAATTATTAAAAATTATTTATATTATATTTTTTATGTTATATATTTTTTAAAGTGAATTTTTATTTATATTTATTATTAATTCATTTTAAAAACAGTTTTTTCAAGTGAAGATTCTCTTTAAAAAATATATAATATAAAAAAATAGTGATATGAATGAATTTATTGGTTGGTCCTATAGACACGTAGTAAGACTTACCGATGATATAATTTTTTATTGAACAGAGATAAGTTATCCCTTTCAAAGTTTTTAGTATAATTATGTTTAAAGTCTTCTTAATTTAAATAATAATAAAATAAAATTTTTACCCATCCTAAATTTCAAATTTAAAGATTTAATCGATAATTATCCCCCTCAATATTTAATCGTAACTCATTCTTAAATTTATCCCTTACCTTTCATAAAAAGTTAACTGTAACTATCAACCTTTATGTGTCTAATAAAATATTAGGGTTTTGTCAAAAATAAATAAATATTTTTTAGGTTTAAGGTTAAAAAAACACCTAACTTTTTTTTATAAAAATCAATTAAATTTTTAAACATATTTTTGCTCACAACTAAGTTCTTAAACTAAAAAATTGAATTAATTAAACCGTAAACTTAAAAATTAAATTAATTAAACACTTTGATAAATTTTGACCATAGACTTGAATATTTTTTGATCCACTATTTTAGTAAAATGTATCACAGTGTTTTCATTTGATATTTTCCAGAAATTTTATTTTTATTAAAAAATTCTTTTAAAATTCTAAAAAAATACTTATAAAATTTATAAAAAAATATTTTTTGAGTATTTGTTTTATAAATGCAACATGATAGAATTAGGGGTGAGTAAAACTTGACTCGAATAAAAAAAATTGATTTTTTTTTCAATTTCGAGTTATTCGAGTCGAGTTGTTCGAGTTATTCGAGTCGAATTGAATAACTCGAAAAAATTTCGATTTCGAGTCGAGTTCAAATTTTTAAAGTTCGAGTTACTCAAAAAATTGAAAAATCGAAAATTTCTAGGTCTAATTACACATTTAGTCCCTGTAGTTTTATTTTTAGTTTTATTTCAGTCCTATCTTCTCTTTTTTATTATTTTTATCTTTTAATTTTTATTTGTTCACAATATGATCACTTTCCATATTTATTTTTTTATTTTATTTAATATGATTTTTATTTATATTATTTAAATTATTTTACATTTTTTTTAATTTATGTATTTATATTATTTTATTTAATTTATTATTATTATTATCTCGTTTTGGCCTTTTATAAATAAGAAAAAAAAATTGACGAGACTTGTAATTTAATGAAACGACATATTAATACCTAAGGTATATGATGATACTAATACTAATACTAATACTAATAATAATTTAAAATCTTATTTATACATGTAAAAAATAATATAAAAAAATATGTATGTAGATATAAAGATAGAGTCATTTAAATTAGAATCAAAATGTACAATAATATTATAAATAGTGCAATTAAAATTTATACATAAACTCAAAAAATCGAATCGACTCGAACGCGCAAAAACCGACTCGAATTGAAAAAATTTCAAAAAGAGTTCAAATCGTAAAATATGTTGACTCAACTCAAATAACTCGAAATTTTTTGAACCGACTCGACTCGCCCGAACGCTCACCCCTAGATAGAATAGTATTTTACCATGTGCTGATAATATTTGAAGAAAAAAATTATCAAGAATTAATAGTCAAAATTGGTCAAATAGCTTAATTGATTCAATTTCTTGATTTAAGGGATTAATTGATTTTTTTTTAGTTTAAGGACTTAATTGAGTGTAAAAAAATTTAAAGGATTAATTGATTTTTTTCCAAAAGTTTAAAGGCTTCTTAGACCCTTAACCTTTTTTTAAAAAAATTATCATTTTATTTTTTATCGATGATGGATAAATAATTTTGATATTAATTATTTATATCATGTTTATTATTTTTTATATTTATAAAAAAATTATGTATTTGTGACACACGTTTTTCCGTTCTTTGTGATAACTTTTTTAGTTTTTTGTGATTCGTTTTATTTATCCTTATGGTATGATTTCAGTATACCATAACAATCGTTTGTTGCTCGCATAAAAATTTTAACGACACTAGTTTCTAATTATAATTTTGTCGATGATCACAGAAAGTTAGATTTTTACTCGATTGATGATTTTTCGCTGAATTAGACCTAGATAACGAAACATTTTGCCTGATAATTTGGATTGTTCATTTTTTTTATCTGTTATATTTCTTAATTGAATGAAACAAAAAAATTCAAAAAATCTGAATTTTAATAGATTGATCCTATTATTTTCTTTTTACATTTATGACTTAAATTATTTATTTTTACAACACACGAAAAATAGTACTCATGTTGACATAAAAAAAGGTGCGAATAAAATAAAATAATTAAGGGTGATAGTGACAAAAATTACAAATATTGAGGGTTTCACTTATTATTATGGTTTTTTTTTCTTTATTATTGGTTCTATTAGATATATAAGATATTTAGAGTTTTATTTAAAAAAAATATAATATTTAAAATTTATTTTAAAATTTAGGTTAAAAATTATAGTACAAGTAAAATAACGTCAACTGCAAATGTAATTTCTAGAAAGGTGACATTCTTTAATTTTAAATTTATTTTAAAAATTTATAAATGACATTACGTGTATACCTGATATTAGCATAGAATCTAAAATATAATCGAAGGATTTTATATTTTAAAATTTAATTTTAAATTAAATTATTCTTAAAAATTTTCCCCATTATGGATGTTTTTCTTCTATCAATTTTATTTATTCACTTATTTCAAATTAATTAAAGAATAAAGTTAGTAAAACATTTATTTATCGATCGAATAAATTTAATTTATCTTTATTTTATTTATTTTTCTTTTTTAACGTTATAAGCGATAATATTATTTATCGATCGAATAAACATTTATTATTGTTTTTTAAACATATTGACATGATTAAAAGTTAATATTTATTTAATTATTTTAATTTTTTAATAATGTACACGCATCTATATATATGATGCTCGAACTCAAATCATCTAAATGAATTACATAATTTTCATCATCGAAACCACTTCACGAATTTTATCATTTTAATTTTAGTTCTCGGTAAAAATATATGATGTCTTTAATTTCTTTTTTGGCTTAACTCAGAAATAAGTACATAAACAATATTTTTTGAAATAGGTGCGTAATATTTTTTTTGGCTAAAATAAGTGTTTAAACTATAATTTTTTTTTGAAATATATGTCACCTTTTTTTTTTGCTAAAATAGGTTCCTAAAGTTTCATTCCGTTAGTATTTTAAAGTAATGCTATTAAAAAATTTGTTTAACTTATAAATAGATACATAAACTATATTTTTTTGTGAGATAAGCATCTAATGTTTTTTTTTTCACCCATATAAGAAATCCCTTCATTCTTGTTCACTAAAAAACAAGAAAAATAATAAAAAATAATAAATTTAATGATCGATAATTAATATAAAAATTAATTGTTAATCATCGATTAAAAAATAGATATTCGATAGAAGAGTGGCGGAGAGAAAGTAAAAAACAAACGCTATCTTGTATTACTACCCAAACGATTAGATTTCAATAACAATTATTAGGTTTCTATAATATAAATAGTCAAAAGTTTTTTACATATTTAAAATATTTTTAAATAGTCAAATAGTTAAAGTGTCAAAAAAAATTGGTGCATCAATACTAATGGTATTTAAAAATACCCGACCTAAATAACAACCCGATTATACTAACATAAAAAATCGGGTATTTAATCATTTTTTTTGTGTTTGGGCCAGGTACCTGGCTTATCATTTTTTGAGCCGAGTCCAATCATCAAATTATAAATTTTCGGATATCCGGTTCTTAATTTTTTATTTTAAATATTATTATTATTTAAATAAAATACACTTATGATCACTTAAATATATTTGTAAAAATATTTTCAAGTCCATAAATATGAAAAAAAAAACATGTTTGAAATTTCTTAAAAAAGTTTTTTACATATTTAATTTTTTAAAATAGTAAAATAGTCATACAAAATATTTTAAAATAGTCAAAGTGTAAAAAAGCTAGGTGTGTCAATACTAATAGTGTTTAAAAACACTCGACCTAAATGATCCAACTCGATTATCCGAACATAAAAAATCAGGTATTTATCCAACTTTTTTGGGTTCGGGCCATGTACCCGGCTCTTCATTTTTCTCGGTTAAGTCAAATTATAAAATTATAAATTTCCGGATATCCGGTTCTTAATTTTTTATTTTGAAATATTATTATAATTTAAATAAAATACACTTATATTCACTTAAATAAATTTGTAAAAATATTTTAGGTTTATAAATACGAAAAACATGTTTAAAATGTTTAAAAAAAGTTTTTAACATATTTAAAATATTTTTAAATAGTCAAAGTGCCAAAAAAACTTGGAGCATCAATACTAATGGTGTTCAAAAATACCCGACCTAAATGACCCTACCCGATTATACAAACATAATAAATCGGGTATTTATCTGAATTTTTTGTGTACGGGCCATGTACCCGACTCATCATTTTTCGTATCTAGTCCGATCATGAAATTATAAAATTTCAGATATCCAATTCTTAATTTTTTACTTTAAATATTATTATTATTTAAATAAAATATACTGATATTCACTTAAATAAATTTGTAAAAATATTTTAAATCCATAAATATGAGAAACATGTTTGAAATTTAAAAAAAAAAGTTTTTAACATATTTAAAATATTTTTAGATAATCTAATAGTCAAAGTGTAAAAAAAAAAAACTTCGTGTATGAATACTAAGGGTGTTCAAAAATACTTGACCTAAATGATCCGACCCGATTATCCGAGCTTACAAAATCAGGTATTTATCCGATTTTTTAATGTTCGGGCCAGTTACCCGACTCATCATTTTCCCGTCGAGTGCCATCATGAAATTCTGGATATTCGGTTCTTATTTTTTTATTTTAATTATTATTATTATTTAAAAAGAAACTTATATTCACTTAAATAAATTTGTAAAAATATTTCAAGTAAATAAATATGAAAAACATGTTTGAAATTTTTTTAAAAAGTTTTTAACATATTTAAAATATTTTTAAATAGTCCAATAGTCAAAGTGTAAAAAAATTTGGTGTATCAATACTAAGTATGTTCAAAAATATCCGACCAAAATGATCCTACCCGATTATACGAACATAATAAATCGGGTATTTATTCCATTTTTTGTTTGGGCTAGGTACCCGACTCATAATTTCCTGCATCGAGTCCGATCATGAAACTATAAATTTTTGGATATCCATTTTTTAAAAAACTATAAATTTTTGGATATCCATTTTTTAAAAATATTATTATTACTATTTAAATAAAATACACTGATATCCACTTAAATAAATTTGTAAAAATATTTTAAATACATAAATATGAAAAACATGTTTGAAATTTTTTAAAAAAAGTTTTTAACATATTTAACATATTTTTAAATAAAAAATAGACAAAGTGTCAACAAAAGAACTTGTATCAATATTAAGGGTGTTCAAAAATACCTAACTTAAATTACCCAAAACGACTATTCGAACATACAAAATTAGGGATTTACCTGATTTTTTAATGTTCGGGCTAGGTATTCGGCTCATCAATTTTCGGGCCGAGCCCGTTAATGGAATTATAAATTTCTGTACATTCAGTTCTTAATTTTTTATTTTAAATATTCTTTTAAATAAATTTGTAAAAATATTTCAATTACATAAATATAAAAAACATGTTTGAAATTTTCTAAATTTTTTTTTTAACATATGTAAAATATTTTTAAATAGTCAAATAGTCAATGTGCCAAAAAAATTGGTGTATTAATACTAATGGTGTTCAAAAATATTCAACCTAAATGATTCGAACCGATTATCTGAACAAAAAAAATGGGTATTTATCTGATTCTTTTTGTGTTTCGGCCAGGTACTCGTCTCATCTTTTTTCGGGCCAAGTTTGATCATAAAATTATAAATTTCCGGATATCCGATTATTAATTTTTTATTTTAATTATTATTATTATTTAAATAAAATACACTTATATTCACTTAAATAAATTTGTAAAAATATTTCAGGTCTACAAATATGAAAAATATGTTTGAAATTTAAAAAAAAAGTTTTTAAATATTTAAAAATATTAAAATTGCTAAAGTGTCAGAAAAAACTTGGTGTATCAATACTATGGGTGTTCAAAAATACCCGATTTAAATGATCTGACCCGATTTTCCGAACATAAAAATAGGATATTTATCCGATTTTTTCGTGTTCGGGCTTGGTACCCGGCTCATCAATTTTCAGGCTTGGTACCCGGCTCATCAATTTTTTATTTTAAATATTATTATTATTTAAATAAAATACACTTATATTCACTTAAAGAAATTTATAAAAATAATTAAAGTCCATAAATATGAAAAACATTTTAATTTTTTTTTAAAAAAAGTTATTAACAAATTTAAAATATTTTTAAATAATCAAAGAGTCAAAGTGTTAAAAAAAAATTGGTGCATCAATACTAAGTGTATTCAAAAATACCTGACCTAAATAACTCGACCTGATTATCCGAACATAAAAATTAGGATATTTATCCGATGTTTTAGTGTTCGGGCCAGGTATCCGAATCATCATATTTTGGGCCGAGTCCAATCAAGAAATTCTAAATTTCTGGATATCCGATTCTTAATTTTTTATTTTAAATATTATTATTATTTAAATAAAATACACTTATATTCACTTAAATAAATTTATAAAAATATTTTAAGTCTATAAATATGTAAAACATGTTAAAATTTCTTTAAAAAAAGGTTTTAACATATTTAAAATATTTTAAAATTGTTAAATAGTCATTGTGTCAAAAAAAACTTGGTGTATCAATACTAATGGTGTTAAAAATATCCAACCCAAATGATTCAAACCGATTATCTGAACATAAAAAATCGATTACTTATCTGACTTTTTTTTGTTCCGGCTAGGTACCCGAATCATCATTTTTCGGGTTGAGTCTGATCGTAAAATTATAAATTTACGGATATTCGATTTTTAATTTTTTATTTTAAATATTATTATTTAAATAAAATACACTTATATTCACTTAAATAAATTTATAAACATTTCAGGTCTACAAATATGAAAAACATGTTTGAAATTTTCAAAAAAAGTTTTTAACATATTTAATATATTTAAAAATATTCAAATTGTTAAAGTGTAAAAAAAAACTTGGTGTATCAGTACTAAGGGTGTTCAAACATATCCGACCTAAATGACCCGACCTGATTTTCCGAATAAAAAAATAGGGTATTTAACCGATTTTTTGTGTTCGGGTCAGGTACCCGACTCATCATTTTTTGGGTCGAATCTTATAATGAAATTATAAATTTCCGGATATCCAGTTCTTAATTTTTTATTTTAAATATTATTATTATTTAAATAAAATACACTTATATTCGATTAAAGAAATTTGTAAAAATATTTCAAGTCTATAAATATGAAAAACTTGTTTGAATTTTTTAAAAAAAGTTTTTACATATATATAATATTTTAAAATAGTCAAATAGTCTAAGTGTAAAAATAAACTTGTGTATCAATACTAAGGGTGTTCAAAAATACCTGACCTAAATAACCAAACCCGATTATCCGAACACAAAAAATCGGTTAACTTTCTGATTTTTTTTGTGTTCAGGCCAGGTACCCGACTCATCAATTTCTGGGTCAAGTTCGATCATAAAATTATAAATTTCCAGATATCTAGTTCTTAATTTTTTATTTTAAATATTATGATTATTTAAATAAAATACAATTATATTCACTTAAATAAATTTATAAAAATATTTTAAGTCCATAAATATGAAAAACATTTTAAAATTTCTTTAAAAAAGTTTTTAACATATTTAAAATATTTTTATATAATCAAATAATCAAAGTGTCAAAAAAAATTGGTGTATCAATAATAAGGTTGTTCAAAAATACCAGACATAAATGACCCGACCTGATTATCTGAACATAAAAAATCGAGTATTTATTTGATTTTTTAGTGTTCGGGCCAAGTGACTTATCATTTTTCGGGCCGAGTCCAATCATGAAATTTTAAATTTCTGGATATTTGATTCTTAATTTTTTATTTTAAATATTATTATTATTTAAATAAAATACACTTATATTTAATTAAATAAGTTTATAAAAATATTTCAAGTCTATAAATATGAAAAAAATGTCAAAATTTCTTTAAAAAGTTTTTAACATATTTAAAATATTTTTTAAATTGTCAAATAGTCAATGTGTCAAAAAAACTTGGTGTATCAATAGTAATGATGTTTAAAAATATCTAACCTAAATGATCCGAACAGATTATCTAACAATAAAAAATTGGGTATTTATCTGATTTTTTGTGTTTCTGCTAGGTACCCGACTCAATCTTTTTTGGGGTCGAGTCTGATCATAAAATTATAAGTTTTTGGATATCTGATTCTTAATTTTTTATTTTAAATATTATTATTTAAATGAAATACACTTATATTCACTTAAATAAATTTGTAAAAATATTTCAATTCTACAAATATAAAAAAAAACATGTTTGAAATTTTAAAAAAAGTTTATAACATATTTAAAATATTTCAAAATATTCAATTTTTTAAAGTGTCAAAAAAAACTTGGTGCATTAATACTAAGGGTGTTCAAAAATACCCGACCTAAATGACCCGACCCAATTTTATGAACATAAAAAATAGGGTATATATCCAATTTTTTTGTGTTCGGGCCACGTACCCGACTCATCATTTTCTAGGTCGAGTCCTATCATGAAATTATAAATTTCTAGATATCTAGTTCTTAATTTTTTATTTTAAATATTATTATTTAAATAAAGTACACTTATATTCACTTAAATAAATTTATAAAAATATTTCAAGTCCACAGATATAAAAAAAACATTTTAAAATTTCTTTAAAAAAAGTTTTTAACATATTCAAAATATTTTTAAATTGCTAAATTGTCAAAGTGTAAAAAAAAAAACTTGGTGTATCAATACTAAGAATGTTCAAAAATACTCGATCTAAATGACCAGTCCCGATTATCCGAACATAAAAAATCGGGTATTTATCCGATTTTTTATGTTCAGGCCAGGTACACGGCTCATCATTTTCTGGGTCGAGTCTGATCATGAATTATAATATTTTATTTTAAATATTATTATTATTTAAATAAAATACACTTATATTCACTTAAATAAATTTATAAAAATATTTCAAGTACATAAATATGAAAAACACTTTAAAATTTCTTTAAATTTTTTTAACATATTTAAAATATTTTTAAATGGTCAAAGTTTAAAAATAATTTGATGTACCAATACTAACGGTGTTCAAAAATACCTAACCTAAATGACCGGACCCGATTATTCATTTATTATTTATTTTTATTTTCATTTTCATTTTCATTTTCAATTTAGTATCTTCCCATAAACGTTTCTTTCCTTTTTATTTATTTAATTACTTTTGTCTTTTACTTCTTTATTTCTTTCCGTTTTGCATATGCATTATGCCATATATGTCCATTGTTACCATTTATTTGTTTCTTTATTTTACAAAGTCCGCATCATATGTGCATGCATGTTTCATTTTAATTTTGTTTTATTTTGATATGTTCATTTCCTTTGATCCTTTTTTATATGATCTTCAGATTACTTTATGAGCGCATTTTTATTCGTTGTAATTTGCTCATTTGCGTTATTTTCGAGTTATAGTTTGAATTAAACTTAAGAAAGCATAATGACACTTTATTTTTGTTAATACGGGCCCCTAAATTCGGTCGTAAGCGAGGCCAACTCCAGTGTAGTGGTGGTGGTTCGGACGCTTACTTTCGGTTTTAGGTGCTTTAAAATAAATGCGCAAATCCAATTAAAAATTAATTTGATCGTCAAATTAGCCCGAAAAATTTAATATTAGTAAAACGGTAATTATTAAATTACCAATTTTAGGCGGTGTGGGGTGCTAACCCTTCCTCATCCGTAACCAACTCTCGAATCTTAAATTTTTAAATCTCTGGTTTTATGGTGTTCGGTCTACCTAAACGGCCGGTGGCGACTCTAATTTTTCAAAAATGATTTTTAAAAGAAAATCCACATGGAAGACATATTTATTTCAAAATGAGCCTATAATGGGTGATGATCAAGGGCCTTGCTACTCTTAGTAGAGGATAGCTCGGACAATTCAGGTCCCCTTCTAGCACCAACACTGCATGTAGGGAATTAGATTGCCCACCCCATTAGAGACATACGAATACCCCAAGCAAACTAGATGAGATATATAGGGTTGCCTTTCTCTGTTTACTTTTACGCAATTTATTTTTCAGAATTTATTTTTGCGTCTATTATTTTTACCCGGTACTAACCTGTTTTCTTCATGTTTTACTTCCCTTTTTGCATACATCACCGCATTTTGCATTGCATTAGGAGGTATTGATTCGAGTGGTTCATCCTACAAAGGAAACTTTCACCATTGAAGAGAGGTATCTGAAAACCTCAACCTCATAGTTAGAAACCGAGCATAGATATCGATTAGAGACGCCATTAAGGGATACGTTTTGGTCAACCTCTGTCAAGAGCCTCTTATCAGACACCGGTTAGAGGACAACCAAAGAGTCTTAGATAGTAGTCTACTGAACGACCAGGTAATGACCATGCATTTATCCGGGTCTACATCAGAATGTCAGTCCGGGATTCCAAGCGAACATGAAGGATGTAACAGAAAACCAAAATTTGATTAATGGGTTATCATAGATACATAACCAATATTATCTCACCATCCAAAGATCGAATCAAAATCAAGCATAGGACACCGAGAGCAGATTACAGTGATTCACCTTATCCGAGTTTACAACAAGTTAACGAACGAGAGTCCAAGCCGATACAACAAATGTAATAGAAAACTTCCAAAAGCCTAACAACAGAAGGGTTTGTCAAAGATACCGAATCAGTACATTTTGCCATTCACTTTTGAGTTAGAGTCGAATACAGAATGTCGAGTTGAAAAGATGATTGACTGAATTTTCAAGTACGTCAAAGAAGAAGCGGTTTTTATCGGACTTCAAGAAGAAAAAAAAGGTCAGTATCTTACCGAACCACTTTACGAGGATCGAGGTCACTATCTAAGATTACCGAGAATAGTTCAGAATTTTGGAAAGTGGAATCAGCGGAAAGAATCCACTGTCAGTAATACCAACATGCTAGGATCGCTCAGACAATATTTGACCAAAACCATTGCCAGAAAATCTCGATGATCGAAGTTCATATGGGTAGTCAGAAACAAGATCGGGTCAACCATAGAGATCAAAGTTATCTATCCGAATCTCATGACGTAACATAGATTCTCTGGTTAAGCAAGCAACTTAGGACCATAAAGAATATGAATTAGGGCTAGAACTACTATATAGGACTAGTTCACCTAACATTGTAATGGACCCTTTATTTCCGTTGAAAGTAATCCAGTGGGGTGATTACCAACAGGGATCCATACCTTTACCTGCATACATTTTGCATCATTTGCATCAGTATCTGCATCACACATGCATTCTCATCTCACTCGATACTAGAGGAAGCAAATGGATGACCGTATATCAATAATATAGAAGGGATAAAATAGTTGAAAGATCGTCTCGAAGACGTCACACAGAACATCAACATTCAGATTCCTATGGCGTATACCGAGTTGTTCCTGATTTTCATCAAGAGCTAACAACACTTGTCCAATCCAAATCGAAAAGGACCAATATATACCTATTTATGATGTCAAAATAAGCGAAGAAACAATTCAGAAACAAAAACTCAACCAAAAGAAACAAGGTAAAAATAAGCGAAGAATCTTCATTTTGAACGCCTCACGATCATACAGATTTGCATAGAAGTAAATATCGAAGCACATTAAAGACAAGTCGGCATGAAAATTGTCATTTTTGGTAAAAAAAGAAGAAGAAAAAGAGAAAAAAAAAGAAAAAAGAAAAAAAAATTAGAAGTACACACATCACAAATACATATACATTTACTGTACACACTTTATATTCAGATCAAACAATTCAGAAATAGAAATTCAACCAGAAGAAATGAGGCAAAGATAAACAAAGAAATCTTCATTTTGAATACCTCAAGATCTCACAGATTTGCATAGAAGTGAACATCGAAACCCAATCGAGACAAGTTAGCCCAAAGATTACCAATTTTGAAGAATAAACTCTAGGGTGAAACCTAAAATAAGCAGTCTAAAGCGACTCAAAAAGATAGATCACAAATACATAAACATCTTATACCGATCATGTATCCAGACCTTACAAGGCTTGAAGGACTATTCTGATCATTTAAGGACATTCAAATTGAATGAGATAGTTTTCAGATCACATCCCACCTAAAGGTTAACCTTGCTTCAAGAATGTTGAACTTTGAAGTGCCTGATCGACACCTAAATGAGGGAAGATTGGGGCAGGTTAAGAAGGTGAGATAAAGAGAGCCACCCAAAAAAGGTAGATGAGGATTGTTCCTTTTGAAAGCCCGAGAGTCTAGAAGAGACTACACATTTGCCTATATCCCCATAATAGTCGAGGATCCTTTGAATATACTCTTCATTAGAATTGAGCTTTGCCAGATTGGGATAAATATGACATTGTATTTGACATTTAGAGGAACAATTTTTTTCTTAAATTGTTTTGCAACATGCTTTGAAATTACATACATTTTAAAATCTTTCTTGCATCAGAAATACATGCAAATAAAACCATCTCTTAAGAATTAAAGAAAAATGAGAGTCAACCTCCATTGAGGTACCTCGACAAGCACATAAATGAAATCATGACACAAAGACGTCCGATCAACCATCACCAATCCATATTAGAATACAAAGAATACGAGCGAGGCATCATTGTCCTCGAAATGACAAAATAAGAGCTTAGACAAGAATTAACCAGAGATGTCATCAAGAGTTTGGTTAACAAAGTTTACCAGGTCAACCGAATGAGGACCGAAGCCTCAATTTTTTTTGAAACAGAGTTAACAGAAGCTTATGAATCATTGTGTACCTACAGATAGGTTACATTTGTGCATTCCAGTATACTTCATAAACACATGCATAGTGAAAATGCTCATGCATCATTCTTTTTTGACAAACGATCTTACAGAAATGACAAAAATTGGTTAAAAGATGATCTCAATAGAGACTCAGTACGCTCGAGTACCAACTTCTAACAAAAAAAGGAAAATAAGGAAGCATGGACCAAAGAGGTCGATTTTACACATTCCAAACCTCAATCTTTGATGAGACTCTTTTGATGGCTAGATGGACAAAAGTAACTCATCACAAAAGGTCAAAAAAAAGGAAGAAGAGAAAGAAAATGAAGAAAAAAGAGAAGAAGATTGGTAGACAGTGAGTATGTCGCCAAAACAAAAGACAAATCAAGCATAAAGATCCAAACATTGGGGCAATCTAGAAACCCAGATGATTTTAGAAGACATTGGCGGCCTTTGAAGACATGAGTCCCAATTTAAAAAGAAGATTGACAACCTATGAAGGTGTAAGTCCCGAATCAAAAAGAAGATTGACAGCCACCTGACGCGAGTCTTGATTTTGAAAGAAGATTGACAGCCTTCCCAGTATGAGTCCCGAAGAAAAAGATTTTTGGCAATCTCTATAGACGTGAGTCCCGATTCAAAGAAAAACATTGACTGCCACTTGGTGTGAGTCCTGAAAGATTCGGAGATGAAGGTTCTATACAGAAGGTACCAACATGTTCGAGTCACACAGAAAAAGAATTTGCGACAGTTCCATACAGAAAGAACTTGTACACACCGAACACAGAAACTCATAGTTCTATACAAAAAGAGCTACCAGTGGAAAAATTCATCCACGGCGTGACGGTTTCATATAGGAGAAATCGGCAACACTGAAGTGAGAAGTTCTATGTAGGAGGGACCCCATATTCATTTCGTCTCTGAGAATGAAGCTTCATATAGGGAGACATGTATCTCGAGACTTCAGAGTGAAGGGTTTCATATAGGAGAAACCCTAACTACGGATCCAGAAGTAAGAGTTCTATATAGGAAGAACCTTATTTTGCAAGATTTGTCGCGACGCAGAAGGTTTTATATAGGAGAGACCGACAGCGTAAAAGACCAGGAGTTTTATATAGGAGAAACCCCTATCTTCGTCAATATCCTTGAGTGAAAGTTCCATACATGAAGGACACATAACTCAAGACTTCAGGGTGAAAGTTTCATCCGTAATCGACTCCCGAACCTTAAAATTTTAAATCTCTGGTTTTATGATGTTCGGTCTATCTAAACGACCGGTGGCAACTCCAATTTTTCAAAAATGATTTTTAAAAGAAAATTCACATGGAAGACATTTATTTCAAAATGACACATTGATAAATGTTTTGCAAGAGAAAAGAATTTTCTAGCGATACATTTGATAGTGGATTTTTTCATATCGCTACAGGTTCTTTATATTTTTTATTGTATACTGGATATATGAGCATATGTATTGATATGCTTTACTTCAAAAGTACATTTATCGTTGGAATTAAAGTCACAAACGGATCCAAATCAATCCCAATTATTATAATACCCACTACTGAATATGTATCGATATGCTCTGCCCCAAAAGTTTCAATTTTAGTTATAGAGTTTAAGGACTATTTATAGTTTAATGTTTAGGTGTTGTATGGCTTTTGAATTTAGGAGTTATATGTTAAAATCTAACTCTTAATTATACTACTCTAAAACTAAATTTTAAAGCTTAAATTTAAACTATAAACACTAATCACTACACATAAATCCATAAATTTTAAATTATAAATTGGATCATTAAACATTAAAACTAAACATACGAGTGAAAACTTTTCATTTCTATTACGAATACATACTATATTTTATACATATATCATAAAATTTAATCGGTACAAATATAATCATAATCGATATATTTATACATATATCAATAGAGGTTGATATGCAGTTTAGTTATGATTAAGTAGGTAGTGGGTTCGATAGATTGTGTACGTAAAAAATCTTTGTTAAGAGACTTATCCATTAAAATTAAATCTGTGACGCTTGTCAAATCAGATTAATCAAGACAAAACCTTAAAAACCGAGAAATAAAAAAAATTATACATATTATCGATAATTATTCAAATAGATTGAAGATTCACTTGATAAAGAAATAATAAAATAAATATATTTGATTGATTGATAACATAAATTATGTGATTAAAATGATCTATGATATAATTTTTTCTAAGTAGCATATAAGATAAAACTTTACCCATAATTATTTTCCATTTAAATTCTAGCATTTTTGTTATGTATATAAACTAATATCCATTTTCACGGTAGACGAACAGACTGTATATATAGTATACTCCCCTTTATTTCGGTCATCATCTTCGCTTACAACCTCTAGAATCGAGATTTTTCCTCCATGGAAACACCAACTTTCCTTCTTGTTTCCCCCATTCATTCCATTTCCCGAGAAACAAACACCCCTTCAAAGTCCAATCTCCTTCGGCCACACCAATCCCTTGTTCTTCCCCCAGATCAATCTCAGCTGGTTTTGCTTTCAATCTCAAATGTAACCTTCTGTTTCCTCTTATTTCCCATGATCTGTCCTGGGAAACCATTTTTCAAGGTTACAATAAGAGATTGCAAAGAAAGCAACAGCAATGTCTTTTCATTTCCCCAATAGAGCCCAATCAGCTCGGAATTCCGCCATGTATGCCGAGAGAATAACCGAGGAACCGCCGTCGCAGACCAACAAGAACTCGCAGACCACCGTCACGTCCTTGTACCAGACGAACATGGCCGGGTACTGGCGGAACGTGACGATCATCTGGTGCAAGAATGTCATGAATTATTCTCTCAACATAATGGTGAACAGCGCCGACGGCGACAATGTGCATTCGACATGCAAGATCGAGCTCAAGCCATGGCATTTTTGGAGCAGGAAAGGGTATAAATCATTTGAAGTTGAAGGCAAACCGGTTGACGTTTACTGGGATCTCCGCTCGGCTAAATTCACGACTGGCCCTGAACCGGTTTCGGATTATTACGTCGCGTTAGTCTCCGACGAAGAAGTCGTTTTGTTGCTGGGAGATTACCGGAAAAAGGCTTACAAAAGAATGAAATCCAGACCGGCTCTGGTCGAACCGATTCTGTTTTACAAGAAGGAAAATGTATTCGCCAAGAAAAGTTTCGCGACCCGGGCCAAATTCGACGCGAAAAGGAAAGAACACGACATCGTGGTCGAGAGTTCGACGACCGGTTTAAAAGACCCGGAGATGTGGATAAGCATGGACGGGGTGGTTCTGATCCACGTGAAGAATCTACACTGGAAATTCCGGGGGAACCAAACGGTTCTCGTCGATAAACAGCCGGTTCAAGTGTTGTGGGACGTTCATGATTGGTTCTTCGGCAGTCCCGGAACCGGGCACGGGCTGTTTATATTTAAACCGTTGTCGACGGAGGTAGCGGATTGTAGTGATAAAGAAGGGAGTAGCTACGGCGGTGACAGTGATACAGGAAGTACCGGAAGCTTGTATTATTCGACGCCGATAAGCCCTAAGGTGGCGGCGTCGGAATTCAGTTTGTTTCTCTATGCATGGAAGATTGAGTGAAGTTTTTGGCAATTTTTTGAAATACAAATACGTCAGTATTATTAAAAAAAAGCAAAAAAAAAAATACAATAAGAGAATATAACATAAATAAATAAATTTGATAGCAATATATTTTTAATAATACAAAAATTAATATTTTTAGATCATAAATACGACCCAACTTAAAAAAAATAAAACCCTTAACTCAAAAGCTCAACAAAATTTAAAAAAATATATATTATAATAATAAAACACAATAATATGGTCGTTATCACATCTAAAATCCAATTCGAAGGTTCAAAATTAAGAGACCAACATGATAATCAAGAGAGTGTTATCTTAATTAATCGTGACAATGTTAAATTTAACCTTGATATAAATCAAATAAAAAAAATCAAATAACCATTTAAAAAATATATCAAAAGACAAAAATACATACCAGAAGATAAAAAAAAATCATATAAAAACATAATTATTGAATTAAAAGAAAATTGAAAATAAAATAAAAAATCAAAAAAATATTTAATGATCGAAAATTAATATTAAAACTGATATCATAGAAAATATAAAATAATGAGAAAAGGTGCGGCAATTTAATCATGTAATTTCCAGAAAAAAAAAAGAATTATTATCCTTAACAAAGTAAAAACCCTAGCATTTATGCTCTTAAATTTGCGGACGATTATCATGGTGGTATATATTGAGCCGGTGAGTGGCGGTCTGTCGACGAAAAGATTATCGGATCGTGAGTCTCCGTTCGAGGGAAAGCCTGTTGGGCACGACAGTTCTGTCGGTGATAGTGGGAGTCATGGTTTTCAAGGCAGTGATGAACATGAGACTGCGGTTCAAGTGGGTGAGAGATTTACGATTGTAAACTCTTACGGATTTGTCATCCCAGAAACCTTGTGTTGGTTTTTGAGGTGTATAAAAAAGAATAATAAAGAGAAACTGTGTGGGAGTTTGATTTTATTGAATGTAAAATATTTAATTTATAAAATTAATTCTAACAAAAAGATAACAAAAATAAATTTAAAATATAAAATTTATCTTAACAATTTATAATTTAAACTTTAAAAATAATCTTCAACCGCATATCTTCAATTTGATATTTAAAATATTCTAAGTCATCTTTTCAATACTCCTTACTTAGAAGATGTAGCCTTCAGTCTTTTTCGTGAAGAACCTCAACTTGCTCATCCTTTGTTATATCTAAGGCAAAACTTTTACCTTTCATTTTTATGTTGAATGTCGTAACTTCTACATCTTTGATCCAACAATGTTTGTCTTCGAACAAGATTTTAAATCTTTTTTGATAAGTTGTCCAACGCTTAACAAATTTTGATCAATGTTAGGCACAAATAAAACATCAGAAATGAACTTTGTGCCTTCTTGACTTTTCACAACTATTGTTCCTTTGTCTTTTACTGGGATATATTGACCATTTTCAATTTTAACTTTGGAAATATTTGTGTTATCAAGTTCCACAAAAAGACCTTGATCATATGTCATGTGATTTGTGCAACCACTATCGATAAGCCAACTCTCATCTTGCTGCAACGGAGTTTTGCATATCTTTTCTACGTGTCATTGTCTACCGCATTTGTTACAATTCACATCTGGTCTCCACCAACATTTCTGCCGAGGATGATTAGTTTTTTTGCAGTGAGGATATGGTGGATATGATCCATTTATTTGTTTGTTGTTTGGAATCTTCTTGTATTTATGGGCTTGAAATGCTCCTTCTACGAAATTCTCTTGCCTCATGTGTCTTCTGATTTTTGAAGCCTACAATGACATTAAAAGTTCTTCCAAAGCAATACTTGAAAGATTTTTAGTATTCTCCAATGAAGAAATTGTAGGTTCAAACTTTTCAGGAAGTGTAACTAGAATCTTTTTAATAACTTTTTTATCAGAGAATTTTTTACCTAACATTCTCACATTGTCTGCAATTTTGACAAGTTCTTCAACATAATCTTTTACTAACTCGAACTCCATTTTTTTATTTTAAATTCATGAAGTAAATTCATTATCTTCATGTTCTTCGTTCTTTCATTCTCTTCATATTGTTCTTCCACCACATCCCAGACATCAAGAGCTTGCATATGAACACTCATCTTAATAGACCAGATTTGGTAATTCTGTTCGTTGAAGACTGGTGGTGCCATTGTAAAACTTGTCCCTTCCATTTTTGACAGGTCCCTCAAGATAAAGAGCTCTACGATACCAATTGTTGATTTTTAAGGTGTGTGAAAAAGAATAATAAAGAGAAACAATAATTGTTGTGTGGGAGTACGATTTTATTGAATGTAAAATGCTTAATTTATAGAGCTAATTCTAACAAAGAGATAACAAAAATAAATTTTAAATATAAAATCTATCCTAACAATTTAAAATTTAAACTTTAAAAATAATCTTCCTCCAACCTTATATCTTCAATTTAATATTTAAAATATTCTAAGTCATATTTCCAACACCTTGGAGCGGCCATGATCCCTGATCAATGCGGAGCTCAACATTCCTTCAAGAAAGGTCAAAATCTTATGGAGTCAGGAGACATGGAGGGATTAAAGAGGTCTGGTGACGATGTCTTGATCGGTGACGAAGGGGAAAAAGGAGGGGAAGGTAGTAGTCATAGGAAGCCTATTGAGAGTGAAGGTAAGAAATCATATGCTACGACGGTGGCTGGTCGGCAAGCTGCACAAAATAAGGGTCATTGGTAGTTGATCAACTCAGATGGATTTGTTGGAGATTCCCGATGATCAGGTAGCATACTTTGAGTGTTGATGGTGCTTGTGCGCAGATTGACAACATAATATCTTATGGAGGAGTGATTAAAGACGACAATGAAAGTTGAATTATTGGGTTTGTAAAATTTGTTGGTTCTTGTTCAGTATCGGTTACAAACATATGAGGAGTATATAAAAGGTTGAAATATACTTGGAAATTATGAATACGAAGGCTACAATTGGAGTTAGATAACTTGGTAGTGAAGCTGTAGTGGAGGGATGGTGTTTCCTCTGCTTTCTCGTTAGTCCAACATGTACGTGAGCTTCTTAGAAGAGATTGAATGATTGAAATTGTGCATATTTATAGGTAGGTAAATAAAGTTACAGATTGATTAGCTAAATTACTAGGCTTTGCACATTCTTTTTTGTGCATTTAGCCCCGACATCTATGAGAATATATCTTCGTGTGAAGATGTCAAGGAAGTTTGGGACATAGTTTTAGACGGTCTTCATGTGCCACAAAAAAAGACAGAATGAAGCATAGAATAAAGCTAAATTACAAGGCTTTGCACATTCTCTTTTGTGCATTTACCCCCAATATGTATGAGAATATATCTTCTTGTAAAGATGTCAAAGAAGTTTGAGACAAGCTAGAAGTAATATACGAGGAGACAAATGACGTAAAGAACACCAAGATTGGACTGCTCAACCTATAGTATGAGAACTTTAAGATGAACCCGGAAGAAGATATCACGAAGATGTTCGATCAATTCTCTACCATCACCAATAGACTCAAAGGTTATGAAAAAATTATTCTAGAAGAAAAGCTTGTTCGAAAGCTTATCTACTCCCTTTTTCAAGTCATGGGATTCAAAGAAGATCGTCATCATCGAAGTCAAAAATCTCAAGACTCTCAAGCTTGATGAACTCATGGGGTCACTCTTCACATACGAAATTATGAAGAATTAAGAATGATGGAGAATAAAAAGGTTCTTGAGCTTGGTGTAAATGTCAACACCGATGCTTTCAAATCGTCCAAATTCAATCATCAAGAAGATTCAAGTGAGGGGGTAGTGAAGGAGATGAAAAGATAATCAACTCTTCATAGAATTTGCTCGATTCGTGAATAATAGTATGATGAAATCTTTAAAACACGAATCAAAGAAGAAGATGAAAGTTTCACACAAGTGCAAGCAAAAGGGATCATCTTCTAAGAAGAAAGTATATGTGACTACTTGGAGTGATGAAGACTCTACTGAAGATGAAGTAGTACACCTATATTTAATGACCCTCAATGAGGGGAAGGTAGCTTCTAACTCACAAACTTTAAATTAATATACATTTGATGAGTTACAAGAAGGTTATGACAAATTGACTTTTGAGTTTAAAGTTTTATTTTCTAAAAACAAAATGTTGATTTTAAAGCTAAAGTTTAAAAATGATTTGCTTTCAAAAACCAAAATTTTGAATTTGAAACAAGATTAAAGAAATTTGAACTTAAAGTCTTGGATTTACAAAACTTTCTTCAAAAGATGAAAAAGATCATCGAAGGGAAATAGATGATGTTAAGAAGGTAAAACAACTTTTAAGTCCAAACAACTTGAAAATAATAATTTTACAATAAGGGAACAATCTCAAAACAATTTTCAAGTTAGTTTTATCATATCAAAAAGGAAGAGATCGTAGAAATATATGTTTTAATATAATAATTGAAAGTAGTTTTTAATTAATTTGAAAATATTTCAAAAATGGTTTTAAGTCTAAACCACTTGAAAATAAGTTTGAGATATTTTCAAAGAATTTTGAAGTGTTTCAAAATAATTTTAAAAAGTCAAAGTGTTTAGTTTAGCCTAGGCATTTCGATATAGCCTTTGACAATTTTGATACAGTTAGAGTTTTTAAAGAGCATTTTGCTAAGGCGTTTTGATGCAGCTTTTAGATGTTTCGATACACATCCAATGGTTTTACAAAAAAATCCAACGACTTTATGAAAAATACAACGACTAAGAGTCATATCAAAACAAGCAACGACCATTTCGATACAAGGAGCAACAATGTTTTGATATGCCTTCAAGGCATTTCGATATAGGTTCTTAATTGTAGATACAACGACTTTTTCTCAAAGGAGCGATATCGAAACAACTACCACACGTTTCGATACACCCTGCACTAAAAGGAGAAATAATCCTAGAAATCAACTCCGAACGACTCCAATTCAATCTCAATGGTCACAAGCTTAGTTAGGATGATAAAAGGGACTCTCAAGCATTAGAGCTTTGTTTTTTTGTTTGGGAGGATTGCCAAAGTTTGGGTTGTGAACTTTGGATGCTAGATTCAGGGATAGAATCTAGGTTGTAAAGGTTGCCCCTCAAAAGGAACAAATTCAAGAGAATTTGAAAACCCTTAGTGGTGAGCTAAGGTAGTGGATATAGGTGCTTATTAGAAGACCGGACCACTATAAATCATTGTGCAAAATTTTCTATCTCTTTGCTCACTCAACAAATCACCCAAATAACTTCTCCATAGTTTGACAACTAAATCGGCTGTGCATCGAGCTTGACAAGTTCTCGAGAAAAATGCAAGAAAAAATATTACTTATAGTGGAAGAAGAAACGTGATAGGGAATTTAGGGTTTAGTCTAAATTAATTTTCTACTTTATAATAAGTTATGTGAATTAAATGAAATAATAATACGAAGAGAATTAATTTTTATAATAAATGTAGATTTTAATAGTATTGCATTTATTATAATATTAATCATATTTTTATATTGAACCCTAAATCTCAAAATGTAAAACAAATCTATATAAAAATAATTTAATAAAATTTAAATATTAAATAATACAACACCACCAATAATAATAATAATAATAATAATAATAATAATAATTGCAATGTTAAAAAAATCTAGTTTATTTACATATATTTGGCTTGTACAATATGAAAAGAAGGAATATTTAATTTGTAATATTTGAATTAAATAATTTTTTTAATATTCTTAAGATACTTATAGTGTAGTATTTATTTTTTATATTAATTTGTTAACAATGATTATATATACCTTTCAGAAAAAACGATTTAAACATGGCTCTTCTGGAATGAATATCATTCGCTTTTCTTTTGTGATCACTTGTTAGGTTCACTAAATAATTTTTTATCTTGAGATTTTTGGATTCATATTAATCCCTGGACTTAAATTTTTAACATAAATCTCTTAAATGAACAACATTTATATTTTTTACTATGACTACTTAAATATATTAAATATATATTTTTTGAATAAAAGATCCACCAATTTTATTAAATGAGAATATATTCGAAATTAAATAAGATTTTCATCATAGTAAACAAAACACTTAAATCCAGATATATATCTAGTAAATAATATCTTCGATTTTCCCCTTGGTTAGATAGGGGAGGGGAGGGACGGAGTGTGGGAGGGGAGGGTCGTTTTTCATAATTTTAGCGTCGCCGGAATTTCGCCGGAAAGTGGCCGGAGCACCGCCGGGAACCTTACCGGCGGTAGGG